>OY723404.1:1346480-2546480 GCA_963210345.1 Inga oerstediana | reverse complement strand
GAGCTGTCGCTTGTCTGTGTGACTGTGTGAAGAATGTGGGCCAAACACTTTAAGTCAAATTTCTTTTATTGTTATCAGACCGGCCTGACATGTCTAAAAGGTCTACTAGCAGATTTAGGTCTAAGCTTTTAGTCTGACAGATCAGGTCTGGAACAGGCCAGACAACAGGCCCCTAACAGACTGCCTAACACGTTTCCACCCTTAGGCACAGGGGCTTACGGCCTAACAATACTGATGGAATAAAGTTACAAGGATTAAGTATGCTAAAGGGGTAAATTTCCAATGTTTAATAAGGAGAAAAACACATAGATACCAAATTAAAAATGAAAAAAAAAAACTGTATGTACTTTGAGAATTGTTTTCCCTTTAATGAATATTATTCTTCAATGAAAATTATTGTAAAAGTCAATGTGCTCTATTTTTCTAACTTGAAGTCAATGTCTTGCTTCGGAAATAATTTTCACATTTATTTATATTTTTTTGGGAAAAATATGTTATACTAAGGTCCATTATATTATTGTTCTACATGTTTTAAATTTGATGATTTGATTAAAATCAAACAAATTTATTTGATAAATCTGCTATTTTAACTTCCTTCCTAACCCCCTTCCTAAAATTCATTCACCAAAGAAAAAAATCATTGTTGTTTAAGGTCATGACCCAGTTATTAATTATGGTTGTTCACGGTCATTCACAAAAAAAAAAAATATTAATATGGACATGACTATATATTGATTAAAGTATCTTCATTGGATCTTTTATTTTTAATTAATTCTGAGGTGCCACAGTTATTAATTATCATGGTAATGCCTAATGCACTCCAAAAAAAAAAAAAACAAAGAAACAAAGAAAGAAAGCTACAACGTGGGACAACATTTTTAGGAGCGAAAATCTTGAATAGGTGGGGACATTTTATTTTTGATTTAAGGTTTCACATCATGCAGGCCGCATTAATAAAATTCCACGTTTGCTTGTTTAATTTTTTAAAAAAGTATTCATTTAGTCAGTGACGTTAGATTCATATTTAAGACATTTTTGGGCAAAGGTTTGGGGGGTTGAATAAAAATAAAGCAGAGGTGTACGTAAAGTATTTATTTTTGGGTGTTACGATTACTTATAAGTTGCTTTTTACGTAAATCGAAATACAACTCTTCTCACATACTTACTTCGTATACTGTAAATCACTATTAAAAAGCTACTTATAAGCAATCGAATCGCTAAAACAAACATGCAGCAGCTCAATTGGAATTGGGGCCACAAAATACGACCAAAGAGCCACTTCATGTGCAACCTAGTTACAGCCCATGTTGTAGTTAAGGACTATGGAGTAATGAAATGTAAAAATTTGAACTCTAATGATAGTACAATCAAAGATAATCCTTTTTTTTTTTAAAAAAAGTTCGAGGCTTAAAAGGTAAAGTGTTTTCATCTTTCTCAATAAATATATTTCTCAGGATTTGAACTTATCTTCTTCTTCTTATAACCTCAACAATTAGAGATAATCCTCTTTATTTTTATTAAGTTTTCAAGGCGAACTTGAAAAATACCCCAATTCCAACTCCATCAACTAAGCCTTTTTGGGGCTGATGGTATCTATATGACGCTGCAGAGTGCATATGCAAGCCCCGCTGTGTATGTGTGTGTGATTCACATTTATTATTTCAATTTTAATCAAAACGAAAACATTTTTCTTTCCTTCGGCGGTGTCTGGTAGTGGCGGCCAGCTTGCTGAGTAATTGGAAACTTGATCGTTCATGAGAATTTTTTTTTTTGACAACAAAACATTAAATGCGTGGAAATTCCCTTAAAAGGTCTTCTTTGCATCATTTATATTTTAAATATCTTCTGCGGATTGAGAACAGAAAGTTGTCTGTAATATGTAAAATAGCTGAAGATTACACGCTTATGTTGTCCTATTCAACCAAATATATGTTGGCATCTTACTGGAATTCTTATGTGTTGCAGTTCTTATTGGACTTTTAAGAACTAAGCTTGCAGTATCAGGAATAGAATGTATGTGCGTTCTTCCAATACACAAAATAGCAGAGTTTCCTTTCCACTTTAGCCTAGAGAAATTAATTGTGAAACCTGAAGCCTGTTAGTCTTCTTCAAATTTACCTATAAGATCTTAATATTGATCTTATTGGCATGTTTTATATTCATGTATATAATACTTCGTTGCTAATATATATGTTTACTCAGTCTGGATAAGAAAAATTAAACATTAGATATTAAGGAATGTTTGATTTTGTTGTTAAAAACAGTTTTTTTTTTTGTTTTTAAAACAAAAAATCTTGTTGTTTTGGATATCGATTTTTAATAAGTTGTTTTTAAAAACCAAAAAACACAGAAAGTTGTTTTTTTTTAAAAAAACAGTTTTTATGTGCTTTCTTTCTTTATTTTTCTATTTTCTATTTTTTGAAGCTGCCATCTATCTACTATCGATACTACACTAACGGCGACAACCATCGTCACATCACCACAAAAACATATTTTTTTAAAATCACTAGGGTTAAAGGGTAAAAATGTCCTAGAAGTTTTTGTCGAGGAGCATTGAGTGTTTGAAAATTTTCGAGGAGGTAATATTGTTTCGGAAGTTTAAAAAATAGGGTAATGTTACCCTCCGTTAACAAACCCTAATAATTAACATTTGTTGACTAAATTTATATTGAAGTGGCATGCCATATAGCATCCACCTCATTTTTCTCCCAACTCATATTTCCTGAAAAAAATATTAAAAAAATTGAAAGAACAAGCAATAATAGATGGTGAAACCCAAAACCTTCGTGGATCAACAATCACCAAAAAAACCCATAACAATCACAACTCAAAATAGTGTGTTTGTGATGGCTTATAAGTGGCTTTTTGTGTCAAAAGCTAGATTGGCTCATTTATTTATGTTTGGGATGTCTTTTAAAATTAAGTAATTTCATCATAAAAGTCATCAAATGTCACAATTGAAAATAAGCTACTTTTTGTTATTTTTGGTCTTTGGCTTAAGTGCTTGCAATGACCTTCCAATTTTAATATGCAAAATTTAAATTATATATCATTTATTTATATAAACATATTTAAATTAAAATATTTTTGATATATTTTATAAATTAATATTATATAATTATGTTACTAATGTTATATATATATATATATATATATATTAACACACATACAAATTAATATATATTATTTAAATGCATATTTGTATACAAATTAATATATAATATTATCTATGTTATAATTAAAACTCTCAATATGGTAAAAATTTATGTTTTATTATTATTATTTTCTTATTTCACAATAAATCAAAAAATTATATGTGCAATCGAATATTTACATAATTTTTAAGATATTTTACGTGTGAATCTCTCAGTATATTATAATTTTAATATTTAAATATATATATATCACTAATATATGTAATACTATTTCATTAAATTATGTATTTTTTTAATTGTTAAATTTCCCAACTTCATTTTTAAAAATTTTTTATAATTTTTAATTTAATTTTTCTCTTATCATTATTATAAAAGTAACTTATACTACCGTTAATCTAAATAAATTTTTGTTTTAAAAAAATCATTTATACAACTGTCAATCCAAACATAAATAATATTATATAATCTGATTTTTATCCCAAAATAAAATTATAAAAAACATATTTAAAAAAAATCACTTTTACCATCCCTATTTCAACCACGCTCCTCTCGTCAATCTTCATCAATCTTGGAAAACGCGCAGAGATACAAGAAGCCATTGAAGGTCAAGCATAATAATCAGAGCAATCTGGCTTTTCTCCGGTCTTACTCATTTCGTTTCATGTCAGATGCAAACCAGATTTCACCTTCTTTATCAGCTCCCACTTCAAGAACTGTTGCGTTTTCTTTCCTCCGTACCTACTTCTTGCAATCTCTCTCACTGCTTTTCTCTTTCAAGAAGAACCAATCCCAAATGATGCTTTCTATCCGGTTAAGCCTCGTCGTTTTGTTGCAACTTCCAATATTCCCACTGCTCTATCTCGGCATTTGGTCATTTCCGACGAGGGTCACCGGTGGAGATCAATTGGAGATGGGGCTTGACGGTTTGTTTCAATTTGCAGAAGGTCCAAATTACAAAAGCTTTTACCTTTGTGATTGTAAAAAAATTTCAACATTTTTCTGGGCATAATATTCACAAAACCTCAACAAAAAGCTAGATCTAAAATAAAAACCTGCAGAAAATTTTGGGTTTTTTTGTTAGATTTTAGATCTGAAATCACAAACCCATCAACTTTCTGCATCGGGATGAAAGCCGTGTTCAAACGAAGGGAAGGAAGTGAGAAGAGCAATGCAACGTTGGTGATGGGGGAAGGATTCGGTCAAAGCAAGATAACTGGAAGCCACTGTGAAGAAGCTTTTTGCCATAGTGGAAGGATTCGTGAGATCTGTACAGTGAAAAGCAAATATCAAACAACGGCAAGATGCCTCGGATAAGATCAAAAAGAGTATTGTGAAGAAGCTTTTTGCCAAGGTGCTTTGATAAGAATCTTCCCGATGAAAGCAAGATGATTGGAAGTCAGAAGAAGATTTCAAACTCACGAACTCGGGAAGAAGAAGAAGGGCATACTTGGTATTTCATATTTTTGTTTTAATATTTGATGATATGGCATTACGGGAGATAATGCGTGGCAAGAAATTCCAAATGGCGAAGCGACCTCAGATTAAAGTCTGTCAACAAACGTTGATCAGTTGATTTTGTTAGGGCAGGGCCACATTGCCCCTTTGAAAATCTTTAGGCACTTAGTGCTCCTCAGCAGAAATTTTTGGAATATTTTTGCCCTTTAATCTAAATAATTATCCTAACAACTTTTTTTTTTAAAAGGGAAAATGATAGAAAAATGCTATCAAAATATGTAAAAGATAAATAAAAATGGTGAATTTCAATAATTTTAAATTTATTGATTTGAAATTTTGATAAATATGTGAAATTATATAAGTTCCCTTACTTTTTATTTTTGTAAGAAAATCCCTAAAACCCCTTGCCGGAAGCCCGTGGCAGCCCGTTACTGGAGCTCTGGTGTCCTTGCCGGCAACCTTTGAAGACCTAACATATTTTTTTTTGAATTTATCAAGCAAAAATTGTTAATATAGATACTTGAGTTGTTAACAGCGATACTAAAATTATAAAATTCAGCCTAATATTTTTTTTTTGAATTTCTCAGGTGAAAGTTGTCAATATAGATACTCTAGTTGTTACGGGGTATTTGTTGAATAATTCCTAATAACTTTCTCTAGAACTTCGGCGATCTAATATATTTTTTGCATTTATCAAGCAAAAGTCGTCACTATTGATACTTGGGTTATTAATAGCGATAATAAAACTGTAAACGGGATATTTGTTGAATATTACCTAATAACTTTCACCGAAGTTCCAACGGTCTAATATTTTTTTTTTGGGGAAAAGAAAGAAAAAGAAATTTGAAATTGCAAAATTTCAAATTAGGTATTTCCCAAAAAATGAATTGTGAATTACTTATTAAGTTTCGTCATTTCATTATCAACTCTTAGTAACAGATCTAATTTAGCTAGGATTTTGTAATTTCAAAGTTCATTTTCTATTTTTTCCCTTTTTTTTGGCATTTCTCAAGAAAAAGTCGTCAATATTGATAAATAAGTTGTTAATAACGATATTAAAGTTGTAACAGGTTATTTGTTAGGGTATTTGTTAAATATTTAACAAATACCCTGATTACAACTTTAATATCGCTATTAACAACTCAGATATCTACATTGACCGCTTTTGCCTAAAAAATTCAAAAAGAAATATATATTTTGGATTTCATTTTAAATATAAAGAAGAGCCTTTCATTTTGGCTTTTCAAACTAAACAAGTGTTCTATGTTCCTAATCATGTTAATAAAGAATGGTCTATTGTTTTGTTATCAAACAAAATAAATGAGGATGCAGGAGGTGAATTTAGTGAGAATGATCCTTTTCAAGGGTTTAAGGGATGCTTTGTACGTTAAGTATGACCATAACGAAGGAATTTGGATATCAACAAGGGGGAAGTTGCTTTACAAACTAAAGAAAACGATTGTTGCTAAAAATAGCATTAAAATTATTAAGACTAGGAAAAGAAAAATGGGCACTTGATCATATGTATATTCTGATTCTTTACGTTTGATGTATTCATAATTGTATATATATAAAATTCGATGATTTGTTTTAATTTGTTAGCATTTTTTGGTTGGAATTGGTTATTTTGTATATTTGGATATATACGGCCAGAACTGGATCAATTTTGGTGTTTGGTATATATATGTTGTTTCTGTACGTGATTTTGCAGAGGGTTGATTGAAAGTAAGGGTGGAAATAGGCTAGGCTCCTATCAGGGGTCTATGGCCTAGCCTATTTTAAGACTAGCTTAGCTTGTTTAGTAAATAGGTCAGGCTCAGGCTTAGGCCCATTGTCAGGCATATTTAAGTAAACATGCTAGGCCTATTTTCATAAGGCCTAGCCTACATGCTTGGTCTATTTAGTTTTTTATTTTTAAAAAAATGTATTATTATGCATAATTATATCTAATTCAATCTAAATTAGTTTTATAAATTATTTATAAAATTAATAACTTAGTCTTAACCCTGATGTTAACATTTCATCATTTATCAATAAGCTTAACATTTTTATTCAGCAATTGATCACATCTACTTCTTTTCTTTTTTATCGCTCAAGATAGCAATTCTAGCTCACTACCTCCCTTGATTTATGTCATTTGATGCAATATAATAATTGCAGTAAGTTTATTTTAGTGATGCCCAAATGAAAACGATCCCAATAGGAGGAGTTTGTCTAATTTTCTGCAAGAAAAACAAGAGGTAAATTCTAGTTTTACATGCCGCTTATGCTTGTTTGATTTTAAAAAATTTATCTCCTTAATCAATAGATAATTAATTTTTCTTATTGCTATTTGCTCAGACACTTTTTGCCACTAGGTATTCTTTTCTTTCTCTTACTAACTCTTTTATTTCATATGAGAATGAATCCCTAAACTTTTAAGACATAATATAGGCATTTAAAAAGGCTTGATGAATTATATATGAATTTAAATGCATAGATTTTAAGCCTATTTAAAGGCCTACTTCTTTAAGTAGGCATTTAAGTAGGCTTCAGACCTTGTCAGGCATTTTGAAGGCTCAGGCTCAGGCTCAAGCTTAAAACAAAGCCTACATATAGGCCTAGGCTCAAGCTTTGGATTTCCATTGTAGGCCTAGGCCTACTTAACTAAAAACCTAGTCTAACCTATTTTCGCTCCTAATCGAAAATGAGGCCCTTATTTTTTAAAAAAAAAGTTGTCACAAATATATAACGGTTATTCGCTAATAACCATCAAATATTATATATATAAAAGTTTTTTCAAAGAATCGTCAAATAAACCTTTTTTTTTTGTAACAAATATTTTACTATTCAACATTTTAAGTATTGTACAAAATATTTTAAAATTATTATTAAAAAGCCGTTAAATTTAAATCATTATATTTAATGGTCATTATCTTACAATTGTTAAATATAAAACCCTATAAATAACGTTTGTATTTGAAAAAACCGTAAAATGTATAACTCAATATTTAACGGTTAAAAACCATTTTATATATCTATAAATATATATATATATATATATTTAGTACTTGGATACTTAACGGTTAAAAACCATTAAATATAGATAAATCCATAGTAGTGTGAAACGACCCTACAAACATACTATTTACTTAGGAAAAAATAATGTCTTCATAATTATTTTGAGATTAACCTCAACATGTCTAAATCATTTAAGAAATTTATTTAATATTATCAAAAACAAATTTCATGATTTTACCAATAAAGGATCAGCAACTTCTCACATGAAGGTAACTCAAGTGACAAGAATGAAGTGGGATATGGGCATAATCTCTCCCAATGAATAAAAACAGCTCCAATTTTCAAAGGTTACAAAGTACATAGCCTTTGCTCTCCGTGTCTCTGCTTTTCCCCACTCAACTTTTTGGATCCAGCAAACTGAATGCTGGCATTGCACGCGCTCGCGACCAAGACTCCGTCATAGATTTGCTCGGTTTGAAAGGGATGGAAAATTACAACAGCAGCAACCAATTTTCCAAATTTTCCAATCCCATATTAAGTGACACTGCTACAAAAAGATTGAAAGGTAGCGCACATTTTGTGGCACTTCTTTAAAGAAGTGCCACAGCTGTCCCTTTTTTTTTATTTAATTTTTTTTTAAATTTTTGGGACCAGCTGTCACCAGGCGCCACAGCTGGTGGGGCCAATTGTGGCGCCTGCCAAGGCAGGGGCCACAATTGGCCAGTTGTGACCAGGCGCCACAGCTGCTCCTACCCAAGGGTGGCGCCTGCCTTAGCAGGCGCCACAATTGGGTCTTAAAAATAAAAAAAAAATTAAATAGAAAAAAAAAGGAGCAGCTGTGGCACTTCTTTAAAGAAGTGCCACAATTGGCTGAATATGAATTTTCAACTCTCCCGCCAATCAGATTTCCCTCCTTTAACTTTACTTTTTATCTTTTCCCTCCCTTTTTCCTTTTTATTCCCTCTTCCTTAGCTCACGTTGACGCCTCTCCCCCTATAAAAGATATCACTTTCTCTTGCACAACAAAAACACACACTCGTCTTCTTCATTAAATTCTCTTGTCCCTTTTTCCATTTTATTTCGTTAGTCCCCACTTTTGTTCCTAGTTGTTCCCCTTTCTTCGTTAGTCCCCACTCCACAGCTCACATTTGCTCATCCTCGTCACTCAAGCTAGCGTCACCAACGTAAGAAGAAGATTGTTTCATTCTAACTTGCTTTGTTTAAATTTTTTTTAGTACAGTCAAGATAAACCGTAATATAACGTTTTCCTTTTTGCTTTGTTTAAATTTTTTGGCCGACAAACTTGCGTTTTTTAGTAATATTTTAATTTACTTAATCATCAATTGTTGATGTACTGTGTTCACATATCAAGTTCTTGTATTGTGATATTTTTTATGTTAGTTTTGGAGAGTATTAATGTAAGAACATTATTGTTGTAAAAAGCAAAAAAAAAAAAAAGGGCCACAAGAAAGAAAAGAAAAAAAAAAAAAAAGCAAAAAAAAAAAAAAAAGGGCCTCCTGTGGCACCTGGCTGGCCAGGCGCCACAGGAGCCAGGCGCCACAGGAGGGATGCCTCCTGTGGCGCCTGGCTGGTTAGGCGCCACAGGAGGCTATTGAAAAAAAAAAAAAATTAAATAGCTGTGGCGCTTCCAAGCGCCACAGCTATTTTTAGTAGCGTATAGATATGTGGCACTTCTCTAGCGCCACAGTTAATACAATTATAAGCGTCACAGCTTTAGTTTTTTGTAGTAGTGTGAGATCGGCTACATAGATCATATAACATCATTATTCTATCGGTTATCTCTTTGTAGCTTGCACAATTTAATGTCATTCCGTTTCTACTTCCTTAAACCTCCAACTTGTCCTTTTCATTCCCTAATATAATCAATTTAAAATTATATGCAATTAAAAACACATGGAATCATATTCATATAAGTTATGATCTAATTAGAGTCAATGAGTATGAAGTCCCAGACTCCCAGCATATTTCCTCCTTTACGCCTTGACTTAATTTAAAAATTTCAATGAATAAATTTAAAGAACATTCTTTGACATATAAATTTAAATATTTTTCCCTTAAATTATAGACATAATAATATCACAAGTCATATCACTACTTTTAATCTCAAAGAGTTTTCTTAAAATAGATTTTGACTCAAGTAATTTTTTCAAATTTGAATAAAAAATGTTACAACTTTAAATTTAAGATCGGATAACGTAACCCATATTTAATCGAACAAAGCAATTTTGTAGCCCAGAAAATTTTTTTCTTAAAGATACAAGTTCAGCAGCGTACCTGTTGCGAATTTTCAGCAGCGTCCTTATAACGTTTGAGGCTGTTTCCAGGTCTGCTCTGGTCAGTTTTCCAAATTTCTTTTTTAAGTTTCTCTATCAGACAAAACCATACAGAAAAGTAATTGTAATTTACTATGATATTTATATTAATATGATCAATCAACCAAAACTAAAAATGATGACTTTAGAGTATTTCTAATGGTGTACCATGATTTTCGTGCAAGTATGTTATTGTCTCGTTCAGGTTTTTCCGCCAGTATTTTGTAACATAGGTCACATAAACTTGTTTCAGTTTAGGAGTTTTGAGATCCATCTCCACAAATTTCTTCATGTTTGGAACGTTCTCCACTCTAACCATCTTTAACTCTGGGAATTCATCAAAATAATGAAATTCTTCACAGAAACTGGTGAGTCTTGGCAGATGTTTGAGTACAAGTGTCTGCAACTTCTTGAACACTATTTCACTACTAATTCCTCCCCCACCGTGAAGAACATGAACCAGATTTTCACATTTATATAATGTTAGCAATTTCAGAGAGGAGAGGTGTGCAGCCACTGAAATGGAGAATAACTTTTCGATGCTTCCGCAACCGATGATTTTGAGTGATGTCAGCATTTCTAACACCGGAATCTGAGGTTCCCAATCCCATAGTCGCATCTTGGGCAAATCACTCAATTCCAGTTGTTGTAACGAATCCTATGCAGCAGATTATCATGTGATGTGATTAGTAATTGGCAAAAAGATGAAGATATCACAGAAAATATACTAAATACATTTACCATTTCAGCTAGAGCGTTCATTGAAAATGTTTTGATTACAGGACAGTTAACTATTCTGACTTTTTGGAGCTTTGGGAATGCAAAGGTGTCCAGAGGGAAGCTTGATAGCATTGGTAGATTCTCAAGAACGATGGATTCCAAATTTGGAAAACATTTATCGTCCGCTTTTATTTCCGTGTCAACGAAAATTTCTTGCAAACTTTGACAGTCTGAAATATCAATTTCTGTCAGCATGGGGTAGCTGCAGGGTAAAAACAGGTGTTGAAGAGAATCACAGCCTTTTACCCTTACAATCTCTAGGTTTTGAAAGGCAATGACAGAATCATTCTCAGTTAACAGTTGAAACACATTACTCAGTGAAGTGCAATTCCTCACAATCAGTGTCACCAACTTCTCTGACAATATTGGCAGAATAATTGAGGGAAAGACATATCTCAGTTTGCTGAAGGAATCCACTTCTACCTCTTTTAGCTCGCACTTTGTTATATTATTAGAAACATGGCCTTGCCATATCTCCTCAAAACTTTCGTGGCCTACCAGCTTCAATCTCTCTAAATTCGAGGACGCATCCTGCAGAAAAGAGCTTATTAAATAAATTGAAATATTCACTTCGTTAACTTCCCTTTTTCCACGTAGGCCCTATCATCATTACTATTACATAGCACTTGCGTCATAAATTTCACAACAAACTTTACAATTCTTTTTTTATTTTTTTTTGGGTGATAAACTTGACAATTCTTTACCTGCATGCTTATTTAGTTGGAATACTCAAAGTCTCAAACGACGAAACAAAATTCTATAACAGTGACATGATAAATGTAAGAGAATGAGCAATAAAATCCAATTGCAGACTCAAGAAATTAAATAGACACGTACCATCATCTCATTCGGAGGCACATGATCAGATGTGCCTTCAGTGGTTAGCGTCCTTTTGCTTAAAAATCCAATTGTAAATGCATTCACTTCGGGACACTTCTCTATCCTCAAACTCAGCAGATTAGGAAATCTGAAATTGCAATGCCCTGAGTTGAACTTGATTAACTTTGGGAGGCTTACAAGTTGAAGATCCTTCAAATTATTAAATGATCTCTCCTGCATTATTTCTGTGTCATCGTCTATGACTTGTTCTATCATGTCGCACGACTCTATCTTCAATGCCTCCAGAAGAACAATGTGTTCCAGTAAAGCACTCGAAAGTGGACTCTTGTGTAGGCCACACTTGATGATTTCTAATTTAACTAGTTTACCAAGCCCCACAATTCCCCTTGGATCCTTGTTCCATATGCATTTCAGTTTGGGTAAACAAAGCAATTGCATTATTTTCAAATTTGGGAATTTCAGGTTTCTTTGTTCTTCAGCAACAAGTTCTGTGAGATCGAAAACCTGTTCCAGCAGTTCGCAGTTTGATACTGTTAGTTCCTCAAGCCCATGTGATCGACGGAACAAGATGGTCAAAAATTTGTTTAGCTCTTGATCGCACTGTTTGGCCTTTAGAATCCTTAATCCGCTTAGAGACGAAGCCAGATGCTCCATTTCCATATGTTGTTTCAGTTCCTCAGAGTCTCTGATTTCTAATATTTCACGTTTGGAAAGTTCATCCTTAAAATGATACCAATCAGCAAGTATTCCTGAGTATCAAGTAATAGCCATTAACTATTCTAGGAGAGAGAGTCAAAATAAAAATTCCTGAAAAATATCGACAGAAAAATATTCTGCTGATGCATAAAGTTAAACAATTTCTCAAGCCTAAAAGGCCATACTATTAATAAGATCGAAGTGTTCAATCCAATAATGAATGAAAATATATGTAGAATGCAATATTTTTTTTAAAAAAAAAAAGCTCCAATAATTTGAGTAACATGTTGATGCAGCTACTGATGAAGAGGTCATCCTTTGCGAATAGGATACTAATAATTTAGGCGTAAACATAATAATAGCAGTAGTAATAATGATATGCTAATTGATAAGAAGAACATCTTAAGCAACAACAGTAGTTTTGGCAATTAATTCAATTGTAACTGCTCACACTGCTAAGGCTTGCATCTTCTTCGAGAATCAAGCTTTCAGAAAGAAAAAAGAACTATTGTAGTTACTGATTAAAATAACTTTTTTCAAATTGTAAAAGTGAAAGGGGAAAGAAAAGGAAAAGGGAAGAGGGTGGAGGGTACGGTATTTTTTTTCTTGCAACATCTTATTCAATTAATAATCGTCATTCTAAATGAATATCGAAGGGTTGAAAATATGGAGCTAGCTTTAATGCCTAAAAAAATTCAGAGGCTTCTTCTACAACAGAGAATATGGGGGACACTACTTACCGTCAACTGAAAGAGATGTACAATGTTGCTCTCTAGGTCTTCATTATTTGCCCATGTATTGCACTCATTCACCTCCACAGATGTCAATAGAGGTCTCGCTATCATTCCCAACGATGATTTCTGAATCATGTCACATTTAACAACTGTCAGCCTCTCCAATGAGAGCCACTCTATAATAAACTCATGCTCGCAGCACTCACTAAATTTGGGTAACTTTTCAAGAATTAGACTCTTCACCCGAGGCAACTCCAAAGTAATTTTAGGCTTACTCATATTTTCTTCATATCCAGAATCTCGTTCCAATTCGTCATATCCAAAAACTCGTTCCAACATCTTACAGTCACGTATCTCAATATTTTCAAGTTGCTGCAGACTCCAGAAAACCAATTGAGGAAGAGCAAATCTCAGTTGGTCACAGCTACAAACTATTAGATGATTCAACATTTTAAAAGGCAATATTCTACCAATACGGTACCCTACTATGCTTCTCACTTCACCCAGGTTGCGCAAGTGAAGTTGACTCAAGTTAGGTAATATTCCACCATAATTTTCAGGATAAGGCAAGTCAAAAACTTGTTCTAGCAGTTCGCTGTTTTCTACTGTCAGTTGCTCAAGCCCATGGGATCGGTGGAACAAAATGGAGGACAAAAAATTATTTAACCCCTGATCGCACTGTCTGGCCTCTAGAATCTTTAGTCTTCTTAGAGATGAAGGCCAACGCTCCATTATTTCTATATAGTTCTTCAATTCTTCGGAGTCTTTGATTTTCAATTCAAGTCCGGGAAATTCATCCTATAAAATGATACCAATTAGCAAGTTTTAATGAGTTATAAGTAATAACTATACAACAGGGAAAGTCCAAATAATAATTCCTGCAAAAATATGGGTAGAAAAATATTCTGCCAATCATACATAAAAAATCATTAAGCCCAAGCCTATATACTATTATACAAGGACATAACAACATGGACAATTTAAAAGACCAAATATTGTTCAATCCAATTATGAATGAAAAGATATGTAGACACGAGACCTTTATTTAAGGAAAAAAAATCTTCAATACTTTCTGCAACCAGTTAATGCAGTTACTGAAAAGGTCATCCTTTACCAACATGATATTAATAATTTAGATGTAAACATAATAATAGTAACAATATCGATGATGATGAGGAGGAGGACAGATTACCCGACAACAGTAGTTTTAATTTGGCAATTAATTCAACAGTAAGGGCTCATCCTAAGGCTTGCATCTACCTCGAGAATCACGCTTTTCCATCAGAAGAACCATTGTAGCTACTTATTAAAATATCTTATTTCAAATTTTAATGGGAAAGAAAAGCAAAAAAAAAACGTGAAAAGGTGGAGTGTACCACCACAGGAGAGGAGTGTTTCCGTTGACATTCCTTTCCATTTTCTCTCCAATAACAAAAAAATGTATAAATAAATTTAAACTATTAAAAATTAATCTAAAAAGTTCAGTGTTGGAGAAAATAAGTAAAAAAATTATAAAATATTTTAATAAAAGTTTCCAGAGTTGAAGTATTTAGATACAGTATTAATAATTTAAATTTATTTTTGTATTTAATATCATAATAATATTATAATAAAATGTTAAATCCTATTCCTAACTATTGGAAGTTAATCCAATGGCAAGGAAGATCAATGGAGAGAAAGATCAATGGATTAGAGACACTATTCTTCCCGCACGCATTCTTTTTCTTGCAACACTTGCTTAGTTAATGACTGCAACAGAGAATGGGTGATGGCTGTTGCACGTTATCTGGGAATTAGGGCTATTAGTAGTTGATGCAAAGAATAAAAAATAAAAAAAAAGGTGGTGCTAAATTGAAAACAGCCCAAGCTTAAAGAATGGCTGAAAAAAAAAACAAAGGTTTAACTGAGAATATTGAAATGAAAACCCAAACAAACTAGTATAAGAAAAAGGAATAGGGGGGCGACTACTAACCGAGAACTTGAAGAGATATACAATGTTGCTCTCTGGATCTTCATTATTTGCCCATGCGTTGCACTCAATCACCTCCATGGATGTCAACTGAGTTCTTTCTATCATTCCCAACGATGACTTCTGAATCACGTCACATTCAACAACTCTTACCCTCTCCAACGAGAGCCATGCAACAATACTCCCATCCTGGCAGCACTTTAGAATTAGACTCCTCACTTGACGCAACTGAACAGTATTATTAGACTTCCTCATATGTGTTTCATCTTCATCTCCAAAAACTCGTTCCAACATCTCACAGTCACTTATCTCAATATTTTCAAGTTGCTGCAGATTCTCGAGGACGTAAAGAGGGAGAACATATCTCAGTTGGTTACACCTACAAACTCTTAGATGAATCAAACTTTTGAAACTTAGTATTCTCCCAGGACTGGAAAGTGCCTGCAGCCAATCAGGCGGTGTCAGACAAGAAATTAAATAATTTGTGTAATGATGACATGATAAATTTAAGAGAATGAAAGTTAAGATGTAAGCAGATTCAGATATAGCATACGTACCATGTTTGAGATGAACTTGGTCAACTTTGGGAGGCTTATGTTATGAATGGGCCAAGTAACCATGATGAATTAAAGGCCCAAGCTACTAGTAAACCAGATGAGAAGAATGGGCCCAAGTATGATGCTATTCTGCTGCCACGTAGGGGTAACAGAAATCGCAGAGGCACATGGAAAGTGAGAGAAAATGCAGCATAAATGCTGAAGAGGAAAGCAAGGAACGAGAAGAAAAAGATTTATGAAGATTCTCTCCCTCTGATTATTCTGTGAATTTCTTTCTGATTTCTTCTATGTTTTCAGTTGTTTCTTTTATCTGAAATTTTGCTGGTTTGTTAGTAGCAGAACTGTATATTTTCTGCAATTTTCAGTTTGTATGAGCAATTCAGGATTCTCTGTAACAGTGGTTTCCGATGATTTAAATAAAATACAGGGATAGATTGCTCTTATCATTTCTGGTTTATTGCATTGGTGCTTTCATTCTGATCTCATGGCTGAGAATACGCGTTTTCAAACATTGAATACTGAATTTCAGAAGCTCGCTGAGACGACTAATACCAGAATGGCGACTTTTGAATCATCATTGACAGCAAACACCACTCGAATGCAAGGTATTGAACATTCTATGGCCACTCTGTCTCGTTCTGTCGATGCACTTACACGGGGCTTTGACTCTTGGACTCAAACACATCCATTTGGTTCATCTTCTTCCCCTTCAGGCTCTACGGCTTCCTCTGGTAATTCTTCAGTTTTTGGGCGGCAAATTAAACTGGATTTACCCAGGTTTGACGGCACCGATACTCTGAGTTGGTTATTCCGGGCTGAACAATTTTTCTCCTTCTATCAAATCCCCGATGACCAGCGCATTACTGTGGCTTCGGTCCATTTTGATGGATCTGTGGTTCCTTGGTTCCAAATGCTTCAACGTACCTCGCAGATTCCAACTTGGCGTGCGCTTGCTCTAGCGATTGAAAAACAGTTCGGTCCCTCACATTTTGACAATCCTAGAATCAAGCTCTTTAACTTGGTTCAAACTGGATCGGCGCTTGATTTTCATACGGAATTTATGGCCACTGCAAACAGGGTTGAGGGCCTTTCTGATGAGGCTTTACGTGATTGTTTTTTGAGTGGCCTCAAACCAGATCTTCGTAGTGAAGTTTTGGCCCAAGAACCGTTTACGTTGGGTCGGGCTGCCTCTTTAGCTCGTCTGTTTGATGAACGATCCGCTGTCAATGGATCGGGTACCCGGTCTTCGTCAGGTCTCATTTCATCATCTGCTTCCTCGGCATCTTCTAAACCAGGTTCGACTACTTTTCCAACTCCTTCTTCATCCGCTGCAAAATCGTCGACTGGCCTTCTTCCAAAACCACCGTTTCGCCCCAATGCTCCAATTAAGAAGCTAACGGCAGCAGAGATGCAATTACGCCGGGAGAAGGGCCTTTGCTACAATTGTGATGAGAAATTTTCTTGGAATCACAAATGCCCTAATCGCCATTTCTTGCTGCTTCAAGTCGATGCTGCCGATACTGATGAAGATGTAATACCATCGACGGAGAATCAAACGACAGACTTATCTTCTGCTGATATTTCGGATGCTAGTGTACCACATGTCTCTTTTCATGCCTTTCACGGGTCTTCCAATCGATCTACGATTCGATTTTCGGGGTCTATTGCTGGTACTACTGTGCAGATTCTTCTGGATGGGGGTAGTTCAGACAATTTTATTCATCCCCGTATTGTGTCTCACTTGAAATTGCCCTTACATTCTTCGACTGACCGCGTCATGGTTGGTAATGGCCAATTTATGCGGGGTGAAGGTATAGTGCAAAATATTCTCCTTAATATTCAGGGTCATACTATTACACTTTCTGCTTATGTACTGCCAATTGCGGGCTCTGATTTAGTCATGGGTGCTTCTTGGCTAGCTACCTTGGGACCTCATATAGCTGATTATAGTACTAGTACTATAAAATTTTATTTGGATGGTGTCTTTATAGCCTTAGTTGGTAACCGATCACATGCTCCAGAACCCATTCAGTATCATCATTTTAAACGTATCCAGGCAATGGATGCCGTCCAGGAATTATTCACTCTAACATGTGTACCTACTGATCCTGATCCTGGTCTTCAGTTTCCTCCTAATTTGCCTACTGACTTGTTGGACTTATTGCATAGCTTTCAGACTATTTTTTCTGAACCTAAAGGTTTACCTCCTCTTAGGTCCCATGATCATTCTATACCCTTGCAAGAGGGTGTGCAGGCAGTCAAAGTACGACCTTATAGGTATCCTTTTAGTCAGAAAGCTATTATTGAAACAATGGTGACTGATATGCTTGAGCAAGGTATCATACAGCCAAGTACTAGTTCTTTTTCTGCTCCTGTCTTATTAGTTCGAAAGAAAGATGGCACCTGGAGATTTTGTACTGATTATCGCGCTCTTAATGCGATTACTATCAAAGATTCCTTTCCCATTCCTACAGTAGATGAGTTACTAGATGAATTAAGGGGCGCAACCTTCTTTACCAAATTGGATTTGCGTTCAGGGTATCATCAAATTCTGGTTAAACCTGAAGATCGTCACAAAACAGCTTTTTGAACCCACCATGGCTTATATGAATGGTTGGTCATGCCATTTGGCCTTACCAATGCTCCTGCGACATTTCAAGCTCTCATGAATGATATCTTTAGACCTTTCCTTCGCAAGTTTGTGCTGGTATTTTTTGATGATATACTTATCTTTAGTATTGATTGGTCTTTACATTTACACCATCTAAAGTTGGTTTTGGATTGTTTGTTGCATCATCAACTTTATGCGAAATTATCCAAGTGTTCTTTTGCTGCTGATCGGATTGAGTATTTGGGTCATATTGTTTCTGTTAATGGTGTGGAAATGGACCCTGCTAAACTGGCTGCCATCAAAAACTGGCCTATACCTATTTCTGTGTCCCAATTACGGGGCTTTTTAGGCTTGACTGGGTACTATAGGCGCTTTATTAGACATTATGCTACTATTGCTACTCCTTTGACTAATCTATTACAAAAAGATGCCTTCTTGTGGTCCTCTGAAGCTCAATCAGCTTTTACTAATTTAAAGCAAGCTTTAATGTCTGCTCCCGTTCTTTCTATGCCAGATTTTTCTAAACCTTTCATTATCGAGGTTGATGCTTCAGGTTCAGGTGTTGGTGCTGTCCTAAGCCAACAAAATCATCCTATTGCCTATTTCTCGAAGAAATTATCCCCAAGAATGCAAGCTCGTTCTGCTTATGTCCGAGAATTATATGCTTTGACTGAAGCCGTTTCTAAGTTCAGACATTATTTAGTAGGACACCCTTTTGTTATCAGGACTGATCAGCAGAGTCTGCGCCACTTAGCTGACCAGGTTATACAGACCCCTGAACAAGAAGCATGGCTACCAAAATTGTTGGGATATGACTTTAAAATTGAGTACAAATCAGGCAAATCGAATATAGCGGCTGATGCTCTGTCACGATCATTTTTGGCTATTTCATTTGTTACTAATGATTTTTTTGGTCATATTCAGGCTGCCATCAATGATTCACAGGAATTATCAGACTTCCGTCTCAAGGTGCAAGAGGATCCTACGGATTACCCTGATTTTACTATCCATAATGGCAGATTATTTTTTAAGAATGGCCTGGTTTTGCCACATGAGAATAAGACACTTATTCAAACTGTCTTATCTGAATTTCATTGTTCTAAAGTAGGAGGGCATGCTGGAACAGTACGCACACATGCCCGAATAGCAGCTGAGTTTTGGTGGAAGGGCATGAGAGCTGATATTAAAAATTTTATCAAAACATGCAATATTTGCCAGCAGGCGAAATCTGTCCAAAACTCTCCTTATGGGCTACTTCAACCTCTTCCTCTTCCTTCCCAGGTTTGGCAGGATATTGCAATGGATTTTATCACCGGGTTACCTATTTCTAAAGGTTATACTGTTATCTTTGTGGTAGTTGATCGATTATCGAAGTTTGCCCATTTTTTGCCCTTAAAGTCTCATTACACTGCTGAATCTGTTGCTGAGATATTTGTTCATCAGATTGTATGTTTACATGGTTTGCCTCGCTCAATAGTTTCTGACCGTGATCCAATTTTTACTAGCGCCTTTTGGAAACACTTGTTTAAATGTCAGGGTACTTCTTTGTGTATGAGTTCTTCCTATCACCCTCAAAGTGATGGGCAAACGGAGGCTCTAAATCGTTGTCTAGAGATGTACTTACGATGCTATGTTCATCAACAACCTCGTTTATGGGTTCAATTCTTGCCTTGGGCTCAATTTTGCTACAATACATCCTTTCACACTTCCATTGGTATGACTCCTTACAAGGTTCTATTTGGTCGTGACCCACCATTGCTCCTTCGGTTAGATCAATCTATGGATGTGCCTACTTCAGTGAGGGACCAGCTTGTTGACAGGGATGCTTTACTTGTCAAACTCACTGCAAATTTAACCAAAGCTCAAGCTCGTATGAAATTTTATGCTGATCGAAATCGAACTGAGATGGAGTTTCAGATTGGTGATTATGTTTTTGTGAAGCTCCAACCCTATCGACAGCATTCTTTACGAGATCATCCTAGTCGTAAGCTTTCTCTGAAATATTTTGGTCCTTACCAAATTATGGAAAGAATTGGTTCTGTGGCTTATCGTTTAAAGTTGCCTACTGAGACTCGTATTCACCCAGTGTTTCATGTCTCTTTATTGAAGAAATGTTATGGTGATCCTCAACAGGAATACCAGCCTTTACCTGTTATTACTGATCTTGCTGGGCCTATTCTGCAGCCCACACATGTTTTAGCTATTCGACGTGTTAAAATTCGGGATACTTGGGTGTCTCAAGTTCAAATTCAATGGGCAGGGCTTGACACACCAACGTGGGAAACTTTGGACTCATTCCAATCTGAATATCCAGATTTTGACCTTGAGGGCAAGGTCCATGTCGATGGGAAGGGTATTGTTATGAATGGGCCAAGTAACCATGATGAATTAAAGGCCCAAGCTACTAGTAAACCAGATGAGAAGAATGGGCCCAAGTATGATGCTATTCTGCTGCCACGTAGGGGTAACAGAAATCGCAGAGGCACATGGAAAGTGAGAGAAAATGCAGCATAAATGCTGAAGAGGAAAGCAAGGAACGAGAAGAAAAAGATTTATGAAGATTCTCTCCCTCTGATTATTCTGTGAATTTCTTTCTGATTTCTTCTATGTTTTCAGTTGTTTCTTTTATCTGAAATTTTGCTGGTTTGTTAGTAGCAGAACTGTATATTTTCTGCAATTTTCAGTTTGTATGAGCAATTCAGGATTCTCTGTAACAGTGGTTTCCGATGATTTAAATAAAATACAGGGATAGATTGCTCTTATCATTTCTGGTTTATTGCAGCTTACGAGTTGAAGATTCTCTAAACAAAGGAACAATCTCTCCTGCATTTCCGAGTTCTCCTCCACAACGATGACTTGTTCTATCATCTCACACGAATTTATCGCTAGTACAACAAGTTTTTCTAGTAAAGTAGCCGAAAGTGGACCCTTGAGTAAGCCGCACTTCATGATTTTTAACCTAACTAGACTACCAAGTTTGACATTATTGTTGCAGCATATGCAATTTAGGTTAGGTAGATCATACAATGTCATTGCCATTAATTCGGGGAATAAAGGAGCTGTTTGTTTATCAGAAGCCAAGTCTCCAAGATCAAAAACTCGTTCCAACAGTTCGCAGTTTTTAACTATTAGGAGCTTAAGCCCATGTGATCTATGGAGCAAAATGGACAAAAATTTAGTTAACTCTTGATCACACCGGCTGGCATCTAGAATCTTCAGCTGTGTGAAAGATGAAGGGAGAAGCTCCATTTCCATATATTCCTTCAATTTATCTGAGCGTTTGATTTTTAATTTGACTTTTGCTGCCATTCTTGCTTCCAAGATAGATTGTACCAAAATTCAAATATAAAGGTCAAATCATCATAATTAATACTAACAATTATTGAAAGCATAATTTTAAACATTTATAAATTAATATAATAATAAAATTTAAAAATAAAAATGCATCATATTAAGAACTTTAAATTAAAGTAAGAGGTTAAGTAGTATTATTAGGCATTAAAATTTCATTTAATGGCCCTTAATTGAATATAAATTTTTTACAATATTTTATGTGCTAAATTTTTTTGTGTTTTTCATTATATATATATATAAGCTGAAATGAGCGACTTCTTATGGAAAAGTGATGAACTCCATGTCAATGTTCTAGATGTTATGTCAATTTTTTTTTTATATATTATCAACCATGGTAGTTAGAATTCCATGAATCTCAAGTTGTATATCATGAGTCGATTAAAAAATAGGCGGGAAATATATGAATCTATCAAGGTAATTAAACCCTGACCGGCCATTAAATCGGCCGGGGTACTGGGTCAAGAGTTAGTGGGTCAAACTGGGGTTGACTTGGGGCTAAACCGGTGATAAATTGAAGATTTTAAGATTATTAATATGAAATTCTAAATAAAAATTTTAAAACAATCAATTTTTTTTAAAAAAAAAAAGAATGAAAATCAGACCAGACCAGTCTACTGGCCGGTCTGAGAACTGGGGAATCTATTTATATATCTTACTTGTACATGTATCTTGCGATTTTAGGAGTAATACAAGCCAGAATCATAGGAATCGCGCAACATCGATTCCTGCAATTCTAGAAGAAATGGTCGCGCATAGATCGAGTTGGATCTAGAGTGACCTAACTTTAGAAAAACCCTTTTTTCTATTTTTTTTCCTGATTTTGTTCATATTTATTTAGGAATTTTCTTTTACTTATATGATTATCCCTGATTCCATCTTACTTATCCCAATCAAAACCTATTTTTTATTTCTTTTTTTTTTCTTGAGGTGTTATTTACCTTTAAAATGCTAATACCTACAAACCTTTTATGTTCTCTTATATGAAAATTACATTAATATGATCTTTAAAATTGATCATAAATATTATGATTCACAATACATTTTGATTCTCAATTCTAAAAATAAGCTTTTCAATTCACGATTTGTATCCTGATTTGATAACTTTGTTGTCATCTAGTATCCAGTTCGGGGTTTGTGACTACTCCTCCCAACACAACTGTCTTCCCTGAGACTCGAACTCAAGACCTAAAGGGATTTAGCGGGGCCTTATACCTTATACTATTATACCAACTGTGTTGGTTCTAGAAGGTATACCAATGAAGGTCAAAGTTATTTTCACATTGTATTACTTATTGGTTTTCTTTTATTACTTGTTTCCCTATAATTTTGCCAAGAACTTTAATAAACAAAAAACCACCTACTCCAAATAAATTAGAACTTCTCCAAGCCCTTTTTAAAAATTTTGCAAAGGAAAAGAAAAACTTACTAAAAATTCCGAAGAAAATTCAGAAATAAAAAGAATAAGAAAGTCAAATTGATCTATCAACTAAACTTGTGAAACACATTACAAGGTGCATCGGGTGCTTTTAAATAAGTTGTGATTGGATTAAGTAGAAGGTATTTGATATATATATATATATATCCTAAATAAAGGCAAGGATCCAAAACTTATAAATGGCAATAACCATGTTAAGAGATCTACCATCACTAATTTAGAATTAATATTTGAATCTGAATTAGTCTCACAGCATTGGATGCCGAATATACTTCTTTTAGTTCAAAAAATTGTGATTAACTCTCGATCTAGGTCTGCCCTTAATTATATATAAATAAATTTTCTTTTTTTGGTTTTATATTTTCCTTTTTTTTTCCTTTTGTCATGTGATCAGTAAAAATAAAATAATTTTTCATAGTATTCTCTCCATTCCATTTTCCTTCCCATTTTCCCAGCATCCAAACCAAGGCTTAAAAAAAGTGTGAATTAAAAGGCGCCTTACCCTTGCTATCTTCATTATATTGCAACAATAGTCGTCCCTTTTTCTTGGTCCAGAGTCGTTGAGGTTTTGAGGTTCTCTTTCCTTAGGGAAGTTCGGCTGTTAAGAACCAAAGGAGAAAATACTCAGCAACACAGAATTTACAGCAAATTAACTAGTGCAAAAATATTCTAACCACAAGGCAGACTTTACCTTTATCACTATAAGATCATCAGCAAGTTGAACTTCTCGGCTCTGATGGACTACAGGTAAACAGTTACTAAGAAAGAGGAAGGGGGAAAAATCAAATTTCTTATTTGAACTTTTTTGATAAAGGTTTTTTGGATGGATATGATTGGGTAGAAAGCAACAAACTGAATAAAGAGGAACAGGAAAAAGGGATCTTTAAACAAAGACGCCAATTTCTTTTTTCTTTTTTGTCAAAATATATAGTCAAGAAGATAACAAAACAAGCCTGAATTGAATAGTAGGAACAAAGAGTGAACTCAAGAATTGAGGACTGTTTTAGCAAATTAAGAGTTTAATTTTGATGATGTCTGCAACTTGGAGGAAAGATGCAGAGGAAGTGAAAATGGAAACGCAGCACCAAAGAAACAGACACAATACCAAACCTTGGAAGGAAGTGAAAAACAACCTTGTTTTTTTTTAAAAAAAAAATTGTTGGATTATATGTTTGGCAAGAAGCTAAGGCGGCAAGCTGAATCCAGAGAAACAAGGAAAGAGATCCTTAAAACAAAGACACTTTCTTATTTCTCACAACTGAGAAAATGAAAAAAACAAGCCTAATTTGAATATTATGAACAAAGAGTGAACACAAAAACTCGGGATTTTTAGCAAATCAGAAGTTTTATTGTTATGACTTCCTCTGCAACTTGAAGGAGAAAGAGTGGAAGAACATCGAATTCCAAAGCTGAGGAAAAGTAAAACAATGAAAATGGGATCGAAGAAGAAGATGCAAGAGAAGGAGCAAAGGCCAAAGAGTGCAATCAGATCTGTAGGAAACGTATAGTTATAAAGACGACTTTATTGTGAAACTTTTATTATTATTATTATTTTTTTTTTTTGCCTCACGAACCATTATAGCAAGTAACAACCCAGGTTTTTTTTTTTTTGCCTGATCTCAGCAATCGACGTACTGATTGGAGGTGAAATATATAGAGTTTAACTTTTAGGGTCTAAGTGCATTTTTTTAGGGAGTAAATAAAAATTTTAGGTGCATCTGAGTGCAGTTTTTTAGGGCTGAGTGCAGTTTTCCTATTAAAATACAAATATTACTTCACTTTGCTGATTTGCTCGACCGAATGCGTTTATCCTGGGTCAATGTTTGCAATAATTTTTCGGGTGGGGCTAAGTGTAATTTTTTAGGGGTAGCAGAATGTGATTTTCCCATTAGAATATAAATACTTCGTCTTTATCATACGATTTTATACCATCATGACTTTGTATAAAAAATAATAATATGTCATGCTATAATAATCTAAATTATTGGAAGGACAACAAAAGCACATGATAAGTGAATCATACATGCCTTTACATTACAATGTCATATTGCCAAGGAAATTGACTTCTGATCGTCCTACTTATATGTATATATGGAAAATTTTGTCCATCGAATGGGGGAAATTTAATTTCTTTTATTAAAATATCATGAAATTTTGAACTACTTACTATCATACAGAAGATTTTGTCTTTTTTAAATGGATGTCCCGATATATTTGTTATTTTTGTTTTTGACAGATAAGTTATGTTAGTTGTTCTTGTAGCACCTTTTTTGGTTGCATCAAGTTGTACTGCCAAACTGAGATTAAAATTTTATTTTTTGACCAAGATATTAAAATATAAGTATTAGTTAAATAATTGTGACATTTACCCGCCCGCCCCCCTATAAGGTTCGCCTGCTGCGCTGGCAGCACAGCTATAAATATGAGCGTAAAATAAATTAAACACCTTCCTGCTTTATCTATGCTAGAAAATCCTCACAAGAAAAAAAAAACTATAAAATCGTCCCGTCTATTTTAAAAACATTTATAAATTTCTAATTATTAGTTGGGGTTAAACTTGACTTTTAAAACTTTTATTTTAACCAATATTCCCCGATTTGACATTAGAATAGAGTATTAAAACATTTATATTCGTCAGAAAATTATACAACAACAAAATAACTCTAATACATATAAGTTTATTTTTTTTAATATTTTATAAAATTTATTTATTTTTATTATATTATAAATTTTTATATTTTTAAATTTTTCATCACATTTATTGAAACTCATTTATTCGGGTTTCTTTTAAACGACTAAAAACAAATTTTAAATGCATATATTTTTTTTAATTATTAAATTAAGGATTTTCCTCTCAAGGCTTAAAGGGTAAAGGATTCTTACTTTTTTCAACAAGTGTGCTTCCCATCATTTAAACTTATATTCTGCTCCTTACCAAGGTGAAACCTCTTACCACCTTAACCAATAGCTTGTGGTTTCAAATGCATATTTCTAATTATATGAATTAGAGAGATTATATAAATTATTGACATTTATAATTTAAAATTTTTAAACACATTTTTTTATACAAACATTTATAAACCCATCTAACCAAGTATATATTTAGCAAAAGAATTAATCAAGTTTTCAATCACGTTTTTTATACGACTACATTAACTGAATTAATTAAGGTTGTCCTAGTATGATAAAAACATTAAACATATAAATATTTGCAAAAAGAAAAAAAATAATTTAAGGAGAATAAAAATATAAAAATTATTCAAAAATTTCTTAACCAAAATTAGAGATTTAATATATTGAAGGATATATTAGTAAATAAATTTTTTTCTAGTATGAATTTTAAATAAAAAATATCTTTTTAGAATATTCTTAAAGGCATTGTTTTGGAACCCAAACCGGACCGGCCGGTCCGGCCCGGGAACTGGTGAACCGGACCATAAACCGGTACGGTCCGGTGACCGAACCGGTTCACCATTTTTTTATTTTTTATTTTTAAATTGATTTTTTAATATTTTTCCTTATAATTTCATATTAATAAACCTAAAATATTCAATTTTTCACCGGTTTAGTCCCGATTTGACTCCGATCTGACCCACTGATCCTTGACCCAGTACCCCGACCGGTCCAGTGACCGGTCCGGGTTTCAGAACCTTGCTTAAAGGTATTAACAATTTGGACTTAAATGTATGTTTTTAAAATAGAGGAATAGTCCGTGTAATTAAGTTAAAATATGAGACGGTTATAGTATTTTACTCCTATGATAATTAATTATGGCACCTCCTCCAAGAAAAATTAAACAAAAGCAACAAGAAAATTTATAAATAAATGGTCAAAAAAATTATTAATGCAATCTAAATGTATTGCGCAATGTTTTGAGAGAGAGAGAGAGAGAGAGAGAAGACCTAAGTTCCTTACATTAATTTTTTTTTTGTGCAATTGAATTAAGGTCTGGGTTATAAAATTGGGGGCACCACGATTGAGGAAGATGATGAACTCATGGAAGAATGAGGATCGACTTGGGAATTTATTATACGAAGTCGTATTATTATTGCCAGTTTCCAACTCGGTTGGTGAATTTCACAGCACTACAATTAACATGACAATTAATTCTAGCACCCGAAATAAAAAATAAATAAACCAAAGTACCTTGAAAAGAATAATTAATTAGTGTAAAAAAATAAAAAAATAATTAATTAATTATTTTGGGTCCTAAAAAACAATATTAGAGAAACTTGACAAAAGATTTCACCTACATACCAAAAACTTTGACTTTTCAAATGTGTGCATTGATTTCTTTAGTGGTCTACAAGGTAATTAAATCTGGATTCATCAGTGAATCGGTTGGGGTATTAGGTCAAGGGTTAATGGATTAGAGTAGAGTCAAACCGGAGCTAAACCGGGACCAAAGAGGTGAGAAATGAAAAATTTTAGACTTATAGTATGAAATTCTAAAGGAAAAATATAAAAAAAATGTTTTTTTTTTTTTAAAAATAAAAACTTGACCCAGACAGGACCGGTCTACTGGCCAGTTTCCAGTTCGATTCGGGTGGTCCGGTCCAAATCAGATAACCATGATTGTCGACGCATTCTTTTCTTTTTCTTTCTTTCTTTTTTTTTTTTTTTTTTTTTTTGTGTTGCATTGAGCACTACAGGACAGATCCAAACTTTGATTTGCGTGATAATTGGCTGTGGCATCGATCTCAAGGGGCGAAAAATAAACAAAGCCAACTTGATAAATGATAACTCATAAATGCAACGTATGTATAGGTGATGAGATCTTCTGGAGGGGGGGGGGGGGGGGTGTGTCTCACTCAGGCCTCAAACACCAGAAAAAATATTAAAAAAGCCACCATATAGATTCTTCTGTCAAACAAATTTTAGTGTAAAATCCTCTATTAAAAAGGTCTCTAAGGACGTAAGTGACATAGATAAGCTTGTCAATGGTTATTCTATGACTTGTCAATATAGTTACATATACTTGTCAATTGAAACTATTTAGTTAACATAGATGGACTTATCAATGACTACTCTATGACTTATTAATATAATCACATACACTTATCAACGAAAATTGCTTTAGTTAACATTATGAGTTTATCAATGGCCACTCTACTATTTGTCAATATAATTACATACACTTATCAATAAGGTAAGTTTACATTTGAAATCTATTTCATTGAGGTTCCTAGGGACTTCGTTGATAGAAGATTTTACACTGAAACTTTTTTGTTAAAGAAATCTATACTATGATTTTTTTTTAATATTTTTTCAGGTCCTTAGGACCTGAGTGAGATTTTCCCACAAAAAGGTGATGAGATCTTTAAAAAGAGAAGAATTTTATTCACTTACTACTTTGGGAAAAATTGTTGGTCCTTATTATAAGTGATAAGTCCACTAATAAATGAGAGTGTCACAATTTTACCCCTATTAAATATATAAAGACGAAAGTGGTGAAAAATACATATTCATAAATTAGAAAAAGTTATCAATTTAGTCCATATTTATCGAGTTATAGAATTTTTCTTGGTATGCGGGAATTAAGTAATTTGGACATATAAATAGGAATAGAGTGATAAGTGTTTTCCACTTTTTAATTAAGAACTTAATTACAAAAATGACTCTCAAGATCTAGTTTTTCCTCTTAATTTATACCAAGGCACCATGATGAAAGCAATGATAGTATAAGGGAATAGAGTTATGTGTTATTGTAGCTCTTTAGAACTGAAAATAAAAAGCAATTTTGACATACAATGATATAATATACTCCTACAATCTTAAATGTAAGATTTAGTTTGGAGATGAATTTCGATCCCAAATATAAGACCTTTTTTTTATTTTATCTCTTATATTTATCATTTTTTTGTAAAATAATTTGCCTGACCTATAAACTAATATATAATATAATGTTATGTAGAAGTATTTTAGAGAAATCATGTTATATATGTTATACTTACATAATTTATTTAGCTTACTTAATATCCTCAAACTAGATAAACAAGTCTTACATTAAGGATCATATTAGTAATTGAATATAAAACATATTTGGGGAATTGATCTTGTTCCTAAATATAAGACATAGTTTTCATATTTGTCAATCTTTTCCTAATTTTCCCCCATTGATCATCCCTCAACAATAATCAATAAGGAAATGGAATGAGAGAATTAAGAAAGATAATTAGGATGTTTTAGAAAATACATATCATATTAATGAACTAAACTAACTTCCTTAATTTAATCAAATTAGGTAAATATGTCTTATATTAAGGACATATAAGGGAGTATTATTTTAGGTTAATGCATGTGATTGATCGGATTTGTCTCTTAAGCAAGTAATTGTGAGTTTGAATCCTAACTCTTACACATAAAGCAAACCAAATTAGGACAGAAATTTTTTGCCCCTCCCGCATGAAGTGATTAGTTTTATTATTGGAAAGGGATATTCCTAATTCTAATTAACCCCCATCCCCACGCACCATAAGCATAAGGAAAAATCTTATATAAGATGAGTGAATTACTCAAATTCTAATTTAGATTATTGAACTTAACAAATTATATATTAGGTTATGCATCACCTGCGTCCTCTGGAGCTTCAACGGCGAGAAGGAGCGGTGAAATAGAGAGAATCAGACCTCACCCTCACTTTGCTCCACCGTCTTCATTGGTTTTCCTTCTTCGCTCTCTCCAGCGAACCACCACCATGCCATCACCTTCATTCTCCATTCCGGGCAACTTCATTGCCCTTTGCACCGTCACATCTCTTCTTCCATTGTATTTCAATGGTTGGCTTTTGCAATGGGAACGTGGCTTTGATTTCTGAAGCAATTTCCATGAGTTGAAGCGGTTAGATTATATTCTCCTAGAGCAATGGTTTGAGTCTTGAGCTTGGAGCTTAATAAGGAAGTGTTTTACCATCTAATTTCTATCTTTAATTTTTTACATTAGTTAAATTCTAGGTTTAGAGTTTAATTAGTATATTAGACTAAAGTTTTGCATTGGGGTTCCATGCATTTTTGTTGAAGTTAGATGTTTATTTGGATTTTAATGTTATGTATTTTACACTTTGAACTTCATTAGTAGTAATTTCTTATATATTGACTTGGTTAAGCTTATAATTAAAGGTGCTGTAAATATATAATTGTGATTGTAATGCAAGGGTTCTTGGTTAATTGTGTCATTGCATTTCATTGATTCAAATTGTTAGAGTTTAAATTGGGTTTCGGTTAGAGGGATTAAATCTCGCCCGGTGTAAGAGAATTAATTCACCTAACTCAAGCTAACTCAAATGATCTTTTGGGCATCTTTGTCAAACTAGCACACTCCTATTATCTTTTGAAGTGAGGATAGATAAAATTTATTATTCTAGGAGGATTTCATCATATTTCAAAACAAATTTCCATTTCACTCCACTTTTATTCTAAAAATATGAAAATATTTGTTTTAAAAGCATTTTAGTTTAATTGCAACTTAGCTGATAGATAAAAAGCTTAAAAATCATTTTTAACATGTTCCATACCAATCATCGCACTTAATTTTTAGGTAATTAATAAAAGGCTCGTTAAGAGACGATCTAGGATTACACCCTATATTTTCTTAATTTAATTATGAAGAAGTTATCAAGACATAAGCTGACACAATCCTTCACCTTGATTATAATACTCTCCATTATTGCTCCTTTATTGCTCTCTCCATGAGTGTCATCATGGCCAATTATTTTATTATTATAATTCATTAATAATTAATTGTGGAACCTACTTAATACTCTACTTTAACTTTGACATGTCTCCAAACATATTTGTCGCTTTCCTAGTAAAAAATATAATACTTTTTATAGTGTATATAATGTGTATGTAATACTTTTCAAAATAAGTATTCACATATATTTGTCACTTTAACTTCTTTTTTTGTTTGTTTGTTTGCATTAACATGTATCTAAAATTTGATTATACTTCACTCATTCATTGTGGCATCTCAATGACAACTTTTTTTTGGCCGAAACCTCAAAGACAAAATTAAACAAATTTAAAAGTTTATAAGAGTGAAACATTAGGCGTAGGGTGCACATATAGAGGACTTCGTCTTTTTTTGCTTTAATATATTAGCAACTTACACACAGTTCTTAGTCGCAATGTACAACCCCAATTCTTTTATCCAAAAAAATGTAAAACTATTGAAAAAACAACCCTACGTCAAAAAAGTTTTGCCACACTTGGTCGTGAAAATCTCGTGTTTAAAGCACTAATTCCACCAGAAGGATCCAATATGATAAATCATTGCTTTAATTTTAATAAAGCAAGATGAACCCTTTTACAAAAATTTTTATGCCAAATACATTTAATTGTGACTTTTGCCACTAGGTCCGCCTATGGCACTGCAGGGCGACAAAGCTAAAATTTGATGATTGTCTCAAAAAAAAAAAAAATTGATGATTTCGATAATTAATTGATCTGTCACCATCTGTAGGAAAAATTAAACAAAAGCAACTTAAAAATTAATAAATACACGGCCAAAAAAATATTAATGTAAGGCATTTTCTTCCTAATTGGGCCACCATGACGTGGGAAGATGATGAATAGATAGGGATAGAGGCACACCATATTATAGTACGACCAATTATTGTAAATTTGCAACACAATTGGTGAATTTGACAGAATAACCATTAACATGATAATTAATTGTTGAGCTCTACACAACTGACCCAAAACAAAAGCAACTTTACAGTTTATAAATAAAAACACGCATGTACGTGAGGTACTAAAAAAAGATGACTTCAATTACTTTTCTCTTTTGTTGGCAAGGAAAAAAACTTTTCCCTTTTAAATGAATGACTTATTATAAATTGACTCACATAATCCGGCCTTATCCTTTTAGTTGGGCCATTATGACAAAAGAAGGCGACAAAATTATCAACCACTCTCTCCAATTTTTACTATAAAGCCATTTTAATAACGAAATTGACATGTAAATTCCATCTTATATTAAAAATATGAAGAAGTATTATATATCAAAGGAATATGGAGTATACTACTCCCCTTGATAAGTCATATTAGTCAATTACAAGTGTAGATAAAGAGACAAAATTAGAGAAAACTTTAAAAAAAACCATTGCGCCTTTCAAATTTGACTTTTCAAAAGGTGTGTTATTTCCAGGTCCAAAAAAAAAGGTGTGTTATTTATTTTAGTTCCCCTATAACATTTTATTCAACCCCTAAAACTTTATGAAATTTCATTGTATCCCATAGTCAAAATGAAATTAATATTTGTAGGTGAAAAGCTAATAATACTCTTACTTTATTTGTATTGTAAATACCATTTTTGTCTTATAAATTTCTATATTCATCTTATAAATGGTCAAAATATGTTTAAGAATTTTTTTTTTGAATTCCTTTATTTGTCTTGTAAATATTTTTATTTATTATGTAAATGCCTGTATTTTTCTTGTAAACTGCCAAAATGTTTTTAACTTCTTAGATTCTTTTGAATCCCTTTATTTGTCTTGTAAATCTCTTTATTTGTCTTATAAATGCTCTTCTTAAAAAAATAAAAGAAGAGTATCATTGTCTTTCCGCCTATAAAAAATAATTTCATTTTGATCATAGGGTGTGTAACAAAGTTTCATAAAATTTTGGAGGTTGACTGAAATTAATTTACTGTAGAGGGGCTGACTGAAATCTTCCCAATTATAAATCCCGCTGGTCCCATTACTCCATCCGATCTCTTTTATTTGACGTATTCTAAAATGTATTATATAAAGTACTACCAATTATTGCACATTTGCAATTCAATTGGTGAAATTGACAGCACAACAATTATGGCCTTTATTTCATCTGATTTTAGAAAATTTAAGTTGGGATAAAAGTTAGATGGTGTAATGTGATTTATGTTTGGATAAACTTTTATAAAAAAAGTCCAATAGTGCAATACGATTTATGTTTAAATTGTGAGATATTTTATTAATATATTATAATTATTATTAGTTATTAATTAGGTAAATGATAAAATATTATGAGTGTGACTCATAAGTCAGATCCAGGCCTAAGTCAGGGTAATTTATCATTCAGCTATTTAAGTGATATAAGTAATGGTGAGAGAATGCACTTTTGAGTTTATGGCTGAGTGAAATACCAAAGCGTTAGAAACCTAAACTGCTCTCCTGAGGTTCCCTAACTGGCGACGGCTTTAACCCAATTACCATCGCTGTGCCTTACAGTCAATCAAAAAGAGACTTGACAATTATCTTCTATCTTTACTTTCCTTTTGCAACTCTTTCACAAGAGTTCATGAGTTCTCTCTTAGATTGAAGTTTAGAAACGGTGAGAGGTATTCTAGAAGTCTTCTGCTATTATCGATATAGGAAAATTTATGTATTGTAATTGTGATTTATTTATATGTTCATTGAATTTTGTCATACATGTGGTATTAGAGCTATATTCTCTGATCTCTTTGATCGGGGATGATCAAAGCATGAAATTAAATGTTTCACCGTAGTAATTTTACACGGTTCCATCTATTAGATCAAAGATCGAATTTCATTTAAATTTGATTTTTTAAATCAAAGGAATTATGTAATTACTGCAATTTATTCATCTGGCCATATGAGTTTTTGCAATTTACTTTAATAAATTGTTTGTTATATCAAATTGCTGATGTTGATTTCGGTTATGGGATGAGAGGATGATTGATTTTATCCAATGAACTGTCACCACCTTTAAGAGATTTCAAGGATCCGAATTCATGTTTCGCCTTTTGCAATTATTCCAACAAGTTCTATAATCCTCTTAGATCGATGCGATCGTTGTTTTGTGTGCAAAGATGATTTTCAAGATTATGATTCATATAATTCTGCTTTATGATCGTTTCTGAAAATCTGATTTATGTTTACATCACTTGTTGATCCGCAAATTTGTATGCCTAGGTTTTCCTTTTGGTGGACGAGAGAAGAACTTTTATGTTCTTCAAGGATCACTATCGCCTAAAAATGAGAGAAGAAAACACATCTCTGTTTCATTTTGAATTCATGCTTTGCATTTTGATTATCATGTTTATCTATTGAATCATTGATCGCTTTCATTTCGTTACTATTGCACCATGATTATCGCCATTGGAACCGCTGGTTTTCTTCAATTCAATTCGTTGTGTTTTCGATTATGTGATTATATGAGAAATTGATGTTTAGATCATGTTTGTGGTTGTTTTACGAGAACGTCACCGTTGGAATCGTCGTTTCAAGTGCTCACCGTAAACAGAATATTTTGTGTGTAATATTTTATTATATCATTTTAAATTGTTTAACTTAAGAAAAAGGGTTGATTTTGGCAGCTTTCACATTCTGGAAAATTTTCAAAATTATTTTTATGATTTATTTAATTGTCTAAATATTTGAAAAATTAATTTTAGGCAATTATCTGACTTTTCTAATTTTGTAACAACTAATTTAAATTGAAATATGCCAAAATAAATTTTTTAAACAATTTTTGGATACATAAAACAGTGGGAGGTTGTTAACTTGATTATTTAGTCACCTTTGTTGATCAAATTAATTAATTAATACCTCCATTAAGATGTGCATATATTAGATTTAATTTGAATGTACAAAATGGTGGGAGAATTTATTATTTTTTTTGTTGATTATTTAGTCACATTTTGTTGATTAAATCAATCAGTTAAATTCTCATTAAGGTTTTATGCATATTTAGAATTTAGGGTTAATATAACTTTTGGTCCCTGAAGTTTGATTCAATTTTGCTTTTAGTTCCTCAAGTTTGAAATTGGTGGTTTTGGTCTTTGAAGTTTCACTCGATTTTGGTTTTAGTCTCTCAAGTTTGAAATCGTTGGTTTTGGTCTTTGAAGTTTCATCCAATTTTGATTTTAGTCCCTCAAGTTTGAAAAGTACTTAGTTTTTTTCCGGGTCGAGTTGGGTTTCATAATTGAGTCACTAAGTCCTTTTCAAACTTGAGGGACTAAAACCAAAATCGAGTGAAACTTCAGGGATCAAAACGACCGATTTCAAATTTGAGGAACCAAAACTAAAATCGAGTGAAACTTCAGGGACCAAAACCACCGATTTCAAACTTAAAGAACTAAAACTAAAATTGGATCAAACTTCAGGGATCAAAAGATATATTAACCCTAGAATTTAAATTCACAAGTTTGATATTCGCGATTAGCATTTATCATGGGGAGTAGCCACAACATCGTCTATTGCATGTGTAAATAATCACTTATGTATTTTGAAATGTCAACTCAAATTAATGAGTAATATTAATCTAATCAAAGTGAGAGGATTAAATTTAGTTTAGTCACTTATGTTGATTAAATAAATTGATTAAGTTCTCCATTAAGCTGTGCACATATAGAATTTCAGTGCACATGATTGATATTTGTGATTAGCTTGCATGTTTAGAAGGTAGTTAGAGCACCCGCCTCTTACAACATGCATATATAATCACGTATGGATTTTATAATTTCAATTTGATGAAGATGAGTGAATATTATTTTATTCACATAAATGATTTAATTGATTAAATTAATTCATTAAGATTCTCATTGACATTGTGTATATATGGAATTTGAATTGAAGGTATGATGACTTCCTATCACTACTACAAAAAAATAAAACTGTGGCACTTATACTTGAACTAGCTGTGGTGTTTAAGAAGTGCCACATATAAGGACGTCATTAAAAGAAGCTGTGGCGTTTGAAAGCGCCACAGCATAATAATTTTTTTTTGAAAAAAGTCCCCTCCTGTGGCGCTTACGTCAGCAAGCGCCACAGGAGGCCCCCCTCTTGTGTCCTTTCCTCCAAAAAGTGCCATAGGAGGTGGATGCCCCCACTTTTTTTTGTATTCTTTATGTGGCCATTGTTTAAGAAAACAATATAGGAAGTAATTTTTTTTAATACATCTTTCTCCTTTTTTAGTTCCTAACCCTATAATTGCAATGATGGACTGTTTTAAACACTTTCTATATGCACAACAAAATAAAGAAAAGCAAACAACGAAAATGAAATAACTTTAAAATGATAAAAATAAATGACTAATTAACTAAAGTAGTACTAAAAATATTTACACAATATATTGTGAATGAAATACAACAAATTCAACTTAAATAAATGACACAACAATTGGCAAGAAATAACACAAAGGCTAGCTAGTTAATTAATAGTAGCTACCTAGAGGTTTGCCTAACACGTATTCCCACCATTCCTCGATCACTTTATTGACTTGATGGTCAGTCAAAGTGTCACAACGTTGATCTTCATAATACTACATATATATACAATCATGCACAAATTAAAACGAATTAAAATTACTAAAACTTAATTATCAAGCACTAATTAAATTTAAAACACAATATAAATTGCAACTAAATGACTTACTTTTTAAGGAATAAATGATTGATCATGGCAATTACATCATTCATAAATTTCATGATATAATACCCACAATATAATTATTGTTATTGGGTTGGAAAGGGCACTGCAAAAATATAATGAAATATTTAACTTTGTTTATGAATAAAAATTATTTAGTAACAAAGTTTGAGTAAATTCAGATATTAGTACCCGTATTTTCTTCCAAGCATAGCTAAGGTGAGGGTCAGCAGCTTTAGAATAGCTTAAGGAGACAGAGGCCCGATACGTAGTCAATGCACTAACAAACAAATAGAGACTGATTACTTTTGGTTATTCAATTACATATGCAAATATTTACACATACGCAAGTGCACTTACCTATTGAACAATTGCAACATATCAGGACGGTCTGTTGGAAGACCTCCAATTAGAGGATCCACATAGTAAATGCGAGGGCCTGAAGGTTCCGCTGGATTGATAACAATAAAAATCCAATGTTGCCTAAAATATTTTAAAAAATTGGTTTCAACAATCACGTTATGATAAAAGTTAAATAATAAAACAACGTACACAAAAATTATACCACTAATAACTTTCCCGGCATTGCATGGCACTAGAAATAGCGTAGTTGGTATTGCTTTCTTTTTAAAGTAATCTTTCAAATAACTAGATTGTGCATGTATATCTACTCTGCCCCATGCTAGCCAACGAGATAAGGGTTGACAAATGCGAATTGGACCTTGTTTGTATCCATTAAGATGTCATAGTACAAATGCCTGGTATAAAATAAACAGTGTCCTGAAAAACAAAAAAATGGAACGAGAAATAATAATAACGGTGATAAACGATGATGCTAAAGTACCTAATCCAGATGTTGATAGCCGAGGCACTAATCCATCCACGATTGCATATTTTATGCAAGACATCACCATTAACATGATCAACTAGACCGTTAACATTGTAGATGTGTCAATCAAAATAGGGTAAGGCCACATTTTGAGAGTCAATTTTACAATCAAGTCTTTAATTTAGACTAGAAAAAAAATGAATGGTAACTAGAGTCTTCTTATTTTATTTTATTTTAATTTTTCACGTTATCTAGATGAATAAATTTTCAAGTTTCTTTTGTTTAATTTTTCTCTGAGGTGCCAGATTGTTAATTATCATGGTGCTGCTTAATGCAACCCAAAAAAGAAAGGCTACAATGCGGGAACACATCATTTTGAGAGGTAAAAATCTTCAATAGGCGTGGACATTTTACTTTTAAGTTAAGGTTTAACATCATTCATAGAATATTATTAATTAACTTCCACATTCGATTATCTCATTTCGGAAAAAATTATTAACTTAGTGTCTAAAAATTGGAAACATATATAACATAAGTTGGGGAACTGAATGGAAAGTGCAAGCTGAACCATGACCACTTTCGACAAGAAATGCATTGGATACAAATGCCGTCTTGTTGCAACTTTTGTAACATATGCATTCATCTTTCTATAACCTAATTTGTATTGCAATCCATGTTGTCAAAAACCATTTACATCACTGCCAATCTCACAATCAAATATATGAAAGATCCCAAAAGCCATTAGAAGGGAAATTTACAGAAATATTGTGATTTGAATTGAAATCAGCCAAGCCTCATCTACTAGAAATTTGAAGATAGAAGTCATGGAATAAGGAAGTGGACAATAATGTGCAAAAGTGGCTACATGTAGCAAGGGGCACGATCACTCCCTTATTGCATTTTCGTTTTGAATTTTGCCTTTGTATCCAAACACCTCCCTATACCGTAGTTTTCAATTCTTCTAATCATCCAATTCTCTAGTGGAGTCGGAAAGTGCTGTAATTCTTGAAATCTCACAGCGGCTTAGATACTTGAGATGTTTTTGGGTCTTCAAACCTATTAGGTGATAGAAATTGGGTGGTCGTTTTGTTTGATAGATATGAAGATAGAAAAGAGGTGATTGATGAGCTCTCCTATGTTGTGTGCTTTTCTTGTTATTTTATGAACTTTTGTTGGTTTGTTTATATTTGTTTTATGTTTATGTCATTGTTGTAATATCCCAAAATGTACTCAAGGGCTAAATGTACAGAATAGATAGTGGGATTAATGACAGAATTACCTCTGGACTTAATTCTGGAGCAGTGTGGGATTTTGTGTAATTATGGAATTGTGTGGTGATTTCCAGTAATGATTCATATTTTTCCTATGAAGAGGACTTCAATAGCTTTCCATAGGACTTGGGATCACCTCATTTCAATTTTTGTAGAATTAGTTATGATTTTTCAAAGTCTGGAGAAAATTCTGGCAGATTTGGTCTCTTACGCGAAAATTGAAGATGTAATAACATAATGTAGTATTGTTGAACTTTGAGGTTAGGAATTGGTCTTTTAGGTTAATTGACCACTTTAACTCCTTAGTTGATTTGATTAAATGTCTCTAATGATAACCAACTTGAGTGTTTGAATTAAAGAATTGGATTAAGTAATAACCTGTCGCCCGTAATTCTAATTATAGGATTTGACATTTGCCCTGCATGTGATAAACCAGTGCCAGTGCACGAGCAGAAAGAACAAGGTAGTGACTCTTTCTCTTATTATGTGTATGATGCCTTGCATGTATGTCATTTCATTGAATATGCCGCGATGTAACATTGCCGTTGTGAAATGTTGTTGTTGTGCTGTTGTGAAACATGCTGTTGTGAAATATGCTATTGTGAATGCAGCGAAAGCTATTGCCGAAATGCCGTTGTGTTGTTGTTGTGATTTGCTTACATGCTTTGTGATTGTACATGTTATAAGTGAATTGTTACTACTGAGATTCTTTTGAATCTCATTCTTTCCAATAACTAAACTACAGCAAGGGCAAGCGGTTCAAAGGAAAAGTAAGTGGTGAAGGGCGGTTAGAGCTCCTAGATAGGAGTTTTAATTTTGGTAGTTGGTTGTCATATTTAGTTGGGGATTAGTTGCACATGTTGTATATATTGAATAGTGTTTGTAATCCCCTGTATGGGAAACTAAGCGTTGTAAACCCTTTATTAAGTAATGAAACCTGAGCGTTGTCAGGAATTTTTGGTTGCACTCTGATATGTATAAATGAAACTGAACTGGTCAAACCAATTATATTCGAGATGTGAACGTGAGACCGCACTAAACAAGTTTTTTTGAAACTGAACTGATCAAACCAATTATTACTTTAATTTTTTTATTGTTCATTATTAATAAAATATAAAATTTCAATAGTAAAAATGTGATGAATATAATGATATAATTGCATATCATATATTGGCAAAAAAAAAAATTGCATTTCATACAAATCACATCATTATTGGCAACAATTACACGTGGTTTTTTTTTTTTTGAAAAATACAAATCTAAGCTTGTTAATATCTATAAAAAAATATAACTGAGGACAATTACATATTTTTCAAAAATACAAATCTAAGCCTGTTTTTTTTTTTTGGCCAGTAAATCAAAACCTGTAAATATCTACAAATAATATCACCACATTTCTTATTACTGCTTTATTAGTATTTTTTATATTTGAAAACAATTTACTAATTAAGCTTCCTCATGCTTTTAAGAGAGATTAGCATCCTCACGAAATATCCGTAGATTATCTTCAACACAAATAAATCATGTTCGTGACAAAATCAAAGACCAATTTTTTAGGGATAGGTAATTCAATAATAATCTACTTGATGTATACATTCTAATTTATATACAATTTTATCCATTTTAAATTAAGTTCTGAAGTGTTTTTTTACTTTTTTTTTTTCTCAATAATAATTTTAATTTTTTTATTTTATCCACTTTTAATTTAAATTTTCCCCTTCACTTATCACAATATATACAAATAATATATATATATATATATACACATATATCTAGTATTCAAAAATATTCATATCCTTTTCAGTCATTTTCTATCTAATTCAGGTTTATGAGGAAGAAATATTTTTATTTTATTATTTAAGGTATGTTCAACTTTTAGTGCTTATTATGGCTTTGTTATTAAACTAATAGGGTTAATAATAGTTAATCATATAATTCTGCCCCACTGTCCTCCTCATTTAAAGACGTGTACATTTATGCTATAACTCTGTTATGGCACTCATGACTTTAAATGTGTCATTTGCTAACCCACCCCAAAAATCTTAAGCTCTTGGGAGAATGTCAGGAAAACTTTACGATCCTGATGTACAATTAATCTTGAGCCCTTTGTGAGCCTTGGTTTAATGTTCTCAATTTTGTGCTTCAGTCAGTAACTTCACAGATGCATTGGGTATCCTCACAACTCCTCCAAGTAGTCAATGTTCTGAAGCAATCTGTTCACATGACAGGAAATTTCCACTGGAATTTTGAGGATGTTGCAAAATCAATAGTGTGCATGATGATGACTGGACCCTTTCTTACAGGATATCCACAGGTACTATTCTGGAGAAAGATGAGTTTTGCTGATCCTTGTTGGATGAGTGCAAACAAACATAAGCTTGATTTTTCTTCTTTTTTAATTTGTTAGACTCTGAATGATTGGTATGATCGAGAAACTGATGCAATCAATGAACCTTATCGTCCGATTCCTTCAGGGGCAATATCTGAGAATGAGGTATGTTAGTTTTTTGACTGGGATTCATGCATGCTTTCCTATTGCAGTTTCTCAAATTTTCATTGCCTTAAATTCTTCAGGTTATCACACAAATATGGGTGCTGTTATTAGGAGGCCTTGGCTTGGCTGGCTTGTTGGACATATGGGTTTGTATTCGACACTTCAGTTTCATTGTTCATTTATCTCCCTGTAAAGTGTGAATTACAATGAATCTTGGTTTTTGAATGCTTGTTCTTATTATAGGCAGGGCATGATTTCCCTGTAGTTTTTTACCTTGCTCTTGTTGGATCATTGCTATCTTATATATACTCTGCTCCTCCTTTGAAGGTACTTCATTTTTATATTTCAAATACTTTCATTATTTTTCCCAATATTATTTCTTTCAAAGTTTGTTTCTCCAGTTCAAACTTCAAAGGAGTTTTTTTTTGTTTCTCGAAGTGAATCATCCTTCTTCCCACTGCTGCAGGAAATTCTTTTTTTTCCTTCTTTTAACATTTGACGAAATTTCCTTTTTCTCTGTAGGTAAAGCAAAATGGATGGATTGGAAACTTTGCTCTTGGAGCTAGCTACATCAGTTTACCATGGTGCTATATTCTTTTGCATAACATATTTTAAGCACTCTGCTAGTTATGTACATGCTTTTCTAAATTGATTCATGACTCAACCCTGTGATAATCATCCATTTTCTTTGTCAGGAGAGTTGATCTTTATTCATAGTAGTTAACTTCCATCTGTATGATGCATACAAGACTATAGAGGGGATTCTTGTATCAATAATTAATGTTTGCTTAAAAAACTAACGAAATATTATTCTTGCTTGAATTTGTTGCTAGAAATCAGCTAGGTAAAACTGAGGGACGTTTTATTCACCCAATATAATTGGGAACCTGATCTTTTTGTTTAATTTAAATCTAAAGTCTACTGTCTGGATCCGTGTGATTTGACCGTGTCTTTACGTCTTGGGGTCAAATACAAAATATTTTTAATCCAAGAATTGCAGTATAATGCAACACTCGGATCGTCTCACTTGAAGAGCCTTTTATTGAACTACCTAAGTAATTTAATTATCATGCAATATGCAATAAAAACAAGGGAAAAACGGTTTTTGGATTTTCCAAATTAATAGTTAAAAGAAAATGCAATTTTTAATCAAATGCTAATCTAATATTTTTGGTATTTTCTTTATAAAAATGGAGAATGATTGAGAGTGAATGGAATGATAAGGAATGGAAAATATGAATGAAGAATGCTCTTGGTAATGAAGAAATGACAATCCTTACTCAAAAAGATTATGGGAGTTAAGAATTCATTAAGTCTTAAGAACAACCTCAAGATAACATTTGAGTTCAATATTCCCAATTAATAGTAGCTCCTACAAACATAGCTAACTACTACCTCTTGAGATATTGTTTAAAACCACTTAATGTGCAATTGAAATTTGAATAATGCAACATGAGTCTTCTTGGATTTGAGTGCTTAACAACCCCTCAAGGATACAAATCAACCACATTAACTAAACAATAACACGCTAATTAACATAATCTTATTGCAACCACAAAGAAATTCAAACATATATAATCTTCACATTGTAAAATTCAATCTCAACTACAATTATCAAACCAAAAGAGACAATTAACATTAATCCCAATTCCAAAATCATATACAATAATTCCTAAAACTAGGCAATTAAATATATAATTCTAGACTAGTAGAATGATAGAAAAACTCCCCTTTATAGTCCATCAAGCTCAAGCACAAATCATCATCACCAAGAACCAAGAAATTTAGCCACTCATGATCTCAATTACTCCTACAGCATCTTCAAAGTACTACCAAAATCTCATGGAAATTGAGTGACCAAATCACAGAAAAGAGGGAATGGGGCTATCGGTTTTGCTGAGAAAATTGAAGGAAATGGCAGAGACAAACGCTGGTATGGAGGAGGAAGGAAGGAACAGTAAAAGCATGAAGAAAGGAGGCCGTGGATGCTGTGGTGGTGGAAACCAAGAACAGAGGAAGATTGGTGGTTCACGGTGGTGTTGAAACAGGAGTCAACGGTGGTTTTAGGTGGTAGAGAGACACTGTGGTGGTGGTGACAGTGCTTCCTCGCATCTGTCACGTCCCAGCTCTGCTTCACCGGCAATGGAGGACGGTGGTGGTGAGTTCCGATGGTTGGTGTCAATAGAGAATGGTGAAGGGTTGAACTCCCTCCGGTGGTGAAAGAACAGAGGTGGTGGGAGACAGAGAGGAGACTAGCGGGTCTGTGAATAGTGAAGTCTCCCTCTCTTCCCTCATCTTTCGGTTTTCAGCTCCCAAATCGCTGCTCTATCTCTCCAACAGAATATCGCGGCCTGAACTCTGCTCACAGGCCTCTCAGCTCTCAGCTCGGATCTGCGTCTTTCAGCTCTCAACTCTGGTCTGGTTTAACACGTCACCGGCGGCAATGGAGGAGAAGAGAAGCTGCGCCGCCGGCGACACAATAAGGGGAAGGGAAGAAGAAGGTCCAGGTGATGCGATGATTCGAAAAAACTCCCCTGTGCGGCGCTGTCACTCTGGTTTTATTCCTCTTCCGCTTGCCTCTCAGATCTTCCATGTCCATTTTCCCATGTCCACCAAAGCCTCACCAAATCGGGTCCAAGTTTCGGATCCTTATTTCAGTCCCAGCTACGGCCCACACCAGTATCTCACTGCAGTTGGGTCTTTGATTTATGCTCCATGAAGCCCACACACGATGAGATGACCAGGAACCTCCATGACAATTCCAAAATGTTCTTAAGGAGGGACTTAAGCAAACTAATTTGAAATATTCTGAGGCAGGACTAAAATTTCTGAATATTTTGGGTCCTTTACTATAATTTCTTCTATCCCTTTTCTCCATACACTTGTAATTTCTATGAAATTCTGGGATTTATTTTGTGATTTTCTCTAATCCACAAAATAATAATTTTTTACCTCCAAAGTCTCAAAATTTCTCCTTGAGCACCTACAATGCAAAAATTAAGCACAACGTAGCATCAAAAGTTCAAGGGACAATTGTATAAAAATAATTAAAAAATTGTAAACATTTTCCCCTAATTGCCATTAATTCAAAACAATTGTTCCTAACCAAAATTAATGCTTAATCATGCAATAATACTTCATAAAATGCATTTATATCCACACACCCCCTTATATAGACTACAATTCACTGACATTACACATAATCCATGAACACACTACTTTAGTCAAACAAATGGATTTTGCTCTAATATGAAGTTAACCTAAAAAACTAAGGTAGTGCGCTAAGGTGGTTTGAAAAGTAGACACCTTTAATTACTAAATCAAAGGGATTTACTTATCACATGTCTCATCTAATTTATTTTCTTCATTCCTAATTAATCTCAAAATCTATAACTACCATTATACCACAATACCATACCTTTATGAATTGCTCCACATGCTAAAACGATGGGATTTCTTGGTCACATTATTCAAGAAATTTTATCTCCGAGAAATCCACACACGCCCCTTGCATAGACTACTACTTATTTCCATTACCCTTAAACTGCGCAAATCTATGTTACTACCATACCTTCATTAACTACACCAGCATTTATTACTACACTCTATATGAGCATCAAACCTTCATACCTTACTTACTGGTTATAACTGTTGACCTACATTATCTAATGCCTTTGATTAGGTAACCAAACTACAATGCCACCTCTCACAATCATTGACAGAACCATAACTTCATTAATTGCATTGCACATGATATAAAATTTTAATTTAAATATTCAATATCATGAAACAAACAATATAATGATTTTACCTGGACATAATACAAAATCTGCTACTTGTAGAAGCGGCTTGTGCTAAGAACTCACATCAAATTTTACAGCTTTAGCTAACTACAAAATAAATATATTACATAGTAACTTAGTCAATTAAAATACCAGCCATAATCCGTTGCACTGTTTATGGAGTTCCAACGTACATAGTAACAACCATTAAGAGAAGATGAATTTGAGTTTTTATTGGAAGTTTGTGGATGCAATGTGTAAACTCCATTAACTCATATTGACATTGACAAAAATTATTATTATTCATAAATCTGGTTAAGTCATTGGTTGTTTTTGTGGTTAACACCATTTATCTCCATTAAATTGGAATTGTAGGTTCACAATACTTTGCAAAAATCATCTTAGGCAAGTGTTTTACCAATAGTTTGATACAAAGCTCATTTCATGGACGAACATTTACATGTTGTACTAAAATGATATTGACATGAAGTATTATTCTTTTTATGTTTGGTAGTCATTGATTCTTTCTTTGGTTAACACAATTTATCTCCACTAACATGGAATTGTAGGTTCCCAATACTTTGAAAAAAATGATAATAATCAACAATTTACATGAGATTAACCAAACTACTACTTTCATTTCATTACATGACATTTTTTGCACCCTGCATGTGTACAATAACCATAACTAATACCAGGACTACCCCAATAGCTACCCAAAATAATTTCCATGTTCAAATATTTACATCACCAACCCCACTGAACATGTTCAAAAACACACTAGTTCAATGTCATCCTAACCATAACAACACAAAATACAGGTGCCTATATAGCAAAAATATTAAATCACCCAAACCAACATCATGCATTCGTAGTCCTAAACCTGGCAAGCAGAGCCCTCCTAACTGTCATATCTTTGTTGAACTTTAGGTTCCAGTACACCCTTGTTGCAGATGTATAATTCTGTAATACCATACTAGCTACCTGCAAACAATAGGACCGAGTCAGGAACCATTCAACATTTGGACAAATATATTGGATTAACCATGAATTAATATGAACCTCAAACTTTCTTCACAAGGGCCATATTGCACAACCAAACACAACTTCTCCACATTAATGACCCAATGGAGTTCGCTCCAAGCATTAATTGTACTCTCCCCTTGCAGTTTAACTTGAATTGTTTCGCCTCTAAAACAAACACATTTGGCACTTATTCATTACATCAACCAACATTACACACATAAACATAAAACTGACTTTATGAACTATATTCACTCAACTGCCTGTCCCCAATAAGGAACTCAAACACCTAGGGAAGCAAACCATTCATGAACTCCCACCCATACTTGTCAACTCGATACAATATCCCTATAGCATCTGGCAAAACAGTACAACGATTAGTAGTCATGGGAGGTTAACTAATGAGAAAATGAAGAAGTGTAACAACACTAGTTCCGTTGATGAGAAATGATCACCTCAAACATGAATGTGAGGAAAAACCTCCCCTGCAACCCTTTTCACATCCATCAATATGAAGCTATGGTTTGGACCGATGACAAAGTGTTCACGGATGACGGTAAAAGGAGTAAGAATAATATGGTATTTACGATGCAAACCCTCGCCACTAGTTCCAACAATGAAATGCTGAATGTAGAACATCCTTCCCTCTTGGCCTAGAACATCGATATTTGCACACTTTAAGTAGTCTCGAATGGCGAAATCTCATTCAAACATCTGCAAACTTCCGCCAGTTGGAAGGGAGAAATCCACTGCTGTTGTGAAAATATGCAGACCAACTACCTTATGAGCATCCATCCCATAAGGCATGACCTCCATATATAAGAAGTCACTCATTATAGGCACTCAATCAGAGTAGCATAGACCCTCAAGTAGACATAAACTTAGCATTAAATGCTCTCCCTCATCATGGAACTAAGTTCAACCATATACAATATAAATCAACAAGGGACTACTTACACCATCACAACTAACGGCTGAAACTTTGGCTATGTCTAAAACCTTTCACTGTATGAAATTTGCACCAATATCCTGTACAAATCGGAGGACTATACCCTTACAATGACACTGCAGACAGAACTTATTTACTCGCATTAAATGCGTAGTACATAAAAAATTTACAAATTATTTTTAAATTGACACTACCTATTTAAAAGACATCGTATGTCATATTGGTGCGTCTAGAGCCCAACAACTAAGTCGGAACTGTTCAATAAGCCGATGTTGGCTCTAGGAACAGTACACTGAGAGAGAAGCCGATGATGGAAATGGCTCAAAGAACAGTAATATGCAATAGATTTTATTGATTCATTGATTCTTAATGGAATCGGGAAGTGCAGTAATTCTTGAAATCCCACGGTGGCTGAGATACTTGAGATGTTTTTGTGGACCAATTTTAATTGAGAAAATTAATAAATAAATTGAGTATGTATTAAGCATGGCTATTATTGATAATGGATTTTGAAGTAGCAGATTTTTCAAAAAAAATTTGAAAGAACAAGATAACCAAATTTTTGAGTAAGTTTGCCATAGCTGAAATCATTATCGGAGTCTTGAAAATCCCAAGTATGATGCAAGATTGTGTGAAAGGATGAGCAACAACTCTCGGACGGTAAGAAATCGGCGATGATCTAAGAATTGGGCAATGATCGCAGCAGAATCACGTTAGGTGCAATTAGATTTGTGTGGCAGAAGTTGCCAAACATGTCAAAGCAGCGACAGCTTGGATTTTCGATGACACTTAATCAGAAAAGCTTGCTGGAAATCATGTAGGTGGTGAAGATCTTGATTGAAGCAGAGATCATCGGGATTGAGAAGGCATTTCCAATTGTGATAAAAGAGGGAGAAGAAAGGCCGAATGTCGGATTGATCATATACAGTGGAAAATAAAGATTCGTAAGCCTTCATTCCATGAATTCTCAAAACGCAGCCGTTTAACCACAAAAGAAGCTAGACAGCAAAAAGATCCATTGGGCCTTGGAAAACATTAACTCAAGAATAGCCTCCTCATGATACCATCTTAATAAAATCAAGATGAATCTAACAAATGATTCTTTACAAGATACAAATTAACCCACTAGAGTTTAACAATGATTATGCCTCTTTTAATGGTGATTAACAACTAACCCTAACTCTAAGGATTTAGGAGAGGCTTCCCTCTCTAGAGAGAGATTCACATTAAACTATCTTTTAGCATGGTGTGGATCTTACTATCCTACACACCTTGATCCATACAATTAAACCTCTATTTATAGGGTCTTACAAAGATTAATTACCTCATTAAGATCTCAACGAACTAATGATTTTAAATATCTGATACATAGATATTCATTATTGGACTTCTAAGAACTAAGCCATCAGTTTCAGCGACAAAAAGTGGTGTTCTTTTTATAAACAAAGTAGTAAAGTTTCCTTGAAACCTGAATAACAATAAATGAATACTTACAAGATCTTAATATTGATTTTATTGATATACTTTCTTTTCCAGTTTCCTCTTTTTCCAGGCAATTATACACGCGCATATATTCATGTATGTAATACTTCCTTGCTAATATATATATTTACTCCGTCTGGATAAGAGAAGTAAATATTACTGTAGATATAATTCATTTCAACTTGCTCTGTAATTTTAGCTTACATAATTGAAGTGGCTTGAATTACGTTTTCAGGCCAGCGCCCAGCGATTCTTTGTCCTTGGTCATCTGGTTACTGCTCTTGCAACCGGCCACTAGTTTTCAATGAATCAAATATGCAAGAGAGCAATGCTATCTGGGAAGAAGGAAATTCACAAATATTAGACCGGCTTTAGGTGCATGCTAAGGTGAAGTTTGATCAAGGCTTGTTCTCTAGTGCTTAATTGGAGTAGTTTAGGAAATTTCGGTGACAGGGACTTAGTAGGTTGAGAAATATGTGTATATATAGTACAAGCTGCAACACATAGCATTTGTATCCAATGGATTTCTCGTCTAAAGCTTCAAACTTTCTCAACCTAAACTGTATATTACATATATATATATATATATATATTCTATGTATTTATGCATGCATCTTTCTATAACGTTATTTGTATTGCCATCCATGTTATCAAAAAGCCATTTACATCACCGCTAATCTCAATCAATTGAATGATCCCAAAAGGCATTAGGAGGGAAATTTAGAGAACTGTTGTTTTTTGAAATTAGCCATCATCTACTGATTAGGCCAATATCAGTACTGGTCACATCGAATTAATTTTTCTGTAAAGCCCAATTAACTTTAATGAAGCTCATATAAAATTTTAACGTCCTAGAATAAAGAGAAAATTTCAGAAAAGACTTAAATAGGATTACCTTCAATAGGAGGATATCTTTTTTTTTTTTTTGATACAATCAATAGGAGGATATCTATGCTTAGTGAAAAAAGAAAATTTTAGACAAGTCTTAGAATAAAAGAAAATTTCAGAAAATACCCCAAATATATCAAAATCCTAAATCAGTTTTATTTACGCATCATATTGTAAATCATAAGCTTCATGATCAATTTTAAGGATGATAATAATGTAATTCTCATATAAAAGAAAATCAAAAGTTTGTACATATTAGCATTTTAAAAGTAAATAACACTTTTGAAAAAAATAAATAAATAATCAGGTTTTGATTAGGATAAGTGAAAAGGAATCATGGATAATCGAGAAGTAAAAGAAAATTCTCAAATAAATTTGGACTAAATAAAAAAAATACAAAAAAGAATACATTGGCATCATGCGATTCTTATGATTCTGGCTTGTAACGCTCTTGAAATTGCAAGAAATATGTATAAGTAAGATATATCAACAGATTTGTGTCTTTATCACCTGTTTTTTGAATCAAATCGTGATGTACGATTCGAGATTCATGAATTCTAACTGCCATGCCCACAACCCTTACTCTCTCCGTCTCTCTCTACAAACTGAATGCTAACATTGGACGCGCTTACAAGTCAAAACCAATATTGGTTTGAAAGAGAAGCCAAAATAACGAAAGAAAACATGATAGAAAACAAAAAGGAGCCCACCATTCACCATCTTTTTGTAAAGAGTTGGAGAATGATGAAAAATTGATGATAGCCAAATTGGTTTTTTGTTTTTTATGTAATGGGCTTTTTATGAATGAAAAATTCAGTTAACATTAAAAAAAAATACTCAAGTTAATGAACCTGGTTCGGTTTGGCGAAGGTCCCAAGCAGACAAAACTGAACCTGATCGGTTTTATATATAAAATAAAAACCCAAACTGTACTTTATTTTAATTAATCGAATTCAAACATGCACGATAGTGGTCAAAATATTACAATAATTCATTGATTCACTTTTGGGACGCGGTAAATATAACTTGAACGGAGACCAAGGAACATACATGTATATGCAGGCTTTTGGTAGGGATGCATGAATGAAAAAGCCAATGTAAGGCGGTGGATAAGTCGCCAACTTACCCGACTAAACCATACGATCTTTTCTTTCCACGTCTTTCAGGATTTGAAACTGAGTGCTGAGCCCCAATTGAGCCATCAGAAGCCAAACGAAGGAAACAAGTTCGCCACCTTTAACCGCACGTGCTCCACAGGCCTGCAATGACTTGCAGCATATGACAGCAATTCCACCCACACTGAGCTCATGAACTCCCATTTCTGACCATTTAAGTCTTTTAACACTTTGGCCAACCTACACGCTTCAAACAGAACGGACGTGCTACTATGCCCTTTCATTTCAATGGATATAACTTCCTCAGGCGCCTGTCTAAGAAGTCGGCAAGCTTCCATCAGCATCTTCTCTGGATCCTTATGTTTCAGAGTATTTCTTTCACGGAAGAAGTTCCTTTTGGTCTCTTCACATGTGTCATTAAACCTTAATTGTCCGCTTACTATTTCCGTAGACACCAAATTAGGTTGCATCACAAAAAGGTATAGCATGTAATCTGAGAGAATCTTACTGATTTCTCTTTCGTGCCTATCCTTATCCTCATTATTGGCATCTTCGGTGTAGCAGAGGGTAGTAGCGATGTGCCACAATAGCAGGCTCTCATCAAAAGCAACTTGGTTGGGCTCCATAAAAGGCTTCAATTTCTCTATGATTTCTCCATTTAAGTCTTCGTTATGGAGAACCCACTCACCTCTAGCAGAACATATGCTTGGTATGCTAGCATGCTTAGACTTACCTCTCAGGCTTTTGAAGATACATTCCCAAAGCTCTTGAAGGAATGGGTTTTTGGACTTGTACTTCCATCGAACAAGTAGATTTTCTCCACCACATTTTTTGACAACTTTATAGACAACGGTTTTTACAGATAACCCAAAAATACAATAGCTCTCAACCCCTGGAACTGATTGGTCTAGGCTATAATTTATAAAATTGTGCCCTGAGATTGCTCCGGACCATCTGCGAGTGGACAGTTGATGGCATCCTTTGTAAGGCCCATCCTTCAGTTTTGGCCACCTTGGCATCTGCCGTCGAAGGAAATGTGCCAAAATATTTTCATTTAAAAATTTGTGAAAGGCAATTCGTAATTTTCCTAAAGAAGAAGCGTCGTCGGAATCTATTGGAGATTCAACGGAAAGAGTAGCTGTGTAATCTGTGAAAATGTGAATGGCAAAAGCCATGAAGTCCAGCAACAGAGCGCCGCACAGCAACGCATAAGTGATCCTAACATCCATGACTTGGAAACGATTCTTCTCTACGGTAGCGAAGGACATGAGGGAAACCACAGTCAATACAAAGCAAAGATACTTACACCATTGCCAAGGCTGGCGGCGAACTAGAGAGGCCTTGGTGTAGAAATTCAGTTTCTATGACCCTATAAGCATTTTCTGGATCATCTCTTGCGAAATATTGATGGCTTTTGCGGCGGCCAGCCGAGGTGTAGATCATGTCAACGATGAGACCTCGGAACTTTTGGAAGAAGCAGTGAGCATCCAGCACCTGCTTGAGATAAGTTATATGTTCCTCAGGGCTTTTGTTGCCATCATGCGGAGCTGGCAGGACAGCCTCATCATTGGATGTGTAATGATGTTCAGGAGCCCCAGTCATTCTGACAGGAACCCAGGCCTTGTTTCTCGAAGCCAGTCCTGTAAAAATCAGGCCCGGATCGGGTTCTCGAACCAGCGACTGCCTGAACTTATTGATGGAGGAGACGGACAAAGCGGCAATTCTCTCTGCGTACTTGGCTGTTCCGGCAATGAACATCAACATGGTTGGTACACATAATGTGTTCCCAGGAATTGTTGACAGGAAGACACGAGCTGCTGTGACCAACTGGAAAACAAGAGTGAAAAGGTGCCTAAGCCAGAGCTCGTTGTCTTCTAGAGAAAAAGCACTGATGGTACAGGGGCCACCAAGGTGTAAGAGAAGAAACGGACTCCAAAACGCCATGAGGTGGTCTTGGTCAGTGGCGGCAGATTTTCCGGCTTCACTCTTGTAAATGAGTCCGACACAGTAGCTGGCGGCCCAGTCGGCGAGAAGGTAAGCCAACCAGACATACGATAAGCAGAAACTGCTGGTGCGTTTTCTTAAAGGAGATGAAACGATGAGGAAGATCTGGAGGCAAAGGCTTAAGAGGATAACTAGGCGGATATTCCACTCACCCAAGGCTGAAAAAAATTTTATGAAGAAATTGACAATATCGGAAAGGAAGCCATACTCGCCAGAAAATACAGCGAATTCTACAATTCTATAAGGATTGAGAAATTCCGGCGACATGCTCGGTTTAGAGTGGCAGCAGCAGCTCCTCTTCGTTCTTTTCTCGTCTGCAGGAGGATATGGTGTTTTAGGAATGAATTAAGCAAAGACTTGGGGATTTATTTGTTTATCGATCTTCACGGGCCTCAAGAAAGTGCCGATAAATTTGGGGTTCTCCACTGGGGAATTGCGTACAGATGCACATTGGATTGAGTTTGTGATCCATATATATATATATAGCCCTTGCCCAATCTGGTGCTAGTTTTATACATTAAATCAGAACACTAATCACGATGCCACTTTAATTAAACTAATCCACTCTATAATTTATTCAAGTATTTCTTATTCCTAGTCTAAGCCTCTTTAATTATCAAAACAAAAGTTCAAGTGGTGCCCAAAAAAATTATCTAGCAGCAGTAACTAATTAAAATTTTGATAGACATTAAAGATCCATATTTTTTTAAAATTAAAAACGGAATTATGTTAGCTTTTTTATGCACAATTTTACTGTAACAACAGACTGAAATACTGAAAGTATGAAGTGTTATTTTTTTACCTTTTTACGAGATATTTTAAAACAAAAGTCAACTTTCATTTTTAAAGACATTACAGAAAATATATATTTGTAAGCCTGACCAACAATACTACTGTAGTAATGAATGTTGAGTTTTAAATGAGACAACACGAGTATAAAGTAGGGGTATATGTGATGTGAATGTTGGGATGGATATATGATTATATAAGAAAAGATAACATACACGTGGAAGAGTTTGTGCGACAACATTTATTAAAGAGAAAATGATAGAAAATTATTTAGAGTAGTGTCGTTCAAACATATATAAAGAAGGTCATTGAATGTGATAGAAATGAGAGTAAATCAAATAGTATAAAATCTGATGAATTGGGGTAGATGAAGATAGAAGATAACTTTCAATGAAGTTATTAAGCGGGATTTCTTAATCACCAATTGGCAGATGGCTAGTTTAGCTTGAAACAAACTATAATTTCCATCTAGCTAATTGTTACCCTTTAGAAATTTACATCATTTCAGTACATCTTCTTTCTGTGTTTTTTGGCATACATTTGTATATATTAGAAGCTTAAAAGATAGGAAAATGTGTATTTTGTGTCAAGAAAAGAATTATTGCAGTTTTATTGCTTTATTGTGTTTATTTTACCATGATTTTGGCTTATTCGTTCGTTTATGGAAGTGTTATTTTTCTTGCAGGGATCTTTGGGTGGGTAGAAGAATGAAGTCACCATCATACTCCTACTACTAAGAGAAAGGTTAGAACCAAAAAAAAACATGAAGTGAAAAACCGGACGGCCGCCAATGAAGGGTGGAACTTCTATGCATGCTATGAAATAATTTTAGAAACAAGAATCTTAAGTTATCTCGTAAGTTTTAGAATCACCACCAACGTCTAACTTTATAATAGTTGCATTTCTTAGTTTCTGTTCTCTCTTAATAACTTTGCCGCTCAAATAAAATGATTTTAATTTGATAATTGAAATGCTCGCTAATGACAGAATTCCAACTTGCGTCAAATTTCTTGAAACGAATAATGTTATGCAATTAAGTATACTTTAATTTCATTATCTTCTGGCAACTGTGTGGGTATTGACACCCCAAAATGAAATGCACAATGATAAACATTTGGAATAATACTCCCTCCGGTCCTAATTATAAGACAAAGTTGACTTTTTTGGAGAAATTAAGGAAGCTAATTAAATCACTTTAGAATATTTTTATTTTTATTTTTTTCTTCAAACTAATTAATTTGACTAATAAACTGGTATAAAATCTAAAGATCCTAAAAATATAAATACTCTAAAGTGATTTAATTGGCTTCCTTAATTTCTCCAAAAAAAAATCAACTTTATCTTATAATTAGGACCGGAGGGAGTATCATTTAAGCCCCTCTCAGTTATCATCATGAAAGAATCAATACAATCTGAAATAGCATGTAAGAATTAAGGAAATGAATTGCAGATAAATTAATTTCTTGATCAATTACCAAAATGCTCATTCCTTATTTTTGATAGAATAATCCACCCCCACCATTGTCGTTGGCGCCCATGATCACATTTAATATTGTCTTTGAGGTGCCCCAATTAATTAACTATAATAAGATAATTAGTATTTTGTCTGATTATATCATACTTATTGAGAGTAGCAGCAAAATTAAAATAATTAGGCTAAAGTACATTTGTAGTCCTTCAAGTTCATATGAGGCATACTTTTGATCTCTTAACTTTATAAAGTATACTTTTGGTCCTATAATTCTACAACCGTTGATATTACTAATAGAAAACGCTGACACAACAAACTCAAGTGATAACAGTGTAATTAAATTCTATTAATATTAAATTTAAAATATGTGTAAATTGAAAAATATTTAAAAACTTAATGAAGCAGTCAATATCAAAACTTTGATTGTATTACAAAATTTTAGTTTCATAATCTAAATAGCAAAACCTTGATTTCATTTACAACAATTTGTCACTTTAATTTAGTTTAATAATCTAAATATATTCTCTTAAAAAATTAAAATTTAAATATGCTTTACCAGCTGCACAGTCATTGTTTGAGTTTACTGCATCAACATTTTTTGTTAGCAACATTAACGATATTAGAAATATAAGATAAAAAGTATGCTTTATAAAGTTAAGAAACTAAAAGTATAACTTATATATAAAACTTAAATGAGTAAAAGTATATTTTAGCCAAATAATTACAATAACATAAACTGTGTGTGTGTGGGGCCAGTGCGGGGATACATTTTGAACTCAGGCCGGTAGCGAACGAGACATTTTTGAAAAGTCAAGTAATCAGTGTCTTGTTTTCTAAGTAACGCGCATAATGCCTCCTGTTTCAAAAAAAAATTTGAAGGTGCTTTCGTTTAATTTCTTCAATCAGTTATTACTCATGTTATTGGTCATAGTAAAGTAACCTACTGAAAGTTGGGAAAATATAACTTTTTTATTTTTTGGCCAACGAGTTGATAATACAAGGGAGAGTATTATAATGCGACTTATTATAATAATGCATAACTCTGTCACCTTATTTCGTCATGTTCTTTCATCAGAGTGGCCCGAATCAAGGGAAAATGACTTGGATTTTTAGATTACAAGTCCGTCCTTAATTAAAAAAGAGAAACCATGAAAGATAATTTTTTTTGGCCAAACATGAAAGGTTATTGAAGTCATCTTTTTTTTAATGTCTCACATTGTATACATGTTTTATTTATAAATTGTCAAGTTGCTTTTGTTTATTTTTTTTTTCTTGAGATGACATAATCAATTATCACGATAATCTGACTATAGATCTGTGTCCTAAACTCCTAATACCCTTTTTTTGTTTTACCTGTCCTGTGTCGTAATACTTAGCGCATCCAAAAAAAGAAAGCTACCGTGAAAAGGTGCAATTAATGTTTTGTCAACTTTCTCTTATTTTTTGTTTTGGGAGCCACACTTAATTGATTAATTAATTTCGTGAATTAAAGTTGCTGTCGTTCAAATTAATTATCATGTTCTTTTATCAGCAATTAATTGCCATGTTCATCTGGATATTTTTTTTTTAATCAATTGTTCATCTGAAAATATGCTGTAATATTTTCCCGGCCCATTAAGTCACAAACTTGCAATAACTGAGAGTATAATTAATATGACTTATCAAAATATGACTAAGAGCGGGCCGGAATTAAATTAAGGTATTATATATTACATATTTCTTTAATATACGGTACTCCCTCAGTCTTTAATATAAGACCAAGTTGACTGTTTTTGGAAAGAATAAGGAAGCTAAATAGTAGTATAAAAAAGATAAATATAAATATTTTAAATTAATTTATTTAATTTTATTAATCTCTTTAAAAAATCAATTAGGTTTTAAATCAAGGATCAGGGAGGTAGTAATTCATAATTCTGTCCCCTTCATTTGTCATGGTGGCCCGATTAAGAGGATAAGGCGGCATTCTAAGAGTCAATGTATAAATTATAATTTAAAAGAGAAAAACATAAGGTAAAACTCTTCTTTTTTAATCAGGTTAAAAAAAAAAGAAAAGAAAAGAAGTGTTACTTTTAAATTGCCTCAAATGTAGGTACCATAGTTGTTAAAATGACCAGTTAAGCATGGCGAGTCAAGTCTGCGTTTCTAAGTAAGGATATCTTGTCAACTCGCTTGTAGAAACGGACAGCCTAAAAACTCACTTAACTCTAGGGGTGAGCATGGTGCCCAGTGGTCCGATGCGCCCACCCGAGCCCTGCAAAAAATTGCCCAGCCCAACCCTAAAAAAATAGCCCGAAAAAATTTTGGACAGCTTTGGGCGGGCTAATAATCGGGCAGGGCCGGGCATTGGGCAAGGGGTGCTACCCTGCCCATTTGGCCCTGCCCTGAAAATTATTTTCATTTATTTAAAATATAAAATTTCATATCAATTAAATATTATTTCATATATATTTTTTTATTTAAAATATATATTGTTTATTGTATAATACTCTTCTGATCCTTTTTTTTTACCCTAGCCACTAAACATTATTTACAAGTAGATTTCTTCCATTCTTCTTTACTTTGTGATGTATAAAAATTATAGTTGCTTTTTATTTTTTTTCTAGATACTTCATCATTTGATCAACTTTTGGGACATTGAATTGATGCAAACTATTTTGACTTTACAGCTTTAATTACAATCGTTTTGTTTCCTTATTTATAATGGATTATGGATGTTGTTTAATTTTTAAGGCATGGATATTTGTTAAGACATATGGTATTTTTTAAATTTCAAGACTTAAGTTGTAGACTTATTTTAAAATATTCCAAAATGTGTAATCATCGAATGCATTTGAAATTTATATTAATTAGGGTGAAGTTAAAACATATGGTATTGGTAACTATAAGAATATTTATGAAATTTACACGGAATTATTTTTTTCATATGTGGATAAGACAAGGTGTTATCACTTGGGCAGGGAAGCCCACCCTGCCCAACTCACCCTTACCCAGCCCAAAATAGTTAGGGCTTTTAACGGGTAGGGCCGGGCATCGGGCTGCAAAATGCAACTCGTTCATCCTTCGGGCAGGACATCGGGTAGGGGTCTCGCCCTGCCCAACCCTGCCCATGCCCACCCCTAGTTAACTCCATCAAATCGGCGCTTGAATGCGAATTGAATTGATGAACGATAACTCTTAAGTATAACCTCTAAGCCTATCTGACAACCCCACCCCATATAGCGAAACACTTATATATTTTGGATGTACCACGTGATTTAAACTTTGTTAAATAAAAACATAACTATTGAGATTATTTTAATCTTAGTTGTCCGATGATTCATATGAAAAAATTCATATTTTATTTTGTTTTTAAGAAAAACTTGAGTTCATCATTTTGTTTTAGTTTTTTTCATATTAAGATGTGTATTTTTCTTAAAAACCAAATAAAATGTTAATTTTTCATATGAGTTATCAATTAGCTAGGATTAAAACCCTCCCCCCATACAGGCATTCATGGTAAGCCTTGAAACTTGATTTGTGACATTCTAATTTAATTTATGTGTAAAAATATTATTTAGTGGAAATAAATTTAATGTTTAGTATTATTTTAAAAAATATAAATATAAATTTTTACTCATTATTCATGCATAAATCATTATAAAATTTTTGTCCTATACCTATATATATGAATCATTTAGCACATGTGTAAAATAAAAATAGTTATTTGAAAATATTGGTAAAATATATTAAATATTGTATATAATCATTGGATCATTAATAATTTTTAAAAAGTTTTTTACGTTCAAGGAATACTAATGCAGCTTTTATTTGAAATTTTATGTTAAATATCATAAATTATACTCCCTCCGGTCCTAAATATAGGACAAAGTTTGTAGTGTAATTTGCACTACAAAGTTTGTCCTATATTTAGGACCGGAGGTAGTATATAGAAAGAAAGTAACTTATTTCGAAGTAAATGATTATGCATACATTTTTAAAAGTCCAAGTTTTTGGTAGGCAAAATCTTTTATCAAGTTTCTCTAATTTTATTTTTCCAGGAGCCACAGTAATTAATTACTTAATTCCGTCAAGGTGCTTCTTTTAATTTTTTTTTATTTGGGTTGATACAGTTAATCATGTTAATTGTTACGCTGTCGAATTCCCCAGTTGAATTGCAAAACTTGCAATAACTGATAGTATTATAATACGACTTAATATAAAAATGCACAAGTCTTTCGCCATTCTTTCATCATCTTCCTACAACACGATGGCCCCAATCCACTCCTAAATTTAAATGCAGAAAATTAATGTAGGGTTTTGAGGTCGTCTTTTTTGAAATATTTGACAATATTTTTATTGCATCAATAATTTTTTGGCCTTGCATTTATAAATTTTCAAGCTGATTTTGTTTAATTTATCTTTGAGGAACGAGGAGGTGCCACAATTAATTATCATGGTCATCACATTTTTTAGATCTGGTCCTGCGGTGCGGTGGGCGGACCTTGTGAGAGGGGCCAAATGTCACAATTAGCTAATAATTAAATTTTAACATCTATTTGACTTTACTTAATTATTCAGCCAAAAAGATGCTACAATTAATGACTAATAATCTAATATAGTTTATCTGTCAAACAAAAATAATAAATTTGTTTTTATAAAAAATAATAAATATATTTGAACATACATATTAAAAACTTCTTCTGCATGTACCCCTAATGATTCACTTTTTTTTTTTTGGAGCTGAAATGATTCACACTTATAAACTCCTAACTTTGTTTACTTTTGTCTTTGAGGTTTGGCCAAAAAAAATAAAAAGTCGTCGTCGAGATGCCACAATGAATGAGTGAAGGAATTATATTCAAATTTTAGATCTGTGTTTATACAGACATAAGGCCTAAGGGGAATGACAAAAGCAAAAAAAAAAAAAAAAAAGCTCCAATATTATAACAAAATATATTTTGCTATCAGAGAAATGACAAATATGTTTGGACTTATGTTTTTAAAAGGTAAAGTGTGTGTTTGGTTGGGCTTATATTTGGACAATAAATCCTTATTACGTAAGCCGAGATAAAACTTCTCTCACATACTTATCTCGTATACCATGAATCACGATTTATAAGTACTTATTGTCCAAAAATAAGCTATTCCAAATGAGCACAAAGTCTTAAGTAGGTGCCACAATTAATTATTAATTAATTATAATAAAAAATAATTGGGCATCAAATCACATGTTTTTTTATCTGAAATCACTTGTTCAGAGTAGCAATAATTTTTTTTGCCAACCAGATTAACAATAATGAAAAACTTACTAGGCCTACACGCTGTCATTCTTGTTTCCTCCTTGTCATGTCACTGAAGTCTTTTATTTTAATCAGGTCAGAAAAAACAAAAGTCTTCTTTTTTTATTGTCTCACATGTAGGTACGTCGTATTTATGAACTATCAATTTGCTTTTATTTATTTATTTTTTTGTGATGCCACAATAATTATCAAGAAAGTCAAACTTTGGATCTGTTCTGTATTGTTTAATTTCTCTATTTCGGGGGCTACAGTTAATTGTTATGTTAATCATCATGCTGTCAAATTCACCAATTGAATTAGGTCATAAAAAATAACCAATTGAGTTGCATACTTGCAATAGTGATAGTATTATAAAATGACTAATTATAAAAATGCACAAGTCTTTCCACATCAGGCGGCCCACTTATCTGTCAAACAAAAATGATAAATTTTAAAAATGATATACATTTTAAAAAGACAACGTATTCTGTATGTGCAACCTACCCCTTATGTTTCACACTTATAAACTTGTAACATTGTATCATTTTAGCTGTGTTTGTTTCAGCGTTTTGTACAGGAAAAATGCACTTATTACGCAAGCCGAGAAAAAACTCCTCTCACATACTTACCTCGTATACCGTGAATCACGAATTATAAGCACGTTTTGGACAAAAATAAGCCATTCCAAACGCACACTTTGTCTGGCAAAAAAACATTGTTTAATTTTGTCTTTCAGGTTTAGGCTAAAAAAAGTTTTCTTTGGGATGCCACAATGAATGAATGAATTCTAAACAGATTTTAGATATATGTTGATGAAAAAAAAAAGGTTATAGTGACAAATATATATATTTTTTATAGCATTATTTGGTATATAATTCGGGGTTCGTGACTGCCCCTCCTAACAAAAGTATCTCGTCTGAGACTCGAACTTTAGATCCAAAGAGGTCTAGGCCTTACACTGTTAAATCAACTCTATATTAGTTACAGTGATAAATATATTTGAAAACTCATTTTGAAAATTCAATGCTTTGGTGGTATGGATACTCCTCGGTTGGTCCATTTTATTTTGTCTCTGAGGTTGTGGGAAAAAAAACTGTCCTGCTGGTAAAAAAAATTAAAAAATTGTCTTTGAGTTGCCACTATTAATATTGATAATTAATTATCATCAAATTATAGATATATTTGCTTAATATGGCCAAAGTATATGAATATATATATTTTTTGCTATTAGGAAAAGTGACAAAAAATTTATTAGTTTTTGCTATTAGGAAAAGTGACAAAAATTCTATCAAAAAAAGGAAAAATGACAAAAATGTTTGGACACATATTTAAAAAAGTTAAAGTCCTAGCTAGGTGGCACAATTAATTATTAATTAATTCTAATAATAAAATGATTGGCCATCAAGACACCCGTGATTGACAGGAGCAACAATGGAGAGTATTATAATTGGGTTAATGTATAAATTTGTTCTGAAAGTTTTTGTTAAGGAGTAATGTTGTCCAAAGAGTTTTTTTATGTTCAATATCACTCCGGAAGTTTCAAAACATAGTAATGTTGTCTTATACCATTAAAAAACTAACATTGATTATTAAAAAATTGATGCTGATGAGTGTTAACTTTTTAAGGGAAAATGGCAACATTACTTTATTTTAACACTTTTGAGGCAATATCAATCCTAAAAAAACTTCTAAGGTAATATTGCTCCTTAGCGAAAACTTCTAAAACAAAATTACACATTAATCCATTATAATTTATAATGTCAAAGTCAGATTGTTAGGTGTGGCTTTTTCTAATGTTTCAAACCACGTACACTTCCTCAGCTCCAAAATCATGGCTGTTTAAGGCCGTGACATATTTGTTAAAAAAATATTACTTAATAGAAGCGTCTTGTACATTGACACTGTCCCCTTTGTCTACCATCCTCCTTCATCATTGTCAGCCAAGTTTCGAGGGTCAATTTTATAATCAAGTCTTTAATTTGAAATGGAAAAAAAAAAAATTAATGGTAACTAGAGTCTTGTTCTTGTTTTATTGTTAATTCTTTCCCGTTGTCCATACTCCATACTATATACATTTTCAAATTTCTTTTGTTGACGTGCCACAGTTATTAAATATCATGGCCCTGCTCAATTTGAATTGAGGGTGCAAAAGAGGACCAAGGACTCACTTCATGTGCAACCTGAACCTAGTAAGAACCCAAGTTATAGTAGGACCTAAACTACACAATAGAGGTGTTTAGGCCCAAATAATTGTAATTGGGCCAGAAATAGAAGCACAAGGTAGTTCATTCATAATCATGTGGGATGCACCAACAAAATGTTGGTTGAAATGGTGGGTAGTTTCACCCTTGAAGGAGCAAAATACAAGTTTACATATCAATGGGAGTTGGTCCAAGTGATAAGCGGCTTAATTTCGCTTAAGCAAGGTTTTGGGTTCGAGCCTTGTGTATGCAGAAAATTCCCATTGAGAGACTCTCTCACCATAGCCAGGTGCGCGACACTGGTCGGATCTGAATATAGTCAGGGCAAAGTTCCAGTGAACCGGATGAGCAACAAAAAAAAAGTTACAAGTTTACATTATGAGAAGCATACTTGTTGAGAGAGCTTTAATCTTAACGCTCCCGACTCCACAGAGATTAGGCTTTTAGAACCAAAATGATTTGGGGATACATTTGGTTCACACAAAAAAAAAAAAAAATCATGTGGTATACCTTAACTTTTACTACCTTCGATCTTTTATATAAAATCTAGTTGGGGAATTAGATTTGGTCTTAAATATAATATAACAATCCTTCATACTTCTCAAATTTATAATTTATTTTTTAAAGTATCCATAGTGATTACACATATTGACAATGTTTTCATGATTTCATCTATGGGTAGACATGATTAAGAATGATATTTTAGGGAAATCAACTCTGTAACAAATAACTAAATTAATATTAAGGACGACAGGTTTTATTTGTTATGTTGTTGCTGCTACTGCGAGAGGGTAAGTAGACTGTTGATATGTTGGAATAAAAAAAGAAATAGGGAGAAAACATAGGAGTATTGAGTAATATGAAAAATTGAAGTCTAATACTTTTTTTTTTTTGATAATACATGGCGAAATATCCTAAGGACTCCTAGCCAGCATCTCTGTGGGCATCAGCATCAAGAATTCGCTGTAATTCACTTGTAGGTGTTAGCAAGTGATGGAAATCAAGTATCATTCCCAAAGCTTGTTTAGCCAATAGATCCGCAGCCTTGTTGGCAGACCGAGGTATATGAGATAGCTGTACTACCCATCCCCGCAGCAGCATCGATTTTACTTCTACCAGAAGTGCATTATCTGGGTGAACTTCAGGCACAACATTACTTAGCAGACTAATAACTTCAGAGGCATCAGACTCTACCAACACTCGGCGTTCTCCACTATCCCATGCAAGCTTCAAATCCATCAATACCGCCCAAATTTCAGTAGTAAGACCGTCCCCATGGAACATTTTACATAAGAAACCAATCTTGAAATCCCCCTCAGAATTTCTTATAACCCCTCCATAACCCATACCACAAGAACTTGAATAGGCACCATCAACGTTAAGTTTCACCCAGCCCATAGAGGGAGGTCGCCACTGGTCCGTCGGATCTCCTACTTTTTGACCGCTAAGATTAACACCCTTTAAAGTCTTCATGGCATTATCAAGACTCGCAAGCATAGATATTGCTCTTGTTTCACAGATTCTGTATTACTCTCCTTTCTTTCAAACACTAAAAGATTCCGTCGTTGCCAAAGCAACCAACAAATAGTCGCAAACATATTGCTCCAGTCATCATTTCTCATACCAACAGATTGTTTCAGATTATATTGCAGCCAATCCTTCAACCCCAAGTCAAAAAATTTATGCTTTGCTGATGGTTTAATCAAATCAGTCCACATATTTCTTACATCTTCACAATCACGAAGTATATGTGTCAGATCTTCAGCACTATTACGACATCTCAAACATACTGTATCATGACATAGTCCTCGTCTCGCACGCTCTTCATTAGAAAGGAGCCGATTATGTATAGCTAACCACATAAAGGTCTTTGTCCGTTGCAGTGTGTTTAACTTCCAAATCCTTCCCCATAGAGGGTTAGCTCCTTCTTGGTCGTTCGTGATAGATCGGTAAGCAGATCTAATAGTGAATTCCCCACTTCGGTCATGCCTCCAACGTACAGTGTTAGTGGCAACATCTAATTCACTACCTTGCAAGACGTGCTCCCACACATCCCGAATTCCCTTCCAAGTGTTGGACCCTGCCCTTTTAATATTAATAGAAGGCATTAAATCATCTCCACATTTATACTTGCTCCGGATTACTTTAACCCATAGATCGTCACGTCGATGAATAAGCTTCCATCCAAGCTTCATCATGTACGCTTGGTTCTGGCTATGTAAGTGTTTTAACCCCATACCCCCACTCTGTTTAGGCTTACATAAATTCTCCCATGACACCAAGTACATACGACGCTTTGTTTCTGTAGATCCCCAAATAAAACCTCGGTTGCTCTTTTCAATAGTTTCACACGTACCTACTGGTAAAGCCGATGTTTGCATGGTATATCCTGGTATTGTAGATGTCACAGCAGATACAAGAGTAGATCTCCCGGATAATGACAGGGAGGTTGCTTTCCAGTTTGATAGACGCCTTCTCACTTTATCTACCACATATTGAAACCTATCCTTTGTGACCCTTTTATGATGTAAAGGAACCCCAAGGTATTTCCCCAAGTCCGCTACCACTTGAAATCCCAATGTTTTACTTAATTCAACACGTCGGTTATGATTGACATTTTTTGAAAAAAAAACCCGAGTTTTCCCGGCATTCACTTTCAATCCCGAGCTTGCACAGAATTTATCTAAGCACCTTCTAACTTCATATGCTTGCTGTATAGATGCTTCCACAAATAAAATAATATCATCAGCAAAAAAACAAATGAGAGATAGGAGGGCCATGTTTGCATAACCTTATGGGAATCCATTTTCGTTGATCCATACGCTCCTGGATGAGGTGAGCAAGTTTCTCCATACATAAGACAAACAGGTAAGGCGATATTGGATCTCCTTGTCTAACACCTCTAGTGGGAGTAATTAAACCTGCTTTCCCTCCATTCCAAAGAAGCTCCATTGAGGTAGAAGAAATACATCTAAGTATAAGCTCCACTATGTGTGATGGAAGATGCAATTCCATAAGACAAGCCCTGAGAAACTCCCAATTCACCCTGTCATATGCTTTCTCAAGATCAATCTTTATTGCCATGAATCCCTTCTTTCCAGACATTTGTCTCATTGAGTGGATAACCTCTGAGCAACAATAATGTTATCAGAACTATGACGTCCCGGAACAAAACTACACTGATTTGGGCTCACTACCTTGGGCATGACACTTTTTAACCGGTTCGCAATGATCTTCGTAATCATTTTAAAAATAACATTGCATAAACTAATTGGCCGAAGGTCTTTCAACTCCTCTGGATGATCTTTCTTAGGAATTAAGACAACAAGAGTGTGATTAATACGTCCCACATCAGCTTCTCTTCTCCATATCTTTGTAATTAACTCATTTACAGAATGCTCCACAACTTTCCATTGGCTCTAATAGAATAAAGCATTTAATCCATCCGGGCCTGGGGCTTTCAATGCCCCCATACTAAACATCGCATCTCTAATCTCCATAGCCATTACCTCTCTTCCTATAGAGTCAATTTCATCAGCTTCTAATCTTGGATAAGAGACCCCACACAAAAGAGGTTCCCGAACTAATCCTTTATCTTGAAAGAGATCCGCGAAATAAGTAATGGCTTTATTCTGGATCTCCTTCACATCAAGAATCCATTCTCTATCCTCACCCCGAAGAGCCCCAATAAAATTACTCTTTCGTCTGCTATTTGCTTTTGCATGAAAGAATCTTGTATTCTTGTCACCATTTACATACCAGTCAACCCGTGCCTTCTGTGCCCAGATCAATGAGTCTTGCAGTAAGACATCTTCCAATTCTTTCCATAATTGAGCTTGTACACGAACTAACTCATTCGATAGCCTAGTCCTCGTCTCTACTCGTGCTATCCCATTTAACTCTGCAACAGTTTATATTTCCTTTTATTAGTAATACCAAAAACATTTTTATTCCATTCAACATACGCAGAAGTGAACTTGTTGACGGTCTCATTCCAATGCAGCTTCGAATTCCAATTCTTCACAGCGAATGGCTCAAAATCATCATGCATAACCCAAGCAGCTAGAAATCTAAATGGTTTGTCCATTCGACATGTTTGCTTCATCCCATCCAAGTTTAATAATATAGGCCTATGATCCGACTTATACCATGGGAGGTGAGTAACTGTTGCATTTGGAAAGGCTTCCATCCAGCTTAAAGAGCTTAAAACTCGATCAATTCTACTTTCACAATCAGTTCTGTGCCATGTAAACATAGGACCAAAAAAACCCAGATCACTAACGACAACATCTTGGACAAAATTATCAAATTCAATGTCAGGTCCTCTACCTGTTCCACTCGACCTTCTCTCGTTAGCAAGAAGAGTGGCATTAAAATCACCCCCCAAACACCAAGCACTTTGAACATTTTGCCCAATATCACGTAGTTGAGCACACAGAGGACTAGCGTAAACTACTATCATGTCCCATGTCTTACGCTCCTGGTTCACTAAAGAAAGATGAATGAACTGCGAGGTTTTCACTACAACCTCTACCTTCTTGAATTTGTGGGACCATAAACACCACCTTTAAATCCCACAGCATCCGCTACTTCAAAAAACTGAAATCCAAGTTGCTTGGCAATATTTATAGCTTTTTCACCACTACACCTTGTTTCCAGAAGGGCAATAAAATCCAATTTATGATATTTCACCATTTCACGAATCAAGTTTGGGAAAGAGCGTGAACCCGTTCCGCGTACGTTCCAAATGAGGAAATTCATGGAGAAACTTGAGAAGGAGAGGAAGTCAAGTTCCTCCTTAAAATCTCTGTATCATCTTCCATAACAGATATTTGATCAGATTCAGCCGAGTCTAAACACAATTCCCTGGTGAAATTTTCATCATCTCTCATACAATCATCTTCATTTAGCGTCACCCCAATCCCTTCTGTTACTTGATCAGCATTTGTTTTGACCTGTAGCGATAGTGGGTCATGTGTGTTGCCATCTTTGTCCCCTTCATTGGACTTTAAGATGGCCTCAGGCCCACCATTAAGAGAAGAGAAGGAATTTTTAGACACGAGGGCCCCATTATTGTCATTATCCTTTATAGAAAGTTTTTGACCAAATGATTTCATCAAATTCTCTTTCCCACGTGGTTTCATTTTCATGCTTGCTTTTCTCTTCTTTCCCACTGGGACCCATTACTTATATCCACGTCAAAGTAGCGGTTATCCTCTGCTTGTGTCTTCTTTTGACTCGTCTTCTGATTTATCCTTTCCTTATCTATTGGCCCACAAGGTCCAACCTCTCGCTATAATAACTTAGAAGCAGATCCCTGATTTTTCAATCTCAACAAAGAAGGGGTCCCTTGTGTTCCTGTGTTTATATGCTTATTGCTAAAATCCCGCTTAATGAGCATGTGTGGCCCATATTCTCCTCTCTTAGCTCCATAATTTGCGCTTGTATTGGTGTTAGTCGTTGGATCAACCGGCGAACTGCTTGAGGTGGATATCGACTGCAAATTCCTTTCAGAAGACGTTTTTGCAGAATTTTCCGGCACATCGGCTTCCTTGCTCCCCATACTCACCTCCTTTTGAAGTTCCTCCTGTTTCTCCATACACTGATTTATGTGATGGCCATACTTACCACAGTGAAAGCAAACAAGATGAAGGCCTTCATATTCAATCCGTTTTTCCTCTCCAAAGTGGTCAAAAGCCGGGAGAAGTGGTCTTTGTAAATCAAGCTCTACACAAATACGAGCAAAGCCTCCTTTCTCCGAAAAAGCTGTAGTACGATCAATCTTGAGAGTTCATCCAACAAGATTTCCTAACCTCCGAAAAGACTCAACACTATATAATTCTGCTGGAAGATCAGGAATTCTAATCCATGCTGCAATCCGTTTCTGATAGTCAGCTTTCTAAGGGTTGAAATTCGGTCTCCATCGCTGGACCATAAGATAATGATCAGCAATCATCCATGGACCTTCTTGCAATGCAAAATCCCTGTCCTCCCTTGTTGAAAATGAAACGATAAGATAACCATTACTAAGAGGCATGACCTTTATAGGCTTCCTTGGATCCTTCACCCACATACGCTCCATCCTTTGACGCATAAATCCTACCCGAAATGTTTTACCTAGCAGCTTAACGATGAGGGAGTTCATATAAGGCTTACACCAGGATGCATACTCCTCCGACGTCATCTTCAATTTTGGATACTTGCCTGACTCCTGCCAAGAGCCCTGGTCTTCAGAGTCAAACTCTGATTTTTCTATCTCATCTTCCTTCCCGTCCTCACACTTCTCATCAGACTTGGCAAAATAATTTTTCCAGCCACTTAACGCATCAACCACTGACATATTAAATTCCAGAAAACCAGAGTCTCCGAGGCTAAGCAATTTGTCTTTATAAGACAGCGAACCACCCTTGTTCGGATCTTCAGTAGACATCGTGTTCCTCACCTGCGTAGAATTAGTTGAGATCTTTCTACTCCGGAAAACTCCATTAAGCCCATCGCCTTCACGGGATTCACCACCACCCTCACTTCCTTTCACTTCGACGCTCCTTCCAGCAATCAGACTCGCACTTTTTTCTCTTTATTCACTTTGACGCCCACTGCAGCGGAGGAAAAATGAGTGACTCCAATCTACCACCTCCTAGGGAAGTCTAATACTACAATTAGAGAGAATTCCTTTTACTTTTTACCAATATAATAATATTTTTAGGGAAAAAGACAAGAAAATACCAATGAAATTTAAAATCCCAAGTCAGTCTTGTTGACTACAAGAATACAGTAATTGTCAATTCATTTTAGTAGGAAATCACTTATTTAAACTTTTAAAGTTTGATATTTTCTTCTCTTTTCTCCATATTTTTATTGCAAATTTGGTTGTGACAAATAATGGGTTGGGCACATGCATGGTGTGCTTGGTGTTGCCCAATCCTTGGGTATTGGGTCAGGCTGAAACACAGAAAGAAAAACAGAAACATAACAGACAAAACTGTAGGCGAGCTGATGATTGGGTCAGCAGAGACATTGTGGCAGTGAAGCAAGCGCATTATTGAGGGATTGGGAAAACGCGGGTCCGTAATTTGTGAGCTGTAAAGAAGATGACTAGCATGTGAAACAACAAATGTTAGTTTATGAGTTAATATTGTTATTTGGAATATGTTGTGAAGAAAACCATAGAACTAAAAAAGGCTATCATTTTGCAAAAAGTGTCAAGAACCAACCCTCCAGAAAGAAATCAAGCTCTTAAAAGTGCAATACATACCTAGGAATTGAATTTATCTCTTCCAATATGCCTCTCATGTGAAGCTGATTGTGCTTGAAGCATGGACGGAGTGCAACACTGCCAATGTCTAGTTTAATTAGAATAATGGAGATGGTAAGGACCAAACCTTTGATTGCATGGTTGAAGAGGCTATTACACAAGACTTCTAACAATTAATTCTTTGAAAAGCATTCACTTTTAGGTCTAGGCCAAGGAACGGTTATTCCCAACACAGGCAGTGCCTTTAAGGTCATAGGCTTTTTAATGCAGATTAATGAGGAAGAAATATTTTTATTTTATTATTTAAGGCATGTTTAATTTTTTGTGCTTATCATGGCTTTGTTATTAAAATAATAGAGCTAGTAATAGTTATTCATATAATTTTGCTTCACCGTCCTCCTCATTTAAAGACGTGTACATTTATGCTATTACTCTGTTTAATGTTCTCAATTTTTGTGCTTTAGTCAGTAACTTCACAGATGCATTGGGTATCCTCACAATTTCTCCAAGTAGTCAATGTTCTGAAGCAATCTGTTCACATGACAGGAAATTTCCACTGGAATTTTGAGGATGTTGCAAAATCAATAGTGTGCATGATGATGTCTGGACCCTTTCTTACAGGATATCCACAGGTACTATTCTGGGGAAAGATGAGTTTTGCTGATCCTTGTTAGATGAGTGCCAAACAAACATAAGCTTGATTTTTCTGTTTTTTTTAATTTGTTAGACTCTGAATGATTGGTATGATCGAGAAATTGATGCAATCAATGAACCTTATCGACCGATTCCTTCAGGGGCAATCAATGAACCATATGGTTTTGTATTCATCGCTTCAGTTTCGTTGTTCATTTATCTCCCTGTAAAGTGTGAATTACAATGAGTATTGTTTTTTTAATGCTTGTTCTTATAGGCAGGACATGATTTTCCTGTAGTTTTTTACCTTACTCTTGGTGGATCATTGCTGTCTTATATATACTCTTCTCCTCCTTTGAAGGTATTTCATTTTTATATTTCAAATATTTTCATCATTTTTCCCAATATTATTTCTTTCAAAGTTTGTTTCTCCAGTTCAAAGAAGTTTGTTTGTTCTTGATTTCAACCATCCTACTTCCCGCTGCTGCACGAAATTCCTTTTCTTTTCCCCTCTTAACATTTGACCAGATTTTCCTTTTCTCTACAGCTAAAACAAAATGGATGGATCGGAAACTTCGCTCTTGGAGCAAGTTACATCAGTTTACCATGGTGCTATATTCTTTTGCATAACATATTTTAAGCACTCTGCTGTTTATGTACATGCATTTCTAAATTGATTCATGACTCATCCCTTTGATATTCATCCATTTTCTTTGTCAGGAGAGTTGATCCTTATGCATAGTAGTTAACTTCCTTATGTATGATACATACAAGACTATAGAGGGGATTCTTGTATCAATAATTAATGTTTGCTTAAAAAACCAAAAAATTATTATTCTTGCTTTCATTTATTGTGAGAAATCAGCCGGGTAAAACTAAGGGACATTTTTGTTTAATTTAAATCTGACGTCTACTATCTGGACTCGCACCATGTTTTTAAAATTTTGTAACCAAGTTCCTAATGATAGGTGGGTTGGCCAGGCTTTGTTCGGAACTCTTACACATGATATTGTTGTTCTCACACTGCTGTATAGCATAGCTAGGTTATGCAATAGGCGTAATTCAGTAGCTTGTTATATTCGGTATCTATCGCATGCCAAGTTTTTTGAAAAGATCTATAATATTGTTACCTTACACATGTTAGTTGGGAATTGCCATTGTCAATGACTTCAAAAGTGTTGAAGGGGATAGAGCTCAGGGACTTCAGGTTGTTCTGTTATCCTATCTTTTAATTTTTGTAATTGCTAATCTTTGTGGTTCAAGAATATCTGATCTTGCACATTAACGGAAGTAACTGCCACCGCCTGACATTTCAATTCATCCAACAGTCACTTCCAGTTGCATTTGGTACTGAAACTGCTAAATGGATATGTGTTGGTGCCATTGACATTACACAGCTATATGTTGCCGGTACATTTTAACCCACTACGTTTTATTTGATGGTTTATTCTCCAATACTTTCTTCAAAATGGCTATACATACTATATTTACGACATATACTAGTTAGCTTAACCTGAACCAGAATAGTAAGTCTGATTCGGTTTTTGTGCAAGGAGTTTAATTATTCACATTTATTTTTTCAGGGTATCTCCTTGGAGCAGGTAAACCATACTACGCACTGGCTTTACTTGTCTTGATAGCTCCGCAAGTCATTTTTCAGGTAAAGAACAATCAAAGTGCAAACATTTTTCTTTCCTTCGGTGGTGTTTGGCACATGTAGCCAATTTGCTGAGTAATTGGAAACTTGTTTATGAGATTCTGATACAATTAAACATTAAATACATGAAAATTCCTTAAAAGGGGGTTTTTTTTTTGCATCATCTATATTTTTAATATCTACCACGGATTGAGAAAAGAAAATTGTCTGTAATATATATGTAAAATAGCAGAAGAATACACGATTATGTTGTCCTATTCAGCCAAGTTTGTTCTTGTGTTCTTGCAATTTCAGCACTTCCTGAAAGACCCTGTAATATTCCCTATTGGACTTCTTAAGAACTAAGCTTGCAGTGGATAGAATGTGGTGTTCTTTCAATAGACAAAATAGTAGAGTATCCTGTCGACTATATTGTAGAGGAAATGAATTGTGAAACCTGAAGCCATTTGTAGTCTCCTTCAAATTTACCTACCCTTCTATAACAATAGATGAATAACTATAAGATCTTAATATTGATTTTATTGACATGCTTTCTTTTCCAGTCAAGTATGCACACGCATTTGTTCATGTATATAATACTTCCTTCTACACCCTTAAGTCTTTAATATAAGAAATATTTGGAGAGTTAATCTTGATCCTAAATATAAGACTTTATTTTCATATTTGTCAATATTTTCCTAATTTACCCCTATTGTTGCTCCCTTAACAATAATTAAAGAGAAGAGGGAATGAGCGAATTAAAGAAAATTACTAGAGTGTTTTAGAAAAAACATATTATATTAACTAACCTAACTAACTTACTTAATCTAATTAAATTACGTAAATTTGTCTTATCTTAAGTATCCGAGTAATAATACATACCTACTCAGTCTGGATACAAGAAGCAAATATTAGATATAATTCATTTCCTTCTCTTTTTTTGTGTTCATCTCTTTCATTTTTCCTTGCTCCATGTTTTGTAATTTACATGACTGAAGTGGTTTGAATTACGTTTTCAGGCCAGCGCGCAGCCATTCCTTGTCCTTGGTCTCCTGGTAACTGCTCTAGCTACTAGCCACTAGTCCACAAAGAATCAATATGCAAGATACCCTGAAAAGATATGGGATATGGATGGAGAAAATAAGCGCAAACATAACCCGCACATTGGGAAGTTATCAAGTCTGATCAAGGCTTATTCTATTGCGGTTAGAGTAGTTTCGGAAATTTTGGTTCTTGGGGGTTTTAGGTTGAGAAAGTTTATATAAAGCTGTAGACAAGAAATCCATGATATACAAATGCTGTCTGTTGCAACTTGTATACGCATGCATCTTTCTATAACATTGGGTGCTTTATGTATTTATGTACAACATTCTTTTGTGTGATTTCCTGTCTGAATCGACCTCTCTTCTTTTAAGTGTTAGTTTGGAAATATTTCTTTTTTACTTCATACAATACAAGCATATGAAAAGGGCAAGTTTGAGATGAAGCAGCAGAAACGGAATTACATTAAGCCATCATGAAGAAGACGCATAAGAGATTAAAAAAAACAAAGGAAAGAACAATAATAGGAATGCTCTCGTTGGTTGCCTAATATAACATCTCTTTCTCTCGCCCTCCCACCTATCATAAAAGCACTTTCAAGTTTGAATATCATTATCGGCTTGCTACGTGGATTGGTTGAGCAACTTACCAACAATGAGTTTGGCCCTTGCGTCGCCGACCTTTATTTGGAACTGAGTGCCTAACCCCAATTGAACCATCAGCAGCCAAACAAAGGAAATGAGTTCGCCACCTTTGCTCAGTAACTGAACGTGTCCCGTTGGCCGGCAATGACATGTAGCGTATGACAACAATTCCACCCAAACACTAGCTACGATTTCCCATTTCATATCTTCATTTGGAAACTTGTCTAACACTTTGGCCAAACGACATGCATCAAACAAGAGCGATTTGCTCCTATCCCCTTTCACATCAATGGGTTTTTGTTCTGTTGGCACGTTCATCAGAATATCGCAAGCATCCTTCAGCATAGCCTTCCGATCCCATTGTACTGGAATCCTCTTCTTGAAGAACCTTTTGGCCTCTTCACATGTATCTTGGAACCTTATTTGTCCGATTCCCGCTATTGCGGACATCATTTTCGGCTGCATAATTAGAAGGTATAGCATGTAATCTGAGAGAATCATACTGATTTTCATTCCCTTAACTGTGGCGTCTTCTCTCTTGTCTCCCTCAACTCTGACGTAACAGAGAGCAGTAGCAATGTGCCACAATAGGAGGCTTTCATCGAAAGCAACTTCGTTGGGATCCACATATGACTTCAAACTTTCTAATATGATGGATTCCACATCTGACTTCAAACTTTTTAATCGCGTTGCAGCTTCATTGGGATCCACACATGGCTTCAAGCTTTTTAATTTAGCTTCAACTTTGTTGGGATCTACATATGGCTTCAAACTTTCTAATAGCGCTACAACTAAATTGATGAAATCCACACATAGCTTCAAACTTTCTAACAGCGCTGCGACTAATTTAGTGGAATCCACATATGGCTTCAAACTTTCTAATGTGTCTGTAACTTTGATGGAATCCACATTTGACTTCAAACTCTCAAATTGTGATGTACCTTCATTGGGAACCACATATGGCTTCAAACTTTTTAATTTCGCTGGAACTTCCTTGGAATCCACATGTGGCTTCAAACTATCTAATAACGCTGTAACTAATTTGGTGGAATCCACATATCGCTTCAAACTTTCTAATAGCGATGTAGCTTCATTGAGATCCACACATGGCTTCAAACTCTCTAATTTTGCAGCAACTTCCTTAGGACCCACATATGGCTCCAAACCTTCCAGTAGCGCTGCAACTTTGTTGGGATCCACGTTAATGTGCTTCAAAAATTCTATTTTCGCTTTCTGGATAACCCACGCACCTCTAGCAGAACATATGCTTTGGATGGCCTCTATATCTTTAGCTTCACCAGATTTCTCTTTCAGCTGAGCAAAGACATATTCCCAAAGCTCTTTGAGGAACGGATTTGTGGACTGATATCTCCATTGATCAAGGAGATCTTTAATATCAGAACGTTTGCCTCGGTGATAGAAAAAATCCTGTACGGATACCACGATTCCGAAGCACACCCGCTGAATGACCTTTCCAACAGTAAAGCTTCCAGGAAGATTATTAGGAACCACCCTTGGAACTGACTCGTCCAGGCAGTATTTCGGCAGATTGTACCCCGAGATTGATCCACACCATCTGCGAAATAAAAATTTTGTGGACAGTTTTTCACATCCTTTATAAGGCCCTTTATCAATTTTTGACCCCCACTAAAACTCTTTTATTGAGATATCTGAAAAGTTTAATTTGGAATTTTTGGTAAAAAGGAGCTGCATAGGAATATCTGAGCGATTCATCGGAGAGTGTAGCTGTGTAGTCAGTGAAGAAACGTAAGAGAAGACAAATGACGTCCAAGACCAGAGCACCAAACAGCAACGCATAAGTGACTCTAACATCCAACTTGTACCATTACTATGCCTTTCTGCCTTAATGAAGAGTATGACGGTGGACACAATCGAAATTAAGGAGATGAGTTTCCCCCAGAACCAGAACCAATATTCTCGAACCACCCAGGCCTTGGTGTAGAAAACTTCATACATGAAATTAAGCTCAATCTCTATGAGCATGAGAGCGTCTTCTGCCAATTTATTTTCCAAATATTGCTGGCTATCGAGGCGGTCTTTGAAGCTGTATATCATGTCCACGATGAGACCTTGAAACTTGCGGAAGAAGAAGAAAGCTTTCTGAACCAACTCAAGATAAAGATAATCTTCGTTATCAACTTTCTTCGCCACCTCATGTACCTCCTCCTTATCAGCTTTCTTCACCCCCTCAGGTTCGTTATCAGTTTTGTCATCATGCTCTGTTTTTGATTTGGCAACCTCAGGGGATGCTTGACGAAGCTCTAGAATCACGATGATTTTGGCGGGAAGGCCGGCGTCGTGTCTAGAAGAGTGCTCCTCCATGAGCTTTGCATAATTGGGCCCAGCATCGGGATCTGGAAGCAAGAATTTCCTGAAATTATTAACGGCGGCGACGTACAGAGGGTGAGTTCTCTCAGTGTACTTGATCAATCCGGCAACAAATATCAATATTGTGGGAAACCATAATGTATTGCCAGGAAGCGTTAAGAGGAAGACATAAGCAGCAGTGCCAAAACCCTGTTGTTTCATATTGTACTCTAGAAACATGGTCAAACTTTGAAAAATTATAATTTTCAATCTACTTAGCCAAATGTCTGATATTATTATCAAAATCGAAGCTTGAGATGTCTACTTTCATCTGGTAAAATATCATGCAATTTGGATTAGGTTTGACTACTGAAAAACACACCATAACAATACTGCTTTCTAGAAATGAATCTAGATAGTAACAACTCAAACTTCCAAAAATTCTAGAATTATGTATAATGATCCAAAAATCACAACCACATGTGATTGCAAATAATTTTTCATGTAGAATCCAATGGAATACTCAAAAACATCAAAATCCAGCTACTTCCCCATATTTTATTCAGTAGTGAACAGAACCCATTTCTCCAAGAATCCAATTTTGCAATTAAGCTTCAAGACTTATAATCTAAAGTCATTAAAACTTCTTTAACCCATTTCTCATGATTACAAGACCATTAAGCTTCATTTTAATGGTGTTAGAAAATTAGAGCAGTAACACAACTCTATGAATAATTACTCAAACATCACAATATTCGGCTCAAATCAAAGCTTACGCTTACCTGGACACGATTCTGCAACTAGTTATTGATTCCAGCAGTACCTACCCTAAGTAGATGACACCAAACTCCACCGATCAAAAATCTAAAACCATAGAATTGAAGATCATGATGAGGAAAAGAAGATTTGTGAAGGACTTTCCGGACAAAAGCTGCGATTCGGTATTGAAATCAGCAAATTTTCCCCAGAGTTTTTACTATTTATCACCTTCTTTCCTCTTTCAATTTTTTTTCTAATTTTTGGCCTTTTTTCCTTATTTTTCTAAGCTTATGGACGCCTTAATGGATAGAGGAAAGATAAATTTTTCCAATTTCCAAAATTGCCCTTACATTTTGTGATTTTTACACTTCGCTGGAAATCTGACAAAATTTTCGTCAAACTTTAAAAATTCATATCTTTATTTGTAGACATTCAATTGTGGTGATTTCAAATTCTACTTAACCCTTATTGAGTCTAGTTTCAAGAAAAAATATAGTCTTTAGCCAACTAAAAACTGAACATTCCAAGAATTTAAATCTTTGGACAATGTCCCAGAAAGTCGCCAGTTTTACTAGGTAAATTTTAGAAATTCATAACTCTTAGTGTACAGGTCAAAATAATTCATATGACCTATCAAATTAAAGCTTGGAATGTCTACTTTCATTCTGAAAAATTTCACAATTTTTTAACATCATTTGTTCATCTAAAACTACATGACGAACTCACTGCCTCATAGGAAATTTTCATTGGCAGCATAATCAAATTCTCCAAAAGTCATCCTTGATTCTATTTGTTGAATAAATATACATTGAATCTTTGGTGTGTGAATTTTGAGGTATTACATATCCAATCGAACATAAGTAGAATAACAAGGACCTTCAAACAAGCAAAATCAAAAGACAAAACCAAGAACCATTGATGAAGGAGTTCTCGATCAGATCTGAGAGACGTTGACAAAGATGAGAATCATCGTCGCCGCTGGTGGAGATTCGTTGGCCATTACTGGTAGAGGATCATTGCCACCGCCAGTGGGGTAGTGAACGGTTGACAAGAGTGTCGAGGAAGAAGCGATGAAGAGGAAGATCGGGGAAGAAGCTTATAGTTGGAGTAGCCAAAATAAATTTGGTTATAATATTTTTTTAATTTATGATTAGGGGTATTATAGTCTTCCTATAGTTAAAGCATAATTATGAAATAAAATTATTTTAAGCTGTCCCTCCCAATATTATTCCATACCAAACATAATTAAAAAGCCCCAAACTCAAGCTCAATCTCAATCCCAATCCCAATCCCAATCTCAATCTCAATTCCTCAAAATTCAATGCTTCGTATCAAACATAGCCAAACCCAAAGGGATCTAGCTAGATCTTACACTGCTAGACCAACTCTATATTAGTTACAGTGATAAATATATTTGAATGCTCATTTTGAAAATTCAATGCTTTGGTGGTATGAATACTCCTCAGTTTTTTCATTTTATTTTGTCTTTGAGGTTGTGGAAAATTAAAAAAACTGTCTTGCTGGTAAAAACATTAAAAAATTGTCTTTGAGTTGCCATTGTTGATAATTAATTATCATCAAATTATAGATATATTTGCTTAATTTGGCCAAAGTCTATGAAAATATATATTTTTTGCTTTTAGGAAAAGTGACAAAAATTCTATAAAAAAAGAAAGGACACATGATAAAAATGTTTAGACATATTTAAAAAAAGTTAAAGTTCTAGTAGGCGGCACAATTAATTATTAATTAACTGTAATAATAAAATAATTGGCAGTCAAGACACCCGTGATTGAGAGGAGCAATAATGGAGAGTATTATAATTAAGTTAATGTGTAAATTTATTCTGAAAGTTTTGGCTGAGGAGCAATGTTGCCTGAAGAGTTTTTTCATGCTTAATATTACTTTGAAAGTTTCAAAACGTAGTAATGTTGTCTCATACCATTAAAAACTAATGTTGATCACTAAAAAATTGATGTTGATTGTTAACTTTTTAATGGAAAATGGAAAAATTGCTTCATTTTAACACTTCCAGGGCAATATTAAATCTAAAAAAACTTCCGGGGTAACATTACTCCTTAGTAAGAACTTCCAGGACAAATTTACATATTAACCCATTATAATTTCAGATGGTTTGGTGTGGCATTTTTTGATGTTTTAAACCACGTACACTTCCTCGGCTCCAAAATCATGTTTGTTCTTTTTTTTTTTTTTGGATAAAAAAAATCATGGTTGTTTAAGGTCGTGACACATTTGTTAAAAAAATATTACTTAATAGAAGCGTCTTGTATATTGACACTGTCCCCTTTGTTTACCATCCTCCTTCATCAGTGTTCCTTAACGAAGGTGAAAAGCCAAGTTTCGAGGATCAATTTTATAATCAAGTCTTTAATTTAAAACGGGAAAAAAAATTTAATGTTAACTAGAGTCTTGTTCTTGTTTAATTGTTAATTCTTTCCGGTTGTCATACTATATACATTTTCAAGTTTCTTTTGTTAATATTTTGAGGTGAACAGTTATTAATTATCATGGCCCTGCTCAATTTGAATCGAGGCTGCAAAAGACGACCAAAGACTCACTTCATGTGCAACCTGAACCTAGTAAGAACCCTAGTTATAGTTGGGCCTAAACTATATGATAGAGGTGTTTAGGGCCAAATAATTGTAATTGGGCCATAAATAGACGCACATGGTAGTTCATTCATAATCATGTGGGATACCAATGGGAGTTGGTCCAAGTGGTAAACGGCTTGGTTCCGCTTAAGTAAAGTCTCGGGTTCGAGCCTTGTGTATGCAGAAAATTCCCATTGGGAGACTCTTCTACCATAGCCAGGTGTGAGATGCGGGTCGGATCTGGATGTAGTTGGGGCAAAACTTTGGTGAATCGGGTAGGCAACCAAAAAAAATAATCATGTGGGATGCATCAACAAAATGTTGGTTGAATGGTAAGTAGTTTCATCCCCTGAAAGAGGAAAATACAAGTAAGCGCATTTGTTGAGAGGGCTTTAACCTTAACGCTCCCAACTCGATAGAAATTAGGCTCGGGTCCAAAGTGATTTGCGAATACATTGGGTTCACAAAAAAAAAAAAAATCATATGGTATGCCTTAACTTTTACTACCTCCGGTTTTTTATATAAAATCTAGTTGGGGAATTGGATTTGGTCCTAATTATAATATAGTAATCCTCCTTGCCTCTCAAATTTATAATTCATTTTTTAAAGTATCCATATTAATTACACATATTGACAATGTTTTCATCTAAGGTTAGATATGATTAAGAATGATACTTTAGGGAAATCAACTCATTTGTTACAAATAACTAATATTAAGGACGGCAGGTTGTATTTGTTATGTTGTTGCTACCACGGCGAGAGGGTAAGTAGACTGTTGATATGTTGGAATAAAAAAAGAAATAGGAAGAAAACATAGTAGTATTGAGTAATATGAAAAATTGAAGTCTAATACTACAATTAGAGAGAATTCCTTTTATTTTTTTATCAATAGAATAATATTTTTAGGGAAAAAGACAAGAAAATACCATTGAATTTCAAAATCCTAAATAAGTCTTATTGCCTATAAGAGTATATGTATTGATTACAAAAATATAATAATTGTCAAGTCATTTTAATAGAAAATCACTTGTTTGAAATTTTAATATTTGATTGATATTTTCTTCTCTTTTCCCAGTATTTTTATTGCAAATTTGGATGTGACAAATAATGGGGTGGGCACATGCATGGTGCGCTTGGTGTTGCCCAATCCTTGGGTGTTGGGTCAGGCTGAAACAAAGAAAGAAAAACAGAAATATAACAGACAAAACTGTAGACGAGCTGATGATTGGGTCAGCAGAGACATTGTGGTGGTGAAGCAAGCGCATTATTGAGGGATTGGGAAAACGTGGATCCGTAATTTGTGAGTTGTGAAGAAGATGACTAGTATGGGAAACAACAAATGTTAGTTTATGAGTTAATATTGTTATTTGGAATATGTTGTGAAGAAAACCATAGAACTAAAAAAGGCTATCATTTTGCAAAAAGTGTCAAGAACCAACCCTCCAGAAAGAAATCAAGCTCTTAAAAGTGCAATACAGACCTAGGAATTGAATTTATCTCTTCCAATATGCCTCTCATGTGAAGGTGATTGAGCTTGAAGCATGGACGGAGTGCAACACTTCTAATGTCTAGTTTAATTAGAATAATGGAGATGGTAAGGACCAAACCTTTGATTGCATGGTTGAAGAGGCTATTACACAAGACTTCTAACAACTAATTCTTTGAAAAGCATAAGCTTTTGGGTCTAGGCCATGGAAAGGTTATCCCTAACACAGGCAGTACCTTTAAGGTCATAGGCTTTTTAATGCAGATTGATGAGGAAGAAATATTATTATTTTATTATTTAAGGCATGTTTAATTTTTTGTGCTTATTATGGCTTTGTTATTAAAATAATAGAGTTAATAATAGTTATTCATATAATTCTGCCCCACTGTCCTCCTCATTTAAAGACGTGTACATTTATGCTATAACTGTGTTATGGCACTCATGACTTTAAATGTGTCATGTGCTAACCCACCCCAAAAATCTTAAGCTCTTGGGAGAATGTTAGGAAAACTTTATGATCTTGATGTACAATTAATCTTTAGCCCTTTGTGAGCCTTGGTTTAATGTTCTCAATTTTGTGCTTCAGTCAGTAACTTCACAGATGCATTGGGTATCCCCACAACTTCTCCAAATAGTCAATGTTCTGAAGCAATCTGTTCGCTTGACAGGAAATTTCCACTGGAATTTTGAGGATGTTGCAAAATCAATAGTGTGCATGATGATGACTGGACCCTTTCTTACAGGATATCCACAGGTACTATTCTGGAGAAAGATGAGTTTTGCTGATCCTTGTTGGATGAGTGCCAAACAAACATAAGCTTGATTTTTCTGCTTTTTTAATTTGTTAGACTCTAAATGACTGGTATGATCGAGAAATTGATGCAATCAATGAACCTTATCGACCAATTCCTTCAGGGGCAATATCTGAGAATGAGGTATGTTAGTTATTTAACCGGGATTCATGCATGCTTTCCTGTTTCAGTTTTTCAAATTTTCATAGCCTTAAATTCTTCAGGTTATCACACAAATATGGGTGCTGTTATTAGGGGGCCTTGGCTTGGCTGGCTTGTTGGACATATGGGTTTGTATTCGATGCTTCAGTTTCTTTGTTCATTTATCTCCCTGTAAAGTGTGAATTACAATGAATCTTGGTTTTTGAATGCTTGTTCTTATTATAGGCAGGGCATGATTTTCCTGTAGTTTTTTACCTTGCTCTTGGTGGATCATTGCTGTCTTATATATACTCTGCTCCTCCTTTGAAGGTACTTCATTTTTATATTTCAAATACTTTCATTATTTTTCCCACTATTATTTCTTTCAAAGTTTGTTTCTCCAGTTCAAACTTCAAAGGAGTTTTTTTTTTTTTGTTTCTTGATGTGAATCATCCTTCTTCCCACTGCTGCAGGAAATTCTTTTTTTCTTCTTCTTTTAACATTTGACGAAATTTTCTTTTTCTCTGCAGCTAAAGCAAAATGGATGGATTGGAAACTTTGCTCTTGGAGCTAGCTACATCAGTTTACCATGGTGCTATATTCTTTTGCATAACATATTTTAAGCACTCTGCTGGTTATGTACATGCATTTCTAAATTGATTAATGACTCGTCCCTTTGATATTCATCTATTTTCTTGGTCAGGAGAGTTAATCTTTATGCATAGTAGTTAACTTCCATCTGTATGATGCATACAAGACTATAGAGGGGATTCTTGTATCAATAATTAATGTTTTCTTAAAAAACTAACAAAATATTATTCTTGCTTGAATTTATTGTTAGAAATCAGCTGGGTAAAACTGAGGGACGTTTTATTCACCCAAAATAATTGGGAACCTGATCTTTTTGTATAATTTAAATCTAAAGTCTACTGTCTGGATCCGTGCCATGTTTCTAAGGTTTTGTAACCAAGTTCCTAATGATAGGTGGGCTGGCCAGGCTTTGTTTGGAACTCTTACACCTGATATCGTTGTTCTCACCCTGCTATACAGCATAACTGGAGTATGTAGTAGGCGTAATTCATCAGCTTGTTATATTTGGTATCTATCGCATGTTAAGTTTTTTGAGAAGGTCTGTAATATTGTTACCTTGTACATGTCAGTTGGGAATTGCCATTGTCAATGACTTCAAAAGTGTTGAAGGGGATAGAGCTCTAGGACTTCAGGTTGTTCTATTGTCCTATCTTTTGATTTTTGTAACCACTAATCTTTGTGGTTCTAGAATATCTGACCTTGCACATTAACTGAAGTAACTGCCGCCGCCTGACATTCCTATTCTTCCAACAGTCACTTCCAGTTGCATTTGGTACTGAAACTGCTAAATGGATATGTGTTGGTGCCATTGACATTACACAGCTATCTGTTGCCGGTACATTTTAATCCACCACATATAGTTTTGTTGTTTATTCTCTAATATTTTCCTTCAAAATGGCTATACTGTTCATTAACGCCATACTCTACCTCCGGTCCTAAATATAGGACATAGTTTGTAGTGCAAAACTAGTTAGTTTAACCTGAACTAGAATAGAAAGTCTGATTTGGTTTTTATGCAAGGAGTTTATTCATTTTCATTTTTTCAGGATATCTTCTTGGAGCAGGTAAACCATACTACGCATTGGCTTTACTTGCCTTGATAGCTCCGCAAGTCATTTTTCAGGTAAAGTTCAATTGAAGTGCAAACATATTTTGTTCCTCAGGTCATCAGGTGGTGTTCGGTATATGTGGCCAGTTTTCTGAGTAATTGGAAACATACTTGTTTGTGAGATTTTTTTTTAACAATAAAACATTAAATAAGTGAAAATTCCCTTCTTGCATCATTTATATTTTAAATATCTACTACAGATTGAGAAAAAATTTGTCTGTAATAATAGAAAATAACTGAAGAATGCACGCTTATGTTGTCCTATTCAGCCAGATTTATAGATGTTGGCATCTTACTGGTTCTTATGTGTTGCAGTTCCAGTACTTCCTGAAAGACCCTGTAAAGTATGATGTTAAATATCAGGTACGTACATATTTCCCATTGGACTTCTAAGAATTAGCTTGCAGTTTCAGCGATAGAATGTGGTGTTCTTTTTTCATTAAACAAAATAGTAGAGTTTCCTTTCGACTTTATTGTAGAGAAAATGAATTGTGAAACCTGAAGCCATTGCTAGTCTTCTTCAGATTTACCTAGCCTTCCATAACAATAAATGAATAACTACGGGATATTAATATTTGATTTTATTGGCATGCTTTATATTCATGCATGTAATACTTCCCTGCTAATATATGTTTATTTAGTCTGGATAAGAAAAGTAAATATCGGAGATAATTCATTTCATTCTCTCTTATCGTGTTCATTTCTTCTATTTTCCCCCTCCCTCTGTGTCTCAACTTGCTTTATTTTATTATTAGCACACATGATTAAAGTGGTTTGAATTATGTTTTCAGGCAACCGCACAGCCATTCCTTGTGCTTGGTCTCCTGGATACTGCTCTAGCAACTAGCCACTAGTCTTCAATGAATCACATATGCAAGATATGCGGAAAGGTATGTTTGGAGAAAATAAACATGGCCGAAGTGAAGCATAGCTCGCACACTGGTAAGAGGGAGATTCACAAATATTAGATTGGTTACGTGCCTGCTAAAGTGAAGTCTGAGCAAGGCTTGTTCTCGTGTTTAATTAGAGTTTCGGAAATTTTGGTTGCTGTGGGAGTTTAGGTTGAGATATCAATTGGATACAAGTGCTGTCTGTTGCAACTTTCGTAATATATGCATTCATCTTTCTATAACCTGATTTGTATTGCAACCTATGTTAAAAACCATTCACATCACTGCCCATCTCACAATCAAATATATGAAAGATCCCAAAAGCCATTAGAAGGGAAATTTACAGAAATGTTGTGATTTGAATTGAAATCTGCCAAGCCTTTCATCTACTAGAAATCTGAAGGTTGAAGTCATGGTATAAGGAAGTGGACAATAATGTGCAAAAGTGGCTACATGTAACAAGGGGCACGATCCTCACTTATTGCATTTTCGTTTTGAATTTTGCCTTTGTATCCAACTACCTCCCTATTGTAATACCCCGATTTTGAGATTTGAGGCTAGAAATTAAGCATGAGATAAGTGGACTGCTAAGTCTCGGTTTAACAGGAGTCCAAACTTATTCCCTAATGATTCTTATATCTTGGGGGTATTAAAGAAAATAAAATGGTGAATTTTGGAGAAAGTAATTATGTTTTTGGAGAAATTGCCTATGAGATAGTGAGCTTGTCATGAGATTTCAGAAAATCAATTGATGAGAAAAAAATTATGAGATTTTACAAGATGAAAGTAGACATTCTAAGCTTTAATTTCATAGGTCATATGACTCAATTAGAGCTATATACGAAAAGTTATGAATTTTTGAAGTTAGCACAGAAAAACTGTGAAATTTCTAGAACAGTATGCAAAGATTGCAATTCTGGGAATATTGTGATTCCAGCTAGCAAAAGTCTATATTTTTCCTTGAAACTAGACTCAATAAGGGTTTTATAGGCTTAGCAAAAGTCTATTGTGATTCCAGCTAGCAAAAGTCTATATTTTTCTAAAATTAGTTATGATTTTTCAAAGTTTGGGCAAAAATCTGCCAGAATTTTGTAAAAATCCGGAATTGGGAATATGAATTGATTAAATTGATATATATTATAAATCAGCTCCTCCTTCCTCTAAGTCTCATTTTTTACGCCATTTCAGATGTGAAGAGAGAGGAAGAGAAAAATTGTAGAGAGAGAAAAAGGAGGAAAAACTTACAAAGGTAAGTGATTTCTTCAGTAAATCGGTTCCTAATGCGTATAACTCCGTTTCTAAATTATTCTTCTATGTATTTAAGGTTTAGGAAGCTCAATTTTCATTGTGAACAAGGGTTAGGGTTCAGCCACTTTGAGAAAAGCTAGAGGGAGCTTGGGGTAACTTCCAAACCTTTGTGTGTTGACTATTCTGGTTGCTGTGGACAATTTAATTAGTAAAATTTTGCCGGATTGTCATTGATTTTAATTTTTGGAAATGGGTTGGCCTAGAGATTATGCTGCCCAAATTGATATTAAATGGTAGTTGTAACCTAATGTAATGGTTAGGAGTAGAAAGAAACACGTCTGCGGAGCCGAAACCGGAAAACCCCAATTTTTCCTGGGGAATTGAAAATTTTGGCCAAGGCTAGTTTGGAGGGGTTAGAGATGGATTTTCAATTATTTGATGGTTCCATTGAGTTCAGGAGTGAAAATTAGGTGAGGTTACAGTTGGTCCTTTTTCAAAAAAGGCCGAAAAAACATAATTACGAAAACGCCCTTGAAACCCTTAAGGTGGGGCTGCCAAGGGTAAATTTGTAATTTAACATTGAATTTGATAATTTCGAGTCTGGTAATAGATTCTTTGGGCAAAAATATGTCAGAATAGCCCATGTCAAAATTTCGGGAAAAGTACAGCCGGACCGGGCCCTTGAGGGCATTTTAGTAAATTTTTACAGTAAACTCATATAACCCTCAGAAATACTATGAAAGTGTCTAAATTGTATATTTAGAATTGTAGGACCAAGTTGTGACGACACGTGTTACGAGGCACACGTTTCGAGGTGGAAAATGGTTAAGGTAGGGAACTTACCTCTCCTGCATGTATTTGATATTTGTGTTAGTGTGTTGATGCATATTATTGGTTTGCTTGATTATGTGAAACATGTATGAATGATTTGAAGCTATGTTTCAATTTATGCTATAGCCATAAGTATATTGTTCGAAGCATCGAGCTTACAGATTTGTCATTATGTGAGCATGAGTTATGTGATGTAAGCATGTCATGCATTAAACATTTATCGTACATGCATGTTGGTATTATTTTCCTACTGAGATTCTCTTGAATCTCACCCTCCCCTACCAACAATTTAGATAGGAGAAGACAGAAGATATGCTGAGAACAATGCAGAGAACCATATGAGGGGATTGCAGAGGTAGAACGAAGACGAGAAGATATCTCTGTTTTACTGGGACGGGTTTCGATACCCAAGTAGCCTTGTGTGGCTACATTGATGGTAATGATCATGTACGAATCCCTATGGAGAATTTATGTAATCATACACTTATTATCAGTATATTCATGTTATTCCTGTGTTGCCCACCAAGCCGCATATCGTTTTCCGTGAATACTCTTATAAAGGTAAAATTAAAATAAGTTCGTGACACCTATAGCCTAGATTTCAATTCTTTTAAACATCCATTTCTCTAGTGTAGTCGGGAAGTGCATTAATTCTTGAAATCCCATGGAGGCTTAGATACTTGAGATGTTTTTGGGTCTTCAAACCTATTAGGTGATAGATATTGGGTGGTTGTTTATTTTAATAGATATGAAGATAGAAAAGAGGTGATTGAGCTCTGCAATGTTGTGTGCTTTTCTTGTTATTTTATGAACTTTTGTTGGTTTGTTTTTCTTTGTTTTATGTTTATGTTGTCCCTCTCTCTAGTTCTCTAGTTAGTAATTTAATTTGTTTCTGTAAAAAAAAAAAAGGATGAATGTTTGCATGACTGGGTGGTTGTGATTAAAGATGAGATCGCTAGCGTCTTGAGAAGATCAGGGTATATTCTGCCTCCTTGTTTGCATCCTTTTGAGTTCAGTGAAAATTTGTGTGACACTGTTTTTATTTTTATTTTTTTAATTTTCCTCTTCTTCTTATTTCCTCTTCTCGCTCTCAACACAACTTTGTTGCGAAGAACCTCAGCCACGAATCTTGATCCATATGGGAGAAGATAGGGTATCGTACACTTTTTGCGCTTTATTGTTATTATAGTTCTGATATTTATATGGATGAATGATGCAATGAATGAATTATTATAAGTGGTTTGTTATTCAGTGCTCATCACATATTATTTAGCATTGTAAACATTTTAAATCTAATTTAAATTGTTTAAATTTAAAATTTTTAATATGTAATTTTTTTAATGGTAAATTCAATTTTATGAAAAATGATAGATATATAATTATGAGTATTTTAAATTTTACACATATTAAAATAAAAAAGTTATTTAAAATATAACACTCACTCATATATCCGTCATTCATCCCAACAATCCGTCATTCATCCCAACAAGGTGAGGATAGAGAGGCAAGGGGTGCTTGATGCGCCCTCTTACTGCCCTCCTTGCAACCCTGCCCCCCTAAAAATGGAAATGGGGGGCTACCAGGTATTTTTGTTTTGTTTTTTTTTTTTTTTTGTGTTTTTAATCATTAGATTTTTATAAATGAGTGTCATTTCACTACTACAAAAAGGGGCTTTAACCTCCCAAATTTGGCACTTTTAACGTCCCAAAACGGGGGGACGTATATGCTGGGGGCATAGTAAGTTGAAACAAAAGACGTCCCAAATGGTAGGGACGCCCAAAGTCTGACTTTAGGCGTCCCAAATTAAAATTTGGGACGCCTAAAGTCCCACCCTGGGGGGACTTTAGACCTCCCAATTCTTAATTTGGGACGTCTAAAAGTTAGGTTTTTTTTTATACCATAATTTACATTCTGTATTACCCAACGAATTGAAACTGCAGAAACAGAATAGAAGATGGATTCATAAACCACACTGTCCGTTACAAACTGGTAAGGACATCCAGGCCAGCACTACAATATTTACTATATATACATACAATAACCTTTCATACAACCTACTACTATATATATCAACAAAAAACAACCAGAAAGTGTCAAAACGTTGTCATCACACAAGTACAAACTGATATAAAATAACAAGTTTACTGCTCTATATGTTGAAGAAGATGTCCAGCCAAAAGATCTCTGATCAAATCAAGGTCTTCACGTAGGTAGGCATCTTGATTATCAAAAATCTGAAAATTAGAAAGTATAAGCTTTGATGAAATGAATCTCAAGCAAATGAATTAATTAACATTTCGATTAGAACACCAAAAATAATGAAGAAGCGATTACCTTTTCAAAATCGCTAGTAATTCCACTTTGAGTTATGTTATACATATAAAGTATAACATAATATTCGCATTCAGTGTTGCCAGGTTGCCGAGGGCACTTTTAATCAAAGGGATGCAATTGGTTGTTAAAATCAATAAAGGTATGTCTAAAAGGACCGTCAATGAAACAATTAGGTAGGATCGAATGTACTTACTGTGGGATAAAACCACTTTGGCTTTTTAACAACCATACCCTCGCGTGACCCACCTAGGATTCTATATGTTTGACAAGCACTATCATGAAAAGCAAAATGAACAGAAATTAGAACCATTCATTTATTTTTGTTGTCAATGAAATACAAACAGAATAACTTACGTGTCGAAGACGGATTTTGTATATCTGTTTGGCTTGTTACTCAAGGGATCAAACCAATAGACTACGTTGCGGCGGGGACATATAACACATAAAGTCCAGTGGTTTCTTTAACAACATGTACACATTAAAATGAAGTTAGATGAGTGAGAAGACAATTATTTAGTAAACTTCTGAAATTGACAAAATGTAAATACGAACCGTTGGACAATGGGTGCTAGATAACAACGAAGTTTGGTTTGTGCCATTTGGTAGCCGACATAGTGAGTCCTATGCGCCACAGTACAAGTATCCCCTGTCGTATTCGTAGGACATAAGAATCCATACCAATTACCTCTTTCCATGTTTGCGCAGAGATCATGGAAGGTGCTATAATAGAATTAAAATAAGGAATCAATTCTTGAATGTATGAAAACAAAAAACCACTAAATGAATTCTATGGGAAAATTGAAAAAAAACTTACCGGACTGCAAATTTGACCCAGCCTGCATCTATCTCCTCCAACCTAATAAACTGCTTGAGATCTTTATTGTCAATCGTGTAGGGATACTCCACTTGGCCCACAATCCCTGGAGGCATCTTCAAGTCAATCTGTTTAATGCCCTTGTAGATCTGTTGCAGCCGTGCTAAGAAGGGCCATTTGGTCGCCGCTTCGTCATCCTTTTAGAACATCAAAAAACAAATTGTTATTAGGATGCCAACAGATTTTCAGTAACAGTAAGGTAATTCCTACCATTGGAGGTGTTGCGTCTGAACCAATAAGATTGCGAGGCCAAAGGATGAAAGATCCTATCGCTTGACCTAACGTGCCAACCTCTGGATCAGGAGCAGGGATGGCTGTACCTTCTTCCCCCTTTCTAACACTCGTCACATTCACCCTACGAAAATCCTCCGGAGTTTGCTGATTATGGTGGGTGGTAGCACGTGTGTGAACGAGAGCATCAGCAACAACACGCAACAGTGGATCATCCAAATAGAGGGTGCAAGGGTCTCCCGACACTGGAGTGGGAGAAGGGTCGCCAAGTGGTCCCGACACTGGAGTGGGAGAAGGGTGGCCAAGTGGTTGCTCCAGAGGGTTGTAACTTCCTCTGGTGCTATTGAAGGCCGGGGATTCCTGAGTTCGAGCCTCGTCCCTTGCCCTTTGTGCTTCAAACATCTTTGCCATTTCAAGTTGAAGCTCTGGCAACAGCTCTTGTCGGAGCTTGTCGCGAAGGTTGGCCTCGATCTCTCGTTCGAGCTCCTCTCGAATCTTGGCCACAACGTCCTTACTAGGTCCAGCTTGTGACGAATAACGTGGCTCTCGTCCAAAATACCTCGCGGCACTAACTCCCCGTGTCTCTCCTCGAACACGACCAAGGTCATCTGCCTTCCCAATAGCCGTTGACAAGATGTCCATCCGTGTACTTGGATTGAATGAACCTTGGCTACTCTGCTCGTCCAGGTCATCCTGTAGCATGCAGTTTATCGTAAATGTATCGAAACCACTCGCGACATGTAAAAAATTAGGTACTTATGGTATAACTACTTACAATCCTCGCAGCAACCTCAGCAACAGTCGGATTTATGTACTTCCCAGCCTTAATCCTCCCTGCCTTCCATTTTTTGTGACGTGGAGGAGGTGTCGGTGGCTGGATAACAACGCTAGGATCAGATTCCGCTGCTTCCTTCATTTTCTGTAACTCTTCTGCCATCATTTGCCGCTCAAGCTTCCGATATCCACCGCGAGACATGAAATGTTGATATTTATTTTCTGCTTGCCTCTGGGCATTTGCTGCACTTAATTTCTATGAATGTAAAACGACAAAAAATGAATCAACGATATAAAGTATATGAAATCAACGATATAAGTAGTTCTATATCATGACAGAAATCTTACCAAAAACTCAAGATCTGCTCGTGATGCCGCAAACAACCTCCAGTCCTCTGGAGATAAATATGTATACTGTGCACATGGATCGTTACCCCTAAGGGCCCCTCGAATGTAATGCTTTGTTAGCTTGTTCTTGAAACCTTTCCATCGTACACGAACCTCATCCATCCAGTGCCTATGCATCTCTGTGGTGTCGGGGACATCGTATGTTTGCTGCAAGGTAAAACATAAGATTATTATATTAGAAACAATAAGAACAAAGCTACAATGCATCAAAACTTACATACCAAAAGTTGCTGCCAAATCATGTCTTTCGTTTTTGGGGGAACCAATCTCCAATTATCGTAGGTAATGCGCACTTTGCTTCGAGCCAAAAGCCCTATGTAGCTAATGAAGTGGTCTTCCTCAGGACCAACTGGATTCAGATTGTCATCGAAGTCTATATGCAGCCTCTCCTGTTGATGTTCATGACGTGCAACCAATGCTCCCATCTTTGTACAGCCTCTAACCCTCCTTCTTGCAGGGGGTTCAACTCTAGGAATTTCGTCATTGCTAGAGCTTTCGTCATCTCCACGCCTCTCGTCATCACTAACGTTGTCCATATTCCTGTTAACACAAAAAGCATCATCAGAAACGTAAGTAAATTGCAATGAAAACACATGTATATAGTAAGCGGGAAGTAAAACAGAAAAAACACAGTTCTCGTTTATAAATTAAGGTCTTACTCTAGATTGTTTCCCATAGTCCTTCACCATGGTCATTTCTTACAGCATATTCGTTATCATCTACCAATTCTACTTCATTTGTTCGAGGTGTAGTTGTTGTGAAAGGTGGTGTGTCATCAAGGTTGAAGGTTGGATCACCATACTTCTGTTTTTTACTTTTAAGGACAATGGACATATTTTTACTGGCAGGATCGGTGACATAAAACACTTGCTTCACCTGGCTTGCTAAAATGAAGGGCTCTTCTCTATAGCCAACTCTTCGAAGATCGACTGAGACAAATCCAAATTGTTTATCTATTACCACGGCATTGTTGCTAACCCACTTACATTTAATTAAATCAACTTTGAACTTGTTGTACGTCATCTCCCATATTTCTTCTATAACTCCATAATAGGCCATAGAGGCTAATATGGGGTTTTTGTCTCTCGAACTGGAAAAGTGCATAGATTCAGCTTCTACCATAACCCCACTATTTTGCATGGTACTTTTGTCATCTTGCTCTTTGGTATAGAAAGAATAGCCATTTATATCATAACCGGTCCAAGTAATGACCTGAAACGAAGGCCCCCAAGCTAGCCACTCGATTGTCTCAGACACACCGATCTCGTGCAAAACCTTTTCCTCGAACCACTGCATGAATGTCTTGTTTTCCTCAATAGCAATCTGCATGTCATTCTTCCTTGGATTCTTGTTCTTCGAAGTGTTTCTGTGTTCATTTATGTAAGGTTGAACTTCTTCCATATTATTCAGGATATACAAGTGAGCTTGCAACACCTCTTCACGAGGAACATTCTTCACTTTCAGTCCTCGTGTTCCCTTGCTTCTCCCTTCTTCATGCCGAGATTGTTCCTTCTTCCCTGACATATAATCTTTGCAAAACTCCATAGCCTCCTCAACTACATATCTTTCTACTATTGAGGCTTTTGGTCGATAAGGATTTTTAGAATACCCTTTTAAGATCTTCATGTATCGCTCGAAAGGGTACATCCACCTCAGGTAAACTGGACCGCATAGCCTTACCTCCCTCACCAAATGAACTACCAAATGCACTATTATATCAAAAAATGAAGGCGGAAAGTGCATCTCTAGTTGTGACAAAATAATGTAACCCTCATTTTCTAGTTCATCCAACTTTTCAGTGTCAATGACTTTGTTACAGATAGCATTGAAGAAAACGCACAATCTTGTCACTGTGTTTCGTACTTCATCTTTCATTATGCCTCTAATAGCTACTGGTAATAGTTGTTGCATCAACACATGATAATCATGGGACTTCATTCCCACTAACTTCAAATCGTCCATTGAGACACATCTTCTCACATTCGAGGAATACCCTTGCGGCACCTTCATTTCATGCAAACACCCACACAAACTTCTTTTCTCTGCTTTTGATAGTGTATGCGCTGCTGGCTCCATGTATGCCCTCCTACCATCATCTCTTAGTTGTGGATGTAATCGTTCTCTTATTCCCATATCGACAAGGTCTAATCTCGTATTAATCCCATCCTTAGTCTTCCCTGGTATGTGCAAAAGCGTACTGATAAGGCTATCACAAACATTCTTTTCCACATGCATCACATCAATACTGTGTCTCACGTCTAGCGAACGCCAATATGGAAGATCAAAGAAAATGGATCTCTTCTTCCATATGTTCTTCTCACCCGCAACCCTCTGATTCTTACCAAAAGTGACATGGATACGTTCCACTCGACTGTAGACTTCCTCTCCAGTTAGTGACTTTGGAGCCATTCCATGCTCCGGTAAGCCGTTAAATCGCTTTCTTAGCCTACGATATGGGTGGAACCGATGAAGAAACCTCCTGTGGCCAAGGTAGACAATTTTTCTTCCATGCTTTAGTTGTTGGAAGTGTGTGTCTGCTTCACATATTGGGCATGCTTTGTGACCCTTCACGCTGTACCCTGACAAGTTTCCGTACGCAGGGAAGTCGTTTATCGTTGTGAAAATCATTGCACGTAGCTTGAAAGACTCCTTCTTATAAGCATCAAACACATCTACGCCTTCCTCCCACAACTTCTTCAAGTCCTCAATCAAAGGCGCCAAATAGACATCAATATCGTTCCCTGGCTGTTTTGGTCCAGAAATCATCATAGATAGCATCATATACTTACGTTTCATACATAGCCAGGGAGACAAGTTGTATATTACAAGGAGAACCGCCCACGCACTATGTGTGCTAGTAAGAGTTCTATACGGATTGATGCCGTCTGTACAAAGCCCAAGCCGTAGGTTTCTCGGCTCGCTGCCAAATTGAGGGAAGATTTCATCTACTTTTTTCCATTATGGAGAGTCAGCTGGGTGCCGAAGATATTTTCCATCAGATATTCTCTCATCAGAGTGCCATCTCAACTTCTTCGCTTTTGTTGCACTCGCAAACAAACGTTTAAAACGTGGTATTATTGGAAGATACCACATAACCTTTAAAGGTTGCCTTTTACTTGTCACATCACCACAACCACCATCTTTTTTCACTTTGTATCGTGCAGTTTTACACTTAGGACACTCACTAAGACCTCCGTACTTATTTCTGTACAGTACGTAGTCATTAGGGCAAGCATGTATCTTCTTATACTCCATACCCATTGTAGACAGGATTTTCTTGGCCTCATACATACGATTTGGAAGTACATTATCCTCCGGAAACATATCACACAATAGTTCAAGCAGCAATGTGAAACTACTATCGGTCCACCCACAAGTTGCCTTTAAGTTAACCAAATGTAATGTTCTTGTCAGCCGTGTGTACTTACTACCACTGTACAATGGTGTCTCTGCATCACTCCGCAGGCTATCATACTCCTGCGACTGCGCAAAGGATTCTGCCTCAACATCGTTAATCATTCTCTCCATTCTATCTTCATCTATGACATCCACAGCTTTCTTCTTGTGTGACGGACAATCAGTTACTTCCTCACCATGCCATATCCACCTTGTGTATCGCAGATTTATTCCATCACAAAGTAGGTGATCCTTTATGACATCAACATCCCGTCTACTCTCATTCAAACAATTGACACAAGGACAAAAATACTTCCCATTTCTTGCAGGAGCATTCTTTTTAGCGAATTCAATAAATTCGTCCACCCCTTTCTCATATTCTTCACTAGTTCTCAAAGCATTCATCCAACTATGATCCATTTTGTTACCACCTAAGGCATTACCAATAACATTCACGCGTTTAGTACAATTCTCAAGGACATATGATGGGATTGCCTAATTAAGTTATCAACCCAATTTAGGATTTTAAAATATGGGCTTAATAACTTTATTGCCCCCTCCTAGCCTCATCTCTCCTATTAAAAGGGTTTCAGTGCTATGTAACTTATTTTTTTAATAAGTATATGTATATAAAATTAATGTATAGTAAAATAAATACAATAAGATTAAATTAAAGAATTTTTTTGAGGTTTGGAAGAATTAAAAACAAAACGAGTTTCATATTAACAAAACAATTTTAAGTTGAGTTCTTCCAAAAATAAAATTGTTTTATTGAAAATATTTAGATAAAAATCATTTAATGAATATTGGGGTTATCGTTTTCATTTTAAGTTTTGGCTTGAATTATTCTTCATAATTCAAGAATTTGGAATTAACAAAACAATTGTGTGTAATTAATACAAGAATTTCTTTAATTTAAATAAATCATATTTTATTTTATTATATATACTAATTAATGGTGCAGGAACAAGACCAATGAAATGGGGTGGTGCCACTACGTGTGTATGGATAAATCTCCATTGCCTTATAAAAGCTAGATTTCCCTAAAACTGAACAACAGGGATCTATTATACTTTTACAAAAGCCGTAGAAACGGCTTTGTATTAACAGGGTTAACATATTGAGCTTATTATGAGGTTTCAAATTAAACGGGGTTAAAGATAACAAATGGTTTCGCCAAATTCATGGTAGGATTTTAATGAGAGGTTTTAACGGTTTCATGAACAACTATGAATTGTATTGGTTTCATGTGGCATACACTAATCAATTATTGGAAGAAACTTTTATGAGCCACTTTCATTATGTTACACTTGAACAAATAAATAAATAAAAGTTCAAAAACTTTGTCTTAAAATTTAATACTCTACTTCTAATCATTCTTATAAGTCACTTTTAACATGATCACAATAGTCAAAGAAATCTTTAAATCTCATTAACTCTACCTTTAAATTTAAAACCTTTCTAACTACATCCCTATTTAATATAACATTTTATCTTATAAGAACAAAGTTTACTCAATAATTAACGAGAGGAAAATTGAAACAGGGGAGTAAACCATATTCTGTTACAAAAAAAAAACCATATTCTAGGGCCGACGAAGAAAATAATAAGCACAATCTCAACCATATAATTTATTTTTCAAAAACAAAATAAACCATATTCTGTTACAAAAAAAAAACGAAGAAAATAAACCAACCTGATCAGGGCGCCCCCTAGCTACTATGTTTGAGAGGTAGAGAAGACATTGGAGCTCCACCCACGCACAACAATGGAGGAGAGAGCAAAACCCACTGTGGAGGAGGTGAGGTTGCAGCAGACATGGTTTGCAGCCGTGGAGGAGGTGAGGTTGCAGCCGTTCAAGAGGAAGAAGAAGAAGGGAGGAGGGAGGAGTTCAACAAGCTAGGGCCGACGGTGGAGGAGAGAGCTTGAACAAGGGAGGAGGGAGGAGTTGAAGAAAAAAAATACACAGGAGGAGGGCCGACGGTGTGGGTGGGGAGAGGAGGAAGAAGAGTAAAGTTGTTGAGAGGATGTGAGGTGAGGGTGTGATGGTAAATGAGAAGACCGCATGTCAGACAAGTGTCTGACATGCAAGGGACACCTTTAGGCGTCCCAAATGGCATTTGGGACGCCTAAAGTTGGAGGTGAGGGTGTGATGGTAGATGAGAAGACCGCATGTCAGACAAGTGTCTGACATGCAAGGGACGCCTTTAGGCGTCCCAAATGCCATTTGGGACGCCTAAAGTTGGACTTTAGGCGTCCCAAATGGCATTTGGGACGCCTAAACCCAGCTCCTGGCACTAAAAAAAATTTATGAAATTTATATTTCGCGCCAGGAAGCACTTTAGACGTCCCAAATTCAAATTTGGGACGCCTAAAGGTTCCCCTACATATATATAATTACGAAAATGCCACCGCCTCCCTTTTTAACCACCCAATTTTCAATTTGGGACGTCTTTGGGGGTGGTTATATCTCAATTCTGTAGTAGTGTTTTGATATCTTATGAGTAAAAATAGTATTCCTCCGGTTCTTAATATAAAAATATATATATATATATATATTTGGGAAGTTGATCTTTGTCCCAAATATATAAGGCATAATTTTCATATTTATTAATTTTTTTCTTAATTTACCTCTATTGATGCTTCATTAACAATTATTAAGGAGGATAATCAAGGAGGAGAAGTAAAGAGGGAATTAATGAAGATGACTAAGGTATTTTATAAAAATAAATATCATATTATCTAACTTAATTAACTTTTTTAATTTAATTAAATTAGGTTAATAAGTTTTAAGTTAAGGACATGAGGGAATATTGTTTTCAATTTTTTATATATTTAATAAGTCTTAAGTTAAGGACCTGAGGGAATATTGTTTTCAATTTTTTCTAATTTTTGAAAGATTTCATATTTTAAAATTGTGTAGTTTCTCCTCCATTTAAATTATTAAATCATTGAAAAATTGTAAAAATTGAAAACAATACCACTGTTTACCTCAAAGATATTAAAATGTAACTCATTTTATTGTGAATTTAATGATTGTAGGGCCCAAAACTATATGCACAAGCCCACAAATAAAATGTTCTCCGTAGATAAGGCCCGGTAAGGCATATCTAGTAAGCTGCAGCCCAAGAATACGTCAACTCACACCCACGTGTACCTAATCAAGCCTGTGTACCCGTATATTCAAAATAACAGCGTAACCTCCCCCCAAATTGGTGCAGATCCGAAATAAAGTGGATCCAACCTAATCTCAAACATTGTATTATAAATAGGGGTAGTGGGGCTAAGGAGGGGCACTGAATTAAATCTTTTCTTTCCTCTCCCATATAAAATCCTTATCTACTGCACTGTATCTTAGTATTCTAATAACAACTCTTTCCTTATTTTTCATCTTTAATTTCTTATTCTCATATATTTTCCCTTTATTACTACGATAAATCTTTATGTTGTTGGTGACCCTATCCATAAATTTTTTTGCAAATTATTGCCCCTACAATTTGGCGCTGTCTGTGGGGACTGGCAACAGATTTCAATGAGGTTTATTTCATCTCTGTTCACCTTGCCTAGTCGCCATGACAAACATGCCTACCACGAGAAACATACAGGCCATGAGGAATGTACCTACCACGAGAGATATACCTACCAACCTCCTGGAGCGTCTGGATGAGATGGCTGTCCTACTAGAGGAACAGAATCAAGAAATTTTCACTCAAGCTCATTTGGCTACACAACAACAAGAACAACTCCAATTCTTGAAAGAAGAAAACAACACCTTACTGGAGCGACTTGCCACGCACTCTCCCTAAGTTACTCATAACCCTCACATAGAAGGCCGATTTTTGACCGCTTTCATCCCGCGTATGCCGCCATTGGAGATCCCCAACACTGCAACAGGCATACCCATAATGGTAGGTAACAAAATCCCAGCTAGAAATCTACCAACAATCCTCATGATGCACGTACTCTAACTACACCAACTAGGCCAAGTAGTGTGACGGAGGGGCAGACGAACCCAGTTGCAATGACAAACCCACCAGGGTTTGGTATGTCAGACGACGGGAAGTGGGACAGGATTTCCATGAGTTGGAAGCAATGATACTTCACCTACCAGGTGTTCCATCCCCATGAAGAAAAGCACCCTAACAACCTGGCTGATTCACCTTTCATGGATGACATAGCATTAGTGGAAATGGCCAACAAGTTCACATTCCTGAATGTACAGCTCTATGATGGTTCGACAAACCCAAACGAACATATGGCGTAGTACCGACAAAGAATGCACACTATAGCAATACCTCGGGAGGCACGAGAACCTTCTAGGTGCAAAGGTTTCGGGTCTAACCTAGTTAGATTAGCTTTGAGATGGTTTACCAATATACTAACCAACTCTATAGGATCGTTCATAGGCTTGAATGGCTTGTTCATCCAATAATTCTCTAGCAGTTGGAATCTTGAGAAGCAGCCTAACGACCTCTACTAGGTCATCCAAGGAAAACGAGAGTTACTATGGGACTTAGTTGGCAGGTTCAACAAGGAAAAAATCAACATACCCAATTGTGATGCACAAACTGCTATTGTTGCGTTCCACAAAGGTTTGCTTCCTAAATTCGATTTATACAAGTAGCTGATAGGGGAAAATAGAGCAAAAAACTCTGCAAGTGCATGGGCCTTATCAAGTAATAAAAAGTGAGTAAGATATCGTTCCCACAAGGACTTGGTACCAACAATGTAGTTGAGTAATGACTTTACACTTTTGCTTAAGTTGAGTCAACAAAAATTGAATTATGAATAAAAGCTAACTAGAGAAAAGAAGAAGAAAAAATCTAATTATTATGAAAGGTAAGGGTCATTCTAGATCTTAAGCGACGACTTGGATTATTATAGCCTTGATTACTTCTTAGTGTCTAATTTCTCCGTTAATTGCATTTAAAGTTATATTTTTGCTAGTCTAGGACTCTCATTTACCTAAGTGTGTCTTCCGATCCATTAAAAGGCATTCCAATTATGTTAATCCCTAATTCCTTAAGTGGTTAGTACTTAATTCGATTAATTTAAGTGCAAGCCTAATGAGACTATGTAAGGCCGATAGGTATATATCTATCCTACAAGCAAATTAAGTCCGAAAACCTAGTCCTACATGATTCAATTGAAGGTCTATTCTAAATTCCTTATGTTTAGGATTTTTTAGAATACCAAAATAATCTCCCAATCAGATGTCTTTTGTTTCAGGATAATCAAGCACACAATTAAATCAAAAAATAGAATATTAAAACACTTAATGACAAAAATTATCATCCACTAATTCATAGACAAACTAAATAATCCAAAACCAAGGTTTAGCTACCTAAACTGAACATTCTCATGACTAAAATTATAGCTAAACAGAGAAAAGATAAAAAGAAAAAGAAAAAAGAGAAGCGAAAGGAGAAACAAAAACTATATGCCGAATTTTCATCTGTGCTGTTGCTCTTCTGCATCTTCAATCTTTAATCTCTCTTCATTAAAGCTCTTGCCTTGCCGTCACCAACTAGGAAAATAGAAACACCTCCCCCTTGCTACGCCTAGCATATATATAGATATATATATTGCTTCCCTGCATGTGCCTCTATCACAATATCTTAGTTTATCTCTTTTTTTTAATCGATTATCATATAATATATATGTGTTATATTGGTATTTTATTCTCACTTGAATATTGTAATATCTCTTGCAACATAAATTAGGATATGAGTAGATTTTATATCAAAATATCCTTTTATACTATAATTACTTAAAGGATAGAAAAATATCTAAAAGATAATTAAATAAGTATAAAATATTAATAAATTTAATAAAATATATCTCAGAATCTACATTTATTTAATTATAAAATATATATTTATCATAAGCTGACCAAATGCACTTGTCATACCATGGACGATGTACTAGCTCAAGGTTGGGCCCAAATCAAGTGGGAAGAGGATGAGGAGAATGCTAATCAGACCCGTCACCGTGATAACGAACCGACTGACAGGAGGAGTAGGAACCTAAGACGAACCAATCGTATTTGAAGAGCATAACCATATCTGACCACCTCCAGCTAGGCAGTCAGGCTAACCACCAGCCAACCTCCCCTAGCAGAACGCTCCCACCAAGGAAGTGAATGATGGGAAGCTAGGCATGATGTATAAGGGCTCTTACCAAGTAACTGGGGTAGTCGATCAAGGGGCATACCAACTAAGCGGCAGAAACAAGAAACCCATTAAATGAAGTTGGAACGCGACACACCTAATGAGGTACACTTTCTAAACCCTTACCTTCTAAGTTTGTTTTCGGATTTTCCATACTCACTAACCTCGTGGGTAAGATATGATGATACAAACCATAAATATGTGACTAAGAAAAAGTGACCGACGCACTAAGATTTATGGTCCGATTATATTTGGTATTCTGATATTATATCACCCTACCATCAGTGCATTCCATTCTACTACAGGGTTTCCTTATATCTAATTCATTGCTCAGCATTCAATAATTGTACAAGTGTTTGCCGCTTAATTGTATTGAACTATACCCAACCGACATAGCTGCCAAGATGCTGTTGTACAGTCAGTTTGTTTGTTGTAAGCCATTTTACTTAATAGGACATTGTCATTCTTTGAAAGACATTCGATTTGATATATTATGTTTCACCTTATGGTTACCACCTTCTACTTGAAATAATACGAACATACCAACTCACTAGCTTATACTCGATATACAAGGCCAACCTACTAAGCTAAAAGACATATGACTGATGCATCATACAATTCATGAGCACTTTATACCGGCACTTCTAAATGTTAAGAACCCAACTTTAGGGGTTCCCCGTGGCGGAACACAAACCGAGCCATGAAGATGTGACATATATACCTACTGACCAAAATCTGCATGCTTGATCAAACATCATCTCAACGCTACAGTATGTAATACCATACATAAATAGTTTAGCATAGCATACATAAATATTTTGGAAAATAAAGCTCTATACCTACACTTGGTCAGGTATTATGACAGTGGATACTAGCATACACAGACTCACTAACCAACAAGGTTATATAATGGCAACCTATCTAATATGAAAACACTTTTAATTGCGATCGATTTATCACATATGTGGACAAACACACCAAAGACACCAGTCACACTAGCTATGAAGTACTACATTGGATGGTGCAAAATGCTAAACACCTTAGTTATAGAAGATTTGCTGTCCACACATAACCAACATACCATACCAATTGACCAAAATTTCCATTCTTGGTCAAATATTATGATAACACTACAGTATGTGCTAACAACAAAGTTCTGCATTGGCATATTTACATAGAACAAAACGTATTAACTGCACATAACACGACACCTAGAACATTTGGGCAAAGCAGGATATCGATGAGTCAGTAGGTCCTTAAGCCTCCAATCTTACTGCATCATTCTGGACAGGAGACGATGAAGTATAGGAAGAATCTGTGGTTTGTTGGTAACCAGCAGGGCTGTACTTGGGAAGTGGAGGTTTATACCCTCATGTTCGAACATACTACTATCACCCTTTCACTTCTTGCTTGTCTCCACCTTGCCTTTACCCTTATTTTACTCCGCGGTGGATACCGAGACTGAGATCACATGGTTGGATAGAACTCTTGACTGTCCTGGGAACTCCTGGTTAAAACCTTATTTTGGAAAAAAAAAAGCAAATTCATTCGGTGGCAATCCAAGGAAGAGCGACCTAGACTCGCAATGCCGAGAGTGAGTGGAGTCGAAGAGGTACCAAAATGCACAGCTTTTGTCATTTCATCGGTCTTGTTATCACATTAAGTTGGGTCCTTAGCTGCTATTTGTTGATTCCATCTTTATATCTCCAATTTATTCATAGCGTTCTACAATGTAAATCATAATAATATAATATCATTGATTCCAACAAGAAAAATCATAACAATGTCAGTCATAATAACGTAATATCATTGATTCCAAAAAGAAAAATCATAAAATGTGACAATCATACTCTTTTAAACATTAATTCATAAAATCACTCTTAATCTCATATAGTTGAGCATTTTAAGCTCAATAACTATGACAAAAATTCCTAAATAAAATATAAAAATATATAATAAAATAGGTATTTGTCAACAACCAATTAATTAACTAGTTCAAAATTGAAACAAGCTGCCCAAATTTCGGATTATATTCAATCAGTGATTAAATAATATGTCTTACTATGTGCAAAAACAATTCAATACTCCAAATGGCCAAGAAGTCAAGGCATTATTTTTCTTAAGTATTAAAGTGTCAACTAAAAGGCATCTGAAATCAGTTCTGAATAAACAAACAAATATAATATAACCATGTCCCTGGCCTGCACAATGTATTATTTTCTAAAGTGATATTTTTGAGAAACTTGGACTAACTATAAAACTAAAACACACTTTAAATAAGTTTAAATTTAATTTAGCTTTTTTACATGCTATGTGAAGAGTCCATCAATATAATCATCATTGACAGAAGAAAACAGTTAAATTCCAAGAACAAGATCCATAAAATATGAGAAACATGGATGATAACTAAACTATTAAAGAGAGTAGGGTTCATAATAGGAAATAATTAATCAGAAAAAGTGGTGTACCTGTATGATGTTTTCAGAATTCTCTTTGGGTCAGCCTTATAATTCTCTATTATTTTTCGGTTGAAAATACGATCCAAATTAGTGTGATGAGGAAATTGCGCGCAGTGCAAAACGAACCTGAAATTCATTTGCAATGACCCACAGAAGTCAATTTGTCCTTTGAAAATCGACTTACCTGAAGCACAAACATCAAATTTATTTGTTTCTTTGGTCTCTCTCCTCATAGAAATTAAAATAATACCCGATAGGTCACAAAACCTGAAGAAACATCGTAGTCTTGTAAATGTAGTAAACGAAATGTCATGGCACACGTGGTTGGTTCCAAAAATATATAATCTATCCTCCTCCTCCTGCCTCAATCTGAATGTAATATAACTATAACTATGACTGAATCTGTCGATTTCCTCTTTGAAAACACGATCAATGCCCAATTTTTCAAGCCTATCAACCGTGTAGATTCGAGCAAAGACATCGAAAGGATTGCCACGTTGGAACTGTGGAAATTTAAACATTTGTGTGCATACAAATGGCATTAGTATAGAGTTGAAATTAAAATGAGAAAAATAAATTATATCATAATAAGATAGAAAAGCCACTAATCAGCATCTCCAAATTTATCTAATAATGAGCGTAGATAATCAAAACACAGTGCATTATTTAAGTATGTAAAAGCAGATGCAGTAGTGGCGGGTGAGTTAAATAAAGTTCCATTCTTCCTTTTGATGTTTCATAGCCATTTCCCAATCTTGAGACTTTCCAAATCCTTCAGAAATACTACCTCTGGTCATTAATATGGGAGCCAATTGACTTTTTTTTAGAGAGATTAAGAAAACTAAATGAGCTACATTAAAGTGTGTATATATATACATGTCATTTTTCTATAAATTAATTTGTCTGACTTATAAACTTTTATTTAATTTAATGATACACAATATATATTATGATTCAGTAACTTATTTAGCTTCCTTGATTCCTCTAAACAAAATCAACTGACTCTTATATTAAGAACTAGAGGGAGTATATGCTAAATATGCTTTCCATCCTTCTAAGTTGCTTCTAGCCCAGCCTCTGTATATATTTGAAGTATCATATAACTTTTTATACTCGCGTGTGTAAGCATTAGAGATGACTAACACACACACACACACACCCCTTTTGAGTTCTAATTCTCTCTTTTGGATGAATGTGTCTAAGCGTTTTCCTCCAAGTGGAAGATTGAGATCCAAGTTTTGGTTTTACTCGAGCAAGTAAGAGAAGATAATGTCAAATCCAAGAGGAGAATATTGCTCTCATCAAGAGCTGAAGCAATGTTTGACTCACTATATTGACGTCCTTAAACAACATGCGATTATATATATCTCGAAATTTGATTACATCAATACCTCTATTAGTCTGTAGTTCACCAACACCCAATGCTTAAGTGGAAGAACACAAGCCAAAGTATATAGAAAAGAGTCTTTGGTAAACAACTCATTATTACCATAAGGAAATTAAAGACCTCATGGTAAAAATGACGTGAACGACATGTGGACTGTCAGCTCAGCATGTTCGGTCAACTAACTGTTAAATTTAATTGGGATAACGGCCAGGGTAAAATTGCTCCACATTTGATACTTCCAGCATAAAATTGCTCCTCCATTACAACTTTCGGAGAAAAATAGCTCTTCAACACTTGACTATAAATGACTCAACTTTAAATCGGGCAACAGAATTACCGGATTCTACATATGAATTATTGGAGTCAACTTTATATACTGATCCCCAAAATTCATTCGTATGTAAGTGGAATTTGAAATAGCCCATATCAATTAAAAATGTAGATAAAAACATAAAATGAATGGTATGATTCATCACAACTTTTAAATAATGAAATTCCTTGGTGCTTTTGTAAATCTCATGAGCTACGTACTGTATAAGTGGTCTGCATAATGGTGAGAACAAGCAGAGCCGCACCGCTCACAACTCCGATGAACCTCCAAGGAGTGCCCAAATAGGTATTTATGTAATCGCGAAGCATGATTAGTAATCTGCGTTGAAGCCATTCCAGTAAACACCGCCAATAATGCCACGCCATTCTCAAAATGAGCAGACACCATCCAGCCACACCCTTCGCCTGGGCTTTGTCCAATTCCTCGCATTCTTTATTGTATCTCGCATCCATGTGTTCCGCCCCGGTTACGATGCTTTGGAACATCATCATCAAATCCTCGTCCTTGGCCCCCGTATGCACTTGTATAACTCCCCTCTCTCTAAGAAGTTGGACGTCATGAACTGAACACACCAAACCTTTGAAAAAATAAGCGTATGAGGTGAATTTGTAGCCAACTCCGATCAGCCCGCCGATTTGCTCCCAAGCAATGAAATTCCTCCATCTGACTTCTGTTTCTTCTTTTATGTGCAGCGTCGGGATGTTCAGTTGTCCCTGTTTAAAATCTATTTCCAATTCGAACATGTCCACGAATTCCCTTAGTGCAGCAGCCACAGGTTTGTAATTGCCTGCCATGTTGCAAATTTAATTTGATGAGGAGCTAGCTCGCTTTTAAAGATGAATTGCTCAAGATAGTATATAATACTAACTGCTGTACTAAATATAAGAACTAGTTGACTCTGTTTATAAAGCTAAAGAAACTAATTAAATTATTTTAAATAATTTATATTTTTATTTTGTCCTCCAAACTAATTTGAGTGATTAATTATGAACTAATACATAATTTAATCATACACAACATATGATATGATTAACTAACTTATTCAGTTGCCTTAATCTCTAAAAAAAAAAAGTTAAATAGGTTTAATATTTAGGACTAGAGGGACTAATAATAAGGTTGAGTAGTTACCTTTAGATTCGTTAGTTTGTGGAGGCTTTGTTATTGTGATTCCAAAGGCTTGAAGCTTTCTGGCGCAGCGATGCAGTTGGAGTGGATGTTTGCTGAGTATGTCTTGGTCTTGATGGGGAGCAGGGTAGCACAAGTGGATGAGATGAAGGAAATGACAAACATCGCTTGTGAAGTCAACGCCGACAACGTCGCACCCAAAGAGTGACTCTGCGAGTTTTTGGGGAGAAATTTCGTTGTCCTGTGAAAACGCAACTAGACCGGCTGGTGGCTGGTTAGAATATAAGAGCTGTGAGGATAAATTTGAGAGGACGAGGAAAGGGACTTGGTTCTCGAGCAGCATGAGATCAGTGAGAAGACGCGACCTCTTTTTGTCGTCATCGATATACTCCAGATCAGAAGGAAAAGTGTGATTCTCAGAGAGATTAAGCAGGAGATCTAAGAGAAAGCAGCCGTCAAGGAGCATGATTCTGGTAAACTCGTCTGTTCTCATGCGTATTGTGTCCCCATAACTCTCTCGAATTATTCTCTCTGTGTATTTCATGTCCCGACAGCTTTCATGGATCATATACTCTAAACGCTCTCTGTCGCCGGGATTTGGACGGCTAAGAAGGCTGTGCATGTAGCGCCATTTGGTCAATTCCATGGTTTGCAGGTCGATTGTGGCTCCCCTGTGTATGGGTCCCATGGCCACAAACTTAGGCCTGTACCACTCATCGCTTTTCTCTTTATGGGCTTCTCGCATTTTTTCTGGCACCCTGCAAATACTGGCTGTCTTTACTCCCACTTTGTTTACATATTCCAGCGTCCTTTGAATTTGGCAGATCCATTCCGGGCCCCCCCTTTTTTTTTTACCATCATCATAAGCTATCCCTGACATTATGATGCCTTACAAACAACATTATCAAGTTAATTATTACTAGTGAAACCAATATATATATATATATAGATATAAACAAAATGAAAATTAATGGATGCATATCACACACCTCAATAAACTCAATATCTATCACTTCACCTTCTTGATTTCCTTTTCTCCAAAACTGCCCTTGTGAGCCTCGCATATAGCCCTTATTTATAACTTATATTGAGGATCTGAGGAGGGAGTAGCTTAATTTGAAACATTTATTCAAAAAAGACTCCATAGACGACTTTGACTTTTCAAAATGTCGGTATTCATATTTGTCGTTGTGTTTCTGGACTGCGTTCTGCACAGACTATTACGGTAATAATTGAGGCATTTCAAATTAATCACAAATAATGGTAATAAACAAAAGCAACTTGATAATTCATAAATAAAATGTATCTATAGGTGGGACATCAATCATTTTTTTTTTAAAAAAAACGAAGAGTTCAGTTAACCTAAATGTTTTTCCCTTTTCAACTATAATCATAATCAAAGGAACACCGACAAGCTAAAGATGATATGAAGTCTTCACCAAGAAAGTTGAATGACTTAAGGCAAGAACACAAACAAATAAACCAAGGGGTGAATGGAACAAAAACAAGATGGGAAGTGTCGTGCAATTGCATGTAAGGAACCAAAAACACCGACGAGAAGGAGAATGAGATTACTGGAAATGGGGATTGAAATCAGAAGCAGAGTACTTCCTCTGGTCTTTATATGACATATTTTGGGAGTTCATCTTGGTCCTAAATATAAGACATATTTTTCATAGTTTTCAATCTTTTCCTAATTTACCCCATTGATGCTATTTCAACAATAATCAAAGGAGGAGAGGAAATGAGGAGATTGAGGAAGATAACTAGAGTGTTTTAGAAAATACATGTCATATTAACTAACATAACTAACTTTCTTAATCTAATCAAATTAGGTAAATATGTTTTATATTAAGGACGGGAGTATTTTTTAGGAAAATGCTATCAAGGATGAAGTTAATGTTGGAAGAAGGATTTTAATAATAAAAACAATAAAGCAAAATTGCCCCCAAAAAACTTCCATGACAAAATTACCCATCAATGAAAACTTCTGAGACAAAATAGACACTTAACCCTTTAAACTTTGTAGGCCCCTAAAAAGTCAAGTAAACCAAACATCATTCATCATCTTTTTCCCTCCAACCATTCCAATGATTGTAATAAAAAAAACACTTAATATATAAGTACCAACTTTTCATGATTACAAGTCAAATACAATATTAGGACTTGCAAAATTGTCAATATATTTCATGAATAATCATATATCGAGAGTAATGTCTGTTAGAGTGTAAATGGTTTATTAAACAATGTCGTAACCAAGTAATATAGAGATGAGTAGAATATCGTTCCCACGAGGATTGATCACTAAGTACCAAAATGGGTAATTTTAATTCTATTTAGTCGATCGATTAGTTAGTGCTTGAGAGAATAAAATAAAAATGATTAAATATGAATGCAATTGATATGAAAACAACTATGAGAAAAAGTTCTAGGGATTATATTTCACTTGTCAAATTTTGGATTGAATCACCTATATTCTAGTTCAATTTATTCCACTTAATTGATAGCCGAGTTCACCTAATTTAATTACTAGCATTTTCCAAGGTCAAACAATTCTATAATTAATTGCTAATCCAATATATCCCTATATGAATCAAAGCAATTAATCATGTAATAAGATTTATGGAACTCATTAAGACTACACAACTCATATGAATATATTCCTATTTCATATGCAAGTTATGGTTTTAATTATAGGATCTACACTCATGCATCTCCTTCAGGTCTCAACATACATATTGAAATCATTTAAAAGATGGCCAATCAATCAAAAGTATTAAGAACAATAATCAAAACTCAATCATAAAGGAAAAATTAAAACTAGATTTAATAAGTTAAAATTCAATCCGTCATTAGTAAGCTACATCATCATCCTAGAAAAAATGGAAATTTAGCTCATGATGAAATTGAAAACAAAACCAAAATAAATTGAAAACTTTATAAACATTGGATGAAACTTAATTATTAAATTCTAAAACACAAAGATACAACAACAAGATGCATGAGAATAAAAAAATCTAGCTTTCCATATAGGAGGTAAAACCTTCCATATAGGTGGCAACCTATACCATCCATAAAGGAGGATTACCTAAGCCTTCCATGAAGGGGGCATATAAGAAACAAATACAATGCATGAAATTAACTCTAAGATGGTGTGTCTCCTTGTATCTTGGGCTCCTCTATTTATAGATGGTGGGGGTGCAAAAATTTTCAAGAAAGTTAGGCATACATCTTGACCTTAATCTTCCAATATTGACCTTGTGACTGCCAAACTATTGATTGATGCCTAATTTTGACATTCAAGACGGTGGAATTTCAACATGTGATCTTCATGAAAGTTGTAGCTCTGGATCTTAGCTTGAAGACACAACTAGAAGCTCCCCATTTCGATATTTATAGCTCAAATTATGGTCAAATTGTTAGGATTGGCAGGCACAGCAGAAGAATTTAAAATTTCGCCAATCCCAATTGCGGATCTATCAATGACGTTTAAAACGAGTTAAAAAAATTAGTACCTTTTCAATTTAGGATTTTTCGATCTCTAGGAGCCAACACCTGAGGTCTGCTCCCTCTACCAGTATCCACACGAATGCTCTCCAATATAGACTACGTGCTAGCGTCTCCAATATCTCATAGGGTTTCTCTTGCGGCTCTGAATTCTCATCCGTGTATGAGTTTTTCTGCTCTATCAATTTTATAACTTATGAGGGCTATATTCGAATTTCAAAATTAATCTTTATTAATTTTGAAATTAATTAACCCTTAATTATCTTGATGAGATAAATAAATAAATTCAATTTAAATTAAATTTGTCCAACAGTTTTAATTTAACCTATTTATTTAATTCAAATAAAGAGCCAATAGATTTAATTTATCTTCATAAATTAAATCTGAGATACTATATCTCTATCATGCTAGTTATTAAATTTAATTTATCTTAATAAAATTAAATTTAAAACTAACACAATATAATAATATCATAATATATATATATATATATATATATATGTATGTATGTATTTCAAAAATACACACACACACACACATAATATTATTAATTTTATTTTCACCAATTTTATATTATATATATATATATATATATATAATTCGTCCACCCTAGATTAAACATTATCTGGTGTTGGGCCATTCTTGTGTGCGACTCTGCAGGCCCATGCGAAGTTGGTAGTGGGCCAATAACTGTCCTAACCCACAAGTCGCATGCGGCCTCTAGTAAAACATTATGACTACCTAATTAATAACAAGATCGTTATATTACTACAAAAGAAGGATTTAACGGCACCCCTTTTTTGGCTTTTCTTTAAAGAAGCACCGTAGATAATAGTTTTTTTTTAAAACAAAAAAGTTCAGAAGCTACGACGCTTCCTAATATAAGCGCCTAAGATTAGTATTAGGCTTATGCGGTACTTCCTAAACAAGCGCCATACAAAACATTTATTTATTTTTTAAAAACGAAAGCCCAAGCTATGACGCTTCTCAAGAAAGTGCCGTAGCTGGGTTAATTTTTTAACATTTTTTTTTATTTGAAAAAAACATTATCCGGCGCTTAAAAATAAAGTACCGGATAAGGGTGAGAGTAAGTAAAAAAGATATTATTATTCAAAATCTTGTATTATAGTAAGTCAAAAAAAAAAAAATCACCTGCTTCGTTCTTGAATTCCAAAAAAAAAAAAAATTGGCCATTGGCCGGCACTTGATCAAGCGCCAGCCAAAGCTAGCCTTTGCCTACTCTTGATAATCAAGTGCCGTCTAATAGTGGAGAGGCCTTAGCCGGCGCTTGATAATCAAGTGCCGGTTAGGGCCAAATATTAGACCTTAGCCGGCGCTTGATTATCAAGCCCCGGCTAAGGCCTAATATTTGGCCTTAAAAAGCGCCGGCTAAGGCCTAATATATTCAAGGCTTACCAAGCCTTGAATATAAAATACAAGGCACTAGGTGCCTTGCAAGGCACCGCATGCCATGTGGTGCCTTGGATATTTTAAGGCACCATGTGGTGCCTTAAATATATTTAAGGTTTTTTAGGTGTTTGTTTGTTTTTTTAAAATTTGAAAGCTATGGCACTTTGACAAAACGTGTTGTAGCTTCTTTACAATGTACTATTGAATTTTCATTATCGTTGTTTTTATTTTCATCTTCCCGCGTTCTCTCTAACTCCTCCATTTTCCAAAACTCTGTTGCAGTATAAAGCTTCCTCTGCTATATTTTTTTTTTGCCTTGTCTTAGTCTCTTTCAAAATCTCCCTAGCGTGTAAGTGTTTTTTTCCTCAATATTTGGTTCAGTTTTTCTTTTTTAGTTAAAATCTGTCATGATCATATATGTGTGCTCATAATTTTTTTTCAGGTATTTATTTAAAGTGTCAACTCTGTCTTCTTGAACTTTCTATATATTGTAAGTTTTTTAATTTTTGAGCTTACAAATATAATAATACTTAGTTTAATTCATTCTGTGTATGATTTTTATGTAGTATTATGAAGATCAACATTGTGTCCAATTGACTGACGAACAAATGGATGAAATCATTAAGGAATAGTGTGAATATATGGTCAGGCAATTAGTTAATATTTATGTACATACATTAGGTTGTTTCTTTACCTATTCTCGTGTTGTTTATTCTCTTAAAATTAGTTGTACAATTACAATAATTGTAATTACATATATCTAGTACAGATTTTATGAAATAGTTATGTGTTGTTTCATTCTGATTTGGTTTACTTTTTTTTTTCTATTCATATTGTAAATTGTTGTGAATTTTAATTGGCTGAGTTTAAGGAAACAATTATATAAAATAATAATAAAAAAAGTGGTTATATATTACAGCGCTTCTGGGGAGAGGTGCTGTAGGAGGGTATATACCTCCTACGGCACTTTTGGGGAGAAACGACGTAGGAGGTATTTCACCGGGGGCTCAAGAATATGGTAAAAAGAAATCCTATTAGCCCCCCTTGAATTTCACCGGGGATCAATAATATGGTAAAAAGAAATCCTATATATAGGATTTCTTTTTACCATATTATTGATCCCCGGTGAAATTCAAGGGGGGCTAATAGGATTTCTTTTTACGATATTATTGATCCCCATGTGAAATTCAAAGGGGGCTCAAGAATATGGTAAAAAGAAATCCTATTAATAGGATTTATTTTTACCATATTATTGATCCCTCGGTGAAATTCAAGGGGGGCTCAAGAATATGGTATATACTTCTTACGGCGCTTCTCCCTAGAAGTCCCATAAGCGGCCCGTAAAAAAAACATAAGCTGCGGCGCTTTCAGAAATTCAATAAGCGTCGTAGCTTACTTTTATATTGCTGGAAGCTATGGCGCTTGGGAAGTGTCATAGTATTCATAAAAATAAGCGCCGTTTATTATATTTTTTATAGTAGTGTCAACACGATGCAACTTGTCATACAACAATGTCCCGTCCCTTTTGTCACACGATATATCAGTCAAAGATGAGGTATGGATAATGTCATCCTCTTGTTCTTGCCCATTTCTTTCTTGATTTCTGAGTAGTTTGACAATAGAAATGAAAACTCCTTTCCATCGTAGTATGGCCATACATTTCTCAGACTTACTCCTTGAGGGGCCTAGTAATATCTCTCTACTAATGTGAGGGACAAATTCCATCTTGACCATTCATATTCCCCTGCATGAAAAACCACCAAGTCCGATCGTAGTCTTTATCATCACTCGGTTAAAAGTGACTTTTGACTAGTTCAAAGCTTAGCAACTCTCATGTAGGAATCCATGACGACCTCAGGTCAAAGGGCATTGTGACATGGTTATACATGAGATAAGCTTATGACTTGATCCATTTAGCTTTTTCATAGTGGTCGGTCCAACATCTTATACTCTTATAAGTGCCTAAGACTTTTGATTCGTATCCCTATATCTTATCAAAATCATACTGGTCTTACTTCATCTTTGTTCCCACATAGATGACTGACCAGGGACATTTAGGACAATTTTTATGATTTATCCAAGGATACAGTTATCATAGTGAACATGCGAATAATATGATAACATAATGGAGAAATTCATTAAATAATAATGTTTAAAGTACAATGATGGGCCCTTATGGCACAATTTTCAACATTCTCCCACTTGCACTAGGTACAATCATTAACTTGCCCAATTCCCATTGTCCTAACATGTCGCTCATGATTTGCCTGTGCAAGCGGCTTGGTAAGAGGATCAGCAACATTTTTTTCTCCTGCTACTTTGCATATTTTTATGTCACCTCTATCATTGATTTCTCTAATGAGATGAAATCGCCTGAGTATATGCTTGATCCTTTGATGTGACCTTGGCTCCTTGGCCTGTGCAATAGCACCGCTATTGTCACATAACAAATTTATTGGATTTGAGATGGTAGGCACCACCCCTAGTTCAATAATGAACTTTTTGATCCAAACGACTTCCTTAGTTGCATTCGATGCTGCTATATACTCAGCTTCTGTTGCAGAATCTGCTACAGTGTTATGCTTGGAGCTCTTCCAGCTTATTGTCCCACCATTCAGGAGGAATATGTATCCAGATTGCTATTTAAGGTCATCTTGGTCAGTTTGGAAACTTGTGTTTGTGTAACTAGTTACATAGAGTTCGTCATCCAATCCACCATAGACAAAAAATAAGTCCTTAATCCTTCTTAAGTACTTTAGGATATTCTTGACAGCAGTCCAATGACCCTCACCAGGATCTTATTGATATTTACTGGTCATACTTAAGGAAAATGAGACATCCGGTTGAGTATATAATATGGCAACCAGTCATGCCTTGAAGATATTTACATTGCCATCCATGTCAATTTTCTCCTTAAAACTCCATTTACACCCGATGGTTTTGACACCTTCAGGTGGATCGACTAAGGTCCATACCTGATTGTCGTACGTGGATTGCATTTCGAACTTCATGGCATTTAGCCATTTCTCAGAGTTTGGTCCCACTATGGCTTCTCAATAGGTTGTTGGCTCATTTTGCTAAATGAGCAACACATCATGGCTTCTAGTAATCAGAAATCCATATCTCTGAGGTTGATGCCTTATCCTATAAGATCTTCGTGGACCTTGTATTACTTGAGGAGGATCAGCAACTTGTTGTGAGTCTTCTCCAATTTCTATCTGTGGTTCTATACTTGTAATACCCCGAATTTTGAAACTTGAGGCAAGAAAATAAGCCTGAAATAAGTGGATTGCTAAGCCCCAGTTTGCAAGATCCCAAATTGTGATTAAGGGCTGATGACTCCAAAAGCGGATGTGATTAGTGATAAATGGACCCTTTTGGAGATTATTATGATGTGAACTGTGATGCGTATGCGTTATGAGTAGTGCCAAAACCCAATATTTAAGTTCAATTATGGATTAATATCTAAATTGACTTAAAATAGAGGGAGGGCATATATTGTGGCTAAATGGAAAAGTATGATGTGTTTAGTAGTGATTCAGGAGGAATTTCCATAATCAGGGGCAAAATGGTAAAGTTACCGACCAATTGGTCAGTTACCGAAGAGGAAACTCATTGGTAACTTGAAGATCAATGGTTAGGGTTGATTTGTTGTGATATTGAGTGGGTGGAATCCCATTGTGTGAGTTCATGTGAGTTTATTGGAATTGGTTTGGAACTTTGGAAAGTAAAGAATTACAATGTGAGTTTGAATTGTGACTTGTGTTGACATGTTGTGATTATTGGTGAAACAGTCAATGGAATGTGAATTTGATTGATTTGGTGTTTCCAATAGATTTCTTGTGAAAATTTATGTGGGAATGATGTTTGGTATGAAAATGGGACCATTGGAAGCAAAGATGCAAAATCTGAAATTTTGTCCAGTGAAACTCTGTTCTGGGCAGTCTGTTTGTATTGATGTTTTGAGTGGGAAAATGGCCTCTAAAAATTCTAAAAATTTTCAGTCCTAAATTTCACATTCCAAGCTTCAAAATGGACATATAATTTTTGTCATTTCATTTTGTGAACTTGGAGTTATGGTTTTCCAAAGTTTGATGTTAAAACTGGGTGCAAATCTGGAACAGCAAGGGAATTTCGTGTAATTCTGAAATTTTGTGGTGATTTCTGGTAATGGCTCATATTTTTCCTATGAATAGGACTTAATTAGCTTTCAATTTACTTTAGAATCACCTCATTTTGATTTTTCTAGAATTAGTTATGATTTTTCAAAGTTTGGGCAGAAAATCTGCCAGAAAATCCGAAAATGGGAATTATGACATCATCAAAATAAAAGATGACATCAGCATGGAATTAAAATATTTCCCATCTTCTTCTTCCTCCCATTTCTGTCGTGGGGTTCATCAGCCAAGGAGAGAGAGAGTGTTGAGAGCTCTTAGAGAGAGAAAGAGGAGAAATCTCACAAGGTAAGCTGATTTCTCCGACGATCTAGCTCCTAACGCGTATAACCTTGCTTCTAGGCTTCTCTTTCATATTCTTTAAGGTGTTGGAAGCTATATTTTCATGGTTAAGAAGGGCTAGGGTTTCAGCCACTCTTGAGAAAAGCTAGTGGGAGCTTGAGGTAACTTCCAAACTCTTGTGTATTGACTATTCTGGCTACTGTGGACAATTTAATCGGTGAAATTTCGCCGGATTGTCATTGGTTTCAAAAATGGAAAATGGGTGTGTGGGGCTGTTATGCTGCCCACATTGGTACTAAATGGCAGTTGTAACCTAATGGAATAGTCAATAAAGTGGTTAGGAGTAGAAAGTAACACGTTTACGGAGCCGAAACCCAAAAACCCCAATTTTTCCCGGAGTACTTGTATATTTCGGCCAAGGCTATAAATGGGCCTTAGGGATGGATTTTCAATGATTTGATGATTCTATTGAGTTCAGGAGCAAAAATTAGGTGGGGTTACAGTTGGTCACTTTTTCGTAAAAGGCTGAAAATACATAATTACAAAAACGCCCCTAAAACCTTTAAAATGGGGCTGCCAAGGGTAAATTTATAATTTGACAATGAATTTGATAATTAGAAATCCTGAAATGGATTCCTTGGGTGAAAATAAGTCAGGATTGCCCAGGATAGAATTTCGGGAAAAGTACAGCCGGACCGGGCCCCTGGGGGCATTTTAGTAATTTTTCAATATAGCCTCATCTAACCCCCAGAAACATTATGGAAGTGTCTAAATGGTACATTTGAAATTTTAGGACCCAGTTGAGGGCTTGAGTTGCTGGCACGCAAATCGAGGAGAAAAGACTGGAGGTAGGGAACTTACCTCTCCTGTATGTATTTGATATTTGTGTTGGTGTATTGATGCATGTTATTGCTTTGCTTGATTATGTGAAATGTATATGAACTATTAAAGCTCTGTTTCTGTTATGCTATGACCATAAGTATATTGTTTGAAGCACTGAGTTTGCAGATATGCCATTGTGTGAGCATGAGTTATGTAATGCAAGCATGTCATGCATTAAACACATATCTTGCATGCATATTGGTATCTATTTCCTACTGAGATTCTCTTGAATCTCACTCTCCCCTACCAACAATTTATACAGGGCAAGTGGCTCGTGGAGGGAGCGGTTAGGACTCCTTCGAGATGAGAGTTGGTAGTTGGTTATCAATATGAGTTGGGATGACTGTATATGATTTGGATGAGGATTTGTTATGTATTTGAGATGGATTTGTGTAATCCCTATATGAGGGCTTGTAATGGGCAAATGTGCCCTATAAAGCTTGAGTTAATAAATTAAATCCAGAATTGTCGGAATTATTACATTGCGTACTCTGATATATTAAATTTGATTTATCTTCGTGTAGTAATTGTATTCGGAATGCGAATGTAAACCAGGTTATAAATGATTTCAAAATGTATTTATGAAAACCCCGTTTGGTAGATGGGTTTATAAATGTTATTTGATTGTTATTGGTCTCTATTTCACTTTAATTGCATATTCCGAATATTAATTACGGAAGGGGGTTATAATACTATCTTGTGACTTTCGAACTTCTTCGAGATTTACCTTGCTCCCACTAGTTCTTTTAGAGATAAACTCTCTTTCTAGAAACTTACCTCTTCGAATAACAAACACTTTGTTATCAGTGGGATTGCAGACATAGTATCCTTTTGTTTCCTTAGGATACCCCACAAAAAGGCACTTTAAGGATCTGTGCGCTAATTCATCTGAGGCTTGTTGCTTAACATATACCTCACATCCCCAGATATTGAGAAAAGATAAACTTGGTTTCTTTCTAGTCCATATCTCATATGGTGTCTTTTCAATTGCCTTAGATAGAACTCAATTTAGTGTGAACGTAGCTGTCTCTAGGGTATGTCCTCAAAAGGATAGTGGAAGATTTGTTTGACTCATCATAGATTGAACCATATCTAATAGTGTTCGATTCCTCCATTCAAAAACGTCATTCCATTGTGGTGTTCCTGGAGGAGTTAATTGTGAGATTATCCCACAACTCCTAAGATGGTCATGAACTCTTGGCTCAAATATTCACCACCTCGATCAGATCGAAGTGCTTTAATTGTTTTGTCAAGTTGGTTTTGCACTTCATTTTAGAATATTTTGAACATTTCAAAAGATTCAGATTTATGCTTCCTTAGATAGATATATCCATATCTACTAAAGTCATCTATGAATGTAATAAAGTACAGATAACCTCCTTTGGCAGCTGTATTTAATGGTCCACATACATCTGTATATATGAGGCCCAATAAATCAGTGGCCCTCTCACTATACCCAGTAAAAGGTGCCTTTGTCATCTTTCCTAATAAGCAAGATTCACATGTATCATATGATTCAAAATCAAATGTGTTTAGAAATCCACTTGATGGAGTTTAGAAATGTGTTTCTCATTTATATGGCCTATACAATAATGCCATAGGTAGGTTGGATTCAAATCATTTGACTTGATCCTTTTGGTAGTTACGTTATAGATATTTTCACTATTAGGATGTTCCAAATTTAATATATAATGACCAATATGCAAGTCACCATTAACATAAAAAACGTCATTACGATAAATAGAACATTTACCATTTACAGTAATGGAAGTATAACCTTCCTTATCCAAATAAGAAAAAGAAACAATGTTACTACTCAAAGAAAGAACATAATAGCAATTGTTTAAAACTAACAAAAGCCCACTTGGCATAACTAATTCATAAGTGCCTACAGCTAAAGTAGCAACTCTTGCTCTGTTCCAACTCGTAGGTCCACCTCACCCTTCTTCAGCTTTCTACAGTCCTTTAGACCCTATATATTTGTTCAAATGTGAGAACCATATGCAGTATCTAATACCCATGTAGAGGAAGTAGAAAAATAAATGTCTATAACATAAATACCTGAAGTGATATCCCTGCTATCTTTCTTGTTCTTTTTCATATCTTCCAGGTAGAGTCTGCAATTCCTCTTCCAATGACCGGGTTCATTGCAGAAGTAGCAGACTCCTTCCTTTGGAGGCTTTGCCTTCTTGGGTGCAGGCTTGATTTTGGGCTTGTTTGACTCTTTGGTCTTACCACTTGAGCCATTACCCTTCCATTTGCCCTTCCCTTTCTTTTTCATACCCTTTCCTTCATGAACCATCAAAACAGTACTGGGCTTTTTCTTAATGCTCTGCTCAGCAGTTTTGAGCATCCTATGTAGTTTAGAAATTGATTTCTCCATGTTATTCATGTTGTAGTTCATGAAAAACTGGTCATAACTTTCTAGGAGTGAGTTCAAGATCAAATCCATAGTTAACTCCTGGCTTATGGGAAATCCAAGCCTATCAAGGTGATTAATATAGCCTTTCATCTTTAACACATGAGCACTAACTGATGCACCTTCAGCCATCTTACAGGAATGTAAGGCCTTTATGGTCTCATACCTTTCTTGCCTTGCCTATTGCTGGAACATTTCCTTGAGATGGACAATCATCTCATGAGCCTCCATAAGTTCCAAATCTCTTTGGAGCTCTGGAACTACAATGGCAAGCATCAGGCAACCTAAATCCACAGAGTCATCCTTATGCTTCGTGTAAGCATCTCTTTGAGCTCTTAGAGCATTGACTGCAGGCTCCTCATGAATGGGTTCATCTAGGACATAAGCCTTCCTTTCCTGCTTGAGAACAATTCTCAAGTTCCTGAACCAGTCAAGAAAGTTTGTCCCATTGAGTTTGTCCTTCTCAAGGACCGATCGCAACGATAGTGTAGCAATATTACTAGTCGACATGATTCTAAAATTAAAATATGCAAAGTTAGTTAGTAATCTCCTGAAATAACAACCCTCAATATAATAATTAGTTTGCTAAGATCCATATTTGGCTTAAACTTAAGTTCGCTTTGGCAGGACGCTTAAATTCAAGTTATTTAGGTAGGTAACCTATTTACCAATTACATCACATGTAACTCTTAAATGTTTATGGGATTTGATCATCATATGATCCGGCATGTTTAATCCCATCTAATGCCTAGAGATCCAAAACTGTTTTGTTAATCTCAATTAGATGACCAATCAGGGACATTTAGAACAATCTTTATGATTTATCCAAGGATACAGTCATCATAGTGAACATGCGAATAATATGATAACATAATGGAGAAACTCATTAAATAATAATGTTTAAAGTACAATGATTGACCCTTAGGACACAATTTTCAACACAAATTAGTAGGCAAAGGTCAATCAGGGACAAATTCACATCATCAACTTCCAAGCAAAATTCAAAATCTTTGAAGGTAGAACTGGGTTTTGGGCTCAACATAAAAGTTGTAGAGCTTTTTCTTAGCTTTTTATCCATGTAAAGAATGTCCCAATCTGACATCTAGAGTTCCATATATTGCCTAAAAACCAAAATAGGGTCAAATTTAGTATCTTTCAATAAATTCTATTTTATGCCAAAATCATCATTTCTTTATCAGTTACACCCAAATTCATTAAATTAATCTCAAATATCGTCCACAAAATTATCATATAAGGGAAAATAAATATATAAATATTTTGCTTATCAATGTCCTTCCAACTTTCCAACCATAGAAGGTCTGGATACCATCTGTTGCCCAATCCTTACTTGAAAAAAACACTTTTATTTTCTAGTTACTATCCCTTAATTATTTCACTCTTCCATTTTCTTTCTTTCTTTGTTCTTTCTTTGCTGGATTTTTCAGGCATGAGAAAGCTGTAATTAATGAGCGCATTGGTGAAAGAAGGTCTTCTTTTTATTGGATTATTATAGTTTTCTTAGATGCTGGGACCAAGGTATTGAAACTCAGACCGGCTATTAAATCAGCCGAGGTACTGGGTCAAGGGTCAAGGGTCAATGGGTCGGATTGGAGTCAACCTGGGGTTATATACCAGTGAGAAAGTGAAGATTTCAGGGTTATTTACATGAAATTCTAAATAAAATATTAAAAAACCGAAAAAAAACCGGTCAAACCACGCTTGAACTGGTCAAACCGGGGTCTACTATAAGACTAGACCGGTCAGACCACCGGTTGGCCGATTTCCAACCCAAACCTGCTGGTCCGTTCCCGTTTTCAAAACATGGGTTGGGACATATACCCATAATATATAAGATAATCCGGGTTGGTAATTGATGGAGTAACTCTCACCCAAATCCCAATGTATTTCTCGATTATCTTTGGCCGGAGCGGTTTCTCTCCTTTGCTGAGAAAGCAAAGGACCTCCATTGCTTTTCTCTGGACCGTTGGATCAAGATCTCAACGGTCCAGATTTAATATATTATAAAAATATCATTATTATAATAATAAAATTTTATTATTATAATAATGATATTTTTATAATATATTAAATCTGGACCGTTGAGATCTTGATCCAACGGTCCAGAGAAAAGCAATGGAGGTCCTTTGCTTTCTCAGCAAAGGAGAGAAACCGGACTCATCTTTGGCGCATGGGTCTTAATGATATTGCAATCAATCAAAGTAAAGATTACAGATCATACATAGTCATAAGAAGACAGCTATGATCATAATAATAATTTTTATTTTCATGTCAATAATAAATAAATTATCCATTATTTTATTTTAAAAAAACCTATTCTTTTTTATTTTTGGCAACTCAAATATTTCTTAGTTAGCATCTACACCAACGTTAATTAACATAATTATAAGCATAGGAACTAATGCCTAGAACTCAGGAAATTGTAAGAACCCAGTAAAAACAAAAAAACACCACAATGATTCAGTTAAAAATCATTTAAAACTATAATGATCAATGGATTAATTTTCCTTTAATTTAACTAAATATTGGTTAGAAATTTTATATTTTATATTAGGGTTAATAAAATGTTTAGTGTTTGTTCTCATTTTAAGTTTAGTTCCTATAGTTTCAAACTATAAGTTTTTGGTCCATAAAATTTCTTTCGGAATAAAATGTCAGGCCTTACATTTTAATAAAAAACTGGAGCATAAAAAATTTAAAAAACATATAAAATATTTATTTAACCATGTCTTTTTTAAATAAACAAGTATAAAATATTTTAAATTACATGTCAAATGCCAAGTGCTTTTTTTTAAAATGACATGATATATAATTAAGAATATAAAAATCATGACATGGCTAAAAAACGTTAATTTTAACGGCATGTGAGTTGATAATCAAAGCATGAAACATTAGGGTCCTTAATTTAAAGGATGTTATACACAACTAGCATAAAGTTCGGGGGTGATTTTTTGTATTTTAGCCTAAATTTTATTAAAAAATAAATCTAGGTTGAGCTAACTTGAAAGCAATCTTTGTCATGTGAATGACTCATAACTGGGTGAAGAATACTTTTTGTTTTTGAGTGTCTTCCCAAGTTACTTGATGTTAAAGTTCTTGATTCAATTCAACCATGATTAATTGAACGATGATAACAATACAAGAGGCCTCCCCAACTGCTTTGTGTTAATGATGTTCACAAAAGGCCTCCCCATCAACAGCGTAATGTTAAAGCTGTTAATTCAGCTACGATTAATTGAATGATGATAACAACACAAAAGGCCTCCCAACTGCGTGATGTTAATGCTGTTTATTAATTGAATTAAAATAACAAAACAAAGGACACGTTGAATATCCGACAGATTCACATGTTATGTTTTGGAGTAGTCAATCTTTGCATTAATGCATGGTTTTATTGGCTTTTAAGAGAGTGTACCACAATGACTTTGGAGGGTCTATGTGGAGACCCTACACCCTTCCTGAATATGTATAATAGGCACTACAAAAAAATGTATCTTCGGCGGCGACAATAAAGGTCGCCACTAAAAGTCAAATTTTCAACGACGATAAAATTAGTCGCCGCTGAAAGCTAACCATTATGAGACGACAATTTTTGTTGCCACTGAAATGGTTAATATCTGCAGCGACATCATAATGTCGCCGCAGAAGGTATACCTTTATGGCGGCGACATTTTTTGTCGCCGCGAAGGTATACCTTTTCAGCGGTGACAAAAAGTGTCGCCACTGAAAGTATAGAGTATCAACAGCGACTAATATTGTTGCCGCTGAAGTGATCACTTAAAGTCACCACAGAAAGTCTGCTCCTTTCAATTTTTATTACTTTAGTCTTTTTTTAAAAAAATTATTTTTTAATACATATGTTCATTAATGTAATATGTAATTAATAAATAAAATAATTTTACACATTGTTATGGAAGTGAGAGAGTTAGAGAAATAATATAATGTGGTGTGTAAGTGAGAGAGGCCACTAATACCACTATTTCGTGGTGTCCGTGTTCAGATGTGAAAACAACCTCTTCCCACCCTCAACTCAACATGTCGCTTTGATGATAAAAATATGTTTTTTTTTAAAAAAAATGTTATTGATGAAAATGACCTAATAAAATTATAATGAAACAAATCTCATTATTTTAATAGAAAACTTTAACTATTTTTGTGTTTTCTATTTATTACTTGTACTATTGTTTTACTTTTAAAATATATATTTTAATTAAAACATTAACACATTTATTTTTAAAAAACTATATTAAAATAAATTTATTTATTAATCTTCTTCCGGTCGTACTAAATTCTTAATTTATCTTTTTGATATTTTTCAAAAGGTTTTAAATTTTTGTTTATAATGATGTAAAATAATTTTGAAAAGGCCAAAATACTGATGAGTGCAGCTCATATACAATTATTTATAACTGTTCCACTACATTTCATGAAATATTAAACAACTTTTATTTAAGAAATAACAATGTCGCTTGTTTAGGTCATTCACAACATTTATATAGCCATTAACTACATTTCACTAGCTATTAACTTTTGTTTAGCAAGTAACAAGGCTACTCTTTCATGTCATTCACAACTTTTGTGTGGCTATTAGCAACTTTTACTTAGCAAAATACTCCATCTGTTCCTTTTTATAAGTAACTTTCTGTAATATTCAAAATTTTGGGACTGGAGGCTTGGGAATAAGCCTAAGGGCCCGTTTGGTTCGATCCCATTACACCCTACAGTGCAGTGCAATGCGATGCAATGGTAATGCAATACAATATTAATTATAGGGGTAGTGTTTGGTTTGATTTTTAAGCAACGTGCAATAAGTTAATATTTTAACAATTATTTAAAATTAATATATTACACAAATTCTATTTTACCCCTTAATATAATCTTTATAAAAAAAAAAGTTAAAAGCCGGCGACGGCGGGGATGGAGGAGGAGGAGGTAGTCGCGACGGCAATGATGGGGGTGGCGAGGGAGGAGGAGGTGGTAGTGGCAGTGGGCGGCGGGGGTGGAGGAAGAGGTGGTGGCAATGGCGGTGGGTGGTGGGCCAGTGGCGGGGCTGGGGGTGGCGGCGAAGGAGGAGGTGGTGGTGGTGGCAGTGGGCGGCGGGGGTGGAGGAGGAGGCGGTGGCGGTGGGCCGGGGGTGGCCACGAAGGAGGAAGTGGTGGTGGTGGCAGTGGGCGGTGGGGGTGGAGGAGGAAGTGGTGGCGGTGGGCCGGGGGTGGCGGCGGAGGAGGAGGTGGTAGTAGTGGTGGTGGGCGGCGACGGTGGAGAAGGAGGTGGTGGTAGTAGCTGTGGGTAGGTGGCGGCGACAGAGGAGGAGGTAGTGGTGGGCGGCAACGGGGGTGGACGAGGATGTGACGGCGATGGAGGAGGCAGAGGGTGGAGGTGATGGCCATAAAGAAGGAGGAGGTTGTGGTAGTGGCAGTTGTGGCGTGATGCGGCAAGTGAAATAAGATAAGTGAAACAAAGACAAAGGAAACTAAAGGGTAAATTGGACTTTTTAAACCATGCAATGAGATAGTAATAAGGATTCATAAGGGGGAGGTATGAATAAGGATTACCAATTTTTTGGTAATCATCATTACCATGGTAAACCCTATTACCATGCTAAAGAGTAACCAAACACTCTTTTCTTGGTAATGCAATCATGATTACCATTGCAGGCATGCAATGAGGTTGAACCAAACGGGCTCTAAATTAAGCGGACTGCTAAGCCTTGGTTTAGCAGGTGTTTCAAACCTTTTCCCTAACATTTCTTATATCTTTGAGGTCTTAAAGGAAATAAAATGGTGAATTAAAGAGTATGGGAAAATTGTATATAAAAATGGAATTTGTTGGAGTTGCAAGTCAATGTCGTTTTATTGCTTCCAGTGAGGCAATGTTGTTGTGCAATGCATTTTGTTGATCAAATGATGTTCAAAAATTATGAAATTTTACAGGGTAAAAGTAGATATCCTAAGCTTTAATTTGATGGCTAATGGGTAATTTTTGGAGTTGTATACAAAACATTATGGATTTTTGAAATTTACCTATTGAAATTGATTATTTTCTGGAACAACATGCAAAGATTGAAATTCTAGGAATTGTGTGCTTCTAGTTGACTAAAGGTTGTATTTTTCCTTGAAACTAGACTCAATAAGGGTTCTATAACATTTGGAATCACTCCAATATGACATCTACAAATTTAGTTATGATTTTTCAAAGTTTGGGCAGAAAATCTGCCAGAAATCCGAAAATGAGGGAATTTTGGAAATTAATTAATTATGTAATTATGGGATATTATATAAAATCATTTCCCATCTTCTTCTTCCCGAAAACTGACGCAATTTCAGTCCTAAAGAGAGAGAGAGAGAGAGCTCAGATTTTTAGAGAGAGAAGGAGAGGAAAAAGCTTACAAAGGTAAGTGATTTCTTCGGTAAATCGGTTCCTAACGTGTATAACCCTGTTCCTAAGCTACTCTTCTATGTAATTTAAGTTTTGGAAGCTCAATTTCTTGTGTTGAAGAGAGCTAGGGTTCAGCCACTTTGAGAAAAGCCAGAAGGAATGAAAGGTAACCTCCAAACCTTTGTATATTGACTATTCTGGCTGCTGTGGACAATTTAATTGGTGAAGTTTTGCTGGATTGTCTTTGTTTGTGAAATTTGGAAAAGACATGGCCTAGGGGTTATGTTGCTAAAATTGAGTCTAAATGGTAGTTGTAATCTAATTAAATAGTTAATAAAGTGGTTAGGAGTAGAAAGGAACACGTCTGTGAAGTCGAAGTCGAAAAACCCCAATTTTTCCCGGAGTATTTGTTCAATTCAGTTAGGGCTGTTAGAGGGGCCTAGAGTTGAATTTTCAATGATTTGATGATTCAAATGAGTTTAGGAGGGAAAATTAGGTAGGGTTATAGTTGGTCACTTTTTCGAAAAAGCCCAAAAAAACATAATTATGAAAACGCCCTTGAAACTTTAAAATTGGGGTTGCCAAGGGTAATTTGGTCTTTTGGTAGTGAATTTGATAATTCTGAGTCCTAAAATGGATTCCTTTGGCAAAAATATGTCAGAATAGCCCCAGTCAAAATTTCAGAAAAAGTATAGCCGGACGGGGTACGGCGGGGCCGGGGTTTCGAGGGCATTTTGGTAAAATTTCACTGTTTGCTATATAACCACAATAAACACTATAAAAGTGCCTAAAATGGTACATGGAGGCTGTGAAGATTCTTGAGTGAAGGGAGGTGCAGGTGGCGGGGCTGTGATCGAGACTTCCTTAGCTCAATTAGAAACAAGGCTCTTTGGTCACAAGATGAAAGAGTTAAGGACATCGCTCACAATCTTGAAGTCATCAGCAGGGATAAGGAGAGGTGTATCTGCAACGATCACCTCTTCAACTGCCACTCTGACTTGATCATCTTTTATTTGTTGGTGGTGGATAGTTGATCCCAAGTTGTGCACGCTCCCCCGTGCAACTAGTCGTCTCAGAGGATCCTCCACAAACATGTCAAAAGACTCACCAATTTCTTTTCCAGGACCTTCTGATGACTGACCAATACAACTCCCTTTAGTGCTCTGTTTAGGATTTAGGGCATGTGCCTGGGGAGCACTAGTATCTTGTCTTGTGCTCGCCATGATAATCTACTCCTCCTTCATCTTGCCGAACCTTTCTTCAAATCGTGCATCAAATGATGCTTTTACCTCGGCCCTTGCTTTCACCCTCACAATGGCCAACATATGCTCCATCTCCTCCCTAGTCACCACACTTGAGGAATGGAAGGAGGCTGATCTAAAGTAATCCCTTATACCTACCCATCATCCAACCCCCCTGACACGGCCGGGATGCTCATATTTTCCTGTAGCTACAGTCAGAATGTCATTCCTCCCATCTGGCCTAAACGATCCCTCGGCTTTTTTTTGAAGCTCCTTCTGTAAGACACAAATGACAAACATTAGTAATGAAATTTTTTTACTAAATAATTAATAACAATAACAATACTTACAATTTTTTCACCAACTATATGAGATTGTTCACACGTATAAGAGCCGCTCCTCTTTTGGTGAGTGAACAACCACTTCTCTTCGTGACATATTGGAGATGGTAGAGATAGAAGAACAGAAGGATCGGATTGAGCTACTTCTTCTAATCTCTTCTGTTTAGTCACCAACAAGCCTTTTTCAGCTTTGCATAACCCCCACAAGACATTGTATAGGGGCAATCATTCTTTCTACCACTCTCTTGGGCCTTTTGCCTTTTTTCCTGTGAATAAGAAATCAAAATTAAGGTTACAATTAATAAAGACAATTCACAATTCATAAGTAAATCAAATGCAAAATAAGTCAACTCACTAATGCTTTAGGAGTAGTCCGAAGCCATCTAAATTCTTGTCAAGTGTGTTCGTCAATATAAGAATACTTGTTGCATAGATTAGGATGAGGCTGACCTTCTTTCACCTGGATATGCACGTAATTGATGGCCAGACTTGTCTTAAACTTCCTCCAGCGTTCATCACAATACGTCATTGTCTTCTTATACATGATTTCACTCTCAGGAATGTCATAAGTGAGCTGGATAGTTTTCCAAATATGTTGCTTCACATGTTTATCCATATTTCTCCACTCCTCTATCAAGATGCTAGGCTTGTTAAGTGCTAGGAGGCTGACAAAACTCCTATACCAGCTTGCATTAGGCCCGATTGGTTTCCAATATCTATCAAACTCAATCAGAATCTTTTCCTTGGTATTCTGATTGAGGGGAATGTCTCTCAATCGTGTCTCTTCTACCCCTTGTATGGCCTGGTTACGTGGATCACTTTGTTCCTGGCTTGGAGCATTACTAGGCTCACTCTGATTAACATTAGTTGGATCCGGAGTACCCTCACTAGGACGCCTCATTATCCTCACTTTAAGGACACTATTTAAGGACAGTGATGGTTTAAGGAAAATTTGCAGAGGCTGTGATGGTTTAAGGACAGTAAATAATTGGGGTCTTCATGCTATCCCAATAAGACTCTACAATACTTAATAGCATAACAAGGCACACTCTACAAAGGCATCATTCAAAAGCAATTCCTAAGTTATACAGACATTAACAAATAATTAATTGCAATGCACAAGTTGATAATCAATATATAGCACTTCCTTTTTCAAACATTTAGCACTTGAGTAATAAAAAACTACTATTAAAGTGACAATTCATAGACAAGTCGATAATTAATTGCAATGCACTGGTTGATAATCAATATACAACACTTCCTTTTTCAAACATACATCACTTTCAACTGTATACTTTAGCGATGACAAAACTTTATGTGAATCTCCCAATTAGAGATTATGGCAATTTAGAGATAATGACAATTCAGTCCACCAGCAATGACAAAACCAAGTGGAACTTAAAGTTAAATTAGAGATCATGGCAATTCAGTTCACTAGCAATTCAATCCCCCAATTGCATGTGAAGGAAACTGTTAGCCTTGTGAAATGCATATCAAAATGGCATATTTACACTCAATTTATCACACTTTCTGATTGATTAATGGGTTTATGAGGATTGAAGTGTGAATGAAATGTGCCCAATGAGTGTTTGGTTAAAAAGGGAATAATTCTTTGATTAAATGTGAATATTTTGCTATCATACATCACCCTTTGCTTTGTATAGACTTTCTTGTGTTGATAGGATCACAATTGAGATGCACAAAGAGCCAATGGAAGCACAAATCATTGATTAAGAAGTTGGGAAGAAGAGCAAAACACCATTGCATCATTGAAAAAGCTAAAAGAATTGAAGACAAATGTGTGGCTGCAGCCAGAAAACCTCCAGAAGTTTTGGACTGCAGCCAAGCCATTTCTGGCTGCAGCCAGACGACATACAGAGGCAATACAGCATTTTCTGGCTGCAGCCAAGAATTTCTGGCTGCAGCCAAAATGCGAAATCAGCAGCTGTGCGTTTTGTTTCTAGGTCATTTAAAAGGCAAAAATGCTGAAAGAATGAGGGGGGCTTGACATTCAGAAGTTTTGTGAGGTGGCTGTTTTTCAGCAGAGGACACTATTCATCATCTTCACCATCGTTGAACGTCGGGAGCAGCGAGAGAGCGTCATTGAAAGCGGGACCTGGGGAAGAGTCATTAGCTTCTGATTCTTCTTCTTCTTCCCCAGGTCCTCGACGGTGACGAGAGCTGAATCAGAAACAGAGGAGGCGGCTGATTCATTGAGAACTGAATCATCGTTCTCTCGGATCTTCTTCATCACAAACTCGGAGCTGAACCAGAAAAACAACCAGTAGGCTGAACTGAAGAGGAAAGAGAAGGAGAAGCGACTGAGAGCAGAGGAGCTTTGAGCACCATATATGTTCCTGATTTCTTCATTTGATAGCAAGCGAGAGTGATGCTGTTAGAGTGGAAAGGAAATACGCCATGTTTGGGAGTGCTCTGCACTGTTTCTCATTTCTTATCTTCTTCCTTTTAATTATGTTATTTGGCTCTGGATTTGGCTGTGATGAGATGATTATGAGTAGCTAAATATTTTGCCTTAGGATTATTTCAAACCATTGCAAGGATTGAGACTTATTATTATTCTCTTTAGTTGTTAATGGTAATTATGTGTTAATTTTATCTTATCCCTAATGCTTCTATGTGACTGGCCATTACTTAGATTGTTTTGTTCAATTAAATTAAGCTTGAGAGAGTTAATTTAATTGTAGAACTTAGGTAAAATTATGTTAGACTTGAAGTTTATGATTAAATTGATGGTTTGTTAGTAACATAGAGATATAGTTACTAACCTAGCATTGTCAAATTAAGGTTGTTGCTTAATGATTATTTTCTCTTAATTGTAGCAAGAGATTGTGCATGTTAATTGAGGATATAAATTTGGTTTTGACTTGAGAAAGCTTAATCAAATACTTTTAAACATTAGACTAACATGTAATGTCATTTAATTTCTAATGGAGTGGTAATTACTTAAGTCTCATGAATTGCAATGGTTAGAAATAATCCTATGCTCCTCTTGTTTTGAAGTAGAGTTTTAATTTAGTTTTAATCAAATTGCTTTCCTTTTCTTGAATTCAAATAATCTTTAGGATATAAACTCTCTAAATGGTTTTACTCAACCTAATTGATAGCATAATGATGATAATTAATCCACTTTTGCCTTAGTCTTCGTGGGAACGATATTTACTTATCACTTTATTACTTGGCGCGACCCGTGCACTTGCGGTTGCGAACAGAAACAAGCCAACAACAATAATGCAACTCTTAATTAATTAAAAGAAATTGATTACAAATCTTGTCTGATTGAGTCATAAATACCTGGAGTTCGAGCTTGAGGAACAAAACTAGGGGAGGCAAGCAACGGCAACCAGGGAATGCAATCCACTGTACCCCTGCATCAACCGGCGACGTTGGTAAAGAACGGAGGAGAGACGTGGGAAGGAGGAGTTTAACGACGAAACCCAGGGGAGGCAAGAAAATGAGGTTGAGAAAGAAACCAATCGGAGGGAACAAATGCCAAGCCTTACAGTAATGTATTCAACCGTACATCTGTGTCAACGGCGGAAAAGGTTAAGGACGAAGGAGAGAAGTGGAAAGGAGGAGCTACCACGAACCGAGGGAGGAGTTTGCAAGATATGCTTAAGTATCATATTTCAGAGTTGAAATTAGGTGCAAGTTGAAATTTAGGTCAATTTTAAGACTGGTCGTTCTACAAAATCGGTCTTAAAAGTAATATTTTAAACTGGTTTTTAAAAAATAATCGGTCTTAAAAAAATGAAAATTTTTAAGACCGGTTATTATTAACAACTGGTCTTAAAGTTTTAATATTTGAGACTGGTTTTTCTTTACAACTGGTCTTAAAAAATAATAAACATATTATTTTTTTAATTGCCTTTAATTCAGATAATATATTAAACTTGTTATATTTAGAACCGGTCTAGAAAATATATTACATATATTTATATTTTGTAATTATTTATATTTTAAGACCGGTTGTTTTTGGAACCGATCCAAAAAGTATTTTTTAGACCTCATTTCAATATAATCGGTCTTAAAAGTTGATTATAATTACAAAAATGCCACCGGTCATATTTTTAAGACCTTATCCAATATAACCGGTCTAAATATGCTGGTCTAAAAGCCCTTTTCTGTAGTAGTGTCAAGAATGAAGTAGGTGATTTTTTTTGACTTACTACAACACAAGATTCTAAACAATAATATCCTTTTGACTTACTCCCACTCTTATCCGGCACTTTATTTTTAAGCGTTGGATAAGGTTTTTTCAAATAAACAAAATGCTAAAAAATTATTCCAGCTACGACGCTTTCTTGAGAAGCGCCATAGCTTGGGGTTTCATTTTTTTTAAAATAAATGTTTTGTATGGTGCTTGTTTAGGAAAGTGTCGCACAAGCCTAACATTAAGCTTTAGCGCTTATATTAGGAAGCGCCATAGCATCTGAAATTTTAATTTTTTTTAAAAAAACTATTATCTATGGCCCTTCTTTGAAGAAGCGCCATAAAAGGGGCGCTGTTAAATCCCTCTTTTATAGTAGTGAAACTCAAAATAAAAGGTTATGGAGATGTTTTAAGAATTCGATGCATCATCAGATTCTTCATTCTCCAGTATCTTGTCCACCTTCTCGTTCAAAGAGCAAACGAGAGAGGTAAGTTCTCTCAAGCACTGGTCCATGCATCATTGCTCTCGCAAGTAAACCTGGACCATATGATAGAGCTCGTAGTTTGTGTGGATGAGACCTTCAATGCTAGTTGGCAGAGGGAGTTCATCTTTTAATTTTTTGCCAGATGATGAATCAGAAGTTCTCTTGCATCTCTCCATGATTTTTGTTGAATCAGAAGTTGGTTTAAAGAAGTTGAAATGGAAGTATAGATGTGGAGTTCAGTTTCCGAACATTTATATAGAGAGGGTTTTGTGGATTATCGAGCCATCGCATCTTGTATTATTAAAGATGATATTTTATTAATAGTGACGGTTAATTCTTAATAACTGTTATGTGTTTGACAATTTTTTTTTAATTTATTGGTGTCTACTATTAATTGCATAATCAATCACAATATTAACTTAGAACTATTGAGTATGCTGGCAAAAGAACTTTACGGTTCTTAATGAATAACCGTGAACTAATTCTTCCTCCTCCGAAGATGAGGATGAGGATGAGGAAGAGGAGGATAAACAGGACGATGAGGATCGTCATTCTTATCATTGGAGGAGGGAGATAAAAACCGGGTCAGAGTATTATCATCATCGTCGGGAAGGGGAAATGTTTTGAACCATCACGGGTTTTGTTGTTTCATTATGGTTTTTTCTAAACAATTGTCATTTTTGTGAGACAAAATATGACGGTTATTGATTACCACCGTTATATATTTGTTTGGATTTCTATTAAGTGATAGGTTTTACTTACCAACCGTTACGTATCTCAAGAACTAACCACGTAGCCCCCTACGCTATCACTGACGCCTCTGCCTCTTCTACTAATCCATCTTTGTGCCGAATGATGAGATGGCACAAGAGAAAAGAGCACTGGGGAATAGTCTTGTTATCATGAAGGAGGTCCAAAAGCAAACTATGAGAGAACAGATGAGACTTACTGTGATGTGGAACAAGAAAGGACAAATTGTGAACTTGCTTGATTTCAAAATTTGATCTTTCTTGTTCTATCAATAGTAAGTTTCCTCCCCTCTCCCTCAATTTACTTTTCAAAAGTTTTTAAATTCTTGTTTATAATGCTGTACAATAATTTTGAAAAGACCAAAAAACAGATGAGTTCAGCTCATATACATTTTTTTTTAATAATTGTTCACTACATTTCATTAGATATTAAACAACTTTTATTTAGCAAGTAGCAACGTTGCTTTTTCAGGTCATTCACAACATTTGTATATCCATTAACTACATTTCACTAGCTATTAACTTTCATTTAGCAAGTAACAAGGCTACTCTTTCGTGTCATTCGCAACTGTGGTGTAGCTATTGGCAACTTTTACTTACCAAATAACAAGTTTGAAATTTAAAAAAAATGTGATAGTCAAAAACTAAGTAAAAGTTATTAATAGCTAATGGCCTTGTTAATTGTTGAACGACAGCTATTACTACCTGTGGTCCTTAATATTAAACCCACTTTATAATTCAATCTCTTCATTCATTAAAGTGGGTGCAATCCTTTAAGTTCCTGTTTGGGTTAGTGGTATAAACTGCTTTTTCAACATGATTTACAACTTATAAGGTAAGTGTGTGAGAGGAATTTTATCTCGACTTACATGAATATACTTTTCAAATGCCAACTCAAAAGGGCAAGCTGAATGACTTGATAGGTTCACATGTTAAATTGTTATGTTCTTAAAAGTTGAAATAATGTTCACAGAAAAAAAAAAAGAAAATAGAAAAGTGAAATAATGGGGTGAATATAGCTAGAATTTGCGGATCACCTTACAAAAAAGATGTCGTGCCTATTTATTTACTATTTCTATCATTAAATCAACTTCTAATAGTTGAGATTTGATATATCATAACAATATTATTATAATATTAAATAACAGAAATAAAAGGTTAAGTTTAACATGCACAGATACAATTTAGAAAAAGAAAATTGAGTAGGATAAATAAATTAAAAATTATAAAATATTTTATACATTTTTACAGTGTTTATATATTCATATTAAATTTTAACAATTTAATTTTATCTATGTGTGTGTATTTTTCTATTTAGTATCCTAATAATATTGTTATAATGTATTAAATCTTGAGAAATACTTACATACTCCAAAAGCGTCATCTCATCTGTACTCTGACTAATTAAAATACAATAATTCATCTTATTTTAGTCCTTATAACATATGAGTCATTTAGAGAAATTCAATTTTTTTGTTTCTTAAAAAACATAAACTTCTTAATTTAGAAAAAAAAAACGCAAGTCCCTCTCGTGAGTTGTTTTTTAAAATCATAAAATTTGAATTTCTTCATATGACTCATTTATTATGAAAGATCAAAATAAGATGAGTTATTATATTTTAATTAATCAAAATATAAATGAGGTGACGCTCTTAATCTATGTAACTATTTCTCTTAAATCTCTACCTGTAAGAGTTGATCCAATGATAAAAATAACATACGAAGAGAAAAAAGTGAGAAAGGTAAATGGTGAGATTCGAACTCCATAAATAACTGCAAGGCATAGTACTCTGATGGGTGAAAGTTGATAACCTAATGCCTTTACTTCAAACGCCGTAAACGACTGCTAAGTATAGTACTCTAATGAATGTCTCTTCAACAAGTTTCGTTTGTTTGATTTTTCCAGCAGTGGATCAGAGAAAAGAAAGGTGCAATTAATGCGTAAATGTGTTGGTTCATCTGCTTAACTCTCACCGGCTTGATTAATTTTGCCGCATAGGTCTTAATAATGTCAAAATCAATCAAATAAAAAATCACAGACCACATATAGAATACGGCTATTACCATAATAATTTTTTTAAAAAAAATTTTAATGGAGGGAGGGGAGGGGACAGGAGGAATTTTAAAATTGCCTTATTTGAATTGATGAGAGGGAATAGTATAGAAGGGATTTTAATGTTGCTATATTTAATCCATGAGAGGATAGGAGGGACATCATTTTTTATATGGATAAATTTATCTTTATTTTATTAAATTTATTTTTAAATCTTGGTAGACTATTTAATAAAACAGAGTTATTTATTTAGCAATAGTAAAACAGATTTATAAATGACATTTAATAAATAAAATTATAATTGTATAATTATTAAAATTAAATAATTATAATGTATAATAAATAGTGAAGTTTGATTATTTTTTGCCGAAAAATAAGTGAAGTTTGATTAGGTTGTCTATGACACTCAATTATTTAAACTCCAAAGGCGAAGGTTTTTTTTTTCCCACTCGAACTCCAAAAATGAAGTTTAAATGATTGTGTGTGTGTGTGTGTTTTTGGGATAAAGTGAATGTTAAATGTTATCCTATATCACACACTCATTTATTAGTCACTCATACATATAAATTATAACATTTTTAGTGGGCAAAAAAAATTATAGTATTTTTTAAAAAAATGCATATAATATATATGATTTTATCTACATAAGTTCTAAAATTGACTTAATTGTTCTGGAAAAACAATCGCCTTAATTGAATGTTGTGATGAAGGCACATTCACACGTAAAAATTTTGCTTTAAATGAAGGATATTTAAATAGGTTTATTTAGGGAGTTCTTTTTTAAGAAAAAGCACAAAATGTTGGTTGATTACATGATGCCAACCACTTCTCTTGTTGCAGTTCAACAAGCTATGCAATCCAACTTATTAGGAAATAGGAGGGATTGGGTTCTCTCATTTCTTCTTTCTCCTTATTTTTTTAGAATCTTATATCTATCATCATATTAAAAAAATGGACGATTCATATTTAATATTCTATAAAATTATTATTTTAACTATAAATAAATTTAAAAGGTTAAATATAGTTGAAGAAAGTGTTTTCTAGAGTTAAATAAAAAAAACAATGAGAATACCACATCAAATATTAGTAAGAGGTTATTTTACTCACACACAACAAAAATATACCCCACCTTTCGACATTCCCTCAATTTTGGAGGGGAGGCATAGGACGGAAATTTTTTCTCGCCTCAACATATTACTAAACGACAAAGGATATATGAATTTCTATAATTCTTGTAAAGTGAGAGATTCCAAAATGGGATTTTGAAATTTAAGGAAAAAGACAGGAATGCCTCTTGTTTTTAAAAAAATTTCCCGACCACCTCGCCAAAGACCCCATTGGCCTTGGCGAGTTGGCTGCCGGCAAGAGGAATTTTTTGGGCAAATGGTGAAAGTGGGACTTGATCTCACAACCACTTGAATTCCTAAATTATATATGACCATTGAGCCACCAAATCTTATGAACATTACGACATAGAAACTTATACAGGTAACTCCTTATTTTTGAGGGCGTCCCATTTACAACTTTTGTATAGCTATTCACTAAATCTCATTTGCTATTAAACAATTTTCATTTAGCAAGTAACAATACTATATTTTCGGGTCATTCACAACCTTTGTATAGCTCTTCACTTTATTTTATTAGCTATTAACATCTTTTATGTAGTAAGTAACAAGGCCACTCTTTCAAGTCATTCACAACTTTGTGTAGTTATTAACAACTTTTATTTAATGTTCGTTTGGAATAACTTATTTTTTAGTAATAAGTGTTTATAAATCATGATTCACGATATACGAGGTAAGTATGTGAGAGGGGTTTTGTCTCGACTTACGTAATAAGTGCTTATTCTTAAAAAAATAAGCTAATCCAAAAATGCTATTAGCAATTAACAAGTTTGAAATTTTAAAAAACTTGTACAGTTAAAACAAAATAAAAGTTAATAGCTAATAAACATAAAAAAGTGGCCTTTTGGATTGCTAAACAAATGCTATTACTATCTCCAGTTTTTATGATAAGACCCACCTTTTAATTTAATTTCTTCATTCATTAAAATGGTGGATCTTATATTAAGGACCGGAGAAAGTAATGGCTAATGAAACTGTCATGTAGTGCTCAAGGCAAGAAAAAAAAGAATTCTTCAGCGACAAATATTTTTAGAAGTCAAAGTTTTTGGGCAGTTGCATCCTTTTAAGGCCACACCAAATGACTTGACAGATTCACATGTTAAATTGTTATTTTTTGAACTGTTAAAATAATGTTTACGGTAAAAAAGAAAAATAGAAAAGTGAATAAAGCCGGAGTTTGCAATCACCTCAATTCTTTACTTCAAATGCCATAGATAACTGCAAAGTATAGTACTCCACTAAATGTATTCATGTTTCGTTTGTTTAATTTTTCCAGCAGAGGGCCCTAGAGAAGAAAGCTGCAATTAATGATCGTACCGAAGTAAAAAGGTCTTTTTATTGGATTATTATAGTTTTCTTTGATGTTGGTACATTACATATGCCCATAATTTATAAGACAATCCGGGTTGGTAATTGATGGTGTGACCCTCACCCAAATCCAAATATATGTCTTGATTATCTTTGGCGCATAGGTCTCAATAATATCGAGATCAATCAAAATAAAGATTACAGATTACATATAGTCATAAGAAGACAGCTATGATCATAATATTTTTTTTTTTATTTTCACGTCAATAATAAATAAATTATCCATTATTTTATTTTAAAAAAACCTATTTTTTATTTTTGGCAACTAAAATATTGCTTAGTTAGCATCTACGTCAACCTTAATTAACATATTATAAGCATAGGAACTAATGCCTAGAACTCAGGAAATTGTAAGAACCCAGTAAAAAAAAAAAAACACCACAATGATTTGGTTGAAAATCATTTAAAACTATAAGGATCAATGGATTAATTTTCCTTTAATTTAACTAAATATTGGTTAGAAATTTCATATTTTATATTAGGGTTAATAAATGTTTAGTGTTTGTCCTCATTTTAATTTTAGTCCCTATAATTTCAAACCACAAGTTTTTTGTCCATAAAATTTCTTTCAGAATAAAATGTCAGTCCCTACATTTTAATAAAAAAATGGAGCATAAAATGTTTAAACTATTTAAAAAACATATAAAATATTTATTTAACCAGGTCGTTTTTAAATAAACAAGCATAAAATATTTAAAATTACATGTCAAATTCCAAGTGCTTTTTTTTGTAATGACATGATATATAATTAAGAATATAAAAATCATAACATGGCTAAAACAACGGTAATTTTAACAGCATAGGAGTTGATAATCAAAACATTGAAACATTAGGGTCCTTAATTTAAAGGTAGGGGATGTTATACACGACTGGCATAAAGTTTGGGGTATTTTTTTGTATTTTAGACTAAATTTTATTAAAAAATAAGTCTAGGGTGAGCTAACTTGAAAGACATCTTTGTTACATGAATGACTCATAACTGGGTGAAGAATACTTTGTTTCCAAGTGTCTTTCCAAGTTGCTTGATGTTAAAGCTGTTGATTCAGCTACGATTAATTGAATGATGATAACAACACAACAGGCTTCCCCAACTGCTTGATGTTAATGATGTTCACAAAAAGGCCTCCCCATCAACAGCTTCATGTTAAAGCTGTTGATTCACCTACAATTAATTGAATGATGATAACAACACAAAAGGCCTCCCAACTGCTTGATGTTAAAGCTGTTGATTCAACTATGATTAATTGAATGACGATAACAACACAACAGGCTTCCCCAATTGCTTGATGTTAATGCTGTTCGCAAAAGGCCTCCCCATCAACAACTTAATGTTGAAGCTGTTGATTCAGCTACGATTAATTGAATGAAGATAATAACACAACAGACTTCCCCAACTGCTTGATGTTAATGCTGTTCACAAAAGGCCTCCCCATCAGTTGTTAATTCAACTACGATTAAATGGATAATGATAACAACACAAAAGACCTCCCAACTGCTTGATGTTAGCAACTGCTTGATGTTAAAGCTGTTGATTCAGCAACAATTAATTGAATGATGATAACAACACAACAGGCTTCCCCAACTGCTTGATATTAATGTTGTTCACAAAAGGCCTCCCCATCAACATCTTAATGTTAAAGCTGTTAATTCAGCTACGATTAATTGGATAATGATAACAACACAAAAGGCCTCCCAACTGCTTGATGTTAAAGCTGTTGATTCAGCTACGATTAATTGAATGATGATAACAACACAACAGGTTTCCCCAATTGCTTGATGTTAATGTTGTTCACAAAAGGCCTCCCCATCAACAGCTTAATGTTAAAGTTGTTGATTCAGCTACGATTAATTGCATGATGATAACAACACAAAAGACCTCCCAACTACTTGATATTAACAAATCTTGATTTTAAAGCTGTTGATTCAACTACGATTAATTGAATGATGATAACAACACAAAAGGCTTCCCCAACTTCTTGATGTTAATGTTGTTCATAAAGGGCCTCCCCATCAACAACTTAATGTTAAAGCTGTTGATTTAGCTACGATTAATTGAATGATGATAACAACACAACAGGCTTCCCCAACTGCTTGATGTTTATAATGTTCACAAAAGGCCTCCCAACTACTTGATGTTAAAGCTGTTGATTCAGCTACGATTAATTGAATGATGATAACAATACAAAAGGCCTCCCAACTGCTTGATGTTAAAATTGTTGATTCAGCTACGATTAATTGAATGATGATAATAACACAACAGACTTCCCCAACTGCTTGATTTTAATGCTGTTCACAAAAGGCCTCCCCATCAACAGCTTAATGTTAAAGCTGTAGATTCAGCTACGATTAATTGTATAATGATGACAACACAAAACACCTCCCAACTGCTTGATGTTAAAGTTATTGATTCAGCTATGATTAATTGAATGATGATAACAACACAACAGTCTTTCGTGGTGTTCGGATGTGAAAACAACCTCTTCCCACCCTCAACTCAACATGTCGCTTTTATGATCAAAATTATATAAATATAAGGGATTTACTTGGAAAAAGTCTTATTTTACAAAAAAAAAAAAAAAACGTTATTGATGAAAGTGACCTAATAAAATTATAATGAAACAAATCCCATTATTTTAATAGAAAACTTTAACTATTTTTGTATTTTCTATTTATTATTTGTACTATTGTTTTACTTTTAAAATGTATATTTTAATTTAAAACATTATCACATTTATTTTGAAAAAAATATATTAAAATAAATTTATTTATTAATCCTCTTCCTGTCGTACTAAATTCTTAATTTATATTTTTGATATTTTTCAAAATTTTCAAAATTTTTGTTTGTAATGATGTAAAATAATTTTGAAAAGACCAAAATACTGATGAGTGCAGCTCATATACAATTATTTATAACTGTTCCACGACATTTCATTAGATATTAGACAATTTTTATTTAATAAGTAACAATGTCGCTTTTTTAGGTCATTCACAACATTTGTATAGCCATTAACTACATTTTAGTAGTTATTAACTTTCGTTTAGCAAGTAAGAAGGCTACTCTTTCATGTCATTCACAACTTTTCTGTAGCTATTAGCAACTTTTACTTAGCAAATAACAAGTTTGAAGTTTAAAAAAATGTGACAGTAAAAAACTAAATAAAAGTTATTAATAGCTAATGGCCCTATTAATTGTTAAACGACAGGTATTACTACCCGTGGTGCTTAATATTAAACTCGCTTTATAATTCAATTTCTTCATTTATTAAAGTGGGTGCAATCCTTAATGACTTGACATGTTCACATGTTGATTTGGTATGTTCTGAAATGTCGAAATAATGTTCACGGAAAAAAAATAAAATAGAAAAGTGAAATAATGGGGTGAATATATATAGAGTTTGTGGATCACCTCAGAAAATAGATGTCGTGTTTGTTTATTTACGATCTCTACTATTAAATTAACTTATAATAGTTGATATTTGATACATCATAACAATATTATTATAATTTTAAATAACAGAAATAAATATAAATAGCTTTTGTAACACCCCAAATTTTATATTCACCAAAAATATATTGTAATTAATTGAGAAATTCAATATAATGGTGAATATTCATGAAATTTGGATCTTATGAATTTTGAAATATTCATGTTCATGAGGAAATGAGCAAATTAATTCAAGAAAGGAATTAAATTACAAAGATGATAGCAAAATCAAAATTTTGCCAATTTAGCCCAAGATTATTTATTTTCCAATTAATTGGAGTTAATTTCAATTAATCAAGGAAAATAAAGGAAAATGTATAATTGGATTATTCTTAATGGAATAAATCAAGAATTGTGAAATTAGAGGGAATTATACATAATTCATTTAATTGAATTATGGAATTAGTGAAACACATTTTTCCTTCCCTTCTCCATATTTTCATCCAACACATGAAAATAAGGGGGGGGGGGATTTAATTTCAAGAGCACATGTCAAAATGCTACATGAAGATAGTAATGATGACAATGGTAAGGTGTGCATTACATGAAGGTATGGACATGGTGATCATGATGGATGATGGTAAGGGAGTAGCTTAAGTGAAGGGAGGGGTGAAATTGAGTGCTAGTTTGGTTAGTTGGGAGAGAAATTGGTTTGGTTAGATTAAGGGAGAGGGGGACGGTTTTTGTGAAGCAAGCCAAGGGAAGAAATTAGTCCAATACTCAGTGAAACCTAATGAGGCAAGTAAGGCATAAAGTGAAGAAGGTATGGGTGGAAGTATGGTGGTTGGCAAGTATCACCATGACACCCCTTGATGAGATCAATGGTGTAGAATGAAGGGAGGAAAATTTATGAAGCCATTCCATCCTCTTCCTTTGTGTATTTTTGTCCCACATAGAGAGAGAGAGAGAGATATATATATATATATATACCTTGGAGAAATTCTTGAGAGCTAGAGAGAAGAAGAAGAAGGAACTTAAGGTAAGAAGCTAATCTCTTAAGGTTTTCTTGTGATTTTTGTCATGGAATCCTTCTCTAAACCTTGTTTCTTCATGAATTCATAATCTTGAAGACACATTGTTAGCTCAAGGAGAAGAGAGAGAGGGCGCATAGGGAGAGAGGAACCAAGAAGCCTAAGAGGTAACTAAATCAAACTCAAATATATACTTGTACGAAGTTGGTTTTGAAGTTTGTTGTTAGTTTGGTGATTTTTGGTTGAGTTGTAAAATTGGAAAAGCCATAACCCTAAGGGGTTATGCTGCCCAAATTTCTTTGAATCATGGTTAAGATGTGTTTAAATAAGTTAATGAAGGATTAGAAGTGGAAAAGTACACGTTTTGGAAGCTAAAACACAAAACTCCATTTTTTCCATTTTTCTTGAAACTTTTGTTCAGCACTGTTTCAGGGGGTAGGAGCTGGATTTTTATGAAATAAATGGTTCCATTGGATTCAGTGGGCAAAAATATGTGGGGTTATAGTTGGTCACTTTTTCAGAAAAGGTCGAAAAAGCATAATTACAAAAATGCCCCTAAAATCCCTAAACCGGGGCTGTCAAGGGTATTTTCTTAATTTTACAGTGAATTTGATAATTTCGAGCCCAGAAATGGATTCCTTGGGCGAAAATATGTCAGCTCTAGTGAAAATTTTAGGAAAACGTGCCATCAGGCCGGAGTCCCAGGGGCATTTTGGTAAATTTTCACCATAAGCTAATATAACCACAAGGAATACTATGAAAGAGTCTAAAATGATACTTGGATAGGTTATGACCTATTTCTTGTACATTTAATATTTTAGGACCGAGTCGGAGGCCGGACACAACACGTTTTATGAGGCACATCTAAAAAGGGGTTTATAAAGCTTTGAGGTAGGAACATTATCCTTCATGCATCATTCCATAGTTATAGTCATGTCAATGTTTGTAAATGTGCTTAATTAATCAACATGGTCTGCTTAGAGAGGGGCATTTAGTGCCGGGGTGCACTTACACTGGGAGTTGGCGGAAGACCAAACGGTGTAGATTGTGGGGCTAGGCCCTACTCATATATACATGGCGATGATGTGTTTATATTGTTCATTAATTGGTGCATACCTTGGCGCATGTCATATTTACATTTCGCATTTTCTATGAACGATAGCATGTTTCTACTGGGATTCTTCAGAATCTCACCCTATTTTTAAATAAACATCTCAGCAGGTGCCAGTGGGTCAAAAGGCAAAGGCGTAAACACCGGGAAGTGAGGGACACATGTCTCGAGGCAAGGACATGATCATGGTTATAATTAGTTTATGTTTAGGTATTTTAGGGAATCCTGTAAATATTAAAGTTTCCGCTGTATTTTCTGTATTTCGTTGACGAACGACGTTGGATTGTAAACAAATATTTTTATCAGTATAATTGTACTTTTCTGTATGCCCATTGAATTCCGTCTTTATTACTCTTCGATTATCGAAATGGAAACGGGTGTTGACAACTTTAACATGCATAGATACAATTTAGAAAAAGCAAATTGAATAGGATAAATAAATTAAAAATTATAAAATATTTAATAAATTTTTACAGTGTTTATATATTCATATTAAATTTTAAAAATTTAATTTTATCTATGTGTGTGTATTTTCTATTTAGTATCATAATAATATTGTTGTAATGTATTAAATTTCAAGAAATACTTATATACTCCAGGAGTGTCATCTCATATGCACTCTGACTAATTAAAATACAACAATTCATCTTATTTTAATCATACATTACAGATGAGTCATGGAGAAATTCAATTTTTGTTGTTGTTTAAAAAACATAAACTTCTTAATTTAGAAAAACCAAAAACATAATTCCCTCTCATGAGTTGTTTTTTTTCTAAATCATAAAATTTGAATTTCTCCATATGACTCATTTGTCATGTGAGATTAAAATAAGATGAACTATTATATTTTAATTAATCAAAATATAAATGAGGTGACGCTCTCCGTCTATGTAACTATTTCTCTTAAATCTCTACCTGTAAGAGTTGATCCAATGATAAAAATAACATACGAAGAGGAAAAAGAGAGAAATGTAAATGGTGAGATTCGAACTCCATAAATAACTGCAAGGCATAATACTCTGATGGGTGAGAGTTGATCACCTGGTGCCTTTTCTTCAAACGCCATAAATGACTGCTAAGTATAGTACTCTAATGAATGTCTTCAACAAGTTTCGTTTTTTTGATTTTTCCAGCAGTGGATCAGAGAAAAGAAAGGTGCAATTAATGCGCAAATGTGTTGGTTCATCCACTTGACTCTCACCGCCTTAATTAATTTTACCGCATAGGTCTTAATAATGCGTAAATGATTGTGTGTGTGTGTGCGTGTGTTTTTTTTTTTTTTGGATAAAGTGAAGTTTAAATGTTATCCTATATCACATACTCATTTATTAGTCACTCATACATATAAATTATAGCATTTTTAAAAAAATGCATATAATATTTATGATTTTATCTACATAAGTTCTAAAATTGACTTAATTGTTCTGGAAAAAAATCGACTTAATTGAATGTTGAGATGAAGGCACATTCACACGTAAAAATTTTACTTTAAATGAAGGATATTTAAATAGGTTTATTTAGGGAGTTCTTTTTTAAGAAAAAGCACAAAATGTTGGTTGATTACATGATGCTAACCGATCCTCTAGTTGCAGTTCGACAAGCTATGCAATCCAATTTATTAGGAAATAGGAGGGATTGGATTCTCTCATTTTTCTTCTTTCTTCTTTTTTATTTTCCTTAGGATCTTAATTATATCTACCATCATATTAAAAAAAATGGATGATTTAGATTTAATATTCTAAAAAATTATTATTTTAAGTATAAATAAATTTAAATGGTTAAATATAGTTGAAGAAAGTGTTTTCTAGAGTTAAATAAAAACACAATGAGAATACCACATCAAATATTAGTAAGAGGTTATTTTACTCACACAACAAAAATGGAGGGGAGGCTTAGGAGGGAAATTTTTTCTCGCCTCATGAAATATTACTAAACGACAGAGGATATATGAATTTCGATCTATAGTTCTTGTGAAGTGAGAGATTCCAAAAAAGGATTTTAAAATTTAAGGAAAAAGACAGAAATGCCTCTTATTTTTAAAAAAGTTTCCCAACTACCTCGCCAGAGACCCCATCGGCCTTGGTTGGTGAGCTAGCTGCCGGCAAGAGGAATTTTTTGGGCAAATGGTGAAAGTGGGATTTGATCTCACAAGCACTTGAATTCCTAAATTATAGATGACCATTGAGCCACCAAATCTTATTAACATTATAACATATAGAAACTTATACAGGTAACTCCTTATTTTTGAGGGCGTCTCATTTACAACTTTTGTATAGATATTCACTAAATTTCATTACCTGTTAAACAACTTTCATTTTGCAAGTAAGAATACTACTTTTTCGGGTCATTCACAACATTTGTATAGCTATTCACTTCATTTCTTTAGCTATTAACAACTTTTTTTTAGTAAGTAACAAGGCCACTCTTTTAGGTCCTTCACAACTTTGTGCAGCTATTAACAACCTTTTTTAGCAATTAACAAGTTTGAAATTTTAAAAAGGTGTATTGTTCACAATCGCAAGTGCACGAGTCACATCAAGTAATAAAGTGATAAGTAAATATCGTTCCCACCGAGATTTAATCAACAAATTGGTCAAACAATAGGCTTAGTGAATTCAATGAAATTGAGCTAAAACAAGTTTTTGATGTGGAAAGAGAATTTGAAAACTACTTTTAAGACTAAAAAGTGATCAAAGCAAATGATTCTTTAACTTCAAGGATTAAATGGAACCTAGGATTATTTCTCCCCTTTGCACTTCATAAAACTAGATTAATTTTCTCACCAATAGTATTTCAATCGATATATGTGTTAATCTAAGGTTCAAAAGCACTTGACAAAGCTCTCTCAAGTCAAAATCAAGTTTCTCTTTTCATTAAAATGCACAATCTCTTGCTACAATTAATGGAAATTTACTCTAAGCAACAACCTTAATGTGACAATGTAAGGTTAGTAGATATATCTCTATTTTACCAACAAACTATCCATTTAACAAGTAAATATCAAGTCAAGCATGATTTTAACCAAGTTCTACACCTAGATTAGCTCTCTCAAGTCTAATCCAAATGAACATATCAATCTAAATGGTGGCCAAACATTTAGAAGCATTAATCAAAGGATAAAATCAACACACACACACACACACACACACACACACACACACATCATTAACTACTGAAAGAGAGGAATAATCAAGTCTTAATCCGTACAAGGTTCAAAATAATACTAGAATGAAGAGTTTAGGTAGACATGGTCCTAAAATAGCCACAAATACCCAAAATAATTACAGCCATATCAAGAAACTAGCAAAGAAAGGGAAGAAGAATGAGAAAAACCAAGGATTGAAACTTCAAATCTCTTCTAGACTCCAACCCCAAGCTCTAAACTCTTCAAGAGATCAAGCCCTAGCTCCCAAAATGTCCAAAAAGTCCAGAATGAGTGATTTTTGGGGTATCCCTAGCTTTAATACATGTTTTTCCACTTCAGTTTTCAAAACGCACAGCATTAGTTACAAGCATTCACCATCGGTTCGCTATAGCGAACCCATAGCGAATTGTCAGACAGAAGTAGTGCTTTTTTAGATGATTTTGCTATGACTTTGGGTACAGCGAATCCACGGCCAAGGGATAGAGAGAGAGGTAATATTTTGAGGCTGTTTTGCAATGGCTTGGCTATGGCACTACCACGGCAAATGCAAGCTTCTCTTTCATAGAGTTCTTTTTTATCTTCTTCTTGCATTCTTTCCTTCCCTTCACACCTTTCAATGATCTTTGAGAGCTTTTACAACTTGTCATCTTCCACCTATAAGAGGAGGAACTCATGAGCTCTTTAATTTTCACAAATAATCACAACTATATGCATTTAACTCATGATTTAACAAAATTTTGAGTTTGCTTTTGTCACATCACATTTTCATCTATAATCTCTTTATATGCACAATTTGAACAAAAAAATAAGTGAAAAGAGAAGAAAATGTGGTAGAATATTATCGATTTCTATGAGTTAACACACCCCCAAACTTAAGCTTTTGCTTGTCCTCAAGCAAGGAAGTTTATCTTCACTAAATGAATCAATTGCTCATAATTTATGTATGAATGAATTTGTCCTCATCAGCTACACAAGAAATTATATTAAACAAGAAATGAAGACAATATGTAAAGATGATTGCTTCATAGATTTAAAACATGCTTTTCAAGAATTCCTAAGTGTGAGTGTGTGAATAAAGTCAACATTTATTCCTTTTGCATTAGCTAAAGTTAAAAACAACACTTCAAATCATATACCCATATTCAAAATATTTTATCATCCCCTAATTCCTTCCTCTTTTCTTCTCATTTACTCCACTTGACTTAAATATCAAAGGGACTTTTCTTAGCTTGTAATGGGGCCAGGGGTTAAGGTTTTCAAAGGAAAAAGTAAAGGATAATCAATCAAATACCTTAAGGTAAATGATAACTATTGAAGGGTTTCTTTCTTTTCTCATGAAACATACTCCCCCAAACTTGAATCAAATTGATCTTTGGAATACTATGGCTTGATTTCTATACCTTGTGAACTCTTTTACTTTATACTCTCCTTTCCCAATCATTTGAAACTTTGCAAGACATTACCACATTCCACAACCCAATCAAATATCATCTATCACAAAGCAAGGGAATCATGATTTTTCACATTGGCTGAGGTAGGTAGATGTTAGGTTCCTGAATAATAATGGTTTTTTTTCCAAATAGGCTCAAAACAAAGGTTCAAAGGGGAATAACATCAATTAAGTAAGCTTGAAAGGCTCAAAGTGCTTTTTATGAACTATCCTAATCATTTTTTCAAATCTTATTAAATAAATCAAATGTTTTGAAGAATTCCAAAGAGGATTCTAAAACAAAAAACTTAAAACAAAAGTATATAACCTAATTTGCTGCAAAGCCTTTCAACAATTTTTCACAAGCAAAAATTTAAGTATGAGAAATCTCAAATATTCCAATAATTTCCTAACAAAACTTGTTCCAAAATTTTTGTGTGCACTCATTTTCTTCAAAATTTTCAAAATTGTGACACACTCTCACCCCCAAACTTAAGATTAACAATGCCCTCATTGTTAACCTAAGCATGAAGGGATTGAAACTGAACAACCTGTACAATATGTAGCTCATATCCACAATATGCATAAAGATTAAGAATTCATAGGTAACAAGGCTCTCAATAGCCCAACCAAAGCTTGGAATAAGTGTACAATCTAGCCATCAGTAGCTAGTCCCATAACATTCACAGCAAACATAAGACTAAAAGAAACAACATATATGAATAATCACATTGGCCGCCAGAAGGAAACACAAAAAAAAGCAGAACATGGCCATTAGGACCTATTTCAAAAGCAGAAGAGTAGTCATCGTGCAATGAGCCCACAGTAGCTCACATCTAAAACAAGAATTCCAAAAGCAATTAAGAGACCCTCAGTAGCCTCAAGCAATAGAGTGTGTAAACAGTGAAACAGTCAAGGAAACTAAGGAATTTGATAAATCCTAGACACAACCATAACTTCAAGGACAACCACAATAAGCAAAACAGTCTGAAAGATGAGCTATCAGAATTAACAAAACACAAACAGCAATAGACAACAACATTGCAAATCATTATGATTTATCCTTATTATATTCTGAGGCAGAAGAGCTCTCAACATCAAATGGGGTTTCCTTGGCCTCTGAGTCCTCAATGTCTTTTACTTTAATCGTACTGGTGTAATTGTCATGTCCACATCTGATGGTACTGCAAACCCCTCTGCTTAGCCGTCCCTTTTAACATTGCTTCAATGGGTATAAGGCGGCGGGAATCCACAGCACGGTTCAGCTCAGCAACCCTTAATTGCTCATGAATGCTCTCAAGGGTGGTAATCCTATCATCTTTATCGTTATACACTAGGGTTTTTATGTCTTTCTTGACCTGGTCATACCTGAAGGAAAGGGCTAGCCTGAAAATTTCATCTTTTTCATATTCTTTGATTTCGTCCTCCTTGAACAAATCATACCCCAGATGAGGAAATGCGATTTTCTTACTCATACGATCAGCAAAGTGGAGCATGGCATCATAAATGACATTTTCAAGTTGCATTGGCTGTCGAGTCATAAGAGGTAGACCAAAAGAGCAACCTCTTTAGTCAAAGTTGTAATATCCCAACATGTACTTAAGCGCTAAATGTACATAATAGATGGTGGGATTAGTGACAGAATTACCTCTGAAAATTTTGTTATGACTTTAGTTAAATTTCACATGCAAAATTGGCAACTAAATATTATATTGCAAGATGATATTTTACAATATCATCTTCTTCTTCAAAAGGCCATGATTCACATATGACAAGGGGGAAAACCAAGAGAAAAATACGTATTGGCTATTAAATATAACATATGGAAGCAATTGGACCAAGTTATAAAAAGATGAGGACTTGGTCAACAATCTCATGCTAATTGGGGAATTAACTTTATTATTCAAGGAGATATTACCAAAGATCATCATCTCTTTTCCTAGGCTTCATTTTTGTATAACATGAGGCAAGAAAGAGAAACAAACATATGACCAATTAAAAGGAGAAGACTTGGTCAACAATTTCCATTAAAAGTAACATGTGAGGAGGTAAACTAAGATAATGGTAGAAGGCTTCTTTTAACTCCTTTTGGTCATTATTTTTGGTCAACAATTGTGGGCCAAATAAAAGAAGATAACTTGAACAAAATAAGGGCTACAATTCACATGACATGAGGGAAAGAGAATTAATATCATATACTTTATCTTTTCCATATGAAAAGTCAATAAAAGTGGCTAGGGATATAAGAGAAAAAGAGAGAAAGTATTATCTATATATTTCCTCATCTTTCTCAAACTTTCCGTCCAAGAATTCTAAAGACAAGAGAGGTGAGAGAATTAAAATTGAAGTCATCTTATATTTATCATCAACTTTGACCAAGAAGGAATAATTATTCACCACACATATTCTTTATTTCTTTTGGCCCACTTTCGGTCAGATATTAAGGGCCAAGGAAAGAGAATTTCTGAATGCTTTCACTCCCTCTCATTTGTCTCAAAGTCGGTTGCAGCAACAAAAACGCAGAGGAAGAAAAGCAAGGTTTCAAGGTGAGCTTAATCTTGATTTTTCACCTCCTTAACCTCATCTATGGCTCAAGTGTCCTTCATAAACATTGTTCCTCTTGATGAGGGATTCATTTCTATGGTTTTAGAATTTCAAGAGGAGGTGTTTTGTGCCATCATCCAAGAACAAAATCTGAAAAACCAAAGAAAGGAGCTAAGGAGAAGCAAGAGGTGAGTATTAGCATCAATTTGAGCTATTGGTTGTGTTGGTTGAATGAGAATTTTGGCATGTGTAAATCTGCCCTGATTTTGGCTAAACAAGGGTTTGGGTAATTCATGATGTTTTGGTTATGTTATTGGTGGTTTATGATGATTGGAAACCATTTGACATAAGTTTGATGCTGAAATTGGAAGTTGGTAATTGTTGGGATTTATTTTGAATTTTCTGCCAAAACAGGACATGGAGAATGAGTGGGAATTTGTTAATTTTGATGTTACCATTGTGTTCTACACGAAAAATTATATGGGAATAGCCCTGGGTTGTGAATTTTGGGTCATTGGAACTCAAAGTGTAAATTTGGGTTTTCAGCCTGAACAGGATTCCAGCGAGGTACTCTACTTGTGTGGTGTTTTTGGATAACCAAATGATCTCTAAAAATTTTGAAACTTTCCAGTATTAAAGTTCACATTTTTGTGTCATTTCGATTTTTGAGCTGTGAGTTCTGGTTGCCCAAAGTTTGATGTCGAAACTGGACTTAATTCTGGAGCAGTGTGGGATTTTGTGTAATTCTGGAATTGTGTGGTGATTTCCAGTAATGATTCATATTTTTCCTATGAAGAGGACTTCAATAGCTTTCCATAGGACTTGGGATCACCTCATTTCAATTTTTTAGAATTAGTTATGATTTTTCAAAGTCTGGAGAAAATTCTGGCAGATTTGGTCTCTTATGCGAAAATTGAAGATGTAATGGCATAATATAGTATTCTTGAACTTTGAGGGTAGGAATTGGTCTTTTAGGTTAATTGACCACTTTAACTCTTTAGTTCATTTGATTAAATGTCCCTAATGATAACCAACTTGAGTGTTTGAATTAAAGAATTGGATTAAGTAATAACCCGTCACTGAAATTCTAATTATAGGATTTGACATTTGCCCTGCACGTGATAAACCAGTGCCAGTGCACGAGCGGAAAGAACAAGGTAGTGACTCTCTCTCTTATTCTGTGTATGATTCCTTGCATGTATGTCATTTCATTGAATATGCCGTGATGTAACATTGCCGTTGTGAAATATCGTTGTTGTGCTGTTGTGAGACATGCTGTTGTGAAATATGCCGTTGTGAGCGCAGCGAAAGCTGTTGTAGAAATGCCGTTGTGTTGTTGTTGTTGTGATTTGCTTACATGCTTTGTGATTGTACATGTTAAAGTGAATTGTTACTACTGGGATTCTTTTGAATCTCATTCTTTCCAATGATTAACCTACAGCAAGGGCAAGTGGTTCAAAGGAAAAGCAAGTGACGAAGGGCGGTTAGAGCTCCTAGCTAGGAGTTTTAATTTTGGTAGTTGGTTGTCATATTTTGTTGGGGATTAGTTGCACATGTTGTATATATTGAATAGTGTTGTGTAATCCCCTGTATGGGAAACTAAGCGTTGTAAACCCTTTATTAAGTAACGAAACCTGAGCATTGTCGGGAATTTTTGGTTGCACTCTGATATGTATAAATGAAACCGAACTGGTCAGACCAATTATATTCGAGAAGTGAACATGAGACCGCACTAAACAAGTTTTGGAAAAGTTTTAAGTTAACCACTGGTCTCTATTTCAACTTAATGACGCATTCTCAAACTATAAATATGGTTATTAAGGTAGGGGGTTACAAAAGTACTCAAGTGACCTCTCAGTAACACATTGAAACGAACAAATTGCAACTAGATTCTAGCTGCTTGACTCAAGGAAGTATGTTTGAGATAGGCTTGTTTCCCTTCACCTTTTCATTTACATACAGTTGCTCCCGGTATTAGCAATGTTTCAACAATTTGTTTGAAAGGAAAATTGTTCTTAGTAGTAGTCTTCAGTAGCTGATACTTACATTCAATGAGCTGTGGAAGGTCATAAAATTGCCCGATTCGCTCAGAAGTGATGGAAGCTTTTCCTTGTGGAATTTCAGAGTGGAAGTTCATTGTGGTAGCCTTGAAAAAGTACACATAGAAGTAAAAATGGCGTACAAAAGCTGCATTGCTTGGTGTCCTTGGTTCCAACAACTTTTGAAGTCCCAACTCTTGAGCCAGCTAGTAAAATTTATAGCCATTGCTGGGGGGAAATGCTCTCTCTTGTTGAAACTTTGTCTTAGCAATTTTTACTTTAGCTATGTCAAAGTGACTTGGGGCTGACTTCGTTGTAGGAGGAGAAGATAGAGATTTAAGCATTTTTGGAGGGGGGCCTTCTTAGTAGAAGCAGAAGCTCATTTAGAAGATCTAGCTCTTCCAAATTTTTTTATAGATACAAGTAAAACACACAACCACACATTGAACAACCACAAGATAAACCTAAAAAGAAAAGAAAATAAACCCACCTATAGAAAACTTTCCCCCAGACTTAAGAGATTATCTAAATCCAAAGCTTCCAAACAGAATTCCAAGCGTAGGCCTATCCTCACTACCTTCAAAATCTATTTATAACCCAAATGGTGCTACGCAGCAGCCAAAACTTAGCTATTGAACCATTTCATTGTGTTATACTAAATAAACCATTTTAGTTTAAGAGTGGATCAATTCAAAATCAAGAGAGAAGCAAAATGTCATAAATTTATTCCTGACAAACAATTATTAGAAATCCAAATCAAAGTAGCTTTAATTAACAGAAAGAACTTTATCTAAGTGACTCAACAGCTTTTCTCATATCAAAATCAAATGATCCAAAGCCTAAACTAGTTTTAATAGTTGCAACCATTAAGAATTGCAGAAAGCAGAATAATCTCAATGAGTAAATATTTGGTAATCCACAATGAAATGTTCTGAAGTACATTCTACAAGCACAATTGATTAACTAAGCACTAGTACCTATAATAGCAAAATTGGTCATAATCCTACTCAAGCTTGCAACTGTAAAGGATGTTCTGAAATCTCTTTAAATTGGGCCCAAACACGGTTTTCACAAACTAGAAGTATATTTCCCTTTACACATCAGTATGTAAAGTAGTATTTTCATGGTTCAAAAATTAAGTTCAACTTTGTCTATTGAAAATTAGTCACCCAAAGATTTCAGGACAACATCATTTAGTATATAGGTGACTGTGCTTAATTAACAAATCATGCTCAGAACAATATTGAAATGAAAGAAAAAATGACCCTTCTACTTCAGACCCTATTTATACAAGCAACCATCAGTAACTGCTAACAACTCATCCTCAAGTCACATTCCAATTCACGCCTAGATGCCAATATGCTTCATAACAATTTAGAGCAGTTTATGTTATGACAAATTCCAGAAGCAACTTTGTGTACTCAGACTTCCACAATGATTAACAGGTTAGGGAACATGCTGCAACTTAGAAGCAAGCTAATCTCTAAGCTCCCTCTGTTCAATCCTAAGTCCTAACAATGTTAGAACATGGAAAATCATAATTTTCAAAGTTACTTAGCATATGCAAGGTGTCAACAGAACGTTCCTAAAGGTGCACAATTCATCAAATTCCCAAGTTCCTATTTAAATAAGAGTACAAATTTTGAGGTTTGAAAATTTAAGGAATCTCTAAGCTCCCGTTGTTCAAATCCTAGGTCCTAACAATTTTAGAACATAGAAAATCATAATTTTAAAAGTTACTCCGCATATGCAAGGTGTCAACAGAACGTTCCTAAAGGTGCACAATTCATCAAATTCCCAAGTTTCTATTTAAATATTTTGAGTTCGAATTTTGAGGTTTGAAAATTTAGGGAATGAAATGAATAAGTGCATAGACTTATTTCAAATTTTATAACAGGAGTTAAATGGATTTTGCTCACTGAAAATTGTTTTTATCCTATGAATCATTTTCCAAAGTAACCACAAGTGTCAGAACTAAATGAACTTATGGAGTTCTTAAGATATCACACATGCAATATTGAAAAATCATTGAACTCCTGCTATAAACTTTGAAATAAAATATCTATAGTAACCTTAAGTTTTCTTAAATCAATGATATTATTCATATCTCTTGAACACCAAGCATATACAGCAATCCAGATGTAATACCCCGAATTTTGAGATTTGAGGCCTGAGAATAAGCCTGAAATAAGTGGACTGCTAAGCCTCAGTTTAGCAGGAACCCAAATTTATTCCCTAATGATTCTTATATCTTTGGGGTATTAAAGAAATTGAAATGGTGAATTTTGGAGAAAGTAATTATGTTTTTGGTGAAATTGCCTATAAGGTAGTGAGTTTGTCATGTGATTTTGTATGATCAAATGATGATCAAAAATTATGAAATTTTACAGGGAGAAAGTAGACATCCTAAGCTTTAATTTGATAGGTCATATGACTCAATTAGAGCTATATACAAAAATTTGTGAATTTTTGAAATCAACATAGAAAAAATGTGAAATTTCTGGAATAGTATGCAAAGATTGAAATTCTGAGAATTTTGTGATTCCATCTAGCAAAATTCTATATTTTTTCTTGAAACTAGACTCAATAAAGGTTCTGTAGGCTTTGGAATCACTCCAATTCAATTTTTTCTAGAAGTAGTTATGATTTTTCAAAGATTGGGCAGAAATCTGCCAGAATTTCCCATTAATCCGAATTTTGGAAAATGATTACATAATTAAAATACAATATCATATATGATAAAATAAATCACCTCCTTCTTCCATCAGGCCAGAAATGACGTCCTTTTTTCTGGAAATAGAGAGAGAAAGCTTGAGAGGGTTTAGAGAGAGAAGGAGAAGAGAACTCGCAAGGTAAGTCGATTTCTCCGACGATCTAGCTCCTAACGCGTATAACTCCGCTCCTAAGCTACCCCTCTATGTTCATTAAGGTTTGGAAGCTCAAAATCTGTTGTTGAACATCTAGGGTTTTTAGCCAATTCAAGGAAAAGCTATTGGGAGCTTGAGGTAACTTCCAAACTCTTGTATTTTGACTATTTTGGCTGCTATGGACAATTTAATCGGTGAAATTTCACCGGATTGTCATTGGTTTAAATGTTTGGAAATGGCATGGCCTAGGGGACATGCTACAAAAATTGAGTCTTAATGGTAGTTGTAACCTAATGTAATAGTCAATAAAGTGGTTAGAAGTAGAAAGAAACACGTCTGCAGAGCCGAAACCCAAAAACCCCAATTTTTTCTAGGGAACTGAGAATTTCGGCCAAGGCTAGTTTGGAGTGGTTAGAGTTGGATTTTCAATAATTTGATGGTTTCATTGAGTTCATAAGGGAAAATTAAGTGAGGTTACAGTTGGTCACTTTTTCGGAAAAGGCCGAGAAAGTATAATTACGAAAACGCCCCTGAAACCCTTAAAGTGGGGCTGTCAAGGGTATTTTCATAATTCGACAATGAATTTGGTAATTCCAAGTCCAGAAATGGATTCGTTGGGTTAAAATATGTTAGGATAGCTTAGGTTAGAATTTCAGAAAAAGTACAGCCAGTTGGGTACGGCTGGGCCGGGCCGGGCCAGGTCCCAGGGGCATTTGGGTAAATTTTCAATATAGACTCATATAACCCCCAGAAACACTATGGAAGTGTTTAAATAGTATATTTGATATTGTAGGATCGAATATGGAGCCCCGAGCTGTTTGCACGTAGATCGAGGCACGCGTTTTGAGGCGGAAAAGGGTTAAGTTAGGGAACTTACCTCTCCTGCATGTATTTGATATTTTTGCTGGTGTATTGATGCATATTATTGCTTTGCTTGATTATGTGAAACATATATGAATGATTGAAGCTCTGTTTCTGTCTATACTGTGGCCATAGTTGTGTTGCACGGAACATTGAGCACGCAGATATGTCATTGTGTTAGCACGAGTTTATGTAATGCAAGCATGTCATACATTAAGCACTTATCTTGCATGCATATTGGTATCTATTTTCTATTGAGATTGTCTCGAATCTCACTCTCCCCTACCAACAATTTAGACAGGTGAAGATAGAATGTATGCTGAGAACAAAGAAAAGAACCGTACGAGGGGATTGCGGTGGTGGAACGAAGACGGGAAGATGTCTCCATTTCACTCGGACGGGTTCAGACACCCTGGTAGCCCTGTGCGGGTACTTGATGGTAATTATTATGCACGAACCCCTATAGGGAATTTCTGTAATCGAGCACTTTTTATCAGTATTTTTATGCTATTCTTGTGTTGCCCATCGAACCGCATATCATTTTCCGCAAATACTCTGAAAAAGGTTAAAATGAGATGAGGGTGTGACACCAGAAAGTTAACAACTTTTATTCCTGCAATTCAGAAACTACCCAAGCAAGCAATGCAAAACATAATAACCCTCATATCAAATTTATCAGTTCAAGCCTAATGTCAGCATTCTTCACACTTAATCAAAACCATAGATGCTTCATACTACTACTGCCATCAAACTCAACTCTAATCTAACCAAACCCAGAATAAGTAACAAAGAAAAACAAGAAATACCTCAGCTGAAGAGGGGAAAAAACCTAAAGATGAGAGAAAGATGAAGTAAAGGCGACTAGAGAAATAGGACTGTGAGCCTCTGTGCTAGCTTCAACTGAAGAGTGAAAGTAAAGGAAGGACCATCGAAAAGAAGAGTGACGATGGTGGTTATGGCACTGGAAATCAAGACTCTGGTGATGAGACGAGTACAGCAACTATGGTGGTGGTTAGGGTTTAGTGGAGGTGGCCAGTGAACCTAAGAGCGACGGTGGTAGTTGCGGTACTGGAAAAGGAAAAGTATAGCGAGATCAAGGTGAAATAATGGAGGTTATCATGGATGGGTTTGTGCTACGATGAAGACAGCTCCGATGATGAAAAACCACAGTGAATCGGCTAGAGGTGATTTTACTAGCAAGGAAACACAGGGAAGGGATGGCGGACTAATAGTGGTGACATTTGTGACCAAAAAATTGATGGATTTGACAATAGTGATGGTGAGCTAAGGTTCGGCCATAAAGAGAGTGAGAGAGACAATAGTAATACAATTCTGAGGAAAGGAAGATTGAAGTGCAGGAGAAGAGGGTTATGCCTCGTTTGGTATCATGGAAGAGTTTTTTATGGAAGTGGAAGTAGAAATTGAAGTGGAAGTAGAAGTGGAGCTGGAGGTGAAAATGGGATTAAAAGTGTGTTTGGTAAAATCATAGAAGTAAAATATAATTTTTAATTAAAATATATATTTAAACTATGAAAATACCAAACTTCCCTCCAACAAAAAAAAAACTCTGCCACACCCAGCTCATACCTTCATCTGACTACCGCCTAGCTAAAAAGAGGATGCAAACGGAAGAACCCATAAACAAAATCTAACCATAATTGATGAAATCACAGAACAAACAAGAACCAAAATAGGGTAATGAAATCACAGAAAGAGCAATCCAAAACTTGAACCCAAATGCTAGACAGAAATTGAAATTGCAAACCCAGATCTAAAGGAAAATCAAAATCGCATCCCAGATGTTGTATGAACAAAATTCGTTCACACCTAGCTAACTTATGTTCGCTGTTGGAGGGAGATGACGATGAAGTTGCATTCACTACCAGAGGGAGTCGAGGAGTGAGACGCATTTGCTATTGGAAGGTAGAGTTGTGTCCATGCCATCACCGATAGAAATGGAGCATCGCATTTGCTGTTGGGTTGTTGCTATCGTCATTGTGAAGGACGATCTTCATCATTACTGGTAGAAACAACCAAAGGTTCGCCATTGCGGTTGCCGTTGAAGATCTACAAGTTTCAGTCGACATCGTTGCCTCCGCACATCAACCAGAGGTTTGTAGTAGCCGTTGCTAGTGGAGGAACATTGCTATCGGTGACAGTGGAGGTCCGCCACCATTACCACTATGGAGGACCATCGTTGCCGGTAGAGGGGAGGAGGAAGATCAGAAGGGTAAGGGAGGAAAAAAATGATGGAAGTGGAGTTGGAAGTCACTTCCATTAAGGTAGGCAAGGAACTCTCTTCCATCGATTTTGATAGAAGTGAGTTCCACCAGGAACTGACTTCTTAGATACCAAACAAACTAAAATATGGGTTCCACTTCCACTTCCTCTTTCTAGCCACCAATTCCTTGATACCAAATGGGGCCTTAGGGTTTGAGATAAGGAGAGAAATTACAATTTGGGACTAAAAATTTGAAATTAGGGCATGAATATGGTCCTAAAGTGGGCTAGGTTCAAAGGGGCAGTTCGGGAATAACAGGAAAAAGGAAAGGGTGAAAATGGAAATAAGAAATTGAATTTATTATTATTATTTTATTATATATTTTTTTGAATTTTTTTAAAGTAAAAACAATTTTTTTTATATTTTATGTTTAGGACAGAAGCACGCTCAAAATCACACATTTCGCTATGGGTTTGCTATAGCCAATCCTCAAAGGAAAAAAACAAGACAGTAAGCATGTTAAAAACACTGATTTTGCCATGGCCATAATGAATACTGATAGAACAAAACAAACAATAATATAGTAGCAAAGTCATCCAAATTCACCCAAAATCCAATTCAAACATTCCAAGGACATTAAACACCAATCCATGCCACAGAACAATTAGGATTCATTCATCTATAACCCAAAAGCAATATGATAGTCCAAGAATAGCCTCAACACTACTCAATACTATATTCCAAGATGAAAACCACATTTAATAGATATTAAATGCATTCTTCCCTTTATAGTTCCCTTATTTGCATCCATGTTGCTCTTCCATCTTCATTTCCCAAAATCCACTTGTAAAGTTTGTGAGGGACGCCTTTCTCACCTACAAAACACAAATATTAAACATAAATCTACCAAAACACACTAAAAACACAAAAAATGGAAAAGATTGAGTTAAGAACTTGGGTTGTCTCCCAAGAAGCATTTATTTTATAGTATTTAGCCTGACTCTTCATTAGATAAGCAAATACCTATCCACATCTTCTCCCCAATAATGCTTCAACCATTGACCATTAGCTTTGAATTTTTTGTCCTTCTCATTTTCCAGCTCCACATCACCAAATTTAGATGCTTGAAGCACCACGAATGGACCGGACCATCGAGATTTCAAATTTCCCAGAAATAATCTCAACTTGAAATTGTAAAGGAGAACCCTTTGACTAAGTTCAAAACTCTTAGGAATGATTTTGCTGTCATGGTCCTTCTTGGCTTTCTCCTTGTAAATCCTTGCACTTTCATAGGCATTTAGGCGAATTTCATCTAACTCATTAAGTTGAAGTAGCCTCTTCCCCCACACAGCTTGAGTCTTAAAATTGAACTTTTTGATAGCCCAATAAGCTCCATGCTCCAATTCCACCGGCTAGTAGCATGCTTTCTCAAACACCAAGCGATAGAAGGAGATATCGATAGGTTTTTGTAGGCCGTTTGGTATGCCCATAGAGCATCATCTACCTTAGTAGACTAATCCTTTATAGTAGTATTAACCATTTTCTCAAGGATGTTCTTGATCTCCCTATTAGAAATTTTTTCTTGCCCATTGGTTTGAGGGTGGTAAGAAAATGTTCCCTTGTGCTTGACACCATATTTCTTCATTAAGAATTAAAATTTGTGGTTGCAAAAATGTGAGCCACTATCACTAATAATTGCTCTAGCACTACAAAATAAATGTGATTTAGTAGTGGTTAAAAATGGTTATTAGTAGCGGTTTTAACACCTACAAACTACATTAGTAGCGGTTCATAAAACCGCTACTAAATCGTATGTTGCAAGCGGTTTTGTAGCGGTTATATAAAACCGCTACTCAAGCAAAATAACCGCTACTTTATTTGTAGCGGTTCAATCTCACCGCTACAACATCGCCATAAGCAAAAATATTGTTCTGTGATATTTGTAGCGGTTATATAACCGCTATAAATATCAAAAAGAAAAATTTCAAGGCAGGAAAAGAAAAATGAAATTTTTTTAGCTATTTTGTAGCGGTTCATAAACCGCTACTAATATGAGAAAATTTAATTAGTAGCGGTTATATAACCGCTACTAATTTCATCAAAATTCAAAATTCACGCCAAAAAATTAATTTCAGCTTGAAAAAGGTGCGTTAATTTGTAGCGGTTTAGTAATCGCTACAAAAATTAAGAAAATTTAAAAAAAAAAAATACAATCATTTGTGTCAGTTTTTTTATATTAAATTAAATAGTTTATTTTTTTTAGTAGTTTAGCTAATTTAATTAGCTTATTATTCAATAGTTTAGCTCATTTATAAATTAAAAGGAATAATTTAATTAGTTGAATAAGTATAAAGATTGTATTGATAATATTATTAAGGATACGTAGGTAATAAGGAACTATTATGTTGTCTACTACAATGTAATTGTGTATGAAAAATAGATGATAATGAGATAAAGCTCTAAAATATCTGGAAAAAAAATGGTGAAAATAAATTTTATGTGAAGGAAAGAAGTATTCAAATAAAAAATTAAAAAACTTGTTACTATATTTGATCATATTATTAAGCTCTTCAACTCATACAAAAAAATTTGTAAATGAGAGAAAATGAAAGAAGAGTAAGGTGAAAAGAAATGGGGGAGTGTTTGAAATAAGATGTGGTAGGGGTATTTATAGGGATCCGCGTAGCATTTGTAGCGGTTAATGTATCCATTTTCTAGCGGTTATTTTTATTTTTGTAGCGGTTTAAAAACCGCTACAAATATTATTTTATTTTATTTTTAAATATTTTTTTCCAGTTTTTTTTTAAAGAAAAAACATAATTTGAATTTGATCACTCATTCTCGCTATCCCTACAGAAATTATGTAGAAAAATTATTGTTAGTGATGTATTATTAAATTTAAAAAATTTAATTTAAATGATGTGGACTTGAAAAAATGCACCGCAGTAGAGGTAAATTGTCATCGCTTTCAGGGACGTAGTTTTCAAAATTGGCAGGCTGAAATGGCTCACTATCGTAGGCGATGTTATCGCCTACACCAATGTCGTAAAGGTCTCGTGGCTTTAAATGAACGACTAAGTGCCAATCCCTGTGCCTCTCGTCCTCGACATAATAAACCTGATGTGCCTTTGAAGCAAGAATATACGACTCATCATCTTGAGAAATACCAGTGTGAATTGGCCTTGAGAAATTGACTAATGTGATCCCTAAGTCTTCAGTTGTCAGTCCCCGAGAAGTAGTGGTATTTGCCCACAAACACTTGAACAGTGTCACGGTGAAACGACCTTGATAATTAAGTTCAACCACATCAAGAAGCTTTCCATAGTAAGGGACGCCTCCGAACTGCATGTTGGCGTCACTGCTGATCGAATAACTCCTTATCCCAAATGTGCCATAAACACCCGAATTTTGAGTTTGCAATCCTTGATCCCGTAAAACAGTGTAAAACTTAAAACCATTGACATTGTATGCCGTAAACCTTTTTGCATGATCAAGAGGGCCGATTGCGAGAGCTCTGAAATCTAGTGAGTGTGGGTTGTGGTCATTTAGTATTCTGCGCGTAAACCAGGTCAGGAATTCTCTGTGGACCGTTTTGTCAACTTCCGAGGATGTTTGTGTACGGATCCTAAGTTGACGCTTAACATGACTTCTGAATTCCCTGCAATTAATAATGGAAAGGCGATAGTGAAATGAAAGTGAAAAATGTTACGAAAGATATAGAATAACATGTAAGTGTACAATTCTTACTATATGAAAGGTTCAACTTGAGTGCAATTAATCAAGACATGTCTATGTGCTTGCAACTTCTCAGTTGCTATTAGTTTGAAGTTCTCAGTTCCTCCAACTGGTTTACTAACACGAGGGATAAATTCTCCTGATGTTGGCGCAGGTTCAGGACAATCGTCAACACGAGGTGGGCGGTTGAAAGCCGTCTCAAGGTCATCAAAGTACCTTGAACAAAAATACAGCACCTCATCCCCTATATAGCCTTCAGCTATAGAACCTTCTGGCCACACCTTATTCCTTACGCAAGATTTTAATTTCCCAAGGAACTTACGAAGTAAAGAAGAGAAAATTGATACTAAATGCTAAAAAGGACGACTAGCAAACATAAGAACTAACAATGAAGTACATATTTAAAATGAGTACCTCTCAATCGGATATATCCATCGATATTGTACTAGGCCAGCGAGCTTTGTTTCATGAACGAGGTGGACTGTAAGGTGAACCATCACAGTGAAAAATGACGGAGGAAAGATCATCTCCAAATGACAAAGCGTAAGAATGATAAAATTTGAATTTCTCCATATGACTCATTTGTCATGTAGGATTAAAATAAAATGAGCTGTTATATTTTAATTAGTCAAAGTATATATGAGGTTGCGCTCTTAATCTATATAACTATTTCTCTTAAATCTCTACCAGTAAGAGTTGATCCAATGATAAAAATAATATACGGAGAGGAAAAAGTGAGAAAGGTATATGGTGAGATTCGAAATCCATAAATAACTGCCAGGCATAATACTGTGATGAGTGAGAGTTGATCACCTAATGCCTTTACTTCAAACGCCATAAACGACTGCTAAAGTATAGTACTCTAATGAATGTCTTCAACAAGTTTCGTTTGTTTGATTTTTCCAGCAGTGGATCAGAGAAAAGAAAGGTGCAATTAATGAGTAAATGTGTTGGTTCATCTACTTGACTCTCACCGCCTTGATTAATTTTACCGTATAGGTCTTAATAATGTCAAAATCAATCAAATAAAAAATCACAGACCATATATAGAATACGGCTATTATCATAATAATTTTTTATTTTAATGGAGGGAGGGGAGGGATTAATTAACATTCCCTTATTTGAATGGATGAGAGGGAATAGTAAAGGGATTTTTTTTTTTTTTTTGATATTATCACTGGTATTCGATTCGGGGTTTGTGGCTACCCCTCCCAACACGAGTTTCTCCTTTGATACTCGAACTCAAGACCCAGAGGGATCTAGCAGAGCCTTACACTGCTAGACCAACTCTATGCTAGTAGTAAAGAAGGGATTTTAATGTTACCTTATTTAATTCAGGAGAAGATAGAAGGGACATCATTTTTTATATGGATAATTTATGCTTATTTTATTAAATTTATTTTTAAATCTTTGGTGGACTATTTAATAAAACAGAGTTATTTTTTTAGCAAAAATAAAACAGATTTATAAATGACATTTAATATAAAAATTATGGTTGGATAATTATTTCACATTTGTTTGGAGATGTGATAACCCTTTACCCTTTAAGCATCGAGGGAAACCCTTGATCAAATAAAAAGAATTAAATAATTATAATATAAAATAATAGTGAAGTTTGATTAGGTTGACTATGACACTCAATTATTTAAACTCCAAAAGTGAAGTTTAAATTATTGTTTTTTTTTTTGGATAAAGTGAAGTTTAAATGTTATTCTATATCATACACTCATTTATTTTTATTTTTATTTATTTTTGAAAAAATGCATATAACATATATGAGTTTATCTACATAAGGTCTAAAATGGACTTAATTGTTCTGGGAAAAAAATCGACTTAATTGTATGTTGAGATGAAGGCACATTCACACATAAAAATTGTGCTTTCAATGAAGGACGATATTTAAATAGGTTTATTTAGGGAGTTCTTTTTGAAGAAAGGCTAAAGTAAACTTCTGGACTTTGAAGTTTACATAACGTTTCCTTTTAGTCCCTTATGATTAACAAATGCACTTTTAGTACTTAAAATTTAAAACCATTAATGTTATTAAGGAAAAATATTGACTAGCTAAGAAAAGTTAATTGATGCCAGTGCAATGCTAACAAAACAAGCATAAATTTAAAATTTAAAATTTAAAATTTAAAAAGAAAAATACTTACATACTCAAAGTGTCACATCACCTATACTTCCACTAGGTTGATGATTCATACGAAGCAATTAAAATTTTATTATTTTTTAAGAAAAATAAATCTTATAATTTGAAAAAGAAAAAACACTTATCAACAAAAAAAAAAAAAAAACCCAATGGGGACGTGCCCTAACATCTTCAAACTTAGACCTGGGCGAGAAACGTGTAGCCACTGACAGCATCTTCAAATTTGTGCTTCTGAATCTGCAACAACAAGAAGGTTAGATTATTGTGGTTTTCTTGTTCTTTTTTACCCATTTCTGTGTTTTCCCCTTTGCTTTCTCTCAAGTTTCTGATTGAATTTGTGAGCTTTTTGTGTGTTTTTGTGATCTGGGTTTTGAAGGAAGCCATTGATGGAGCAGAAACATGAGCCTGTTCAGAGACAGCACATTGGGATATGGAGATCTTTGAGAGACGGAGATTTTGAAGAAGAAGAAGTTTGGGATATTGTGAATGAAAAACCACAGTATAATAAAAAGAACAGTAACAATATCCAAAGTTCTGGAATTTACAAGACTAAACAGTCTCTTTCTTCTTCTTCTGGCCTCTCCCTTCCGCATCAAGAACGATCCCAAAAGCTAACAGCAACAACAATATTTACAGCAGTACTTATAAATTTTATGCTGGCACGGGTGCTTCTTCAAGGCTTGCTCAAAGATCAAGTTTTTGCCTTTTCAAATTAAGAGGTTTTTTCCTTGAAAGATAAAATTTGAATGGCTTCATATAAATTATCAACCAACTATATTATATTAAAATTAGATGAGTTGTTGTATTTTAATTGTTCAAAATAAAGATAATGTGGCTTCTAATAGTATGTAAGTATTTCTCTTTTTAAATTTAAAATTTTTAATTGTTTCATCAGCATTGCACAATCACTATTTAAGTTAGCTTAGTCAACATTTTTCGTTAGTAATATTAACTGTGTTAAGTTTTAAGAATAAAAATGCACTTTCTAAACACAAGAAACAATATTGAAACCCCATGTAAACTTAAAAAACTCAAAGTGTACTTTAGTCTTTAAGAAAAAGCACAAAATGTTGGTTGATTGGATGATGCTAACCGCTTCTGTAGTTGCAATTCAACAAGCTGTGCAATTGGACTTATTAGGAAATAGGAGGGATTGGGTTTTCTCTTTTTCTTCTTTCTCTTTTTTTCTTACAATCTTATATCTACCATCATATTAAAAAAAAAAAGATGATTTAGATTTAATATTTTATAAAATTCTTATTTTAACTATAAATAAATAATTAAAATTAAATGGTTAAATATACTTGAACAAAGTGTTTTCTATAGTTAAATACAATGTATGAAAAAACGGACCGGACCCGCTGTTTCAGAATGGAAACCGACAAACCGGCCACATGTCCGGTCTGGTATGTTGCCAAAACCGGAAAAATTGTGACTCGGGTGAACAGCCCCAACTTGGCATGAACCAGTCACAACCCGGGTAAACCACTGCGTTGGGCGGTTCACGAGATGCTTTTTATTTTTTTCTTTGAACAAAACCGAGAAAGAAACTTTGGAGATGAGGATGGCAGACAGGTAAGCGGAAGGAAAAAAAAGAACGGAAAAAGTATGATCAGGGGATAAATCAAAGGCTACAACACGATTACGTGAAAGAGATTCACTCAACCCTTCAACGAAAGGTTTATAGCGTGACGGTGAGAGAGTAAGATTGAGAAGTCGAGAGTCACAGTAAAAGATTAGAAGGCTGAGAATAGTAGAGACTAGAGACGATGCTTGTGAGAGATAGAAGAGATTTCTTTGGAAGGACATTGATCAATGCCGTGCCGTAACGTTAAAATTCACACTCTCTACTGCTTTATTTCGTCTTCATTTCTTGTTCAGTTCTTTTTTTTTTTTTTTTTAACTTCAGCTGCCACATCCATCTGGCTTTGCTGTCACGTTGATTCTTTCTTGGGAAAATTACTCCAAGGTCCCAATTAAAGATAATAATATAAAAAAAGTCTCATAACTTGTCAATGATAAGTGAAGGAGTAATCATTGATAAGTGAAGGAGCTGTTATTGACAAGTTATGAGACTTTTCTGATATTATTTTTCTTAATTGGAACCTTATTGTCATTTTCCCTTCTTTCTTTTCTACCCTGGGGCCCTTTCTAATCCCATCCTCAACCACAAACCCTAATATTAAATATGAAACTGACGGAACTATCCTTAAGCTCCCTAATTCTAACATACATTAATTTGCCCAAGAGAAACAAAAATTGAGATAATAGAATTTTATCCATTTAAATCTAATTGATTTGCATCATTAATCTTTAATTAAACTCTTAAAATACACAAAATGAAATAATCTTCAGCTGCAATCTGTGCAAAAATCTTAAATGAAAATTTTGATAATAAATTTTTAAGATCTAACAATTAATTCTCATGAAATGTAAGATGACTAATAAAATAAAGGGAAAATGACGGAAAAGTGGTCTGGAAATTGGGAAATGACAGATGAGTGATTTCGTAAATGAAAAAGTTGGGAATTCCTTATCCCGTTTTGATATTTTCTAAACAACTTTTGATAAAAAAACCTATCTGTCATTTCCCAATTTCCAGAACATTTTTCCGTCATTTTCCCTAAAATAAATAAATATATATATATATATATATAGTTTAATTAAGTTCAATTAGTGGCAATTCATAAGTAAAAAGACTAAATGAAGAGGATACAAATATATATATGATTTATCAATATATGTAATAATTTTCTATACTCAAATATGAATATTTTTGTTCTTTTTAATTAGATTATATTATTTTAATTATTACCGATCTGACTCCAGTTTGACCTACTAACCCTTGAACCACTACCTCTGCCAGTTTTATGCCCGATCCGGTTTTTTATACTTTGGTTAAATATAAAAACAATGAGAAAACCGCGCCAAATATTAGTAAGAGGTTATTTTACTCACACACAACAAAAATGTACCCCAGCTTTCATCATCCCCTCAATTTTGGAGGGGAGGCTTAGGAGGGAAATTTTTTCTTGCCTCATAAAATATTTATCTATTTTCCAAACAAGGGAGTGAGAGCAAAATTTCTCCCCTCACCGCCCCTTCCTTCCCCTCCAATCCCTCTTAACAATTACACTCTAAAAGGAAAAAGAAAAATGATAAAAAAAAACGGAACATGGAGGTTACTAAATGACATAGGATATCTGAATTTCTATAATTCCTATGAAGTAAGAGATCCCAAAATGGGATTTTAAAATTTAAGGAAAAAGACGGAAATGTCTCTTGTTTTTTTTAAAAAATTTCCAACCACCTCATCAGATACCCCATGCATCAACCTTGGCAAGCTGGCTGCCAGCAAGAGGAAATCTTGAGGCAAATGATGAAGGTGGGATTTGATCTCACAATCACTTGAATTCCTAAATTATGGATGACCATTTAGCCACCAAAGCTTACATAGGTAATTCCTTATCTTTGAGGGCATCTCATTTATAACTTTTGTATAGTTATTCGCTATATTTCATTACCTATTATACAACTTTCATTTGGCAAGTAACAATGCTACTTTTTCTTGTCATTCATAACGTTTGTATAGATATTCAATTCATTTTATTAGCTATTAACAACTTTCATTTAGCAAATAATAATACCACTCTTTCAGGTCATTCACAACTTTTGTGTAACTATTAACAACTTTTATTTAGCAATTAACAAGTTTGAAATTTAAAAAAGTGACAGTTAAAAACTATATAAAAGTTGATAGCTAATAAACATGAAAAAGTGGCCTTCTTTATTGCTAAACGAATGATATTACTGATTTCGGTTTTTAATATAAGACCCATTTTGTAATTCAATTTCTTCAATAATTAAAGTGGTGGGTCTTATATTTAGGACCGGATAGAATAATGGCTAGTGAAACTGTCCTGTAGTGCTTAAGGCATCAAAAAAAAAGAATGCTTCACCTACAAATATCTTGAAAAGTCAAAGTTTTTTGTAGTTGCGACCCTTTGAGGCCATGCTAAATGACTTGACAGATTCACATGTTAATTGTTATGTTTTGAACTATTGAAATATTCCTACTGTACTTTTTATAAGCAATTTTTATCTTTGTTGCTTAAAACGATCTGACGGTTAATATTAATTAAAAACAATAACTGTGTTAAAAATATCATATTTCTTCCAAATATAAAAGATCATGAGTATAAAATATGAGAGAGAATATGTAATAAATGAGTAAATAAAAAAATTAGTGGTGATCGATTGGGGGATATTCAATATAAAGATGTATATTTAATAGGAGTAGAAAATGAAAAAGCAATTTAAGTTTTGAGATACAAAGAGAAAATTACTTATTAAAAGGACCAACCCCAAAAAAGAGAAAGTTACTTATAAAAAAGACATGAAGGAATAATGTTTAAGGTAATAAAGAAAAATAGAAAAGTGAAATAATGGGGTGAATAAAGTCGGAGTTTGTGAATCACCTCATTTCCTTACTTCAAATGCCAAAATAACTGCAAAGTATAGTACTGAGTACTCTATTGAATGTCTTCAAGTTTTGTTTGTTTAATTTTTCCAGCAGAGGGCCATAGAAAAGAAAGCTGCAAGTAATGAGTGCACCGGTCAAAGAAGGTCTTCTTTTTATTGGATTATTATAGTTTTCTTAGATGTATTGGGACATACACCCAGAATTTATAAGCATGATTATTAAAAGCGCACCGTACCGGCCAATTTAATCATGAAACCAGTGAACCAGTCATATAACATGTCACATCCTCCAATCTCTGACTGGATCCCACTTACTGATATCAGATCACCTGGCCTGGAGGCCCCTGCCTCGGGGTCGAGGGAGGGACTCACAAGGAGTATTTGCATACTCCTTGTGCATTTCTTTCGCCTCCACAAGTATCGAACACTTGACCTGGGGGTAAGTACAAGTGTTTGGTGATACTTGCTATCATTGAGCTACCTGGCTCTGATACCAAAAATGTCAACACCCGTTTCCATTTCGATAATCGAAGAGTAATAAAGACGAAATTCAATGGGCATACAGAAAAGTACAATTATGCTGATAAAAATATTTCTTTACAATCCCAACGTCGTTCATCAACGAAAAACAGAAAATACAGCGAAAACTTAATATTTACAAATTTCGCCAAAATATCACAAAATAGACTAATTATGACCACGATCTTGTCCTCACCTCGAGACATGTGCCGCTCACTTTCCTGCTTCTACATCTTTTCCCTTAGACCCACTGGTACCCGCTGAGGTGTTTAGTAAAAATAGGGTGAGATTTCGGAGAATCCCAGTAGAAACATGCTATCGTTCATAGAAAAAGCGAAAAGTAAATATGATATATGCCATGTATGCACCAATTAATGAACAATATAAACATATCATCTGCATGTATACATGAGTAGGGCCCAGCCCCACTATTCTACACCGGTTGGATTTTCACCAACTCCAGTGTAAGTGCCTCTGGCACTACTAGCCCCTCTCTGGGCAAAACATGTAATAAAGTGCATTTACAAACAATGGCAACCACACAATCACATAACCATGGCATAGTGTAAGAAGGATAATGTCCCTACCTCAATGCCTTATAATCCTCTATTTAATGGTGTCTCGTAAAGCGTGCTGTCCCGGCGTCCGACTCGGTCCTAAAATATTAAATGTACCAGAAATAGGTCATAACCTATCCAAGTATCATTTTAGACTCTTCCATAGTGTTTATTGTGGTTATATTAGTATATGGTGAAAATTTACAAAAATGCCTCCGGGAACTCGGCTTGATGGCACGTTTTCCCAAAAATTTGACCAAAGCTATTTTGACTTATTTTCGCCCAAGGAATCCATTTCCGGGCTCGAAATCACCAAATTCAGTGTCAAATTACGAAAATGCCCTTGACAGCCCCGATTTAGGGATTTCAGTGGCGTTTTCGTAATTATGTTTTTTCGGCCTCTACTGAAAAAGTGCCCAACTGTAACCCCACCTATTTTTGCCCACTGAGTCCAATGGAACCATTTATTTCATGAAAATCCAACTCCTACTACCAGTTCTGGTCCTGGCCGAAATATTAGGGAAAATGGGAAAAATGAGGTTTTGTGTTTTAGCTCCCAAAACTTGTACTTTTCCACTTCTAATCCTTGATTAACTTACCTAAACACTTCTTAACCATGATTTAAAGGATTTTGGGCAGCATAACCCCTTAGGATCATGTCTTTTCTAATTTTACAACTTAACCCAAAAATCACAAAACCAAACAACAATCACCAACAACAACTTCAATACACTAAGAAGTTGAGATTTTGGAGATTACCTCTTGATCCTTGGTGTTTCTCTCTCTAGGATGTCCTCTCTCTCTCCTCAACCTTGAAGATTAGCTTGCTAAACTATGATTTCCATGAAGGACAAGGGATTAGAGAATGAACTTACACAAGATAGGAAGCTTAAATCACTTGGAAACAACTCTTACCTTAACTCTTGCTTCCTCTTGCTCTCTTAGTCTTCAAAACTCCCAAGCTCACTCTGTCTCTTCTCTTTTCTCTTTGTCTTGGCCGAATGTGTGCATGAAAGAGGAAGGAGTTTGTGTTTAATAAATTGGTCTTCTTCCTTCCTAACCATTGATTCAATCAAGGGCCCAAGTTGTGACACTTGTCACCATTTCTTCTTCCTCTTAATTTCTTCATTGACTTGTCATTAACTTGAGTCATTGTCTCCCTTTTCTTGCTCCAACAAATCCGTCCCTCTCCCTTTCTTTTCTCCACTAGCCATGCTTCTTTCTCTATGTCCATACTCTTACACCCTTTTATGTAATCATGTTTGTCTCTTCCTTCACTCAAGCTTACCATTATGCAATCAAGTATCTCCCTTCCTTTACTCAAGCTATCCCTTCCTTACTCAAGCTATCCCTTCATGCATTCACCATACTTTCAAGTTGTGTGTACTCATCCTTTGTCATCATTGAAATGTTCATGTAGCCTTGCCATCATGACTCTCTTCATGTAGTAATTAGGCATGTGCTCATGAAATCAAATTTTCTCCTCATTCATGTGTGTTTGGACGAAATTTCAAGAGGGAAGGAAAGGGAAAAATGATTTTAACAATTCCATAATTGATATAAATGAATTATGTATAATTCCCCCTAATTTCCCAATTCTTGATTTTATTCCTCCAAGAATAATCCCTTTTTTTTTTTGCATTTTCCTTGATTAATTGAAATTAACTCCAATTAATTGTAAAATAATTAATCTTGGGTTAATTTGGCAAAATTATGATTTTGCTATCACCTTTGTAATTGAATTCATTTCTTGAATTTATTTGCCCATTTCCTTGTTAACATGAATATTTCAAAATTCACAAAATCTAAATTCATGAATATTCACTATTTTAGTGAATTTCTCAATTAATTATAATATATTTTTGGTGAATATAAAATTTGGGGTGTTACATAACTGATTCGGTTGCGGATTCAATCCTTATTTAGAATTCCTTGATTTCAAAAATTTATGTCTAATTCCCCACATATTTTCAAAAATTATAAATTAAGACTCTATGGAAAGTTTCAGGTGTCTACTTTCTTATGCAAAAAGAATTATTCAAAAATATTATCATTTGATTCTCAAATATAATCAAATTCTAAAAGTATTCCAAAAAATATTATTATTTAAGTACACTTTCTCATCGATTTGGCCCGAGTTAGCTCTGGTTGATTCTGATCTGACCCTTGGCCCCTTATCCAGACTGGTTCAATGGTCGGTTTAGGTTTAGAAACCTTGTTTATAAGACAATCCAGGTTGGTAATTGATGGAGTGACTCTCACCCAAATCCCAATATATGTCTCGATTATCTTTGGCGCATGGGTCTTAATAATATCGAAATCAATGAAAACAAAGATTACAGATTATATAGTCATAAGAAGACAGCTATGATATTGGCAAAAAACGAAAAGAAGAAGACAGCTATGATCATAATAATGTTTTTTTCTATTTTCATGTCAATAATAAATAAATTATCAATTATTTTAATTTTTCAAAAAACCTATTTTTTATTTTTGGCAACTTAAATATAGCTTAGTTAGCATCTACATGAACCTTAAATAACATATTATAAGCATAGGAACCAATGCATAGAACTCAGAAAATTGTAAGAACCCAGTAAAAACGAAAAAACACCACAATGATTCGGTTGAAAATCATTTAAAACTATAAGGATCAATGGATTAATTTTCCTTTAATTTAACTAAATATTGGTCAGAAATTTTCTATTTTATATTAGAGTTAATGCAATGTTTAGTCCTTATAGTTTACTCTCATTTTAATTTTAGTTCCCTATAGTTTTAAACTATAATTTTTGGTCCCTAGAGTTTCTTTCTATCTAAAATGTCAATCCCTACATTTTAATAAAAAAACTGGACCGTAAAATATTTAAGATACTTTAAAAAATACATAAAATATTTATTTAACCATGTCTTTTTAAATAAAAAAGTATAAAATATTTAAAACTACACATGATATATAATAAAAAATATAAAAATCATGACATGAAAAAAAAAACGGTAATTTTAATGGTATGGGAGTTGCTAGTCAAAACATGAAACATTAGGGTTCTTAATTTAAAGGTCGGGGATGTTATACACAACTGGCATAAAGTTTGGGGTATTTTTTGTATTTTAACCTAAATTTTGTAAAAAATAAATCCAGGTGGTGCTAACTTGAAGCAATCTTTGCCACATGAATGACTGATAACTGAGTGAAGAATGTTACTCCCCTGCTTCTTTTTATAAATAATATTTTTTATTATGTAAAACGAACTGATAATTAAAATTAGTTAAAAATAATAAATGTGTAAAAAATGCTATATTTTTTTAAATATACTCATATTTATGAAAATGGCAAAGGGAAGAGAATGAGTAAAAAATATGAGAGTGAATAAGTAATAAATGATTAAATGAAAAATAATTAGTGGTGGGTGGAGGATAATTAATATAAAGACATGTATTTAATAGAGGTAGAAAAGAAAAATGAAGTTTAAATTTTGAGACATAAGAAAAAAGTTACGTATATTAAGGAATAGCTTTAAGAGAGAGAACGTTATTTATAAAAAGGACTGGAGGGAGAAATATACAAAGTGAAAAGATATGAGATTGAGTCACTACTACAGAATTGAGATATAACCACCCCCAAAGACGTCCCAAATTGAGAATTGGGTGGTTAAAAATGGAGGCGGTGGCATTTTCGTAATTGTTTATGTGTAGGGGAACCTTTAGGCGTCCCAAATTTGAATTTGGGACGTCTAAAGTGCTTCCTGGCGCGAAATATAAATTTCATAATTTTTTTTTAGCGCCAGGAGCTGGGTTTAGGCGTCCCAAATACCATTTGGGACGCCTAAAGTCCCACTTTAGGCGTCCCAAATGGCATTTGGGACGCCTAAAGTCCCACTTTAGGCGTCCCAAATGCCATTTGGGACGCCTAAAGTCCCTACTTTAGGCGTCCCAAATACCATTTGGGACGCCTAAAGGCGTCCCCTGCATGTCAGACACTTGTCTGACATGCGGTCTTCTCATCTAAATCACACCCTCACCTCACATCCCAACTTTACTCTTCTTCCTCCTCTCCCCACCCACACCGTCGGCCCTGCTGTGTTTTTTTCTTTTCTTCAACTCCTCCCTCCTCCCTTGTTCAAGCTCTCTCCTCCACCATCGGCCTAGCTTGTTGAACTCGGACTCCTCCCTTCTTCTTCTTCCTCTTTGTTTCTTCAACGGCTGCAACCGTGTCTGCTTCAACCTCACCTCCTCCACAGTGGGTTTTGCTCTCTCCTCCATTGTTGTGCGTGGGTGGAGCTCCAACATCTTCTCAACCTCTCAAACATAGTAGCTAGGGGGCGCCCTCAGGTTGGTTTATTTTCTTCAATTTTTTTTTTTGTAACAGAATATGGTTTATTTTGTTTTTGAAAAATAAATTAAATGGTTGAGATTGTGCTTATATTGAGATATCAAAGATTAGCCTGATGTGTTTGGTGTGGTTATATTGTTTAAATTGTATTGATTTGGGAATGGTTTATTTTCTTGTTTAAATATAAATTTACTTGTGTATAATAGAAACAAGTCTTCTTAGTTCTCACCCGTTCCATTGTGCTAAATATGAGTAAAGTTTAAAAGTTACTCCCTGTTTCAATTTGCCTCTGGTTAATTATTGAGTAAACTTTGTTCTTATAAGATAAAATGTTATATTAAATAGGGATGTAGTTAGAAAGGTTTTAAATTAGGTAGAGTTAATGAGATTTAAAGATTTCTTTCACTATTGTGATCATGTTAAAAGTGACTTATAAGAACGATTAGAAGTAGAGTATTAAATTTTAAGACAAAGTTTTTGAACTTTTATTTATTTATTTGTTCAAGTGTAACATAATGAAAGTGGCTCATAAAAGTTTCTTCCAATCATTGATTAGTGTATGCAACATGAAACCAATACAATTCATAGTTGTTCATGAAACCGTTAAAACCTCTCATTAAAATCCTGCACCATTAATTAGTATATATAATAAAATAAAATATGATTTATTTAAATTAAAGAAATTCTTGTATTAATTACACACAATTGTTTTGTTAATTCCAAATTCTTGAATTATGAAGAATAATTCAAGCCAAAACTTAAAAAGAAAACGATAACCCCAATATTCATTAAATGATTTTTATCTAAATATTTTCAATAAAACAATTTTATTTTTGGAAGAACTTAACTTAAAATTGTTTTGTTAATATGAAACTCGTTTTGTTTTTAATTCTTCCAAACCTCAAAAAAATTCTTTAATTTAATCTTATTGTATTTATTTTATTATACATTAATTTTATATACATATACTTATTAAAAAAATAAGTTACATAGCACTGAAACCCTTTTAATAGGAGAGATGAGGCTAGGAGGGGGCAATAAAGTTATTAAGCCCATATTTTAAAATCCTAAATTGGGTTGATAACTTAATTAGGCAATCCCATCATATGTCCTTGAGAATTGTACTAAATGTGTGAATGTTATTGGTAATGCCTTAGGTGGTAACAAAATGGATCATAGTTGGATGAATGCTTTAAGAACTAGTGAGGAATATGAGAAAGGGGTGGACGAATTTATTGAATTCGCTAAAAAGAATGCTCCTGCAAGAAATGGGAAGTATTTTTGTCCTTGTGTCAATTGTTTGAATGAGAGTAGACGGGATGTTGATGTCATAAAGAATCACCTACTTTGTGATGGAATAAATCTGCGATACACAAGGTGGATATGGCATGGTGAGGAAGTAACTGATTGTCCGTCACACAAGAAGGGAGCTGTGGATGTCATAGATGAAGATAGAATGGAGAGAATGATTAACGATGTTGAGGCAGAATCCTTTGCGCAGTCGCAGGAGTATGATAGCCTGCGGAGTGATGCAGAGACACCATTGTACAGTGGTAGTAAGTACACGCGGCTGACAGGAACATTACATTTGGTTAACTTAAAGGCAACTTGTGGGTGGACCGATAGTAGTTTCACATTGCTGCTTGAACTATTGTGTGATATGTTTCCGGAGGATAATGTACTTCCAAATCGTATGTATGAGGCCAAGAAAATCCTGTCTACAATGGGTATGGAGTATAAGAAGATACATGCTTGCCCTAATGACTGCGTACTGTACAGAAATGAGTACGGAGGTCTTAGTGAGTGTCCTAAGTGTAAAACTGCACGATACAAAGTGAAAAAAGATGGTGGTTGTGGTGATGTGACAAGTAAAAGGCAACCTTTAAAGGTTATGTTGTATCTTCCAATAATACCACGTTTTAAACGTTTGTTTGCGAGTGCAACAAAAGCGAAGAAGTTGAGATGGCACTCTGATGAGAGAATATCTGATGGGAAATATCTTCGGCACCCAGCTGACTCTCCACAATGGAAAAAAATAGATGAAATCTTCCCTCAATTTGGCAGCGAGCCGAGAAACCTACGGCTTGGGCTTTGTACAGACGGCATCAATCCGTATAGAACTCTTACTAGCACACATAGTGCGTGGCCGGTTCTCCTTGTAATATACAACTTGTCTCCCTGGCTATGTATGAAACGTAAGTATATGATGCTATCTATGATGATTTCTGGACCAAAACAGCCAGGGAACGATATTGATGTCTATTTGGCGCCTTTGATTGAGGACTTGAAGAAGTTGTGGGAGGAAGGCGTAGATGTGTTTGATGCTTATAAGAAGGAGTCTTTCAAGCTACGTGCAATGATTTTCACAACGATAAACGACTTCCCTGCGTACGGAAACTTGTCAGGGTACAGCGTGAAGGGTCACAAAGCATGCCCAATATGTGAAGCAGACACACACTTCCAACAACTAAAGCATGGAAGAAAAACTGTCTACCTTGGCCACAGGAGGTTTCTTCATCGGTTCCACCCGTATCGTAGGCTAAGAAAGCGGTTTAACGGCTTACCGGAGCATGGAATGGCTCCAAAGTCACTAACCGGAGAGGAAGTCTACAGTCGAGTGGAACGTATCCATGTCACTTTTGGTAAGAATCAGAGGGTTGCAGCTGAGAAGAACATATGGAAGAAGAGATCCATTTTCTTTGATCTTCCATATTGGCGTTCGCTAGACGTGAGACACAGTATTGATGTGATGCATGTGGAGAAGAATGTTTGTGATAGCCTTATCAGTACGCTTTTGCACATACCAGGGAAGACTAAGGATGGGATTAATGCGAGATTAGACCTTGTCGATATGGGAATAAGAGAACGGTTACATCCACAACTAAGAGATGATGGTAGGAGGGCATACATGGAGCCAGCAGCGCATACACTATCAAAAGCAGAGAAAAGAAGTTTGTGTGGGTGTTTGCATGAAATGAAGGTGCCGCAAGGGTATTCCTCAAATGTGAGAAGATGTGTCTCAATGGACGATTTGAAGTTAGTGGGAATGAAGTCCCATGATTATCATGTGTTGATGCAACAACTATTACCAGTAGCTATTAGAGGCATAATGAAAGATGAAGTACGAAACACAGTGACAAGATTGTGCGTTTTCTTCAATGCTATCTGTAACAAAGTCATTGACACTGAAAAGTTGGATGAACTAGAAAATGAGGGTTACATTATTTTGTCACAACTAGAGATGCACTTTCCGCCTTCATTTTTTGATATAATGGTGCATTTGGTAGGTCATTTGGTGAGGGAGGTAAGGCTATGCGGTCCAGTTTACCTGAGGTGGATGTACCCTTTCGAGCGATACATGAAGATCTTAAAAGGGTATTCTAAAAATCCTTATCGACCAGAAGCCTCAATAGTAGAAAGATATGTAGTTGAGGAGGCTATGGAGTTTTGCAAAGATTATATGTCAGGGAAGAAGGAACAATCTCGGCATGAAGAAGGGAGAAGCAAGGGAACACGAGGACTGAAAGTGAAGAATGTTCCTCGTGAAGAGGTGTTGCAAGCCCACTTGTATATCCTGAATAATATGGAAGAAGTTCAACCTTACATAAATGAACACAGAAACACTTTGAAGAACAAGAATCCAAGGAAGAATGACATGCAGATTGCTATTGAGCAAAACAAGACATTCATGCAGTAGTTCGAGGAAAAGGTTTTGCACGAGATCGGTGTGTCTGAGACAATCGAGTGGCTAGCTTGGGGGCCTTCGTTTCAGGTCATTACTTGGACCGGTTATGATATAAATGGCTATTCTTTCTATACCAAAGAGCAAGATGACAAAAGTACCATGCAAAATAGTGGGGTTATGGTAGAAGCTGAATCTATGCACTTTTCCAGTTCGAGAGACAAAAACCCCATATTAGCATCTATGGCCTATTATGGAGTTATAGAAGAAATATGGGAAATGACGTACAACAAGTTCAAAGTTGCTTTATTTAAATGTAAGTGGGTTAGCAACAATGCCGTGGTAATAGATAAACAATTTGGATTTGTCTCAGTCGATCTTCGAAGAGTTGGCTATAGAGAAGAGCCCTTCATTTTAGCAAGTCAGGCGAAGCAAGTGTTTTATGTCACCGATCCTGCCAGCAAAAATATGTCCATTGTCCTTAAAAGTAAAAAACAGAAGTATGGTGATCCGACCTTCAACCTTGATGACACACCACCTTTCACAACAACTACACCTCGAACAAATGAAGTAGAATTGGTAGATGATGACGAATATGCTGTAAGAAATGACCATGGTGAAGGACTATGGGAAACAATATAGAGTAAGACCTTAATTTATAAACGAGAACTGTGTTTTTTCTGTTTTACTTCCCGCTTACTATATACATGTGTTTTCATTGCAATTTACTTACGTTTCTGATGATGCTTTTTGTGTTAACAGGAATATGGACAACGTTAGTGATGACGAGAGGGGTGGAGATGACGAAAGCTCTAGCAATGACGAAATTCCTAGAGTTGAACCCCCTGCAAGAAGGAGGGTTAGAGGCTGTACAAAGATGGGAGCATTGGTTGCACGTCATGAACATCAACAGGAGAGGCTGCATATAGACTTCGATCATAATCTGAATCCAATTGGTCCTGAGGAAGACCACTTCATTAGCTACATAGGGCTTTTGGCTCGAAGCAAAGTGCGCATTACCTACGATAATTGGAGATTGGTTCCCCCAAAAACGAAAGACATGATTTGGCAGCAACTTTTGGTATGTAAGTTTTGATGCATTGTAGCTTTGTTCTTATTGTTTCAAACATAATAATCTTATGTTTTACCTTGCAGCAAACATACGATGTCCCCGACACCACAGAGATGCATAGGCACTGGATGGATGAGGTTCGTGTACGATGGAAAGGTTTCAAGAACAAGCTAACAAAGCATTACATTCGAGGGGCCCTTAGGGGTAACGATCCATGTGCACAGTATACATATTTATCTCCAGAGGACTGGAGGTTGTTTGCGGCATCACGAGCAGATCCTGAGTTTTTGGTAAGATTCTGTCATGATATAGAACTACTTATATCGTTGATTTCATATACTTTATATCGTTGATTCATTTTTTGTCGTTTTTCATTCATAGAAATTAAGTGCAGCAAATGCCCAGAGGCAAGCAGAAAATAAATATCAACATTTCATGTCTCGCGGTGGATATCGGAAGCTTGAGCGGCAAATGATGGCAGAAGAGTTACAGAAAATGAAGGAAGCAGCGGAATCTGATCCTAGCGTTGTTATCCAGCCACCGGCACCTCCTCCACGTCACAAAAAATGGAAGGCAGGGAGGATTAAGGCTGGGAAGTACATAAATCCGACTGTTGCTGAGGTTGCTGCGAGGATTGTAAGTAGTTATACCATAAGTACCTAATTTTTTACATGTCGCGAGTGCTTTCGATACATTTACGATAAACTGCATGCTACAGGATGACCTGGACGAGCAGAGTAGCCAAGGTTCATTCAATCCAAGTACACGGATGGACATCTTGTCAACGGCTATTGGGAAGGCAGATGACCTTGGTCGTGTTCGAGGAGAGACACGGGGAGTTAGTGCCGCGAGGTATTTTGGACGAGAGCCACGTTATTCGTCACAAGCTGGACCTAGTAAGGACGTTGTGGCCAAGATTCGAGAGGAGCTCGAACGAGAGATCGAGGCCAACCTTCGCGACAAGCTCCGACAAGAGCTGTTGCCAGAGCTTCAACTTGAAATGGCAAAGATGTTTGAAGCACAAAGGGCAAGGGACGAGGCTCGAACTCAGGAATCCCCGGCCTTCAATAGCACCAGAGGAAGTTACAACCCTCTGGAGCAACCACTTGGCCACCCTTCTCCCACTCCAGTGTCGGGACCACTTGGCGACCCTTCTCCCACTCCAGTGTCGGGAGACCCTTGCACCCTCTATTTGGATGATCCACTGTTGCGTGTTGTTGCTGATGCTCTCGTTCACACACGTGCTACCACCCACCATAATCAGCAAATTCCGGAGGATTTTCGTAGGGTGAATGTGACGAGTGTTAGAAAGGGGGAAGAAGGTACAGCCATCTCTGCTCCCGATCCAAAGGTTGGCACGTTAGGTCAAGCGATAGGATCTTTCATCCTTTGGCCTCGCAATCTTATTGGTTCAGACGCAACACCTCCAATGGTAGGAATTACCTTACTGTTACTGAAAATCTGTTGGCATCCTAATAACAATTTGTTTTTTGATGTTCTAAAAGGATGACGAAGCTGCGACCAAATGGCCCTTATTAGCACGGCTGCAACAGATCTACAAGGGCATTAAACAGATTGACTTGAAGATGCCTCCAGGGATTGTGGGCCAAGTGGAGTATCCCTACACGATTGACAATAAAGATCTCAAGCAGTTTATCAGGTTGGAGGAGATAGATGCAGGCTGGGTCAAATTTGCAGTCCGGTAAGTTTTTTTTCAATTTTCCCATAGAATTCATTTAGTGGTTTTTTGTTTTCATACATTCAAGAATTGATTCCTAATTTTAATTCTATTATAGCACCTTCCACGATCTCTGCGCAAACATGGAAAGAGGTAATTGGTATGGATTCTTATGTCCTGCGAATACGACAGGGGATACTTGTACTGTGGCACATAGGACTCACTATGTCGGCTACCAAATGGCACAAACCAAACTTCGTTGTTATCTAGCACCCATTGTCCAACGGTTCGTATTTACATTTTGTCAATTTCAGAAGTTTACTAAATAATTGTCTTCTCACTCATCTAACTTCATTTTAATGTGTACATGTTGTTAAAGAAACCACTGGACTTTGTGTGTTATATGTCCCCGCCGCAACGTAGTCTATTGGTTTGATCCCTTGAGTAACAAGCCAGACAGAGATACAAAATCCGTCTTCGACACGTAAGTTATCCTGTTTGTATTTCATTGACAACAAAAATAAATGAATGGTTCTAATTTCTGTTCATTTTGCTTTTCATGATAGTGCTTGTCAAACATATAGAATCCTAGGTGGGTCACGCGAGGGTATGGTTGTTAAAAAGCCAAAGTGGTTTTATCCCATAGTAAGTACATTCGATCCTACATAATTGTTTCATTGACGGTCCTTTTAGACATACCTTTATTGATTTTAACAACCAATTGCATCCCTTTGATTAAAAGTGCCCTCGGCAACCTGGCAACACTGAATGCGGATATTATGTTATACTTTATATGTATAACATAACTCAAAGTGGAATTACTAGCGATTTTGAAAAGGTAATCGCTTCTTCATTCTCAAATGATAATATTTTTGGTGTTCTAATCGAAATGCTAATTAATTCATTTGCTTGAGATTCATTTCATCAAAGCTTATTACTTTCTAATTTTCAGATTTTTGATAATCAAGATGCCTACCTACGTGAAGACCTTGATTTGATCAGAGATCTTTTGGCTGGACATCTTCTTCAACATTTAGAGCAGTAAACTTGTTATTTTATATCAGTTTGTACTTGTGTGATGACAGCGTTTTGACACTTTCTGGTTGTTTTTTGTTGATATATATAGTAATAGGTTGCATGAAAGGTTATTGTATGTATATATAGTAAAGATTGTAGTGCTGGATGTCCTTACTAGTTTGTAACGGACAGTGTGGTTTATGAATCCATCTTTTATTCTGTTTCTGCAGTTTCAATTCGTTGGGTAATACAGAATGTAAATTATGGTATAAAAAAAAATATTACTTTTAGATGTCCCAAATTAAGATTTGGGAGGCCAAAAGTCCCCCACCGTGGGACTTTAGGCGTCCCAAATTAAGATTTGGGAGGCCTAAAGTCCCCCAGGGTGGGACTTTAGGCGTCCCAAATTGTAATTTGGGACGCCTAAAGTCCCACCCTGGGGGACTTTAGGCCTCCCAAATCTTAATTTGGGACGCCTAAAGTCCCATCCTGGGGGGATTTTAGGCGTCCCAAATCTTAATTTGGGACGCCTAAAGTCAGACTTTAGGCGTCCCTATCATTTGGGACGTCTTTTGTCTCAACTTACTACGCCCCCAGCATATACGTCCCCCCGTTTTGGGACGTTAAAAGTGCCAAATTTGGGAGGTTAAAGCCCCTTTTTGTAGTAGTGAGTCAAATGCAAGTCAAAAGCTCTTGCACTAAGTCAAATTGAGTTATAACTAAGGGATTGAGTTAAGTAAATTAAAAGTTGGAGAACTAAACAATCATTTTCTCTTATTTTTATAATTTAAATTATATTTTAATATTTCTCTTAGAGTAAATAAATCTGATACATTATATAGTTATATATATTATAAAACTCAATCATTTTATATTTAAACTTGTTTTTCAATATATCATGCATATAAATAAGTTTCATTTTGTCAAATTGACTTTTGTTTATAAAAACTTATCTTCTTTTTTATTCAGAACATAAATCACATTACAAAAACATATTTAAACATAAATTATATATTACATTACTCAAGTGAAGGAAAAAATAATTACATTACTCTAACTGATTTTTACTCCAACTTCACTCTGGAGAAAACTATTTTTGCCAATACTGATAGAAAGTTTAGGATTTTGTTATACTAAAATATATGTAAAAAAGTTTTTGAAAAAACTCTTCCCTATCTATGGACTAGTTACACTATGTACTCCCCCACAAGTCTTGTTAAGGCTTTTTCTAGGAAATATGGATTATTGAATATTTCGTTGGCTTTTTTACCGAGACCCTGTAAACAGTACAATAAAATACTAAAATGTTACATTATCGAAAGTAATTACAAGTTTTATTAATACAAAGAAGTTGTCCTTCTCCAGAACTACTTATGTAACACCCCAAATTTTATTCACAAAAAATATGTTGTAATTATTTGAATAATTCAATCAAATGGTGAATATTCATGAATTTGGATCTTGTGAATTGTGAAATATTCATATTCATAAGGAAATGGGAAAATTAATTCAAAAATTGAATTAAATTACAAAGGGGATAGCAAAATCATAATTTTTTCAATTTATCCCAAGATTAATTATTTTCCAATTAATTGGAGTTAATTTCAATTAATCAAGGAAAATACAAGAAAATGCATAAATGGGATTATTCTTAGTAGAATAAATCAAGAATTTGGGGAATTAGGGGGAATTATACATTGTTCAATTATATGAATTATGGAATATATGAAAAACATTTTTTTCTCCTCTACCTTCCCTAAAATTCGTCCAATACATAGAAAAATAAGGGAAAAAGTTAGTCAAACTCAATTGGACCTAAATGATGACAAGGGATGGCATAAGGTTGAGTGAGTTGGTAGATTAATGTTGAGTGTAAGAATAGGAAGAGAAGCTTGAGTGGAGGAATGGAAAAGCATGATTGCATGAAGAGTGTGAACATAGGAAAAGAAGCATGGACTAGTGGAGAAAAGAAAGGGAGAGGGACGGATTTCTTGGAGCAAGAAAGGGAAGACATTGACTCAACTTAATGGAAATAAAGTGGAGAAATTATGAGGAAGAGAAGAGTGTGACAAGTGTCACATTAGAAGCCCTTGATCAAATCAATGGATAGGAAAATGGAAGACTAAAATAATAAAACATACTCCTTCCTCTTTTCAAGTCACCATTCGGCCAAGACTAAGAGAAAAGAGAGAGAGAGTGAGTTTGTGAAGTCTTAGGAGCTAGAGAGAAGAAGGAGCAAGAAGACTAAGGTAAGTGTTGTCTCTTAAGCATTTTCCTTATGATCTTCCATGAAATCCTTCTCTAAACTCTTGTTTCTCATGAATCCATGGTGGTGAAGTCACACTTTGAGATCAAGAAGAGAGGGAGGAGGATCCTAAAGTAAGAGGAAACCAAGTAGCCAAAGAGGGTAACTTCATGAACTTATCTTCTTGAATTGTTGATAATTGTTGTTTGGTTTTTATGATTTTTGGTTTGAGTTGTAAAATTAGAAAAGGCATAACCCTAAGGGGTTATGCTGCCCAAAATCCTTTAAATCATGGTTAAGAAGTGTTTAAGTAAGTTAATCAAGGATTAGAAGTGGAAAAGTACAAGTTTTGGGAGTTAAAACACAAAACTTCATTTTTTCCATTTTCCCCTAATATTTCGGCCAGGACCAGAACTGGTAGTAGGAGTTGGATTTTCATGAAATAAATGGTTCCATTGGACTCAGTGGGCAAAAATAGGTGGGGTTACAGTTGGGCACTTTTTCGGTAGAGGCCGAAAAAGCATAATTACGAAAACGCCACTGAAATCACTAAATAGGGGCTATCAAGGGTATTTTCATAATTTGACAGTGAATTTGGTAATTTCGAGCCCGGAAATGGATTCCTTGGGCAAAAATAAGTCAGAATAGCCTTAGTCAAAATTTTAGGAAAACGTGCCATCGGACTGGGTATGGCGGGCCGGGCCGGGTTCCCAGGAGCATTTTTGTAAATTTTCACCATAGACTAATATAACCACAATAAACATTATGGAAGATTCTAAAATGATACTTGGATAGGTTATGACCTATTTCTGGTACATTTAATATTTTAGGACCGATTTGGAGATCGGATACGACACGTTATTCGAGGCACATTTAAAAAAGGGATATTAAAGCTTTGAGGTAGGGACATTATCCTTCATACACTATGCCATAAGTTATGTGATTGTGTGGATGCCATTGTTTTATAAATGCGCTTTATTAATCAACACGATTTGCCCAGAGAGGGGCCAGAAGTGTCAAAGGCACTTACACTGGAGTTGGTGAAAATCCAACCGGTGCAGAATAGTGGGGCTGGGCCCTACTCATGTATACATGCAGATGATATGTTTATAATGTTCATTAATTGGTGCATATATGGCATATATCATATTTACTTTTCGCATTTTCTATGAACGATAGCATGTTTCTACTGGGGTTCTCCGGAATCTCACCCTATTTTTAAATAAACACCTCAGCGGGTACCAGTGGGGCAAAGGGAAAAGACATAGACGTCGGAAAGTGAACGGCACGTGTTTCGAGGCAAGGACAAGAACGTGGTCATAATTAGTCTATTTTGTGATATTTTGGTGAAATTTGTAAATATTAAAACTTCCACTGTATTTTCTGTTTTTGTCGACGAACGATATTAGAATTGTAAACGAATATTATTATCAATATAATTGTACTTTTCTGTATGCCCATTGAATTCCGTCTTTATTACTCTTCAATTATCGAAATGGAAACGGGTGTTGACAACTTACCCATATGACACTTTATTTTTTAACAAGAAATTGAAATTTTTCAAGGGCTGAACAATTTCAATTTATACCTCTGTTGTTACACTGCTCTAACTCCCGTCATGCCTTAGTTTTTACCTTTTATTTAATTACAATTTCCTGTTCAAAAAAGTAAAGTGTCAGATGGGTAAGTCATTTTTGGAGAAGACGACTTCTTTGTATTTCTAAACTGGCGTAAACGATTTTGAATGTAGTCTTATCGGATTAGTAATTACCTTCCACAGTATATCATTTTAGTTTTTTTTTAAACTGTTTTTAATGTCTCGGTTGAAAAGCCATGTTTGGTTTACGTATGGGCTTAGATGCTAATAGCTTGGATGGGCAATATAGATGAAAATAGAAATTGGCTCATAGAAGCATCCCTTCTGAATTCAAGGAATTATTGTTGTGTAAATATTGCTAGGGAAATTGAAGAAATATATAGCACTATGTCCCGTGCTTGATATAAAATCCTACTTGTCATTACAAGTGAGATCCTATATTAAAGACAGGAAGTAGTAACTTTTAATAAATCAATTTTATCATTTATTTATTATTATTAAGACTTTGTACTCACTTGGTATAATATATATTAAATATAGTTGATGTCGAAAATTTTTAAATTTTATGTCAAGGTTAATGAGGTTTATGATTTTTATTGGTTTTCGTGAAATATGTTGAAAATGACTTATAAATAAGATCATTATTAATAATATTATTAATCATTATAGTTTAATTTAATTTTGGTTTTGGTTCTGGTTCATATAGAGTCGTAAAGATTTCACTTGAGTTTAACTACTAATCCCAATGATTTTAATAAGTTTTGGTTTTGGTTTCTATAGTTAAATTCAAGCTAAATACTTATAAAACTATATGAATAAAAACTAACGATTAAAACTACAAAGACCAAAATTAAAAATAAATCAAATTATAAAAATTAACAATGATATTAACTCATGACCAACAATGTAATTGCAGCAAGGGAAAAAAGGGTTCGAGGACAAATATAATTTATCTGCCAAACAAAAATAATAAATATATTTGTTCATACATTTTGAAAAGATAAAATAATTTTTAAAAATTAAAAGACCATATACTGACATATGAATGAATTATAATTAAATTTTAATCTATGTTAATGTCTAAAAAAACAAGTTACAGTGACAAATATATTGCAATACGTACATATTTTGAAAATTCAATGCCTTTGCGGCCTTTTCTTCTTCTTCTTGTGTTTTTTTTTTTAATGTTTCTCGCTATATATACCGGTAACTGTAATACTATTTATAATAAAAAATGTCCGAAGATGGGAGGCCGAAATGTTTATAAAGGGAGTCAATGGCGCACAAAGTTGCGCCCCTAATCACATCTAATAATCCCTCCAGGTCAAATCTAAACTCTTTTTTTTTATAATAAAAGATATTCTACAAATACATCAGAAGCTATCCTCCTGAGTCAACATGAAAATTCATCCTGTTTACATCATTAATTAAAAGGGCGGTAATAGCATCAGGGGGCGAAAATGTGATATGAAGATCAATCGCCATCTTCCAAGCTTCTTTTGCCATAGCGTCTGCCACCGTGTTAAACTCCCGAATGCAATGTGAAATTTCCACGTCCCAATCTCTATCCAGCAGCGTTTGAACCTCCACAATAAGCTGAAAATCAGGGTGTTCCCGAGAAACGTTACCCTGAATTATATCCATTACTTCACTACAATCAGACTCAATCATGATTTTTCTGTATCCTTTATCCCATGCAACTTTTAGTCCCCACAAAACACCCCAAGCTTCCGTAGATACTACCGTTCCTTGCCCAATCTGATACATAAACCCCATCAGAAATTCACCATTGTGATCTCTCAACACACCTCCACACGTGCAAGTCCCTAAGTTGTCATTCCTAGATCCATCGGTATTAATCTTCACCCACCCAAGCGGTGGTGGCATCCACTGTTGTTGGTTCCTTTCTGCACTCTTATTTTGAACCAAACTTGTATTTCCCCATGTTAAGCAGGCACGAGCACAGGCTAATATGGCATGACTACTCCAAGTGTTGTTATTAAAACATCTGTCATTTCGAGCTAACCAGATATGTCGGCATAGCACCGAAAACCAAAGATGAAACTCGAATCCCTGTATAACTTCTTTTCTCCCCGCACACCATGTAAGCCAGTCATTTCTCTCAAAAGAGCCAAAGAATTGATCACGCCAATCCAGAGGTAAGAATCCTTTCCATAATTCAGAAGTGAAAGGACAATCCCGCAACACGTGGAGTACAGACTCGCTTGAGTTATGGCATATATCACAAAAACCCGTCGGATGACTACCTCGCTGATAACGCATTAAGTTAGTCATTAGACGACCATGAAAGCACAACCACAAGAAAAAACGGTACCTTTGAGGGACTTTCAATTTCCAAACACATCTCCTCCTGTTATTACTGTGAGGTTGTGGGGTGCCTACTAGATATTTGTAGGCGGATCTGATGTTGAACATTCCATCTGAAGACCATCTCCATACCGGAAAATCCTCCCCATTACGCTGATTAATATTGACACGTGCAATAGCTGTACATACATGACTTGGAAGTAGGTGCTGAAACTTTCTCATATCCCACTGTCCGGATGAAGTGATACAATCAGCTACTCTCCATTCAGTAGCATCTCTAGGCATTTCTCTGATTGTCAAACTCTGAAGCTTATCAAAATATGGGACCCAAATGTCATTCCAGAAATAAGTGTTCTGCCCATTGGTAACTCTCCATGTTAAGCTATCTTTGATCTTGTCCCAACAGTTACGAATACCCCTCCACGTACTAGACTCAGACCTGCGCTTCTCAACTTTAGGAATAATATCATTCCCGGCTTTATATTTTTCATGCAAAATCCTAACCCAGAGCGAATCTCTTCTGTTAATCATATTCCATCCAAGCTTCATCATGAACGCCTGGTTCTGGTACCGAGCCAACCTAAGAACAAGGCCTCCATTCTCCTTACGTGCACAAACACTATCCCAGGAGACTAGATGAGGTTTTCTGCTTGCTGAGCTACTACCCCAGAGGAAGTTACGACAACGTTTGTCAATTTCATCACAAATTCCCAAAGGAAGAGGCACTGTCTGCATAGCATAAGTTGGCATAGCCGACATAACAGACAACACAAGAGTATGTCTGGCAGCCATCGATAACATGTTAGACTTCCAATTGGCCAGGCGAGCATCCATCTTATCCAGAAGAAAACTGTACGTAGCCTTTGATCCTCGTTCATGTAAAATTGGCATTCCTAGATATTTCCCTAGATTTGACGTCGGAGTAAAATTTAGAAATTCACTGATTTCTCTGCTTTTTATATGATTTACATTCTTTGAGAAGTAAACTCTTGATTTTCCAACATTTACTTTCTGTCCCAAAATGTCACAGAAGTCATCCAAGATAGCCTTAATAACCCCTACGTTATCTAGATCTGCTTCTGCAAACAAAATGAGATCATCAGCAAAAAAAATATGAGAGACAGGAGTACCTCTTTTGGAGAGCCTAAACGGTTGCCAAACACCCTCTTCAACTGTCGTTTGTATAAGATGCCCCAACCTTTCCATCATGATAACAAAAAGATACGACGATATTGGGTCACCTTGTCTAACCCCTCTAGAAGGGCAAAACTTATTAGTAGCTTCTCCATTCCAAAGCAATTGCAAATGAGACGTCGACATACAAGCTTGAATAACTTTGCTCAGATATTCAGGAATCTTGAGTTCTTTTAGACAGTCGTAGACAAAATTCCATCTCACCCGATCATAAGCCTTCTCTAAATCAATCTTGATGGCCATGAAACCCTTTTTTCTTTTTAAGGACTTCATAGAGTGAATGATCTCCTGCACAAGTATAACATTATCTGAACTCTGACGCCCTTTAACAAAACTACACTGATTCGGGGCTATCACCAAAGGCATAATTGCCTTGAGTCTGTTTGATATAACCTTCGTAACAATCTTGTAAACAACATTGCAAAGACTTATAGGACGAAAATCACGAAACGTCTCTGGATGTTCCACCTTCGGAATGAGAACAATCTGAGTCCCATTGATTTGTCGTATCCACATCGGATCATTGAAAACTCTTTTCACTAATTCAATCACTGACGGTTTTACAGTTTCCCATTGGCTTTGGTAAAATAGCGGATTGAAACCGTCTGGCCCTGGTGCTTTCAACGGCCCCATATCAAACAAAGCTCTCTTAATCTCTTTCTCTTCAACCGATCTCCCCAGAATATGCAAATTTGCATCGTCAATCTCAGGATAAGTGCATCCAAATACCAAAGATCCATTATAATTATGGGTTTCTGTATACAAAGTTTCGAAGAATTGGCTTCCCAATCTCATAATTTCCGCTGCATTATATGTCAATTCCCCAGATTCAAGCTTTAATGCTTCAATTTTATTCCTTCTTCGTCTGCCATTAGCCACAGAATAGAAGTATCTCGTATTACGATCTTCATCCACATACCAATTAGCCCGAGAGTATTGAAGCCACATGACTTCTTCCCGTGCCAAAAGTTTTTCAAGCTCTCCCCATAGCTCCCCTCGTAACCTCTCAAGGTGCTCCGAGATACCTACCGAAGCCATCTTTGCATTAATCCCATCTAATCTACGATATAATCTATCTTTCATATAGGATATATTGCCGAAAACCTCTTTATTCCATAACCTCATATCCTCAGTAAATTGTTTAACAGATCCGCACCAGTCATCGTCCACCCCCCAGTGTGAATGAACAAAATTATTGAAATCATCATGCATAACCCAGGGAGCGAAAAATCTAAAGGGCCTTCGATTCTTTGCCGTAAGAACATGAGATTCAGTATCAACCAACACCAGACAATAATCGGATTTATATTTTGTCAAATGTGTCACTGTGGCATTAGGATTATTTCTAAACCAGCAGTTATTAACCAAGGCTCTGTCTATTCTGCTCTGGCTATTCAGATTCCCCCAAGTAAATTGAGGTCCATTAAAACCAATATCAAGTAACTCGCTATTCAGAAGCCACTTCCGAAAAGACCTATCAATACCATTAGTCTTCCTGTGATTCTTACTCCAGCGTTCCTCGGGATGAGAAACAGCATTAAAATCACCAATCACAACCCAGCCTCCCGTAGTCAATTGCTGAATACCCTCAAGAGTCTGCCACAGTTGACGTCTAATAACCATATTTGGGTTCCCATACACCACAGTTATAGACCACTCATCCCTGGTACCTTTATTAACCATCCCATGAACAAATTGATCCCCTGAAGAAGTAACAGAGAAATTTAAAGTTGAATCCCAAAACAACCACATACCTCCACTAAAACCACGAGCTTCAACCACGTGCATATTCATCCATCCCAACTTCCTAGTAATGAGCTTAGCTTTAACACCTGGCTGTCTAGGCTCCAACAGGGCAAATAAATTAACACCATGTCTGGCAACAACATCACTAAGTAACCTTCGAAAGGAGGCACCACCGGCACCTCGAGTATTCCAAGTTATAATAATCATTAAAAAAATAATAAAATAAGAGAAGCACACAAACAACCCAGGCATTATTGAGACAAATGTCCCTCCTGAACATCCTCAATCCCATGCATCACCACATCATCAACACCTCCAAGTGGAATAATTCGAGGTACAACGGTCTCTTCTCCTTTTGCTCCTGGGTCAATCGGATTAGAGGCTTCTAGACGAATAGTGGAGGAATTGGAATCTAATTTTATAACATTCTTCTTTCTTCCTGACCCCACTTCCCCACTTAAATTACACGACGTTCCAGCTTCTTGTGTTTTCTCCATACTCAATATTTCTTGGGAAGCTCCCTCCTCAATCCCTTTCTTTTTAGCTACTAGGATCCCACGTGTTTTATTCAACTTATTAAAATGCCCAACATTATTCACATCATCACCACTAATCTCCTTTTTTCTTACATTTGAAATATCTGATCTATTATTACCCTTGCTCCCTTTATTTAGAACAGGTAGATGACCAGTTTTTTCTTTCGTATCCCGCGACCTATCTCCTGGCTTTGAACTAACACGAATCTTCCCCTGATATGCGTTATCACCAGAACCGCCCTCAATAATTGTCATGTCTTCAACATTCAGAGCCTCAAACCGAGATCCTCCTCCCATATTTCTAGAAGGTAAATCACGCCTAGGCTCACGACTATAATTTCCGTTCCTTGCATTCGAGTTCCATTGCCCCCTTCTCTGACTTGGCGCCACCATCCACTCCCCATACATTCCAGCAGTTATTTCGGAGGATTCGGACGATGGTGTTATAGCTGTAGAATTTGACGTGTTATCCGTGAATGCTGACTTTGATGTATTTGTTACTTGATTATTTGGGCAATGTTCAGTATCATGACCATACCGCCCACATGAGAAGCAAATCAAATACAGACCCTCATAAACAATCTTCTTATCTTTCCCATTAATCATTATGGATGGAAGTAAAGGTGCATTCAAATCAATCTCAACACATAAACGGGCAAAACGCCCTTTGGTTTGCCTAAGGGTATTATTATCCACTTTTAGAACCCTTCCTATTTGGTTACCCACCACATATAAAATACCCTTATCATAAAAATCAACAGGGAATTTAGGAATTCTTACCCATACTGCAATTTTAGAAACCTCACCAGAATCGGGATCAAACTCTGGCTTCCATAGCTGCACTGCTAGGTAATGATCCATGTATAACCAAGGGCCTCCTGTTAACGCAAAATCATAGTCCTCCGTATTGCTCATACGAACCAGAAAATACCCGGAGCCTATTTCAATAGTTTCAACCTGCCCTCTACGTCCCCATAATTGTTGCAGTTTTCGACCCAATTGATCCTCTCGCACCATTCTGCCAAGTAATCTAACGAATAACGACGTTGACCATTTCCGTGCTAGCTTCATTCTAAACTCCGGAGACACAATGATATTTGGACCCCTCTTCGTTATCTCCACCTCAATTCTGGACTTCCATCCTTCCCCTTTCCACCATTCTTCTTCTTCATCTGGACCTTCCTCTCTTGTCTGATCTTCGACACATGCCTCCTTGTACGATCTTTTTTGTGCTTCCGGTATAATTGTTTCTTCTTCAATATCCTCATCCCTCATCCAGTCCTCAACCCGTGGGGCTAATGATTGCTTACCTGTGAACTCTTCATTATCATCTCGAATTTTCTTTGAATTATGCTCCAAGGCATCACTCTTCTTCATCATCGGCACCGAAGCCATTCTTTCAGGACTACGTTCCCTCTCACGTTCAATCATGTCTAACAGCTTCAAAGCCGTCCAGACAATGAAAAAGTACAATCCTACACAAACTTAAAAAAAACCAAAAAAAAAATCCAAAAAAAAAACAAACAAACAAACAAAAAGAAGAAAAAAAATCGAAAAAAAAAAAAACTCTTCTCTTCTTACCTCTGTCCGACAGCCCCCTCAACGGTAAGAAAAAGAAACTCAGATCACAACGCAGATCCGTCGACTAGAGGAGATCATATGAGAAACACGAAAATTGTAACTCTGAAGGAGCAGATCCTCCACCCGAATCTAAACCCAGGCGACGATTGCAGCAACGAGCTTGATCTCTGACCGAATCTTGAGATCCGAGGTGCTGACTAACAGCTCGAGAATGATAGACCAATTCACAGCTGGAAGCAGAAATCAAACACAGCGAGCTATTCAAGTCAGATTTTCAACGAAGCAGAAACACAGCAGTCGGACACTCCAAACTAAAGCAAGACGAAGCATGAAAAACCGCCAGAACTGCAGCAGCGAAGCGGATGACCAGCGTCTTAGATCTGGAAGCAAGCGCCTTCAACATGAACAACACTGTCGGCTCGTTTTGGTATGAGCTCAGGAGCTCATCACGCAAAAGCAATCACAATCGGAAAATGTTTGGGTGGCTTAAAAGCGAACGCCCTTTTTAATAGCTAAATAGTATGAAAATGTTATTTATAGCTAATAAACATGAAAAAGTGGCCTTGTTAATTGTTAAACTATAGTTATTACTATCTTTAATTTTTAATATAAAACCCAATTTATAATTCAATTTCTTCATTCACTGAGGCGGGTGTTAGATTATGAACTGGAGGGAGTAATAACTAATGAGATTGTCCCGCTCAAGGCAACAACAAAAATTGCTTCAACAACAAATATTTTGGAAAGTCAAAGTTTTTGGGTAGGTGCAATCTTTTCAGGTCACACTGAATGACTTGACAGGGTCACATGTTAAATTGTTTTGTTCTGAAAGTCCAAATAATGTTCATGATTAAAAAGAAAATAGAAAAGTGAAATAATGGGGTGAATAAAACCAGAGTTTGCGGATCGCCTCAGAAAAAAGATGCTGTCTCTGTTGACTTTTCTTTTAATTTCTTCTTTATTTATCTATCATTAAATTAATTTTACAGTTGAGATTTGATATATTATTATACTATTAAATAATAAAAATAAATTTAATATGCACATAATACAAGCTACAAAACAGATTGAGGAGGATAAATAAATTAAAAATTATAAAATATTTTAATAAAATTTTACAGTGTTAATGCATTCATATTAAACTTTAACATTATAAATTTATATATATGTGTGAATTTTTTTTATTTAATATTATAATATTATTATTATAATGTACTCCCTCCGGTCCTAAATATAAGTTTTAAGTTTGAGAGTAGATTCATCTTAAATATAAGCCTTATTTTAGTTTTGTCTCAACATGTATTGCTTTTTTTAAAAAAAAAACAAATTTGGCCTCATTGATTGTATACACTTATCGCATATTTTTTGACTAATGAATGTGTGTAAATTGCATTAATTAAGAAGGTGGATGAAATTTATATTTATGAAGGAGGGCAAAGGTGGAAAAAAATACTTCCTCTGATCTACAATATAAGTCGCTTTTGAATGATCTGATCCACAGTATAAGTCACTTGAAGAGATATTAATGCTTATTTGTCAATTTTACCCTTGTAATTAATGTTCAAATATGACTTATTGTATTTTTCTCCCTCCTTTAATACCTAATTTAATATGGGTAATGTTAGACATTTCTTTCAATTTAGGATGAATTTAATGAATTAACTATTATTTATTGATTCTGATGAATTAGTTAAAGTGACTTATATTGTAAATCAGAAGGAGTATATTACGTACATATTTATTGATTTTAATTACCTTTAACTACTTTCTTGATAAATAAATAAAACGGTTATTTAAAGTTCATATTTAGGGATGGGGGAGTATTAAATCTCAACTAGTGAGAGTTGATCAGGTGATAAAAATAATAAATGGAGAGGAAAAAGTGAGAATGGTAAATGGTGAGATTCCAACTCCATAAATAGTAACATGATGCCTGATAGGTCCTTAGTTTAAACGAAACTAAAAGCCAAATAATTGTTTTATATTTATCAAAAAAATTAGTTAAAAATAGTTAAATATAATAAGATATCTATTTTTTTTCTCAAATATACCTTTATTCTTTAACAAAATAAGTGAGAGATAATAAATGGGAAAAAGGAAGAAAGAAAATGTAGGAGAGAAAATGATAAGAGAGAGTGTGGCAAAGGAGAGAGAATGTAGGGACAAATTTGAAAAAAACTATTAAATGTAGAGATAAAGGCAAAGTAGATCTTTTAAAAACTTCACACCCCTAAAAAATCTGACTCTTATATTTTGAACTAGAGTGCTAATGAACGTCTTCAACAAGTATCGTTTGTTTGATTTTTTCAGCGGTGGGCTAGAGAAAAGAACACTGCAATTAATGAGTAAGCGCCTATTTGAATTAACGGTAGAAGCTACTTTTTCCAACATGATTTTTTATAAACGAGGTAAGTTTGTGAGAGGAGTTTTGTCTTGACTTACGTGAACGTATTTTTCCACCGCTTTCTCAAACAGACCCTAAATATATTGGTGCATCTACTTGACTCTCACCGCCTTGATTAATTTTACTGCATAGGTCTTAATTTTATCAAAATCAAACAAATAAAAAATCATAGAGCATAATAACATTCTGGTCCTATTTATAAGTCTCAATTAACCAACTCTCATGTACCAAGAAAAATTAGTTAACCCATTAATTATGGGATAAATTTTCAATGTTGCCCTTATTTATAAATAATTTCAACTTCCTAGAGTCCATATGAATAAATTCTTTTTGTTTATTGCAATTAATAGGGCCAGAATTGTAAAAATCGTATTTATTACTCTGAAAGTGGACTTATAAAACAGACCAAAATTTTTCCTCAAATAGAATTACTCTCTCCGTGCCTATATATAAGATCCTTTTTTTAAATGAGTTTGTCCCTTTTTATAAGATCCATTTTGTGTTTGTCTTAATAATAAATATACTTTTACCTATTTTGCCCCCAATTACTCTCTTATCATTTATTATCCATACATTCTCTTTCATCATTTTCTCATTATTACACTCTCTATTACCCATTCATAAATAGTGTCATTTTTTGAAAACAAATTATATTTTCTACATATTTATGACTCTTAACTAATTTTAAATGCTTCTTAGAATCCCGTGATTATGTTAAAATGACCTTATATATAGGGACGAAGTGAATAATAAATAGGATCAGAGTGGTAGACATAAGAATATGGCTATGTCGGGCAAAAATAAAAAAGAATACGCCTATGATCATATAATTTTTTATTTTATTGGAGGGATGGAGGGATTTTAATATTACCTTATTTGAATTGATGAGAGGAAACAGGAAAAGAGGAATTTTAATGTTACCTTATTTAATTTAGGAGAGGATAGGAGGGGCATCATTTTTTATATGGAGAAATTTGTCCTCATTTTATTTAAGTTGTTTTTTAAATCTTGGTAGAATATTTAATAAAAAATTTTCATAAATGACATTTAATATATGTAATTATAATTTTTTTGGCCAAACGTAATTTTAATTGAATAATTATTAAAATTAAATAATTATAATGTATAATAAAAAGTGAAGTTTGATTAGGTTGACTATGACACTCAATTATTTAAACTCCAAAAGTGAAGTTTAAATGTTTGTTTGTTTGTTTGTTTTTTTTTTTGTTTTTTTTTTTTGGGATAAAGTGAAGTTTAAATGCTTGGGGAGGGGAGTCTCCATTAACCTTTCTTTCTATTTCTTATTCATTTAATATCTTAACTATTGGATCATATTTTAATGGCTGAAATTTAATGCTATGTTAAAAATATTATTATTATATCACATATAATTAAAATCTATAATTATAAAATTGTTATTTAACATTATATCTCAACTATTAAAACATAACCCAATGGTTATGTCTCCTATATCATACACTCATTTATTAGTCACTTGGAAAGATCGCGTATCATACATATAAATTATAGCATTTACAAAATATATGATTTTATCTCCATAAGGTCTAAAATTGACTTAATTGTTCTGGAAAAAAAATTGATTTACACTAGTGGAAAAATGGTTTTTTAGACCAGTTAAAATTGACTTTTTAGACTGGTTTTGGATCCGGTCTTGATACAGCCGATCTTAAAAGTATGTCACTTTTAAGACCGGTTTGATAACCGGTCTTAAAAGTCAAACCGGTCTTAAAAGTCTCACTTTTAAGACCGGTTGTATTAATAACCGGTCTAAAAGTAACAATTTTAAGACCGATTGTCATGAGCACCGGTCTTAAAAGACCTCTTTTGTAAGGCAATTTACATAACATTTTTAAGACCGGTTATAATTATAACCGGTCTTAAAAGTTATTTTAAAACTTAAAAATTTTAATTTTAAGACCGATAATTTAATTTTAAGACCGCTTATATGTGTAACCGGCCTTAAAATAACTTTTAAAACCGGTTATTTTTATAACCGGTCTTAAAAGTGTTATATATATATATATATATTTTAATTGTGTGTGATTAGGTTAGTTACCAGAACGCATCCTAGAATTGCTACCTCCAATATCATACTTATTAAGTGACATATGGTGTTCAGTTTGCTTCCACTTACCATGTCCTTTTGCTTTAACCTTCTCATTGAATTGGGAACTTGTAACATGTCATATATCCTCATTATAATGTTTTGTTTAAAACCATCATATATATATATATATATATGCATAAATGAATTCATCCATATCATATTATGCAACCAACAAGTCAATTCATCAAAATATACAAAAACCATGTTAAAACCAACAAACATATCAAATCATGCAACCAACAATATTTGCAACCAACCAATATGTCAATTCATCAATATATACACAAAAATTCCTCAATTTTACAAGAACTCACTGGTGTAAAAATTCATAAATGAATTCAGCACAACAATTGCGAATGTGCTCAATATCTTCTTCTGGAGAGGGGTAAGCAAGTTCAAACATATGAAACACCAAAGCCATGCAAAACATTAACTTCAATTAAAAAAAATAAAAGTAATACAAAATTTTTGAAATATATATACATTTACCTCTTCAGTAAGTTCTATCGTGCTTAGGGTAATAATATTATACATGTGCCTCAGAATATACAACCCACACAAGTTGGACCCCGGTGGTTGCCTACGGGTTTGAAAAGTAATATGATATCATTAAAACAAGTATAAAATTAAAGCATGACTTATTATTGAATACATTCTTAAAACAAACCAATATGTAACTAACCTTTGGCAAGATCCATGTAGGGTCTTTTACCTCACGAATAGGCCTACCACAAGCAGCATGTTGGAATGTCCGCATAGCCCTAAATCATCAAAATCACAAAGGTTACTTATTTTACTCAAATTCCATAAATTTTGCACACGAAAGGTAATTAATAATGTAAGAAAACTTACGCGTTCAAACTCTTCTTCAATTCACTAGTTGGCTTGCTGAGGTGGAGGGAGCATAAGAGGATGACAGAATAACTCTTCTTGCACAAAATAGCCAATTACCAATGATCACTGAAAAAAGGGAAAACTTTTAAGCAAATATAAAAAATTATGTATATTATGAAATATAAATTTATTTCTTACCCATGCAAATATGGAGTCAAGAAAAACTCAATTGAGGTTTCACTAAGCCTGTGTGAAAAGTATGTGTGTATGATAGAAGCAGTGGTCCCTTTGTCGTAGAGTTGAACTGGGCATAGGAGTCCAAATTTATTGGTTTTGCCAGAGTCAACCAACCTACGATGCATGCACCTATAATAATTCAAGCAGGGACATTAAATCAAAGTTTAACAGCGTAATTTGTAAAATATTAACTTCCAATTTGAGAAGATACTTACATCAAAAAGAGCTGGACAATCGAAATCGTAAGCTGTTGTAAAGGAGCTACCAGGGACATTAAATCATCCCTCTCAAGATAGCATTGCGCCCCTGACTTGCCAATAGCTGACTCAGTAGACCAATCTCCTTTTGCAAAGGACGTATCATATGCCATCAGAATCACTTGCTGCATGACATTCAATGGAGGCCGTGAAACATCTTGAGTGGAGGGAGGTGGAGGTGGAGGTGGAGGTTGAGATGGAGGTGGCGGGGATACCTCAGCTCGATCAGAAACAAGGTTCTTTGGCCACAAGATGAAAGAGTTGATGACATCGCCCACAACCTTGAAGTCATCAACAGGGATAGAGAGAGGTGCATCTGCAATGATCACCTCTTCAACTGTCACTCTGACTTGATCATCCTTTATTTCTTGGTGGTGGACAGTTGATCCCAAGTTGTGCATGCTCCCCCGTGCAACCAATCATCTCAGAGGATCCTCCACAAATAAGTCACAAGGCTCACCAATTTCTTTTCCAGGAGCCTCTGATGACTGACTAATGCAACTCCCTTTAGTGCTCTGTTTAGGGTTTAGGGCATGAGCTTGGGGAGCATTGGTATCTGCTTGTCTTGTGCTTGTCATGATCATCCATTCCTCCTTCATCTTGCTGAACCTTTCTTCAAATCATGCATCAAATGATGCTTCTGCCTCGGCCCTAGCTTCCGCCCTCACAGTGGCCAATATACGCTCCATCTCCTCCCTAATCACCATACTACTCTAGGAACGGCGTCGGGGTGCTCCAAAGTAATCCCTTATGCCTACCCCTCCTCTAATCCCCCTGACACGGTCGGGATGCTCAAGTTTTCCTGTAGCTACGGTCAGGATGTCATTCCTCCCATCCGACCTAAACGATCCCTCAACTTGTTTTTTTTGAAGCTCCTCCTATAAGACACAGATGACAAATGTTAGAAATGAAATTTGTTTACTAAATAATTAATAACAACAAGTCAACAACAATACTTAAAATTTTCTCACCGACTATACGAGATTGTTCACTCGTATAAGACCCGCTCCTCTTTTGGTGAGCGAACAACCACTTCTCTTCATGACGTATCGGAGATGGTGGAGAAAGAAGAACAGAAAGATCAGATTGAGCTGCTTCTTGCAATCTCTTTCGTTTGGCCGCCAACAAGTCTTTTTCGGCCTTCGCATAACCCCTATGAGACATTGTATGGGGGCAATCATTCTTTCTACTACTCTCTTGGGCCTTTTTCCTTTTTTTCCTGGGAATAAGAAATCAAAATTAAGTCATTGTAAATCAATAAAGACAATTCATAAGCAAATCAAATGCAAAATAAGTCAACTCACCAATGCTTCTGGAGTAGTCCGAAGCCGTCTAAATTCTTGCCAAGTATGTTCGTCAATAAAAGAATACTGATCGCACGGATTAGGACAAGGCTGACCTTCTTCCACCTCGATATGCACGTAATTGTTGGCTAGACTTGTCTTAAACTTCCTCCAGCGTTCATCACAATACGTCATTGTCTTGTCATACAAGACTTCACTCTTAGGAATGTCATAAGTGAGCTGGATATTTCCCAAATATGTTGCTTCACACTTTTATCCACATTTCTCCACTGCTCTATCAAGATGCTAAGCTTGTTGCGTGCTAGGAGGCCGACAAAACTCCTATACCGGCTTGCATTAGGCCCAATTGGTTTCCAATAACTATCAAACTCAATCGGAATCTTTTTCCCGGTATTCTGATTGAGAGGAATGTCTCTCAATCTGGTGGCTCTCCTACCCCTTCTTCTAGGCCGGTTACATGGCTTACTGTGTTCCTGGCTAGGAGCATTGCTAGGCTCGCTTTGATTTGGATTAGTTGGATCGGAAGTACCCTCACTAGGATGACTCATTATCTAAAAACACTATTTAAGGATAGCTAGTGATGGTTTAAGGAAATTTTGCTACAAGACACTATCTACAAAGGCATCATTCAAAAGCAATTCCCAAGTTATGCTTTATAAACAAATAATTAATTGCAATGCACAAGTTGAACATACATGCAAAATAGGAGGCAATGTCAGCACAAGTTGAACAAAGTTGAACATAAATGCATTAGGAGGCAGACTCAGAAGCAAAAATAGGAGGAATGTTTGAACAAGTTGAACAAACATAAATGCATTAGGAGGCGGACTCAGAAGCAATACCAAAGTTCATATCAAGCAATATCAGCACTACCTTATCCAGAGTTTTACTATATTGAACATGCAAAAATACAGAACCAAAATTGAACCCTTCTCATACACAACCAAAATAAATCCAGGTCCACAGAAGCATAAGGACATTAACCTCAGACATACATGTATTATGTAAAACTTTTCAGAATAATTAACGGTACCTTCAACCTTTGCTTGAGGATAATCTTCTTTCTCTGGATTTGAACAGTCTTTGGCCACTTTATGATTCGAGTAAGGTCTCTCTTAAGAGGTAATGGACGCTTCTGAAAAGTGGGTTGGCCACTTGCTGCAAGAATCGAACAAAGAAAATGGAGGCCAAGTCATCTCACAATTTCAATGAAATACCCAAAAACGAAACCATTAATTTAATTGAACGCCTGGCAACTGAAACACAAACTTGACAATAAAAATGAGGTTGAGAACGAAACCAATCAGAGGGAACAAACGATGATAGCCTTACGGCAATGTATTCAACCGTAAATCTCTGTTGACGACGGCGAAGTTAAGGATAGAGGAGAGAAGGGGAAAGGAGGACCTGTTGCGAACCGACGGAGGGGTTTTGCTGATGTGCTTGAGTCTCAAATTTCAGAGTTAAAATTAAGCGCGTTTTGAAATCCAGGTCAGTTTTAAGACCGATTGTAATTAACAACCGGTCTTAAAATTAATATTTAAGACTGGTTATTAATAAATAACCGGTCTTAAAAATAGAAACTTTTTAAAACCGGTTATTAAATAATAACCGGTTTTAAAGTTTTAATATTTAAGACCGATTTTCATGTACAACAGATCTTAAAAATAATAATCATTTTATTTTTTAATTGTCTTTAATTCAGATAATATTTTCTAGACCAATTATATTTAGAATCGGTCTAGAAAATATATTACATGTATTTATTTTTTTAATTGTATATATTTAAATACCAGTTTTTATTATAACCAGTCTTAAAATTATTTTTAAGACCGGTTTTAAATATAACCGGTCTTAAAAGTATTTTCAATACCGGTTATAAATATAACCGGTCTTAATATTTTATCATAATTACAAAAATGTCACCCATCATATTTTTAAGATCTTATTCGATATAACCGATCTAAATGTTTCGGTCTAAAAACCCTTTTCTGTACTAGTGTTAATTGTATGTTGAGATGAACGCACATACACACGTAAAAAATTTTCTTTGAATGAAGGATATTAAATAGGTTTATTCTTTTTTAAGAAAAAGCATAAAATGTTGGTTGATTGCATGATGCTAACCGCTCCTCCAGTTGCAGTTCAACAAGCGATGCAATCGGAATTATTATTAAATCTGAGGGATTCAGTTCTCTCATTTTCTTCTTTCTCCTTTTTTCATAATCTTATATGTACCATGATATTAAAAAAATAGATGGTTTAAATTTAATATTTTATAAATTTATTATTTTAAATATAAATAAATAAATTTATTATTTTAAATATAGATAAATAAATTTAAATGGTTAAATATAGTTGAGCAAAGTGTCTTCTAGAGTTAAATATAAAAACAATGAGAAAACCACACCGAATATAAGTAAGAGGTTATTTTAGTTACACAAAACCAAGGAACGAAAAATCGGATCGGGTAATAAACCGATCACAGTACAGGTTTACACTACTACAAAAAAGTAAAGCTGTGGCGCTTATAATTGCATTAACTGTGGCGCTAGAGAAGTGCCACATATCTAGACGTCACTAAAAAAAGCTGTGGCGCTTTTAAATTTTTTTTTTAAAAAAATACCCTCCTGTGGCGCTTGTTTGAGGAAGTGCCACAGGAGGGGGGCCTCCTGTGGCGCTTGTTGGAGCAAGCGCCACAGCAGGGGCGCCTACTGTGGCGCTTGCTTGAGAAAGCGCCACAGGAGGCCCCCCTACTGTGGCGCTTTCTCAAGCAAGCGCCACAGTAGGGTCATTTTTTTTTCTTTTTTCTTCTTTTTTTTTCCTGTGGTTCTTTTTTATGCTTCCTGATTGTGAAGCTTTATATAAAATGAGTGGTTTTCGTATTTATCATCTCCACAAATTGTCAATCTTTCTATTTTATATTTCAACCTATTATATATATATATATATATATATAATTTTCACATTTAAAATTCAAGTTCCCCAACAATAATGTTCTTACATTAATACTCTCGAAAACTAACATAAAAAATATCACAATACAAGAACTTGATATGTGAACACAGTACATCAACAACTAATTAAGTAAATTAAAAGATTACTAAAAAACGCAAGCTTGTCGGCAAAAAAATTTAAACAAAGCAAAAAGGAAAACGAAACAAGCTAGGTTTTCAGTCTTTCCTATTAAATTAGGAACAAAAAGGCAAACTTTATATTACGGTTTATCTTGACTAAAAAAAAAATTTAAACAAAGCAAGCTAGAATGAAATAGTCTTCTTCTTACAAATCTATTAATTGACCAGCGCAAGGAGTGGGAGACCACGTTGGTGATGCTAGCTTGAGTGACGAGTGAGCGTGTGGGTGTGTTTTTTAGTGTGAAGATGATAGGAAATGGAGGGAGGGGGCCGACGGATCCACTAAGAAGATGAGAAAGGGAAAGTAGTTTAATGGAGGAGAGAGTAGTTAAATAATTAAAGTGGAGTAGTAGTCAAAAAGAGAAGGAATGGGGGGCGGACACAGGACCACTACACGGGAAATGAAATAATTGAAATACACTATCCATTTGAATTTTTTTTTTTTTTAAAAGGGGCAAGTGTGGCGCCTAAATAATTAGGCGCCACAAATTGCCCCATATCAGCTGTGGCGCCTAAGCATTAGGCGCCACAGCTGATATGGAAATTAGCATGTGTGGCGCCTATTTATTTAGGCGCCACACATGCCTAGTTTTTCTAAAATAATAATAATAATAATAATAATGCTGCAGCTGTGGCGCTTGGTGGGTTAGGTGCCACAGCTGCTTTCCTGGCTTCAAGTGTGGCGCCTGCGTAGGTAGGCGTCACACTAGGCCTCCTCAATTGTGACACTTAATCTATTAGGCGCCACAGCGGTACCCAAAATTTTTAAAAAAAAATTATAAAGGTAAAAAAAAAAAAAAGAGAAGCTGTGGCACTTGTTTAAAGAAGTGCCACAAAATGTGCGCCACCTTTTATCCTTTTTGTAGTAGTGTTAAGGGTTAATGGGTCAACCGGGGTCTAACCGGTAGTTGAACCGGTCATGTTAAAATATTATAATTTATTAGTGGCAATATATATATTAATATATTTTTAAACTTCTATAAATAAAAATGAAGATTTTTAGAAAAAAATTCTTAAAATATATTAGTATTAATTATAATACTTATACTTATGTAATAATATCTCCTTTCCTATAATTATTATATCCTTTTAAATAATTTTTTTCATTTTTTTTAGATTTGTTCTTTCTTTACCTACTTTTCTCTTCATTTTGGTCTTCAATCTTCCATTTTCCTTTAAAAAATAGCACAAAATAATAATTAAAAATTTTTTAAAAAATGAAACTAGTTCAACCACTTGAACCACCTGTTTTATCGGTTTTGACCAGTTTCAACCGGCTCAATAGGCTTTACGATTTAATGGTCAGATCAGACCGGACCATTGATCGATTCCCGGTTTAACCAGTTGAACTGGCCAGTCCGGTCCAATTTTTTGTTCACCGCACAAAACAAAAATATGCCCCTCCCTTCCACGTCCCCTCAATTTCAGAGGGGAGGCCTAGGAGGGTAATTGTCAAATAAGGAAATGAGAGCAAAATTTCCCCACTCCCCTCTCCTCCCTCCAAATCACTCATAACAAACACCCTCTAAAAGGAATAGGGAAAATGATACAAAGAGAACATGAAAATTGTTAAATGATGGTGAGGGCATCTGAATTTTTATAATTCTTGTGAATGGAGAGATCCAATATTGGGATTTTAAGATTTAAGGAAAAAGTAAGATGGAAATGCCACTTAATTAAAAAGCAATTTTCCCACCGCTCGCTGGAGTCCCTGCTAGCCATTGGTAATGGACAAATGATGAAAGTGGAATTTGATTTCACACCCACTTGCATTCCAAAATTATACATGATTATTGGGCCACCAAATCATATTAACATTTTGGCGTATAGTTATTTCCTATACATTTCATTAGCTACTAAACAACTTTCATTTAGCAAATGCCACTTTTTCAGGTCATTTATAATGTTTGTATAGCTCACTAGTACAAAAATGACTTTTAAGACCGGTTCAAAATGACTTTTTAGACCGGTTCAGGATGAGGTCTTGATACAGGCAGTCTAAAAAGTTTGATACTTTTTTAGATCGGTTAAGCAACCAGTCTTAAAGAAAACATTTTAAAACTGGTTGTAATAGAAACCGGTCTTAAAAATATATTATTTTAAGACCGGTTGTAATAATCACCGATCTTAAAATACCTCATTTTAAGAGCTACGGTAATACTTTTAAGACCGGTTGTCCTTAAACCCGATGTTAAAAGTTTCACTTTTAAGATCGGTTGTCTTTAAAACCGGTCTTAAAAATATATTTAAGACCGGTTATTTATACAACCGGTCTTAAAAGTTTTCTTTATGATTTTTTTTTCTGTTGTCTTTAATTATGTTTGTATACCAGAACACATATCCTGAAGCTACTTCCAAAGCCATACTTGTTAAGTGCAAAGTTGAGATTTAAGTGACAAATCCCCATATTCAATTTATACATGCCATATATATATATATGGAATTTGTTATATATGCAATCAACAACTAACTTGTAACAAAATAAATGTTGCCATAAGGTGTGTTCATTTTCCTTCCACTTATCATTTCCTTTTTTTTTAGCTTTCTCATTGGGAACTTGTAACATAACATAGGCTAATGGATGTCTCAACTAAGTTCACATGGAAAAATACATGATAGATGTCACATAATCACAAGTCAATTCATTTCATTAGTTATTAACAATTTTTGTTTAGCAAGTATCATGGCTACTCTTTCAGTTCATTAACAACTTTTGTGTAGCTATTAAAAACTTTTATTTAGAAATTAATAAATATGAAATTTAAAAAACGGGATAGCACCTGAACAAAAGTTATTAATAGCTAATAAACATGAAAAAGTGGCATTGTTAATTGTTAAACAAAAGTTATTACTACTTTAAGTTCTTAATACAAGACCCATTTTGTAATTCAAATTCTTTGCTCATTACAGTGGATCTTAGATTAAGGACGAGAGGGAGTAATACCTAATGAAATTGTCCTGTAGTGCATTACAAGTGAGATCTTATATTAAGGACTGAATGAAGTAACTTATATTAAATCAATTTTACCATTTATTTATTGTTGTCAAGACTTCATTCTCTCTTGGTAAATGTATGTTAAATAGGGATATAATGTATATCACTTCTACAAAAAAACGCTTTTAACGTCCCTTTTTTAAGCCTTTTAACATCTGAAAATAAGAGGACGTCTAAGTGAGCGACGTAGTAAAAAATGGCAATAACGTCCGTAAAATAAAGGACGTCTAAAGTCTACACTTTAGACATCCCCATTTTAAAAAAGGACGTCTAAGGTGTGAGTGTCGCACCTTAGACGTCCCCACTTTAAATGGGGAAGTCTAAAGCCTACACTTTAGACTTCCCGATTTGAAAGTGGGGACGTCTAAAGTATACTTTAGACTTTCCTATTTGAAAATGGGGACGTCTAAAGTGTCAGCGTGTGTATATAACGTCATATAACGTCCCTTTTTATTTATGGACGTTAAAAGTTTTTTTTAAATGACCATTTATATTCTTCACTGTTCAGCAAATTAAAATTGCATAAATAGGATCAAAGAATTATTTCATAAACCACAATGTCTCTTACATGGTAAAGAAACATCAACACTATCTAATAAAAATGTTAACTCCAACAATCTAATTCCATACAACAACAACAACAACAACAACTCCTACTACCTAATTCTATGTACAATATAACCACCACAAAGTGTCAGAAAGCTGTGTCTTACAAAACTACAATATAAATAAAAACTTTACTAATCTATATGTTGAAGAAGATGTCTGGCCAAAAGGTCTCTGATCAAATTAATGTCTGCATATAAGTAGGCTTCTTCATTGTCAAAAATATGCAAATTAGAAAATAAGCATCGATGAAATGAATCAAGTGAATGAATTAATTTGCAATTCAATTACAACACCAAAAATATTATCATTTGAGAATGAATAAGCGATTACCTGTTCAAAATCGTTTGTAATTCCACTCTGAATGATGTTATACATATAAAGTAAGATAGTGTCCACATTCAGTGCTGCCAGGTTGTTCAGGGCACTATAAATCAAAATCAAATGGTTAAAATCAATAAAGGCATATCTAAAACGACCGTTAATAAAAAAACTTGATTTAAAACTATTTACCTTTGAATAAAATCATTTTGGGTCTCTAACAACTTTACCCTCATGTGACCCGCCAAGGAGTCTATATGTCTGGGTTGCACTATCATTAAAATGAACATCAACAAAAATTAGAACAATTCATTTAAGTCAAGAATCAATGAAATACAAACAAAATAACTTACGTGTTGAAGACAGATTTTGTTTCTTTGTTTGGCCTTTTACGGAAGGAATCAAACCAGTCAATTATGTTGAGCCGAGGACAGAGAACACATAAACTCCAATGGTAACTATAACAACATATACAGATTAAAATGAAGTTAGATGACAAAACAATTATTTATTAAACATCTTAAATAGACAAAATTAAAACACATATCCTTGAACAATTGGTGCTAGATAACAATGAAATTTGGTCTGTCCCATTGTGTAGCCCGCATAGTGAGTCCTTGCTTCCAATGTATTAGTATCCCTTGTCATATTTGCAGGACACAAGAATCCATATAAATCATGCCTTTGCATGTCAATGCATATGCGACGGAAGGAGCTATAATAGAATTAAAATGATGAATGAATTAGTGAATGTGTCAACACTCATTTCCATTTTGATATACATAGAGTAATAGAGACCAAGTTCCACAGGCATACAAAAAAGTACAAACATACTGATGATAAGTATTTGTTTACAGACTAAAATCAATAGTATAGAGTTTGGCAACATCTATAAATATGTACAGAATATCAAAAGGTATTCCAAACATAGACTACATATAACCATAGTCTTCGTCTTGGGAAACGTGCCTATTAGTTTATCGCCTCATCATCCTTGCATTTCGAACCACTGGCACCCGCTGGGATATTTTTGTTTAGAAAAAGGGGTGAAATTCCAAAGAATCCCAGTAGAGGTATACTATCATTCACATAAAATGTGAAAAGTAGATATGATATGCACCATGTATACACCAATTAATGAACAATATAAAACATCATCATCATGTATACATGAGTAGGGCTTCTGCCCCACTCAACGTACACCGATTGGATTCTTACCCAACCCCCAGATATAAGTGCACTTCCGACACTAACTGCCTCTTCTAGGCATACCATGTTGATTAATAAAAGCACAAACAATGGCAACCACACAATCATATGAACTATGACATGATGTATGAAGGATAATGTCCCTACCTCAAGTCTCTTTCACCCCGAAACGTTCGCCTCGAACAAAGTGCCAACCTCAGGCTCCTAACTTGGTCCTAAATTGTACAATGTACAAGAATTAGGTTAAAACCCATTCATGTACCATTTTAGAAACTTCCATAGTGTTTCTAGTGGTTATATTAGCCTATGGTGAAAATTTACTAAAATGCCCCCAGGGATCCGACCCGACCCCCCGTACTTCATCCGACTGTACTTTTTCTGAAATTTTGACTGGGGATACTCTAACATATTTTCGCCCAAGGAATTCATTTTCGGACTCAGAATTATCAAATTCACTGACAAAAGATAGGTATGCCCTTGGCAGCTCCGCTTTCCAAGTTTCAGGGGCGTTTTCGTAATTATGCTTTTTCAGGCTTTTTCGAAAAAGTAACCAACTGTAACCCCACCTAATTTTCCCTCCTGAATGCAATGGAATCATCAGAATGTCAAAAATCCAAATCTAACCCCTAGATATATACCTGGCCGAAACTTGGGTATTTACCGAGAAAAATTGTGGTTTTTCGATTCTAACTCCGTAAACGTGTTCCTTTCTACTCCTGATTACTTTATTCACTGTTTAATTACGTTATAAATACCATTTAGTACCAACTTTGGCAGCATAACATTTCCAACATCACATTTCCAAATTCAAAAACAAAGACAATCCGGCAAAATTTCACCGAGTAAATCGACCACAGCAGCCAGAATAGTCAATATTCGAAGGTTTGGAAGTTACCTTTCGCTTCCTTCTAGCTCTCCTTGATGTGGCCAAAAAACCCTAGCTCCCAACACCAAATTTGTGTTTCCCCAACCTTGAATAACATGGAAGAATAGCTTAGAAGCAGAGTTATACGCGTTAGGCACTACAAAAAAACATCCGATTTCTGATGGAATTTGCCACGGAATCAGCTTTCCCGACGGAATTTCTGATGGACCGCATTTCCAATGGAATCTGTTTCGTCGCTAATAGGTGCGTTTCAAACAAATTTGCGACGAAATTTCAATTCCATAGGAAATTTCTGACGGAATTCGTTTCCGTAGCAATTTTTTTTTTAAAAAAATGAAAACTATTTTTAAAAGTTTTTTTGAATATTTTTAAATTTTTTTTAATTTACAAAATGCCATGTGTTTTCGCCTCAGAGCGCCACGTGTCCTTCTCCCTTGGCTGCCATGTGTCGGCACCTCATAATTCCTCCAAGTGCGTCTTCTTCCGTTCAAATCCACGACCTCAAGCTGGCGACGCCTTCGCGCGCGAGTCTTTGTTAGTTGCGCCAAAATGAACCTGTGTCATATTATTACATATTATTATATATATAATATTATCATATATATAAACATACATATATATAATTAATTATTAATTAAATATAATATTATTAAAAATAATGAAAAATTTAAAAAAACGTAAAAAAATATTTATATATTTAAATTAAACAATTTTTGAATTAAAATTATTTTATAAATAATAATTTAATATTATAAATATTATTTTTAATATAAAATTATAAATATATTAATAAATAATAATATAATTTTAATAATTAAGGTTAAATAGAATTATTTAATAATTAATATTTTAATTTTATAAATATTATTTTTTTAAAAAATTAATAAATTTTAATTTTTCCGACGGAATTTTCCGTGGCAAATTGCCACGGAAATTCCGTCGGAAAACTTTCCTACAGAATTTCCGTCGGAAAACTTTCCGACAGAATTTGTCTTCAGAAAATTTCCGATGGAATTTCCAACGAAATTTGCTACATAAAAGGTTCCGTCGAAAATCGGGTGTTTTTTTGTAGTGAGGCACGAATTTACTGAAGAAATCGACTTTCCTCTTGAGTTTTCTTCTCTTTCTATCTCTAGAATTTCTCAACTCCCTCTCTCTCCTTGGCTGCTATTGAACGACGATTTTGAGCCCAAGAGGAAGAAGATGATGCTTTTATCATATATCTTATAATATTTTAATCATTTGTTTAATTTCCAAAAATTAAACTTTATGTACATAAACCCCTATGTACATATAACTATACCATTAAGCCCAACTACTATTTCTTTCTTCCTGCTACATGTAGGAGACACCTAGGGGTCCTTCCCTTTAGTCTCAATTGACTTCACAACTTGTTCAAGTTACAAATACACGTAAAGTCACAATTTTTGTCAAAATTGCACTTTTGCTCAAATTTTCCATAAATTCATATTTATTTGACCAAAATATTTCAAATATATTTTCCCCCTTTATTTCCCTTAATTAATTGAAATTAACTTCAATTAATTGGAAAATAATTAATTTTGTGCTAAATTGACAAAATTACGAAATTGCCATTACATTTTCTATTTAATTCTTTTCCTTCTTTTTATTTCTCCATTTTTGACCTTAATATTGGGCTTTTTAAATTACCCAAATTAATTCCATAATTATTTTTTCCCAATTTCTCATGAAAATGAACATTTATAAAATTCATAAATTCCAAATTCATGAAGATTCACCAATTTTATTGAATTTCTCGAATAATTACACTATATTTGGTGAATATAAAATTTGGGTTGTTACAGTTCTCCCCCACTTAAATAAATTTCGTCCCTGAAATTTGCTACACCTATACAGCCATAAAGTTCGAGTAACGTTTCTTTATACTTTCCTCTGTTTCTCATGTAGCCTCTTGGGACGATAACCCTTTTCAGACAATCTTGATGAATGGAATGCTCTTGTTCCTGAGCTGCTTCTCCTGCCGATCAATGATTCGATCAGGTGTGACTTCATAAGTCAAATCGTCATGCATTTCCACGTCTTCATACTCAATCACATGTTCTGGATCAGGTTGATACTTTTTCAACTGGGAAACATGGAAAACATCATGTAACCTGCTCAGATTTGGTGGCAAAGTGATGTAGTACGCTACTGGCTAAATCTTCGCCAAGATCTCGAACGGACTAATGTACCTTGGTTGCAACTTTTGTACTTTCAATGCTCTACCAATACCTATAATTGGTGATACTTTCATGAACACATGGTTGCTGACTTCAAATTCCAGAGGTTTATGCCTCTTGTCCGCATAACTCTTCTATCAGCTCTGAGCAGTTAATAACCTCTGTTTCATCAACTTTATTTGCTCCATTTTCTGGTCAATAATATCTGGTCCTAGCAATTACCTCTCAGACAACTCTGTCTAACACAAGGGCGATTGACACTTCCTCCCATACAGTGCCTCATATAAAGCTATCTGGATGCTCGAATGATAACTGTTGTTATAAACAAACTCAACAAATGGAAGGAATTTGTCCCAACTACCTTTGAAATCAAGTGCACACGCCCTCAGCATATCTTCAAGTATCTGTATGGTTCGCTTTGTCTGCCCATTCATCTAAGGATGATATGGCATACTGAATCGGAGCTTGGTACCCAAAGCTTCATGAACCGCCTTCCAAAACTTAGAAGTGAACCGTGGATCTCTATATGAGATTATGTTCTTCGGAGTACCATGTAACCTCACAATCTCCTTAATATAGATTTTTGCCAGTTTGTCAGGGGAATAGTGGATACTAATAGGTAGGAAGTGGGCTATATTCGTAAATCTATCAACTATCACCCATATAGCGTTGTGGTTTCTGACCTTGGGTAGCCCTGTCACGAAATCCATAGTAATGCTTTCCCACTTCCACTCAGGAATCTCAGGGTTCTGCAGAAGTCCCGATGGTCGCTGATGCTCAACTTTCACTTTCTTACATGTTAGACAACGAGCGACAAACTTAGTCACCTCTCTTTTCATCCCTGGCCACCAGTATTGGACCTTGAAGTCATGGTACATCTTTGTAGCCCCTGGATGCAGAGTATACTTACTCTAATGTGCCTCCTCCAGGATTTTCCGTCTCAGTTCTGATTGCGGTGGAACATAAATCTGCTTCTTGTACCTGACTAGTCCGCTAGGTGACAAGTCATATTCCTAAGTTTCACCTTGAGCAATCATATCTTTGATAGATAAAGCTCGTCTATCTGATAGCTATGTTTCTTCGATCATTGCCCTCAGATCATTGTATACTTCACTAATACTACTGCTCATCAACATTTGATTTGGCATATTGCAATCTCAAAAATCCTCGATCAGTTTTTGCTCACGGATCATCATGGCTGCCACATGCATTGATTTACGGCTCAATGCATTAGCAATGACATTAGCCTTTCCAGGATGATATTTGATTTCTAAATTATAGTCTTTCAGCAACTCTATCCACCTGCGCTGTGTCATCTTGAGCTCTTTCTGATCATACAACTACTTCAAGCTCTTATGGTCACAGTACAGCTCTACGGTCTCACCATAGAGATAATGTCTATAGATTTTCAAAGCAAACACAATTGCCGCCAACTCAAAATCATGGGTAGGATAGTTCAATTCATGAGGTTTCAGCTGATGAGACAATTTGCCACCACTCGGCCATGTTGCATTAACACACATCCCAATCCATGCCTACTAGCATCTGTATACACAACATTAAGTAGGTGATCAATTACTTCCTCACCATGCCACTTCTTGTGCGTTGGACAATCAGTTACATCCTCACCATGCCTTATCCACCTTGTGTATCGAAGATTTATTCCATCATAAAGTAGGTGATCCCTTATAACATCAATATCCCATCAGCTTTCATTTAAACAATTGACACAAGGACAAAAGTGCATCCCATTTTTTGTTGGACCGTTTTTTCTAGCAAATTCAATAAACTCTTCAACCCCATTCTCATATGCTTCACCAGTGCTCAAAGCATTCATCCAACTATGATCCATTTTATTATCACCTAAGACATTCCCAATAACACTCAAGTTTAGACCATTTGTCAACAATGTGATTGCCTTTTACTAATGTTTTTTTTAAAAAAATGGTAGCAGTTTTCGTAAAAGCGAGACATCCCAAAATCAAAATAACAAACCATTACAGCTAAATTTAAACAAAGCTAGCTAATTAAGGAAATTCAGGACAATATCAGCAATTCAAATTCGACAACAATTTCATTAAAGGAATGAAACTTTGAAGTTAAATTAAATACATGCTTTTCATTTGAAATAAAAAAGAAAAAATGAAACAATAATAATTAAACAAATAACAACTTCAATTTATCAAGTGATTGAAAAAATTACAATGGCCATGCATGCATAGTTAATAACTACAACTTTAATTTACTAAGATATTTTGTATATTACATTGTTAAGAAAAAACCACAATTGCTAGAACTGTTACTAGTAGGCGTCCCTAGTATGAAAATATTAAATTGTTAAGAAAAAATTACATTAGGCGTCCCCAGTATGAAAATATGAACTTTATATTTTAAGGTAAACAAATAACAGAAACAACAGGGACGGTGGCTGACGGTGTCAAGGAAACTAGCTATCACAATGGCATTACTGCAAAATACCCCTTTTCGAATCTTTTAAATATGTGCTTCCCTTATAAGAGATGTTAAAAAATTAAATTTATATTTTAGTTTTGGCATCTGGTATGAATGCAACAGGCATGAAATCAATAGAGTACCACGTCTGTTAACAGTTTCTAGACGCCACAAATTCATTTTTGATGGCCATTGTATTGTTAACAAACACCAAAACTCATGAAACTACCTTCCGCCACTATTGCTCTCTCAACATACAGTTCACACTAATACAGAAAAGGGTTTTTAGACCGGAACATTTAGACCGGTTACATCGGATAAGGTCTTAAAAATATGACCGGTGGCATTTTTGTAATTATGATGAAATATTAAGACCGGTTATAGTAACAACCGGTCTTAAAAATAATTTTCAGACCGGTTACAAAACAACCGGTCTTAAAATATATACAATAAAAAAATAAAAATATGTAATATATTTTCTAGACCGGTTTTAAAAATAACCGGTCTAGAAAATATTATATGAGTTAAAGACAATCATAAAAATAAAATGTTTATTATTTTTAAGACCGGTTGTAAATAAGAACCGGTCTTAAAAATTCAAAATTTTAGACCGGTTATTAATTAATAACCGGTCTTAAAAAGTTTCAATTTTTAAGACCGGTTATTAATTAATAACCGATCTTAAATATATATTTTAAGACCGGTTTTAAAAAAGAACCGGTCTTAAATTTAAGACCGGTTTTAATTGACAACCGGTCTTAAAACTGACCTGGATTTCAAAACCCGACTAAATTTAGCTCTGAAATTTCATTTCAAGACTCAAGCACATCAGCGAAACCCCTGCGTCTATTCGCGGCAGCTCCTCCTTTCCCCTTCTCTTCTCCGTCCTTAACTTCGCCGCTGTCAACGGAGATTTACTGTTGAATTCATTGTCAGAAGGCTATCGTCGTTTGTTCCCTCCGATTGGTTTCGTTCTCAACCTCGTTTTTATTGTCAGGTTTGTGTTTCCATTTTGTTTTTGGGTTTTTCATTGAAATTGTGAGATTACCTATCCTCCATTTTCTTTGTTCGATTCCTGCAGCAAGTGGCCAAGGACTGTTCAAATCCAGAGGAATAAGAGGATCCTCAAGCAAAGGTTTAAAGTACGGTTGAATTATTCTGAAATTGAAGACGTGGGTTTATTTTGGTGGTTTTCCATTTGCATTACAGACTATAGTTTAAGCTTGTTACTTCTAGTGGACCTGGGTTAATTATTCCATTTGAAAGTGATGATTTTGATCCTAGTATGTTGAAGACTATAGTTTAAGCTTGTTGCTTCTAGTGGTGTAGCTTCTGTTATATTGTTTTGTTTGGTTTAAGCTTGTTGCTTCTGTTATATTGATTTTGTAGCTTCTGGTTTCCTTCTTTTGATTCGGCCCTGCGATTTGAATTTAAAATCTTTACCTTGTGCATTGCAATTATTTGTTCATGTTTGCATAACTTGAAAATTGCTTTTGAACGATTCCTTTGTAGATAGTGCCGTGTTATAACAATAAGCACCGTGTAGTAAAATTGCCTTAAATAGTGTTCTTAAAGTGTTTTTAGACAATGAGTAGTCCTAGTGAGGGTACTCCCGATCCAACTAATCCAAATCAAAGCGAGCCTAGCAATGCTCCGAGTCAGAAACACAATGAGCCACGTAACTGGCCTAGACGAAGGGGTAGGAGAGCCACCCGATTGAGAGACATTCCTCTCAATCGGAATACTGGGGGAAAGATTCCGATTGAGTTTGATAGATATTGGAAACCAATCGGGCCTAATGCCCAACGGTATAGGAGTTTTGTCGGCCTCCTAGCACGCAACAAGCCTAGCATCTTGATAGAGCAGTGGAGAAATGTCGATAGAGGTGTGAAGCGACATATTTGGGAAACTATCCAGCTCACTTACGACATTCCTGAGAGTGAAGTCTTGTATGACAAGACAATGACGTATTGTGATGAACGCTGGAGGAAGTTTAAGACAAATCTAGCCAACAATTACTTGCAAATCGAGGTGGAAGAAGGTCAGCCTCTTCCTAATCCGTGCGATCAGTATTCTTTTATTGACGAACAGACTTGGCAAGAATTTAGACGGCTTCGGACTACTCCAGAAGCATTAGTGAGTTGTTAACTTATTTTGTAATTGATTTGCTTATGAATTATGAATTGTCTTTATTGATTTATAATGACTTAATTTTGATTTCTTATTCGCAGGAAAAAAGGAAAAAGGCCCAAGAGAGTGGTGAAAGAATGATTGCCCCCATACAATGTCTCGTGGGGGGTATGCGAAGGCCGAAAAAGACTTGTTGGCGGCCAAACGGAAGAAATTGGAAGAAGCAGCTCAATCCGATCCTTCTGTTCTTCTTTCTCCACCATCTCCGATACGTTGAGAAGAGAAGTGGTTGTTCACTCGCCAAAAGAGGAGCGGGTCTTATACAAGTGAACAATCTTGTGTAGTCGGTGAGAAAATTGTAAGTATTGTTGTTAACTTGTTGTTATTAATTATTTAGTAAACAAATTTCATTACTAACGTTTGTCATCTGTCTTATAGGAGGAGCTTCAAAAAAAACAAGCCGAGGGATCGTTTAGGTCGGATGGGAGGAATGACATCCTGACCGTAGCTACAGGAAAACCTGAGCATCCCGGCCGTGTCAGGGGGATTGGAGGAGGGGTAGGCATAAGGGATTATTTTGGAGCACCCTCACGCCGTTCCTCAAGTGGTATGGTGACTAGGGAGGAGATGGAGTGTATATTGGCCACTGTGAGGGCGGAAGCTAGGGCCAAGACTGAAGCATCATTTGATGCACGATTTGAAGAAAGGTTCAGCAAGATGAAGGAGGAATGGATGATCATGACGAGCACAAGAGAAGCAAATACCAGTGCTCCCCAGGCTCATTCCCTAAACCCTAAACAGAGCACTAAAGGGAGTTACATTGGTCAGTCATCAGAGGGTCCTGGCGGCCAAATTGGTGAGCCTTGTGACTTGTTTGTGGAGGATCCTCTGAGACGATTGGTTGCACGGGGGAGCGTGCACAACTTGGGATCAACTGTCCACCACCAAGAAATAAAGGATGATCAAGTCAGAGTGGCAGTTGAAGAGGTGATCATTGCAGATGCACCTCTCCCTATCCCTGTTGATGACTTCAAGGTTGTGGGCGATGTCATCAACTCTTTCATCTTGTGGCCAAAGAACCTTGTTTCTGATCGAGCTGAGGAATACCCGCCTCCGCCTCCACCTCCACCTCCCTCCACTCAAGATGTTTCACGGCCTCCATTGAATGTCATGCAACAAGTGATTCTGATGGCATATGATACGTCCTTTGCAACAAGAAATTGGGCTACTGAGTCAGCTGTTGGCAAGTCAGGAGCACACTGCTATCTTGAGAGGGATGATTTAATGTCCCTTGTAGCTCCTCTACAACAGCTTACGATTTCGATTGTCCAGCTCTTTTTGATGTAAGTATCTTCTCAAATTGGAAGTTAATATTTTACAAATTACGCCGTTAAACTTTGATTTAATGTCCCTGCTTTAATTATTGTAGGTTGATGCATCGCAAGTTGGTTGACTCTGGAAAAACCGATAAATTTGGACTCCTATGCCCTCATCAACTCTACGACAAAGGGACCACTTCTTCTATCAGACACACATACTTATCGCACAAGCTTAGTGAAACCGCAATTGAGTATTTCTTGGCTCCATATTTGTATGGGTAAGACAAATTTATATTTCATACTATACATAATATTTTATATTTGCTTAAAAGTTTTCCCTTTTTTCAGTGATAATTGGCAGTTGACTATTTTATGCAAGAGGAGTTATTCTGTCATCCTCTTATGCTCCCTCCACCACAGCAAGCCAACTAGTGAATTGAAGAAAAGCTTGAACTCGTAAGTTTTCTTGCATTATTAATTACCTTTCGTGTGCAAAATTTATGGAATTTGTGTAAAATAAGTAACCTTTGTGATTTTGATGATATAGGGCTATGCGGACATTCCAACACACTTGTGGTAGGCCTATGCGTGAGGTAAAAGACCGTACATGGATCTTGCCAAAGGTTAGTTACATATTGGTTTGTTTTAAGAATGTATTCAATAATAAGTCATGCTTTAATTTTATACTTGTTTTAACGATATCATATTATTTTTCAGACCCGTAGGCAACCACCGGGGTCCAACTTGTGTGGGATGTATATTCTGAGGCACATGTATAATATTATTACCCTAGGTACGACAGAACTTACTGAGGAGGTAAATGTATATATATATTTCAAAAATTTTGTACTATTATTTTTTTAAGTGAATTTAATGTTTTGCCTGGCTTTGGTGTTTCAGATGTTTGAACTTGCTGACCCTTTTCCAGAAGAAGATATTGAGCACATTCGCAAATGTTGTGCTGAATTCATTTATGAACTTTTACAACAGTGAGTTCTTGTAAAATTGAGGAATTGTTTTCTGTATATTGATGAATTGACATGGTGGTTAATTGGGTGTAAATATTGTTGGTTGCATGATTTGACATGTTTGTTGGTTTTAAGATGATTTTTGTATATTTTGATGAATTCACTAGCTTGTTGGTTGCATGATATATATATATGACATTGCTGAATTCATTTATGCCTACTGAACATTGTAAGTGGAACTGGTAAGTGGAAGGATAAAGCAAAAGGAAATGGTAAGTGGAAAGTTAAAGCAAAAGGACATTGTAAGTGGAAGCAAACTGAACACCATATGGCACTTAACAAGTATGGCATTGCAGGTAGTAATTCAAGGATGCGTTCTGGTAAAAACCAAATCACACACATTTAAAAAAAAAACAAAATATAACACTTTTAAGACCGGTTATAAAAATAACCGGTCTTAAAAGTAATTTTAAGACCGGTTGTTAAAAAGAACTGGTCTTAAAATTAAAATTTTTAAGACCGGTTAGTTTTAGAACCGGTCTTAAAATTACTTTTAAGACCGGTTATTTTTAACAACCGGTCTTAAAAATTTCTCTAAAACCACTTCCCCCAGAGGTCTTTTAAGACCGGTGCTCATGACAACCGGTCTTAAAATTGTTACTGTTAGACTGGTTATTAATATAACCGGTCTTAAAAGTTAGACTTTTAAGACCGGTTTCAAAACCGGTCTTAAAAATGACATACTTTTAAGACCGGCTGTATCAAGACCGGATCCAAAATCGGTCTAAAAAGTCGATTTTAACCGGTCTAAAAACCCTTTTATGTACTAGTATCAGTATGTATTTTGCACTAGTGTTTAAAAAGCAGTGCAAGATAATTCAATATGTGACATTGACTCTGTTGGCCAAAAAAGATCATAAATAGAAACGGGAAAAAAGTAAAAAGTATGTGATATTATTTTATAATTTGATGGCATCCTTTTCTTTTTACCAGATTTTGAAATAAAAAATCAAATCCTCATCAATTAACTCATTCATAATTTAATATTCTTAACATGAAAACACATCTTCTTTGTCTAGCCAAAATGTTAACCAGTTTAAACATTATTGAGAGTGATTCGTTTGAGGAAATAAATACCAATAGTATATAAAAATAATAAAAATGATCGAACGAAAGTATCATGGGATAAGAGTAAGAGTAAATTAATTATGTAAATTCCTTCACACATGTGGATTCTTTTTAGAGCCGTGGTTATTGTTGCATATACAAGTTACTCTGTTTTTCTAGTTTCATAATTAGATTCAATTTTAACAATCCTTTTCCATATCAAGCAGATTAAAAGCATTTTTCAAGCATTTTTGTGCAAAGTTATTGGAGTGAGAGACAAACCTATGGACGACGGAGATGGAGTTGACTCACAATGGCACTAGCTGGGAGGATGACGATTGTGAGAGGGAGAGGCGCACTTGTCCCTCCCTTGGTCGCCTATAGCTCCGCCGGACAAACAAGAAGATGTACGCGTCTTTGGAATAGAGGGAAACACGAAGAAAGAAGAGAGAGGGAAAAAAGGAGATAGAAGAGAAACACTGAAACAAAATGAAGAAGACTGAGAAAGAAGAGGAAGACGAGGAAGGAAGCATAGGAAAGGGGAAAGCTAACTGATGATTGACGGGTCTAATAGGGGGCACTGGGGACTCCTAAATCCCACTTTAGGCGTCCCCAGTCTGACTGGGGCGCCTAAAGGTGGTCCAAATCCAACAGGCGCCAAGACTAGGCGCCAAAAATATGCTTTTCGATCCCTTAGGCATCATCAAACTAGTTTTGGGATGCCTAAAGTCTCATTTTAGGCTTCCCAAATTTTTAAGGGACGCCTAAAATAGACTTTACGCGTTCCAATTCATAGTTGGGACGCCTAAAAATGCCAACCTCCCACTTAAAATTACAAAAAGGCCACCGGCTTCATTTTTTACTTCCCTTTTTGAAAAATGGACATTCTTTGGAGTAGTAGAATGTATATTTTGTAGTTGTGTATATTAAATATGGGTAACGTTGAAAAATTGTTAAATTTTAAAGTAAGGTTAATGGGGTTTAAGATTTTTCTTGGTTCTCCTAAAATATGTTGAAAAAATGAATTATAAATAAGACCATGGTTAATACTACTGTTAGTCCTTATAGTTTAATCTAATTTTGGTTTTGATAATTATAGTTGAATGGTCGTACAATAAAGATTTTGCTTTACTTTATTAGGTAATTTTTTTATCACAAATAACTCCGGTAGCTTTCCTTCATTTAAATCACCCAGCTTGAATGTTATGATTAACATCTCCATCAATCTCGCCATATTTTTGTAGAATTGATCCCAAATATTTAAATTTTGTCACTTATGGAATAACCTGATTTCCCAATTTGACCTCTAAATCACTTCCTATTCCAATCATATCAAAAGTGCAATGCATATAATCTATCTTACTTATACTCAGTCAGAAGCCAATCAACTCTAAGGTTCTTCTCCATAACATAAAGATTCGACAGAGTTTTACGTTGGCTGTCGAGGGCCTAACACATAATCTTGCCCCTTTATTTGGACTTGGGACCGATTATAAAATATATGCGGAGTTTTTAAAAAACAATTTATAGTGACAAAATATATTACAATATATATTTTGAAAATTCAATGCCTTTGCGGCATTTTCTTATTCTTCTTTAAAAAAAAATAGTTCTCGCTATATATACCAGTAACTGCAATACTGTTTATAATCAAACAAGTCCGAACATGGGAGGCCGAAATCATTATAAAAAGGGAGTCAATATATAGCAGCAAAAAGATGCACCTAATCACATCTAATAATTCTTAAAAGGGAAGGACGTTTTTTTATTTAGAAGAGGATATTCTTAAGTTACTTTGGTCTTGAGACTAATTCCTTTCAAGGGTCAAAGCGCAAAGAGATTTTTCCTCTCCGATCAAGCATATGTTTTCCGGGATTCGCATGTATATTCTTTTCTTTATTGAGATAAGGCTTCTTACCGCAGCAACCAACTACTTGTTGGTAAGGGAAGCGCCTTTTTGAAACCAAGTATTTGACACTGTCGTGGTGATACCGTGGTGAACATCCAAGAAACTGGATAAATCCTTCCTACTCTCGTGCAAATTAACTACTTTCCCTCGTATTCGTAATATAAGAGTTACTTTACTAATTTGAGTAGATCATACGTCTATTTATAAATTAATTTAATTGGACTGGAGAAAAAAAATAATAAATATTTGATATAAAAAATTACATTTAAAACTAGAACTAACCTCTGAAACAACACATAGAGGAGACACTCTTGTGGGAGGGGCAGCCACGAACCTTGAAACTGGAGTAATCGGTTGCTCAGATAAATACCGGTTGACAGTATAAAAAAAAAAAAAAACTAACCTCGTAATGTCTTCCCAAGTTGCTTGATGTTGAAGTTGTTGATTCAGCTACAATTAATTGAATAATCATAACAACACAAATGGCCTCCCCAACTGCTCGATGCTAATGTTGTTCATTAATTGAATTGTCATGACAAAACAAAGGGCACGTTGAATAGCCGACATATTCACATGTTATGTTTTGGAGTCTATTCTTTGCATTAATGAATGGTTTTATTGGCTTTTAAGAGAGGGTACAACAAAGTAGAGGTGACTTTAATTTGGTCAAAAAAAAAAAACAAAGTATAGGTGACTTTAATTTGGAGGGTCAATGTGGAGACCCTACACGCCTCCTATGGCTAATCGGCTAATCCCACTGTTTAGCCTTGAAACTAATCTTTTTTTAGGCTTGGAATGTATTAATTATGTTAATGCTTTGAATTAAAATATATATTTTAAAAGTAAAACAAAAGTACAAGTAATGAAGAAAAAATACAAGAATAGTTAAAGTTTTTTATTAAAAAAATGAGATTTGGTTCATTATAATTTTTTTAGGTCATTTTCATCAATAACATTTTTTTAACAAAAATACTTTTTCCAATTAAATGTGAACATTCATTTTTTCATGTAAAGGTGCGTATAAGACTTTGAGAAAAAAAGGGAAAAATTAAAAGAGAGAGAGAGAACACAAACCCATCAATTTGGATTTTGGGACTATGTAGCACACATCTTATTGTTTCTTCATTCTAGGAGCAATTCAATTAATTTATAAATATTAAAAATAGTTAAATTGGTTATTTATAATAAATGTGAAAAAAGGGGGGAAATGGAAAATGAGAGAACACAAACCTATCAATGGGAGTTTGGGACTATTTAGCACACATTTGATTTGTTTCTTCATCCTAGGAGCAATATAATTAATTTATTAATATAAAAAATTAGTTAAATTAGTTATTTGTAATAAATACGTAGTTTATTTAAAAGACCCTTATCATCATCCCTTTAAGGATTGTTTGGGACTACAATCGATAGGATTGTTTGGGACTTCGGGCAAAAAAAAAACGATTATTTGGGACAAATTTATAAATTTGAAAAAAAAATGAGTACATAACTTATATCAAAGACCAACACAAACAAGCTAATATGGATCAAATGTTTAAAAAACAATGCTTACAAGCTAGGGATCTCCTACTTTTCTACTTGTTGCCATCAAAGAAAGGAAGGAGTGGAGATAACGAATAAGAAAAGCTAGTAGACCAATAAAATGAGAGAGCAATGGATTGAAGTTATGGGAAATGATAAGCAGGAGAACGATAATGGCGGGATGACAATAGCAGGGTGTTTAAATTTTGTAAACAAGGGAAGCTTTGACGCTTCATAAAAGAGTGCCATTGCTGAAACTTCAAATAAGTACCTAAAAAGCTGGTGGACTAATGGAGTAGGGGAGTAATGGATCGGAATTTATGAGAAATGGGAAGCAGGAGGATGATAATGGCGGGATGTTTAAATTTTATAAGACGATAATGGCGGGATGTTTAAATTTTATAAGACGATAATGGCGGGATGATAATGGCTGGGTGTTTAAAAACATGGATCAAATTTTTTTTTTTAAAAAAATACATAGGAAGCTTTGGCGCTTCATTAGGAAGCGCCAAAGCTTCCTATTCTTTTTTTTTTTTTTTTTTTGTCTTTTGGAATGTGGCCTTTTAAAAAAAAAGTAATTAAAAATATATAGAAAGCTTTAAGGAAGCGCCAAAGCATCCTATTATAATATATATATATAAATATATATATTTTTAATTTTTTCTTTTGGAATGTGGTCTTTTTAAAATTTTTTTTTTAAAAAAAAGACATAGGAAGCTTTTGATGGTAGTGAGTCTTATTCATAATTTTGTCCTCATTAATTCTCTTTATTCTCCTGCAACTGCTTCCAAAATTGTACGTATATTTAAAAATTATATAGAAATGAGGACAAAATTGTATATAATTTTGTTAAAACAAATGTTATAACAAGTTAAAATTGTTAAAACAAATAAAATATAGAAATACTTTAAAAATTATATATTTACAATCGTGCCTTATCAATAATGCAGTGTCTCTCCTTGCTTTTTTTTTTTTTTTTAATTGTGGAAGCTTTGGCGTTTTAGAACAAAACGCCAAAGCTTCCCCTCCACAATCAAACTTACGTTTTTTTTTTAATTGTGGAAGCTTTGGCGTTTTGTTCCAAAACGCCAAAGCTTCCCTCCACAATCATTATAGTGTATACATTCAAACCATATATATATATTAGGCCAACGTACACTTCCCCATATTATTTTTCTTTTCATTGGCAGTTCAGGAACCATCATTAGTTAACTAGCTAACTATGATTGGCAAAAAAAAAAAACTAGCTAACTATGAAGATCCTGTGTCATTGACGGCAATACCAAACACTATAAACACCTATGATGATGATAATAATTAAAATGGCAACCAAAAAAATTCTTCTATAAATGTAAAAGTGAACACACACACACACACACACACACATATCATGACTGTATATATATGTTGCGCCTTATCAATAATGCAGTGTCTCTCCTTGCGTTTTTCTTTTTGTGTAATTGTGGAAGCTTTGGCGTTTTATTCCAAAACACCAAAGCTTCCCCTCAAAAATCAAAATATGATGTTATTGTATGCCTTATCCTTTCGGTTTTTATTTTGTAATTGTGGAAGCTTTGGCGTTTTATTCCAAAACGCCAAAGCTTCCCCTAAAAAATCAGCTGCAGTGTAATCAATGATCCTTCGTTTATTCTTTTGTAATAGTGGAAGCTTTGGCGTTTCATTATAAAACGCCAAAGCTTCCTATCTTTTTTTTTTTTCCAAAACAAAGATTCCCATCTTGATCCAAAAAAAATCTGCAATGATCATATGATTCATATCCTTCGTTTTATTAAATATATATGTGGAAGCTTTGGCATTTAATTATAAAACGCCAAAGCTTCCTATTATATTTTCTTTTTCTTAAAAAACAAAATATAGGAAGCTTTGGCGCTTCCACATAAAACGCCAAAGCTTCTTTTTTTTTTAAAAAAAAAAAAACCTAAAGGCCTTGTTTGGCGCTTGTTCAGAGAAACGTCATGCAAGGTTAACGTCAATTATGACGTTTATAATTGTAAGCGCCAAAGCTTTCAAATAATTTTGATTTTAAATAAATAAATAACTATTTTTGGCGCTTCTTTAAAGAAATGCCACAGGAGCTACACCACTAAAGCCCCTTTTTGTAGTAGTGTACTAGCATCAAGATCTAGAAAGTGATTTGGAATCATGGGGATGCTGCTTGGTACAGCTCCAAGTTTTCCAGTCTCCTTTAAGAGATCAAGAACATACTTTCTCTAAGTCAACAGAATACCTTTCTTGCTTCTCAAAACCTCAATACCAAGGAAGTACTTTAATGATCCCAAATCTTTTGTCGGGAAGTGAGAGTTCAGGAAGATTTTAAGTTCTAAGATTCCAGAACAGTTACTTCCTGTAATCACAATATCATCAACATATACTACTAGAAGAATCATGCCTGCATCAGATTGTTGGTAGAACAGAGAGTGATCACACTTGCTCAGACGTAACCCAAACTTCTTGACCACATCACAAAATTTATCAAACCAGGCTCCAGGACTTTGCTTTAGACCATATAGTGACTTCCGAAGGTAACACACTTTCCTATTCACCCCATGAGCAATGAACCCAGGTGGTTGCTCAATATAAATTTCTTCAAGAAGGTCGCCATTCAAAAAAGCATTCTTAACATCTAATTGATGTAAATCCCAATGATATGTGGCCGCCAAAGAAACAAGAAGACGAACTGAAGTGAGTTTCGCCACAGGAGAGAAAGTCTCGGAATAATCAAGACCATATGTTTGGGCATATCCTTTGGCAATAAGGTGAGTTTTTAGTCATTCCAAGGAACCATCAGCCTTAGTCTTAACAACAAATACCCGTTTACATCCAATGGCTTTCTTGCCATGAGGGAGATCAACAAGAGTCCAGGTACCAGCTGTTTCTAGTGCCAAGAGTTCTTCTTCCATTACGGCACGCCAACCAGGGTGAGCTAGGGCTTGGTGAAGGGTAGTAGGTATAGAGATGGAATCAAGGGTGGCCACAAGAGAAGATGAAATAAGAGACAACGACCGATAGGATACAAAAGATGAGATAGGATAGGTACAGTCAGCATATCATTTGGGAGGACAATGAGGACGGGTACCTTTACGAAGTGCAATAGGCAGGTCATCAGAAGTATCACCAAGAGAAGCAGGAACAAGTGGTTCAGCAACAGCAAGAGGAAGATTGGCGGAAACAGAAGCAGGAACTAGGGAGTCATCAACAGAATCAACCGGCAAAGCAGGAGCTGGCGAAGGTAAATCATTATCAACATCAGCATCATTGATGATATCAGGATCCGGAAAGTAGCCTGTACTGGTGAGAGAGAGACAAGATAAACTAGGAGATCATCAGAATTATCCATGACAGAGGAAGACTCAGAGAAGGGCAAAGTCTTGAAGAAAGAAGAGGACTCATGAAACATGATATCAGTGGACTACTACAAAAAACCAAATCTGTGGCGCTTATAATTGCAGTAGCTGTGGCGCTTGCGAAATGCCACCTATCTTAACGCTACTAAAAAAAGCTGTGGCGCTTGGAAGCGCCATAGATTTTTAAATTTTTTTTTTTAAAAAAATAACTTCCTGTGGCGCCTAACCTGCCAGGCGCCACAGGAAGCTTACCTCCTGTGGCGCCTGGCCGGCCAGGCGCCACAGTAGGTCTTTTTTTAAAAAAAAAAAATTTTGTTCTGGTTTATTTTAGCATATTTTTTCCTCATATTTTTTTGGGTTTTTCGTATTGGTTTTTTTTTTAGCATATTTTTTCCTCATGCATATATAATTATCCCATGCATATATAATTATAGTCTGCAAGGTTTAATAAGAACAATAATAGATAACTTTAAAATGATACCAACAAATGATTGATTAGCTAAAGTAGTAATGAAAATTGTTATACAATATACTGTAAACCTAGCTGAATGAAATATAATACAACAAATTCAACTTGAACAAACATGCATGACATAACAATTATATTGGCAATTAGAAACAACACAAAAAAAAAAACCAGCTAGTGAATTTAATAGTAAATATAGCTACCTAGGGATTTGCCTAAATACATATTCACACCATTCCTCGATCACTTCATTAACCTGATGGTCTGTCAAAGCGTCACAACGTTGATCTTCATAATACTACAGATATATACAATCAGACACAAGTTAGAACGAATTAAAATCAGTAAAACATAACTGTCAGGAACTAATTCAATTTCATTACAACACAATATGAAGTGCAACTAAATGACTTACTTTTTTAGGAATAAATGGTTGATCATGCATAATAACATCCTTCATAAATTTCATGATATAGTACCCACAATCATTGTCATTAGGTTGGAAAGGGCACTGCAATAATATAATGCAATATTTAACTCTGTTCATGAATAAAAAGTGTTTACTAACAAAGTCTAAGTAAAGTCAAATATCAATACCTGTATCTTCTTCCAAGGATAGCTAAGGCGGGGGTCAGTAGCTTTAGAATAGTTTAACATGACAGACGACCGATATGCAGTCAATGCGCTAACAAAAGAAACAGAAAATGATTACTTTTGATTATTCAATCACGTTCGCAAATATTTATACATAGGCACGTATACTTACCTACTGATCAATAGCATCATATCAAAACGGTCTTATGGAAGACCATTTTTCAGAGGATCCATATAATAAATGCGAGGGCCTGAAGGTTCCACTGGATTGATAACGATCAATATCCAATGGCGCCTAAAATATATTTTAAAAATATTGTTTGAACAATCATGTTATGATAGAAGTTAAACAATAAAAACAAAAATTGTACCAATAATAACTTACCCCGCATTATACGGCACTAAAAATAATGTATTTGCTGTCGCTTTCTTGCTAAAGTAATCTTTCAGCTCATTAGACTGCGCAGTCACATCTATTTTACCCTCATGATGACCAACGAGAAAAGGGTTGACAAATGCGAATTGGACCCTGTGTGTATCCATTAAAACGTCCTCGTCCAAATGCCTGGTATAAAACATACAGTGTCATGAGAAACAAAAGAAATGGAACGAGATATATTAATAACAGTGATAAATGATGATAGTGAAGTACCTTATCCAGATGTTGATAGCCGAAGCACTAACCCAATCACGAGCACATATTTCCTGCACGACCTTGGCAGTAATATAGTCAACTAGACCACCAACAGTGTAGATATGTCTTGGAATACATAATGACACTACTCCCTCACCGATCAATTATGGTGCAATCGATATTAATTGATCGAGATATGAGGTATGTCTTCTTCTGCTCTGTTGGCTGGCCGATGCTTTTGACTTGGGTTGTGTTGTTGAAGACTTTGAAATCTTACCCTGCGCAAATCAGAAAATTAAATCACAGTTCGAGATGAAAGTTCGAAGGAAAAGTGCAGGGAATTTTGAATGAACGACCTTTCCACATGGCTCGATAAGACCTATTGGCCAAGCAACATAGCCACCTACAACATCTGCCACCTTATTTTGCTCATCCTGAGACGGGATCAGTAATAGGGCATCTTCGTTCGTGCAGATGTCAACCCTAACCCGGAGTGTGTTATCGGGCAACGGTGAATTGTGCAGTATGTCCTCACCAGTGTTGTAGGCAACACCTACTGCAACCGCGTGCTTGGATGCTTGCTCGACATATAGCTTGCATTGAAATTCGCCCTACGGAAAATAGAGTTAATATGTTAAATTCGCTTAATTATAATTTAACATAAAGTTAAGTAGAAAAGAAATTAATTACCGAAGGAAAAGGGACTTTAGGCATGGAATTGCAGCTATCTCTGAAACTTGGGCTATCACAGAACGGAACATTTGGTGTTGGCCTACCCTGGACCAACTGTTGTATTTGCGTTGTTAACAACGCATTCTGTTCTTGCAGCAAACGCATTTGTTCGGTGAATTGTTCTTCTCGTTGTTCCTTGTAACGCATTTGTTGTTGAAGTTCTTGCATTTGATGCTTAAAGCTAGACATCTCGTCACGTAGGTGGGAAACATCACTTCTACTCGAGGTCTTCTGACGTCCGAAGTATACTGATGGGGTGACTGCAAAACCAGTACCCCGAACACGACCATCATACTCGGGTACTGGTAACGCTCTGCTCAATAAATCGTCCCGACCAACATAGGTCGCCAACGCAGGATCCTCCTGTGTCATTTGTCGCTTTCCCAAAAAGAATTACAATGAAAATTAGTTATTATAAATGGAGTTCATTTAAGTAAAGCCAATTATTTATTGAACACATAATATAATTGAATACTTACACAATATTCGGCTACTTTTCTTGCTTCCTCACTAGGAATTTCACCTTTCTTATTTGTGACACCCTGGACCCACAGCTCATGTCGTGGAACCCGTGTAATATCTGAGCCTGATTCTTGTATCTGCACATCGAAGTTAGTCGAAGTTAAATGATATTCATACAATTTTTATTATGAATGAAATAATCATCAGTTCGTACCATTTTTCTTTGTAAAGTTGCGTATGAAACAGGTCCTTGTGTGTACCGGTATGGCATGTTGGTCGCGTTAGCTCGATTTTTCTCGCTCAACTCCTAGTTAGATCAAAATGATTCATATAAATATATAAATGTTACTTACAAATACGTACATTACACGTAATAGGGAAAAATAAACAAATCCCCTTACCAGGAAATCAGGAGTTGTATGTGTTTTGATAAATTCATCCCACATTGCTTGAGTGATGATTCCTTCGTACAATGGATAAGGCGGTGTAGTAATGATATCATCATTATCATCCCTCAAGAAATATTTGACGAGATCAGAACGAAACTTTCGCATAAGTTTTCCGGCTTTTCTCATTATGAAGTTCTTCCGATCATCATCAATAATAAAAATACTCTGTAAACAAGTCAAAAAACATATATCATATGTAAGATTGAAATGAAGTGAAACAAAGCAAACCGAATAAATATATAATTAAGGTGTTACCTGTATTTCAGCCCAGATCACATCCTCATAACTTTTCTTTACCATTTTCCAATTTTGAACTGTAATAGGGACTCTGTCTCGAACCGTAGTCCCGATGAAGTTATTTAAGGAGGTACTGTTCTCCCCAAACGGGTTTCCATTTTCATTCCACTCCAGTTGTAACTTGATTCCGTTACTTCTCAGTCTGATCAACCTCGCCATAATTGTCCTGCCACGTCTGACGTTCGCCTCAAATCTCTGTCTACCAATGTGCCTGGGAACGTCATCAATGTCATCAGGTACGGGACTGGGAACGTCATCAATGTCATGATGTGGTGAGTCCATACTCCTGCAAGTGAAATAAACCAAATCAAAACATCAGTGCACAATGGTCTTGTATGTCAACGAAAGCAAATTATTTTGAAATTTATAAAAACATACGTACAAGTAAATGAGTCAAGGAAATCATTATCTTTTCCTTTTTCTTGTCTAATTTAAAATTTTATTCTTCAGAATTCGTGTTGGATTGAGAATTGTGTTCCTCTTGACCCAAGTTCCCTCTTTATGATCATGTCTCACGTATAGGGGTCCATCTTCATCTTCATCTTCATCTGCATCTCCATCTATATCAATCTCTGCTGACCACAAATTCTCAAACGAAGGATCATCATTATTGATGTTCAAATATTCATTACTTTCAAAATCAACTTCTGCTTGACGATTCTTGTTGGATGGAAGTACAATAGACCAATTCTTCTTAGCAGGATCAGGAATGTAAAATGCTTGTTCTGCCTGTGCTGCTAAAATAAAAGGATCATCTTCATACCAAACCTTAGAAAGGTCCACTTGCACAAAGCCTAAGTCATCTATCCGCAATCCACTGTTGTTGTTAACCCACTGACATTTGAAGACAGGGACCCTGAACATAGAGTAATCTAACTCCCATATGCGTTCAATGACACCAAAGTATGACATTGATGCATAGATAGGGTGTGTATCTTTAGCACTGGATCTATGCCAAGAATCAGCAACAAGTGTTACCCCACTATTCTGCATCGTGCTCTGTTTATCATGGTCTTGTGTATAAAATGTGTAACCGTTGATTGCATAACCATTGTAAGATAATACATATAAGCTCGGTCCCTTCGACAGGCACTTCAATTTTTCAGAAACTGAATCAGGATTCCTCTCCATCTCATCGTTAATACGATTTTTCAACCAGCCTGCAAATTGTTTATTGTGTTCTGTTGTTAATAAATTTTCATTCCCATCACCATGTACCAATCGGAGAGCATCCTTGTGTTCTTCTACATACGGTTCGACCTCATCAGTGTTATGTAGGACATACAAGTGGGCTTGATCCCGTTTAGTCGCTGATATCGTTATTATATCACTCCCCGTTGTTCCTTTCCCTGATCTTCGGCCATCATGACGGGACTTGGGGATCCCTACAGGGTCAACATTTGATAGAAAATCAGCACAGAAGTCACTTGCTTCTTCAACCATGTAACTTTCAGCGATACAACCCTCTGGACGGTATCTATTTTTCACATACCCCTTTAATATTTTCATGAATCGTTCATTTGGGTACATCCATCTCAAGTACACTGGACCGCACAATTGAGTTTCTTTGACCAAGTGTACAGTTAGATGTACCATAATGTCAAAAAAAGAAGGCGGAAAATACATTTCAAGTTCACACAGAGTACACACAATCAGCCTTTGCAAATCTTGTAACCTGGTTGAATCAACCACTTTACTGCAGATCAACTTGAAAAACACGCAAAGTTTCGTGATAGTGTTCCTTAATTTTTTGGGTAAAATGGATCGTATACCAACCGGTAGGAAATTTTGCATGAGCACATGACAATCATGAGATTTAAGGTTCTTTAACTTCAACTCTTTTACCGATACAAGGTTCTTTATATTTGAAGAGTAGCCCTCGGGAACTTTAATTCCTTGCAGAAACTCACAAAACAATTTCTTCTCTTTCCTGGACAGAGTGTATGCCGCTGGCGGTAGATAGGTACGAGACCCTTGCTCAATCGGTGCCAACTCTTCTCTAATTCCCAAGTTCACTAAATCCAACCTCGAATTGACATTGTCCTTGCTTTTTCCTTGGATATTAAGCAACATGCCAATTAGACTATCACAGATATTTTTTTCTATGTGCATCACATCAAGAAAATGCCTCACATATAAAGACTTCCAATATGGAAGTTCAAAGAAAATAGACTTTTTCTTCCAACCGCTTGTCTCGATTTGTTTTGCAAAAGGTTTGCCAAAATTGTTCTCCAAGTCTTTTACCTTGGAATACACATGGGAACCGGTCAACATCTTCGGCGGGCTACCTTCTTCTGCATCACTATTGAAAGGCTTTTTCCACTTCCTCCAACGATGTTGTGATGGTAAGAATCTTCGATGCCCCATGTAAACATTTTTCTTACAATGATGAAGTCGCATTGAATGAGTGTCATCTTCACATATAGGGCATGCACCATATCCTTTGACGCTGTATCCTCACAAATTTCCATAAGCAGGGAAATCATTAATTGTGCTAAACAACATGGCTTTCAAAGTGAAACTTTCTTCCATGTACCCGTCATACACACTAGCACCTTCATCCCAAAGCAGCTTCAAGTCATCAATTAAAGGAGCCAAGTATACATCTATATCATTCCCAGGTTGCCTTGGCCCAGAAATTAACATGGACAACATCATAAACTTGCGTTTCATGATTAAGTATGGAGGAAGGTTATAAATCATCAATATCACCAGCCACGTGCTATGTGTGCTACTCTGAACACCGTGCGGATTAATTCCATCAGTTGACAGTGCAAGGCGAAGGTTCCTGACTTCATCAGCAAAGTCAGGGTACTCATGATCAATTTCTTTCTATTGAGGAGCGTCTGCAGGGTGCCTAAGCTTCGTGTCTTTAATCCTTTCATCTGCATGCCATGTCAACTGCTTAACAATCTCTGCATTACTATACAGTCGCCTGAATCTCGGAACAATGGGAAAATACCATAGCACCTTCAAAGGACTTTTTCCTTTCTTCTTCCTATATCGAGATGCGTTGCATTTAGGGCACTTCTCCAACGTTGCATACTGATTTTGAAATAATACGCAATCGTTAGGACATGCATGTATCTTCTCATATCCCATACCGGTTGTAGAGCAAAGAATTCGCTTTGCCTCGTATGTCTTGGTAGGAAGTACATTTTCTTCTGGAAGCATATCTTGCAACAGTTCAAGTAATGCGGTAAAACCCGAATCACTCAATCCGTAGCGAGCTTTAAAGTTATACAACTTCAACACTGCTAGCAATCTTGTGTATTTAGTACTTCCGACATATAATGGTTTCTCTGCATCACCTTTCAACTTCTCATATTCGTTAGGGCAGTTATGAAGCACCCCTTCAACCATATTTACCATTTCTTCAAGACCATCATCTTCATCAAACATGCTTTGATCAAATTCATCCGAGGCACCACCCGTGGTATGCACCTAATCACTATATGAATCGTTGGTCTCACCATGCCTTATCCATCGTATATATGTTTGATCGATACCATAACACACTAGATGATCTAGCAAATCAAGTTGACTAATCCGCTTTCCAAAACAACAGGATAAGCAAGGACATAAGATTTTGCCAGGATCTTTTGTGTGCTCAGTTGCAAATGTAATAAAATCCTTCACCCCATCTATATATTCCCTTGAACATCGATTAGATGACATCCATTTACGATCCATCTATGGGCTTCAATCTATTTTTTAAAAAAATTACGTGGTTAGTTGTATAACTATTGCATTTACTAATTACTTTTATATTCTCTTACCAATTTTAATTTAAAATAACATACACCACATGAATCTTCATAATTGAAGCTTTCTAAGTCTTAAACTGAATATTTAAATTGCCAAATAATTCATTAATTATTCCCAGGCATTATAATAAAATTTTACAACTCATAAAAAAAGAAACCTTATTTGCCACAATAATATATCATAGTTAAATTGGAAAACATTACAAGTCAATAATTAAATAAAATACAAGTGTTAAGAATATATAAATAATTATTTTGCTTATGCAATTAATCAATAACAATCATTAGAACACCTACAAATTATAACTATTAAATTTAACTAAAATCACATTTGCAAGCTCAAAATTTAAAAAACATACTGTAAATAGAAGCTTCAATAGACTGATGAACTGAAACTACAAACACAAATTAAACATAAACAAATCAATAAAATATTTGAGGTTCTAAGTTATTTTTTTAAATAATAATATGTGTAATAAACATCAAAATATAATAAAATCAAATATGATTAGCTTAAATCAAAAAATATGATTCAGAAAAAAAAAATAAAGAAAAAAAAATAAAATGAAAAAGAAAGCATAATCCCAACATTAATTATCTCCTTATTGTATGTTTTTCCCCTTACAGTTTTAGTTAATATATTTAAAGTTAAACAATATAGACAAATTATATTTTATTTTATTAAATATTAACATTGATATATTAAAGTCATTTTATTCATATTTTAAAATCTTTAAATAAGTTAATGACTCAATTAACGAATTATTCAATTTATTATGTTGATTTCAATTTTTCCTATTTTCATTGGGTTTATATAGAATTTTCTCTATTATAGTTTAATAAGATAATACAAAAAATTATTTTCTTACCTCTACAAAATAGCACTAACACAAATATATATTAAATACGTGAAATAATATTAAATAAATGATTTTGATTTTTGGAAAACAAATAATTTGAAGATCTAATATGGTTAGGTAGCTTGAGATATCCCATGCACCCCAGGCCTTTATATACACAGTACTTAACTAATTTGGATAGATCAACAAAATTAGTTTTTTATTTCAAATATAATATATGTTAGTTTCTCTAAAATACCCTTTCAAGTCATTTGCAATGAAACTATACCTTATTGTAAACTCTTTTAGCATGTACAATCAATATGGATAGTTAAGGGAAAAAAATACGTATAGGAACAAAATGAATTGAAGTTTTGTATTCAAGACCAAATTCAAATCCTATCTAGCTCTTATATTAAAAACTAAAAATAGTTTTTTTTTTTTTTTGATACTATGAACAAATTAAAGAGTCTATGTATTAATAATGAACACAAGAAAGCAAGACGATGTATTCCATGGTGGAACGTGAAAACCCACCCAACCAAAAAAGGAAAAAAAAAAGAATGGGGGAGGCTCTATATTTTCTTATTGCTTTTATGGTTTTATAAAGATTGCATAATTGACTTTAAGATGTGAAAAAAGCCACATGTTGGATCACTTGATTGGATGTACCTTTATCATATCCTACTTTCTTAGTTCACGTACACTCATTATATTCATACAAAAAGGTTTCAAGATAAGTACGTTATTGATATTAACATTATATATAATTGAACCGCACAAACATCATATCATACCCATTATCTTTTCCCCCCTTTCCTCCCTCTATATGTGTGTGTGTATTCCTTTCTCTCTGTCTTTCCCTTTTGAAATATTTAGGGCTTAGAAATTCCATCAAACTCGCAAAAATGCTGAACCAAAAAAGAAGGCCCCATAGCATATGGTTACCATATGACCAACCACCGAAAAGCGATACCTATTCATGCCTAATAATGACAAAATCTTAATCTAATTCGTTACTGTGTGCTATATAATTTGAGAATAATCCTTATATTAGATTGACGTCCAAATAAATTCAACTGCTATATCTGAAAAATCTCTCAATAAATATAAATATACATGTATGCGTGTCATAACAGGGAAAAAATAAAAAAAAACATCGCAACCATGCCATAAAGAAAAAAAGAGCATGCAAAACAACCTGAAAAAAAAATTAATAAAAAGAAAACGCAAGTTGAACTTACAGGTTGATCAGTGGAGTGGGGGACCACGTAATTGCCGTTGGTGACGCAATCTCAGTGAGGGAAGGAAGAAATTTGAACACTAGCTACCAAATGGAGTGGGGACCAAAAGAGTTGAAGACAACGGAATAATACGGAAAGAAGTGGGGTTGGCAGTTGGAAAAATACAAAAAATGTGTGCGCATGTGGGTGTAGTTTTAAGATATGAAGAAGAGAAAATGGAGGACGGGGTGCACGCACAGATGGAAGGGAAAGTGATAGAGGGAATAATTAAAGATAGAGAGAAAGAGATGGAGGGGGGTGGAAGCGGGAAATGAAAGAGATTGGGGGGGGGGCGGCGGGAAAACAAAAGGGGATAAGGGGGGCAGGTTGGGATCTCATTGGTGGGGAAGGGATAGGATATCAAAAAAATTTTTTTTTTTAAAAAAAAGAGTCAGGGGTGGCGCCTGACCAGGCAGGCGCCACTCCTGACAAATTTTTTTTTTTTTTTTGTTAAAAAAAGTGTCAGGGGTGCGCCAGTTATGAAAAAAAAAAATTTTTAAAAAAAAGGGTCAGGGGTGGCGCCTGGTCAGGCAGGCGCCACCCCTGACAAAACTTTTTTTTTTCTTAAAAAAAGGGTCAGGGGTGCGCCAGTCCTGACAAATTTTTTTTTTTAAAAAAAAAAAGGCCAGGCGCCACCCCTGACAAAAACTTTTTTTTTAAGGGTCAGGGGTGGCGCCTAACCAGCCAGGTGCCACACCTGACCATAAGCTAGTGTGGCGCCTGGCGTGCCAGGCGCCACAGCTGCTACCACCTTGTCAAGTGTGGCACCATCATACCAGCTGTGGCACCTACCCTCCCAGGCGCCACAGCTGGTTAAAAAAAACATATAATAAAAAAATAATAATAAATGAGCAGCTGTGGCACTTCATTAAGGAAGGGGCACAATATGTGCGCCACCTTTCAACCTTTTTGTAGTAGTGCGGACACAAGGTAACGACGGAGATCTGGAGAATAACACCGATACCTTTCTGAACTCGAGAATAGCCAAGAAAAACACATCTTAGGGACTTGGGATCAAGTTTGCTAACACTAAGACGGACATCCCGAACAAAACAGACACAACCAAAGACTTTAGGATCAACTGGAAACAACTTAGTAGTAGGAAATAGAACGAAATATGGAATATCCCCACCAAGAACAGCCGAAGGCATGCGATTGATGAGAAAACAAGCAGTAGATACAGCATCAGCCCAAAAACTTTTAGGGACAAAGGAATGAAACATGAGAGCTCGGGCAGTTTCTAAGAGATGACGGTTCTTTCTTTCAGTAATACCGTTTTGAGCAGGAGTATCAACACATGAGGATTGGTGAAGAATACCATGACTTTGCATGTAATCGGTGAATGGTGTGGAAAAATATTCTTTTGCATTATCACTTCGTAAGATTTTCACAGGAATGTTAAACTGGGTTTGAATTTTAGCACAAAAATTACGAAAATGAGTAAACAATACAGAACTCTGTTTCATTAAGTAAAGCCAGGTGGTTCAGGAAAAATCATCAACAAAAGTGACAAAATAACGATAACCGGTATGAGACATAACTGAACTATGACCCCAAACATCAGAATGTACTAACTCAAAGGGGGATGCGGCCCGTTTACGATGCGAGGTGCCAAATGAACAAGATGGTGTTTGGCAAACTGACATGACTCACAATCTAAAATAGACACAGAAGAAAATTGAGCATACAATTTTCAGAGAGAGGACAACGACATATGACTGAGACGACAATGAACTTCAAAGAGAGATGATCCACCAGAACAAGTAACAGAACGTGGCACCTAATCATCAAGTATGTAATGCCTACCAGATTCATAGCCTCTACCAATAATCTGCTTCGTCGTTAAATCCTGAATTAAACAATAGTCTGGGAAGAGTGAGATAAAGCAGTTTAAATGACGAGTGAGTTTACTTGGAGATAAAAGGTTAAAGGTGAGATTAGGAACGTTAAGAACAAAAGATAATGAGAGGGATGCAGTTGGTTTAACAGTGTCTGAGCCAGTAACACGGACGGGAGAACCATTGGCGACAAATATGGATGACGGGTTGGCATAGGGAGCATATGAATAGAATAAGTGATGATTACCTGTCATGTGATCGGTGGCACCAGAATCAATGAGCCACTTAGTTGAAGCAGTAGTAAGACCAGAGGACAGAGTACTTGTGGCTAGGGCCCCTGCAGAAGAAGATCTAGACCCAGAATCAGAGGTACCAGGTGTCTGGCCACGCTGCTATTTATTTTGCAATTTTTGATAATTTTTCTTAATGTGTCCAGGTTCCTTGCAATAATTGCAGATAATACTGCCAGAAGTCATTGTAGGAGGATTGTTATTTTGTTTGTACCCATAATTCCCATTCTCAAAGGGACCACATCCAGCTAGAGCACTTGCGGTTGGATCAACAGAAGAGTGAATCAAGCTATCAGCATGAAGAACCCGGGAGAAAACATCTTCAAGAGAATGAAGCTCTTGACTAGACAGAATCTGAGAACGAATAGTCTTATAAGACAGATTGAGAGCTTCAAGGAAACTTATGATAGCCTGAAGTTTCAAGTTCTTGATACGAGTTGAGAGATCTGCTTGTAGAGACATGACTACCTTCATTTCTTCATACATCCTCTTGAAATCCAAGAAGAAATCTTTCAATGAATGGTCTTGCTATTGGGAACGATAAAAACCTTTACAGATTTCATGAACCCGAGTAATATTTCCTTTGCCAGAAAACATAAATTCAAGATAACACATAATTTCTTTGACAGTGTTACAATGGCTAACAAAAGATAGAATCCGTGGTTCAATAGAATTTTGAATTTAAAACAGAAGTTGAGCATCTGCTCTTTGCCAAGACAAAAGTTTGGTTTCATCACCAGAAGGAGGATCCTCAGTTAAATGGGTCTCCATCTCAATCCCCAAAATATAAACTCTAATGGTTTTGTTCCAATCACTATAGTTGGTCCAATTCAATTGTGAAGCAATGATCTTAGCAGACATAGGCAACATATCAGAGTGCTTAGATTCAGCCATGTAGACTAATAGCAAAGAAGCAGGAGTCACAAATTATCTTACGGGAATAAAATGTCGAAGACAAATGGAACCAAACAATTCTTAAACTAATATAAAGTTTAAGAATTATAAGAACAACCAATCAAGACCAAGCCACAAGAAGACGAAAATAAGCACACAACCGTATATAGAAGACAAAAGCAACAATTGTCACAATATGAGATTTACTTAACCAAACGAGGAGCTTAAAGTATATCACAACCGAAGCAAATAATGAGAGGTACCCGACACACCAAGTGTAGAATTGAAGGATACCGCCACCAGGAATGGAACAAGCTCGAGAAATCGATCGGAAAGCACCTAAAACTCGTCGGAAAAGGTCGTCAGAGAGATGACCACACGGCGGCGCGCGGTGGAGAAGGAGAGGCTTCTGGAGGCGCGTGACAGCACACGCTCCGTCGTTTCAGGGTCTGACCGATCTGAGACTAGGGAAGTTGTTGGGGTGCCGCGTATTGCTTAAATGTACACCGACGAACAGGGATCTGAACTGGAACTAAGGGATCAAAACAAGAACTTCGCCAAAAATAGAAGGGAACTGAAAACAGAGGAGAACGGAAGTAATAGGGTCTGAAACATGTACTTAAGTAAATCAAGAATTCTCATTTATGTAATGTACAAGTGCATATTTATATACAATTAGTTCAATATGAAACCGTTAAAACATTTTCTAATCCTATACGTTTCATCATGTTCTTCTTTGGCGGTGGACGATATTCCTGACGGAGAAGAGATATTGTCGTTGACATGGAAGATATGATGAATGAAGATATTGTCTTTGACTTCTAACAGGTTCCAAAAATCAACATGAATAAATTCTTTTTATTTATTGTAATTATTAGGGTAAAAAAGTACAAAATGCATTTACTATCCTGAAACTGGACTTATAAATATGACCAAATTTTTTTGTCAAAAAGGACTTATAAATAGGACCAGAGTGGTATATTGTTTCAAATACTTGACTCGCACCGCCTTGATTAATTTTACCGCATGCTCCCTCTAATTTTTATTATCAAGGTTCTGAAACTCGGACTGGTCACTAAATCGGCCAGGATATTGGGTCAGTTGGTCATACCAAAGTCAAATCGGCGCTAACATGGGGCAAAACCGATGAAAAATTGAAGATTTTAGGGTTATTAATATAAAATTCTAAAGAAAAATTAAAAAAATTGATTTTTTTTAATAAAATACCGAACCAAACCTGTTTACTGCCCGGTTTGGGTTTAAGAACCTGGCTTATTATAAGGCACTAGCTAACAAGTATTCTTGATTCTTTTTATAAAGCATTTGTTTGTTTTCAAAGAGCATTAAATATTTTTCCCATGTTTAGAGTAATAATTGAGATGATATTAGAGTTTAGAGTAATTAGTAAGGGTAATATTAAAAATTATTTAAATTTTAAGACAAATTTATTGCTTTTAACTATTTTTGTTGATTTATGAGAATTTTTAGTTGATGTCTTATAATAAAGATTAGAAAAAATAAGTCTTAATAATATTAAAATTAAGGATTAATGAGCAAATTTGACAATAAAATTTATTAAAGGGGCACCTGGTATAAAAATATTTACTTAGATACAAAAATATACATGAATTTTTGTAATAAGGCGAAAAATAGCAACATCCGTTAAGGTGTTTACTGCCCTAAACGTCATTATTTTTTTTTCTTTTGTGGAGCTCACCTACTGTCCACCTTATCTCACCTTCCACAAGCGCACCTTCTCTCTCATCTCCCTCCTCCCTCACCGTCACCAAGTCTAATGTCGACCAGAGAAGAAGACAGAGAAAAGCGAAGAGGTTATAAATGAATTAAAAAATCTAGGTGGAGTTAACTTGAAAGCAATCTTTGCCCCGTGAATGACTCAACTAAGAGAAGAATAATAATATAAAAAGTGAAAAAATATGAGATTAAGTCAAATGCAAGTTAAAAGTTTCAGGACCCAGTCATAATTAAGAAATTAGGTTATAAATGAATTAAAAGTTAAGAAATTAAAATATTATTTTCTCCTTAACTAAATAAAAGTTATTAATAGCCACAAACATGAAAAGTGACATTGTTAATTGTTAAATGATACTCTCTTCGGTCCTAATTATAGGACATATTTATCTAACTTTGGAGAAATTAAGAATAGTAGTTAAATTAGTTAATCTTATTTATTTTCCTAAAATACCCTTATTTAATAAGGGTGATTTAGGAATACTACATGAGTCAACCATGGTCCTGTGAGTGTCCTTCTCAAACACTGTCTTTTGCCTACCCATGCCCAGCTATGTGTCACCAATTAAAGAAAAGGAAAGTTACAATTTTTAAAAATAGAGATGATGACGTTGATAGTGTTAAATAGATTTTCTTACCCTTTATTCTTATAAAATAAAAGAAATAGTAGAATTGAGGTATATGTGATATTAATAAGTTACAAGTATTACTCCCTTTATAGAATATATAGGTGTATTATAAAATTATTATTGTGTTTCATTATTATTGAAAAAGTATCAATGGGGTAATTTTGGGAAGAAATTGACAAAAATTAAAACCTTATCCTATAATTAGGACCAAGATCAACTCCTAAATATTATCCTATAATTAGGACCGGAGGAGTAGTTATTTTACCTGCACCATTCAAATCAGATCTGAATAGTTTAAATCCGACGAGTTTTGAGTGCCGCTCACCCAAGCCAATTCGGTTTGGATATATTACATATCAGATCTCATTGTCTTTGTTTGCTGTTCTGTTTTCATATTCTTCACTGCTTCCTTTTCCTTAGTTTCTGGTGCTCTTTCATTCAACTTCCACATCAAGTCAATCAAAAATCAATTTTCTCATTCCCTAAACACTCTTCATTTTTTTTCCCTTCACTTCTTTCTTCCCTGCTCCAGTCAACCCTATTTTGTTTATCTTAATTCTCAAACAGTTTATATAAGAAATTTGATGTCCTCATTTAAAGAGATCTCTTCTATTGTTTTCCCACGTTCGATCTGTTTGTTGCTTCCTTATCCATCCTATACAATACTCCTAAAAATATTGTTTTTCTCTTCCTTCAAAAGTTTGGTACTTCCTGTTCCATTTATTTGGGACAGAGTACCTCAGTTTCTTGCATGCACATAAATTATATATATAATTTTTTCAAAAAAAAAGGTTTCTTTTCTTGCTTCTCATCCGCATTATATAAAGTCTTCTGCTGTTGCTGTGTTCTGTCATATAAAAATCTCGCAGAGAGAGAGAGAGAGAGAGAGATCTGTTAGAAGTTTTGTGGCAGTCTCCGGCGTGGTTCATCAGAGACGAGAAGATCAGGGTATATTCTGCCTCCTTGTTTGCATCCTTTTGCGTTCAGTGAAAATTTGTGTGACTCTGTCTTTATTTTTATTTTTTCTTTTTTCCTCGTCTTCTTATTTCCTCTTTTGGCTCACAACAGAACTTTGTTGCGAAGAACCTCAACCACGAATCTTGATCCATCTGGGAGAAGATAGGGTATCGTACACTTTTTGTGTTTTTTGTTTGTTATATTTATGATATTTATATGAATGAATGATGCCATGAATGAATTATTATAAGTGGGTTGTTATTCAGCGCTGATCACATCTTATTTAACATTGTAATATGATTTAAACATTTCGGCTGTGTATGGTTGGACGGAGGGGAGGGTGAAGAAATTTAAAATTTTTTATATATAATGTTTTTAATGGTAAATTCAATTTTATGAAAAATAGATAGTATATGATTATCTTTATTTTAAATTTTATATCTATTAAAATAAAAAAATTATTTAAAATATGACGCTCACTCATATATCATTCTTTGATCCCGACAAGGCGAGGACACAGAGGTAAGGGGCACCTTATGTGCCCCCTTGCTGCCCTCCCAGCTCGGGGGCTCTCAATTTTTTTTTTTTTTTTTTTTTTTTTTTGTGTTTTTATCATTAGACTTCGATATAAAGTGAGTGCTATTTTCAGTTATGAGCAAAAATGGTACTTCTCTGATTTTAATATAATATATTTGGGAAGTTGATCTTGATTTCAAATATAAAATATAATTTTTATATTTATCAATATTTTGCTAATTTGCCTCTATTGATGCTCCCTCAATAATAATCAAAGAAAATAATAAAGGAGGAGAAGCAAAGGAGGGAATTGATGAATATGACTAAGGTATTTTTAAAAATAAATGTCATATTAACTAATTTAATAAACTTTCTTAATTTAATCAAATTAAATAAATATGTCTTATGTTAAGGACCCCAAAGAAACATTGTTTTTAATTTTTTTTATGATTTTTCAAAGATTTCATATTCTAAAATGGTGTAGTTTCTCCTCCATTTAAATTATTAAATCTTTAAAAAATTGTAAAAATTGAAAACAATATCATTCTTTTTACTCCAAATATATCAAAATGCCACTTATTTTATTTGAATGTAATGATCAAAAGAAACATAACAAAAAAGCAGTGTTCCCAGACCCGGACCGGACCGGCCGGTCCGGCTCTGGAACCGCCGGACCGGGCATCAGACAGGTTCGGTCCGGTGACCCGGTCCGGTCTGGGTTTTTTATTTTTATTTTTTTAAAAAAATCAATTTTTTTAATTTTTCCTTTAAAATTGCATACTAATAAGTCTAAAATTTTCAATTTCTCACCGGTTTGGCCCGAGTTGAGCTCCGGTTTGGCCCCGGTCTAACCCACTGACCCTTAACCCAGTATCCCGACCGATTCAATACCCGGTCCAAATTTTAATACCTTACAAAAAAAAGTATTTGGGAAGACCCGCAATTTCTGGGGCTAGCTGGGGCGTACATCAAGGATACTAGCCTGCAACATGCTTAAGAACAATATTGAATGGTCCATATATAATTTTATATAAAATATTATTTTTATTTTTTTGTAATAGTATTGAACAATTTATATGAAAATTTAGTAATTTGTATTTAATTAATTATTTTTATTTTTTATAATTTAAATTTTTATAATAATTTTATAGAAAATTAATTCTTAACCATTTGGTCATTTAGATATTGATTTAAGGGAGAATTACAGTTAGATCCTAAGTAAGAAGGAAAATAAAGAAATTGTCTCTTGAAATATCAAAATGAAAAAATGGTCTCATTAACAACCCCAGGTGCAGATCGTTAATAACTCCAGAAGTCTCCATTGACAACTTCTTATGACCATTTTTTCATTTTGAGATTTCAAGAGATTATTTCTTTATTTATTTTCTTGCTTGGGACCTAGTTATAATTCTCCTTCATTTAAATGTTGATCTCATAGTTATAAAAAGAGAAGAGAGGGAAGAGGGTGAGAAAGGAATCTTCATAGTTTTCCATAAAAGTTACGAGAGAGTATAAAAATTGGCTCACTTACTACGCTCATTTCTTCTTTTAATTCATATGCTTGATTCTATCATTTTGTTGAAATTCTCTCACATTCAAATCAGGAAGCAAGAATGGCAAATATTGTGAAGGCCATTATCCTGCAACTGCGATATCTGTCATCCTATAAAGACATTTTGAACGAATTGGATCAAGAAGTCGAAAAGCTGAAGAGATTACGAGACAGTATAATCCGTGAGGACGAAGCAGGAAAAAGAGATGGACAAGCGATTGATGATGAAGCAGTGAGATGGAAGAGCGAAGTTGATGAGATTTTACGAGACGCAGATCAGCTCAAAGCTTCACGCAATGCTATTGCAGTGTGCTTACCTAATTTGAAGTCACGACATCAACTTGGTCGAAAAGCAAGGAAATTGACAGCTTCCCTCCATGACCTTTCTGCTGTCAAATTCGATCATGGAACAAAAAGACATAGGGACGAGCTTGAGTCAACGAAGGGGATGAAGGAGATGATTGCGTTGACTCTAAAAGAACCCGACGAGATAAACAATATAGGGATCTATGGGCTCGAAGGAGTGGGAGATCAGATCACTCTAGTTAAAACTCTCATTAAAACAGTTGAAGATGACAAGTTGTTTGATGTGGTGATTATGACACGCGTATCAAAGACTTTAGACCTTGACAGAATCCAATGTGAGATTGCAGATCAGTTAGGGTTTCATTTGAAAGAGATGACAACAAGTGAAAGAGCAGGCAGTCTATATGAGATTTTAAAGAAAGAAAAATCCATCCTCATCATATTCTATGATGTTTGGGGAAAAATTGATTTGGAGAAGTTGGGAATTCCTTTGGAAGATCATCACAAGGGTTGCAAATTATTGTTGATTTCGAGGAATCAACATATTCTACAAGAGAATGAGATTGAAAAGAAGTTCAGTTTCAGACTTAAATTTCTAAATGACGCAGAACTGTGGAGCTTGTGTCAAACTCTTTCTGGGGCTGGCATTAATGAGCATGATGAGAACAAAATACTGGAACCTACAAATCATTCATCTCTGGAACGAATTTGCAATGAATTGGAAGATAAAGTGCTCCAAATACTCTTGCTTTGTGGAGTATATGGAAAATTCATTTTGGTTAGTGACTTGTTTAAATATATTGTTGGCCTGGAATCATTCAAACATGTAAATTCCATTGACGATGCAAGAAACGAACTTAAGAAAAATCATTAGTATGCTGAAGGCGTCTTTTCCCACGGTAGTCTATGTTGATGACAGAGAGATCCACATGAATGACCTTCTTCGGAACATAGCTAAATCAGTTGCATCTAGAAAAGCTCCCATTTTCACGATGGAAAGGAATGTTCCGCTGAAATATTGGCCAAGATCAGTGGATTTTCTTAGATGTACCCAGATAATCTTGGAGGGTAACCATAATATCCAAAAGCTTCCTGAAAGATTGGATTGCCCCACTTTAGAATTGCTCCACTTAGATAGCACTGGTAATCGCACTTTGAAAATTCCAGATTCCTTTTTTAAAGGAATGACAAATCTTCAAGTGTTAGATTTAATTGGCATGGTTATACAACCTGAACTACCCACATCTCTTTTTTCCCTAATCAAACTTAAAACATTATGTTTCAATGCTTGTTCTTTGGGAAATATGTCCAGAATAGGAGCCTTGAGAAATCTTGAAATCCTTATCTTCTTCGAATCATCCATCAAAGAGTTTCCAGTTGAAATCGGGCAGTTGACTCATCTAAAAATGTTGGATTTGAGTTATTTTGAAATTGATGATGAGGTAATTCTGCCCAACATTTTGTCCAACTTGACCAAGCTTGAGGAATTGTATATGGGCGATCTCAATAACTTGGAAGAGACATGCCTTGACCAACTGATGATTGATTCCATTCAAAAACTTGAAGTCATCATCAAGGTTAAAAAACGTGGCCGATTAGAATATCTCTTCTCGGTTCCCAAGGTTAACAAATTTTTCCAGCTTGTTGAGATTGAAGTTTCTGAATGTAGTTCCATGAAGAATATAGTGCTCCTGGATAGTGGCACAACAATTGATAAGATCGAGTCTCTTCCATTGCACTCCCTGACTTTGCAACATTTACCAGAATTAAATGGTTTTTGTTGTGATGACTCTGAATCTCTTGATATCCCAACATTGTTTCCCAACAAAGAGGTATATATATGTTCGTTTTGCTCGTTTATTTTCTTTTGATCAATCTTTTCGTCTGTCTTATTCTTATAGTTCATGTCTTTTGTTATTTTGAAATTTATATGACGTGTATACGTATTCACCAGGGCGAAGAGTAACTTTGTTTATTATAGACTTGTTACCTATAATCACCCCGTATTTAGGAAGCTGATTCTTTCTCTCTGTCTCTCTCCTGTGCTTTGTTATTATTTCCTAGGAGGAAAAAGATAGGAAATCTGTAAGTTTTCTCTTAGGAATCCTTTGGTATGAGACGAGGGAGGGAAAGGAAAGTGAGCAGATAGGAAAAAATTTTAAAGTTGGATTTAAAAAAATGAGAAAAATAGAGTTAAAATTGTTTAATTAATTCTTCTTACACTTTTATTTTACTTATTCTCTTTATTAAAATTTTATAACCCGATTTTTGTAATATTTATAAATTAAAGTTATAAAAAATTTTCCTCCCCACCCCTTTCCTCAAAATCTCTCCCTCATACCAAACAAGCCTTTAGATAGTTTCTTCAAACCTCTCCCTCATATCAAACAAGCCTTTAGATAGTTTCTTCAAACTTATCTTTTGAAATATATGCAGTAAATATTAATATTCGAAGTAAATAAACTGCACGCACAAGAATAGTAAAATTGTCTGACATGGCCTGATTGATGGCTGTAGGCTCTTTTCCGTCCCTTGAAGCATTTGAAGCTGGTCAGTATATCTAGAATAATGCTTTTGGTTATTACGGCTCTATCTAACGGGATGATACCTCTGCAAAATTTGGAAACATTAGAAATTGTCGGCTGCAATGATCTCCAATATTTGTTCGTCATTAAAGGCCTTAACATGTATGAAGATTATGGTGGGTTATTACCTGATTTGCGTCAACTTCGCCTGCGCAACCTGGTTAAATTGAGGAGCATAGTAGGTCTCAACCATCCTAGGGTTACATTGAGCTTTAAAATGTTGAAAGATCTAATAGTTTGTAGCTGTAACCAACTGAGATATGTTCTTCCTCTTTACGTCCTCCAGAATCTGCACCAACTTGAAAATATTGTTATAAATGACTGCAAGATGTTGGAAGGGGTTTTTGGAGATGAAGAAGAAGATACACAAATGACGGACTCAAATGAAAATACAGCAGCTAAAAATCCTGTTGAGTTGCCTCAGGTGAATAGTCTAATTCTTGAGGAGTTGCCTGAATTTACTGGTTGCTGCCAGGATGGTTGTCTTGTCAAATGGCTTTCATTGAAGAAGATAAGACTTGTTGAGTGTCCTAAGATTAAGGAATCGTCGTTGGGAATGATAGACAGGCCTCTGTTGACATCTGTGGAGGTGATTGAGTGCAATACATGGGCAAATAATGAAGATCCAGAGATCAACATTAAACATCTCTTCCAATTGACGGTACGTAATCTCCCCCCTATATATATGTGTGTGTGTGTATATTCTCTGTTGCAGTCCATTACGTATAGAACCATCTGAATTTATGGATAACTTTTTCAGTAACTGCACCAACAAGTTAATTAATCAAATTATTGGATTTTTCTTAAAAATATCTTTGTTCTACATATCTTTTCATTCATTATTGGATTGAACATAATTTTGATCTTACAAATTGTCCATGTTAATTGTAATATTTCTTTGTATATTAGTATGGGCTTGGGCTTGGGCTTGAGGACTTGTTTATGTATCGACAGGATATTTTTCTATCGATATTTTTCAGGAATTATTATTTCAACTATCTCTCCTTAACTTGTTATTTGTAGGATGAGCTTTCCAGAGTAGAAAAATTAAAGATCAAAGACTCAGAGGAATTGAGGAAATATATGGAAATGGAGCTTCAACCTTCATCTTTCAAAAAACTTAAAATTCTAGAGGCCTTGGAGTGCGATCAAGAGTTAACCAAACTTTTGTCCATTATTTTGTTCGGCCAATCACATGAGCTTGAGAAACTAACAATAGAAAACTGCAAACTGCTAGAACAAGTTTTCAAGCTTGAAAACTTGGCTTCTGATACACAAGTAACTCGAATATTCCCCAAGTTACGAACAATGAGATTGAATGGTCTGCCTAAGTTGAATTACATATGCAACAATGATCTAATAATTTCGGGGACTGTCGAACTTGGTAATCTAGTTAAGTTAAAAATCAACGATTGCAACTTCCTCAAGGGTCCATTTCCGACTACTTTACTGGAAAAACTTGGCACACTGAAAATAGAATCATGTGAGATGATAGAACAAGTTGTTGAGGAGAATGCGAAAATGCAGGGGAGATTGTTCTGTAATTTAGATGATCTTCAGCTTTTAAGCCTCCCGAAGTTAACCAAATTCAACTCAGGCCATTGCAATCTAACAATTCCTAATCTGCGGAGTTTGACAATAGAAAAATGTCCTGAATTGAATGCATTTACTACCGGATTCTTAAGCAACCAGACAACCAATGAAGGGACATCTTATGAAGTGCCGTGGGATGAAGAGATGGTACGTATGTTATATCTGAATCTGCTTAGATTTTAACTTTCATTCTCTTAATTTTATCATGAATCTTGTTTTGTCATTTGAGTATCCCAACTAAGTAGGCATGCATGTAAAGAATTGTAAAGTATGCACACAAATTAATGTGAAATTTAGTGCTCCGTATGTAATAGTGATGGTGATAGGCCTTATTTGGGGAAAAAACAAAAGTTAATGAAGTGAATATTTCAATTCATATATGAAGCTCTTTTCTGCAGGACGCGTGCTTGAACTTACAGACATTGAAGCTGGTGGGCAACAGAACTTTTGAGGAGATATGGCAGGGCAGGGTTTATAATATTAATATAACAGATTGCGAGCTAAAAGAGGTAGAAGTGGATTCCTTCAGCAAACTGAGATACATATTTCCCTCAAGTATGCTGCCAAAATTGTCGGAGAAGTTGGTGACACTCGTTGTGAGGAATTGTAGTTCACTGAGTGATGTGTTTCGACTGATGAGTGAGAATCATTCAATCACGGCCTTTCAAAACCTGACTACTGTAAGGTTAAAAGGCTGTGATTCTCTTCAACGCCTGTTATTACCCTGCAACTATCCTAGCTTGACAGAAATTGATATTTCAGACTGTCAAAATTTGGAAGATATTTTCATTGACACAAAAATAAATGCGGACGAGAAATGTTTCCTTAATTTGGAATCCATCGTTCTAGAAAATCTACCTAGGCTATCAAGCTTCTCCTTGGAGGCATTTGAATTCCCAAAACTCAATAAAGTGAGAATAGTTAACTGTTCTGCGATCAAACCATTTTCAAGGAATGTTTCAGTTAAAGCTAACAATTTCATGGATAAGGTAACTGTATTTATTATATATTTCCTGTTATATCTTCATCTTTGTGCTAATTACTAATCACGTGACCATCTTATGCCGTAGGATTCCCACGAGAGCCCAGAGGAATCGCATAAACTGCTATATGACATTGAGGAGGATTCACCATTTGGGCATGGCACAACGATATTACTGCCTCAATTAGAATTGAGTGATTTACCCAAGATGCAACTATGGAATCAGGAACCTCAGATTCCAGTGTTCAAAATGCTGACATCACTTAAAATCATCGGTTGCGGGAGAATCAAGTACTTATTCTCCATTTCAGTGGCTAAAGACCTCTACCGTCTGAAATCTCTAACATTATATAAATGTGAAAATATGGTTCAAGTTCTTCAAGGCGGGGGAGGAAATAGTATAAAAGTGTTCCAGAAGCTGGAAACACTTGTACTCAAACATCTGCCTATACTCTCCAGTTTTTGTGAAGACAAAGACGTTGATTTTGGCGGATTCCCAGAGTTAAGGATGGTTAGAGTGGAGGACATTCCAAACATGAACACTTTTGTGAAGAAGCCTCTCAAAACTCCAAAACTGAAACAAGTTCGTGTGACATTTATTAGAAAGTGCTGGCAAGGAGACCTGAACCAGACCATAACATTCTTGCAGAAAAACCATAGTACGTACCTATTGACTATCTCAACTACGCACTCTAAAACTCATTCTTATTGACTATCTCTCCACCTATTTATAAGAAATAAATGATTATCATATGTCTCTAGAACTCGTATTCTTGCTTACTATCTCTGCACCTAATTATAAGAAACAAATGATTATCATGTTTTTTATGAATAGATCCGAATGCGGTAATTTAATTAAATTATCATGGAGAGTGAGTGTATGTCATATATGCCATGAGTAGCATGCGGGAAGTATAATTTTTTTTCTTTTCTTGTTTTTTTGGTATATGGGGTTGATTTTAGAAAAATTGAAAGTCGAGGCTTGGGAATCTGATCAGAGCAGCACGAGACATCGTACAGATACTGCTGAAAGTTCAAGTCCGTTTCAGGTACTCTTCTGTTTGACTTTTATCCCATGGACATGGTGCTTTTTTGAAAAAGCAAGTGCAAAAATTTGTATTATAATATTAAATACAAATACCGATATAGATGATGTTAATTAAATTAAATCCTATAACATTGCAGACTAGTAAGCCATCAAATCGTCCTTTTAAGTTTAACAACTTATCTAATTCGAAACTTTAATTCAAATTTTTAAGCAGAATATTTTAGGAGTACATAGAATTTTAGATGTGATGAATATATCTAGCAACTACAATGTGTTTTATGACCGTTTGTTTCAACTTTTTATAAATATTTTTACATCATTTAAAGTAAGTGTATGATAAGAATTTTATTTTAACTTATGAAAAAATGTTTAAAAAAGCATTTTTTTGGGTGCTACATTCACTTTTGAGGCAGGATGTACAACATTATTTTGTGTGAATTTTTTTTATTTAGATAATTAACACCCCCTGTCCTCATAGGAATGAGACCCAACCATCCCTACTTTGATCATATAGAACCCACAACCTTCTCATATAAGAGGAAGTGAGTGGTTCCATGTGAGCTAAAAGCGACTGTGATTTTTTTTTTTCCTTGAATGCACCTCTTCTTGTGTGTTTAAGTGATGTTCTTTCAACGAAAATTATTGTAAATCTCAAGGTGTTAGTTTGGAAATATTTCTTCTTTTTTTTTACCTGGTGGAAATATTTCTTTTTACTTCATACACTTTTACTCTAATTCATTATTGGGAAAAATGAAAAGGACAAGTTCGAGATTGAAGGAAGCAGCGGACGCTGAATGAAATCATGAAGAAGCCAAGACAAAGAAGATGTCAACGAAGAACGATTAATACATTTCATTTGAACTCATAACTATGCCTTCGTGTGTTTATTGGTGAGAGAGAGAGAGAGAGTTAGCATTCTTAGATGTCATGCCCTGTCTGCTTCTACTGCCACAATGTTTTGTTTTGGTATATATGAAATGTTGAATGAACAGTGAAGGAATAGAAGGAGAGACATTATTGGAATAGGAATAAGAATACGGATGATATTTATGATATGGTGTATTTAAATAATATTCATCATGAGTTAACAAAATCGCCATTAATTAATAGAATAGAAATAAGATAAGAACAAGAAAAACTGATAGCAAATTACCATGTTATCCTTCATGAATTTTCATTAAATCTTCCATATATACATATGTGGAGTAGTTGTGGTCATGGCCAACGTTGTCAAACTCGTGAGTTTAAGCAAATTCGGGATAGTGATATAAATTCGTATCGTGAAAATAGTAAATTTGTAAGAGTTTAGTTTTACCATTAAATAGATATTATTAGTATATAATTAAATAATTAAAATATAAAAAGTTGATAACAATTTGATTTAAATATATTTTAAATCCAAATAATTGCAATTAATCTATCAACATTCATAATTTATTGTATTTAACAAATAAATTTCTATAAAATTCATATATAAAACCGTTAAGTATAATCAAATTGAAAAAGTTAACACGAGTTTAAGGGTGCGTTAATATAGTTTTGTAAGGTAGAAACATAAAAACGGTAAACTCAGTGTATAAACTTGTGAATTTAACCGAGTTTACAATGGTCACGAGTTTACCAATGACTCGACTCGACTTTATAAGTTAGAAATGTCAAAACAATAAACTTAGAGACTCAACTCGCGAGTTTGACAATAATAATTATACCTACCGGATAGGGGTACATATGTTTTTTGTTGGCAAAAAAAGAAAGTTGACTTCTCACATTATATAATCGCCATAATTAATCTAGACTTTATATAATTTATTCCATAGATCGATCTATAGTTATGAATACTGTAATCCATTGCATTAATCATACAAGATGGATTTTGTAGTGAGAAAAACATTTTGTGAAAGATTGAAGTCTCAGACTGTAATCCATTACATTAATCATACAAGATGGATTTTGTAGTGAGAACAAACATTTTGTGAAAAGATTGAAGTCTCAGCGGGTGATTAATTGAGCGACTTACACACTCTGAGTTTCCATGATCTGAAACAGAGTGCCTAGCCCCAGCTGAACCAATATGATCCAAACAAAGAGGGAAAAAAAGTACTAGTACCTCGGATTCCTAATATAGGATCGTTAACTAATTTGAGGAGGTTGAGGAATCAAAATAAATTAATTGCAGAATATATTAACTGATTTCTATAAAACTATTTATGTGTTAGAAGAAAAAAGATATATATAAATATTTTAAAATAATAACTTTCTATAATTTTCCAAATCAGTGAGGGTCCTCTAGCAAAAGAAACTAGAGAGAGTCTTTCCTTCACCTTGAGAAGAGTTCTGGTTTTTTCCCACCACAGATGCTTCAATACGGACGACGTTGGAAGTTCAAGATCCAACGCGTGCTGCCGGTGGAAAGTGAGGAAGAAAAGTCTTATCTCTTTCGATAGTTGCCCAAGAGAGAGAATTAAAAAGGAAAAAAAGAAAAGAAAAGATGAAAGAATTCATATAAATGGTCAATAGAAGAGAGAAAATAAAGGGGAAAAAAGAAATTAAAAGGGAATAAAAATAAAATATTATTAATGGTTGATATTATAGGTGATTAAATTTTTATTTTAATCTCAATAGATTTAAATCATGGTTTTTAGTTTTTAAATATAATTTCATAAAAACTAAGTTTGAGTTTACGTCATTAATTATAGGGACCAAAATTAAAATTGGTAAGTTTTGATTAAGTTGTAACTTAGTTTTTATAATTTTGATTCATTTATAATTCAATCCCTGAATTTTGACCAATTTTAACTGGGTCTCTATAATTTTGACTGTTTTATATTTAGTTCTTATGTTTTAGAATAGAGGTCAATGACTAATTTATAAAATAGTTAAAACTATAAGAACTGAATTGCAGTGGATCAAAATTTAGGGATTGAATTATAAATAAATCAAAAGTATAAGGACTGAATTACACCAAGTCAAATTGTAGGGATTGAGTTACAAATGATTAATTTTTCCATATGATATTAACCATTTTTATAATATATATAAATAATTTTATATATTTTAATGACTGATGTTGACCGCGGACTGACCCGGTCAGGATTGAACCATTGTCTCCACTCATTGCTGCGATCTTATGATAAACAGAGAAGGGAGAGAGAGAGAGAGAGAGAGAGAGCGAAGATTCAAGAATCAGTACAAATCTGAAGGAAATCGGCACTAAATCTGGAGGTAAACTTTGTTCCTTTTTTTTTATTCATGTTATGCTTGGAATCCCATTAGAATAGATATTTGCTTCGGCTTCATTCAAATATATATATTTTAGAGAGAGAAATCATGGAAGAAAATCAAAACTCGACGACGCCACCTTCACCATCAGTGGCCACTCGACAAACCTTAATCAGCTTGGACGACGCTGACCCACCCATTGATAAGATTTCCCGTAAAAAATACTACAATCAGCTTTGTACTGGCGGCATCTTTTACGACCGCAAAACTAAGGCAAGTCCCTACCTATAGCATCTTTTTCCCTAGTTTCATAATTTTTTTTTCCTTTTTTGAAACTCGAAAGTAACTTGTTAAACTCGATCAGTCTTGTGGAATAGAAATTATATAATTTTTGTTGCGCAGAAAGTCGGGGTGAACAAGAGGTTGGACTGCAACTGGTTCATGATCTATGCCAAGTCGCTTGCAATCACCTGGGTTGAAGACCCTCGTTATTGGAAATGGGAAAAGCGCGAAGAAAGGTAATAAAAAATTTAAAATTAATAAAAACCTCTATTTAAAACCAAAAAATAGTTAAATTATATACATCCTCCTCAAATATTGTTAAAATTACATGGGAAAACAAGAAATAAAACAAAAACACAAAAATTAGGGGGAACCCAGAAGGAACTGGTTTCCTGCTCAGCACTGAGCTAATCATCAGATCTCTGAACTATATTTTTAATTTTCTAAAAGTCTATATTTTTTTAAAAAAAAAAATACTTGATTTGGTAAAGAATTTTAAATAAAGATAATGCCTTGACTATTAATTATTAAAAAAATTTATTTAAAAAATTATTACTTTTAAAAAACCTTAAATCTAGACGATCCAAATCAAAATCTCAACAAGCCATTAACTCTTTTACTAAGCAAAGTGCTTTGTGAAATTGGTTCAAGTAGTACTACCCTGCAGCCTAGCTAAATTGCCAATGGCCATAGCAGAAACCAATGAACTTGAGCAAGTTTTATACACCAATCCCCCTGAATCATGTTCCTTAGCTCACCAGCCAATAATATGCCATCACGGTTATGAACCAAACCCTGTCACAACCTCTGTATGGAGGCTTGGTTCTGATGTTTTGTGTTATGTCTAATGCTGAGACTTAATTCCATGTTTCTTTAATTTCCTGGCTCCTAGATGAAAGGTTTGTTCTTCGCTCTATCAAGATGTAAAGGCATCCCTAATTAATTATTTTCCAAGATCCGCTGTTCTTGAGAATTGCATAACTTCCCTAATTGAGCAGCTGTATTGTGATTCTCATTGTTACAGAAAATAGCCTAGTCTTAAGTTGACTCACACATTGATCGAAAGCATTGCCAACTTAGTAAGACATGTTTTGATCAAATTAGCTTGGTCGATCGCGGACTCAAAAGGGGAAAAAAAAAGATCATCTACAAAAAATTGTACTAATAGTCTTCCAATTTTTCCTTCGCAACTTAATTTACTCTGAATTAAATGAGCTGACTTTTTCAAATTAAGTCACAAAAATATTAGGGGAGATGGACTCTCCTTGTCTCATTCCTCTCTAGTTAGAAGAAATTCCTTAGTCTTGCCCTCATTTCAAAGAATTTGCATCCTAGGGGAAGAGATGCGTTGTTTTATCACATTTGTTAAATTAATTAAGTTCCTTTGTACAAGCAGTAACAAAATCCATTGAAGTTTATCATAGGTCTTCTCTAGATTAATCTTAATATTCATGAAGCATTTCTTTCCGTTCTAGTTTCTCATTGAGTGTACCATTTCCTTAGCTTTAATAATTATAATCCCTTCACTCTTTAATACAAGACATATTTACCTAATTCGATTAGATTAAGGAAATTAGTCAGGCTAGTTAATATAACATGTATTTTCTAGAACACCCTAATCATCTTCCTTAAATCCAATGTTCCCTTTACTCCATTGAAGTCTATCATAGGTCTTCTCTAGATTAATCTTAATATTCATGAAGCATTTCTTTCCGTTTTAGTTTCTCATTGAGTGTACCAATTCCTTAGCTTTAATAATTATAATCCCTTCACTCTTTAATACAAGGCATATTTACCTAATTCGATTAGCTTAAGGAAGTTAGTCAGACTAGTTAATATAACATGTATTTTCTAGAACACCCTAGTCATCTTCCTTAAGTCCAATCTTTCTTTTACTCCTTGATTATTGTTGAAGGAGCATCAACTAAGGTAAATTAAAAAAAGATTGATAAATATGAAATCTATATTTTGTATTTAGAACTAAGATCAACTTCTCAAATATATTTTATATTAAGCACCGGAGGGAGTATCTTCATATTAATCTGTGCGTACATGTTTTTTAATGTATAGGTTTGTGTATATTTAAATCTGCGCAACTTTTTTTTAGAGGCAGAAAGAAAGATCCACATAATTATTTATTCCTTATTTTGAGGGATGTTTGGTTAATTACATTGAGCCTTCAGACATGAACTTAAAGTTTGTATGGTTTACTATTTCTATTTATTTATTCCAACAAAATTCAAGAAAAAATTGTGTAACTTGGCTTTCAGTTTTATGTAACTTGCACACTTTGATGCAGGGGGACGTGGATAAAGGTAGCTGAACTGAAAGCAGTGTGTTGGCTAGATGTGCGTGGGAAGCTAGACACAAGGTATCTATCACCGGGAGTCATGTATGGAGTCTCCTTCCATGTGATGCTGAAAGACTCAGAATATTACAGTTGGAGTGTGAAAGTTAGTCTGAAGCTGGCAGGAAAGTGTCAAGAGCACGAGATGAATTTCAGGGGAATGTTGACAGAGACGTGGATGGAGATCCCAGTAGGGCAGTTTGTAGCACTAGCTCATGATGTTGGAGCTGGAGAAATGGAATTCTGCTTGGAGAACCATAGTCAGAATTGGAAACACGGGCTTATCGTCAAAGGAGCCTCCATCAAACCTCTGTGATGGAAACAATAATGAAGAACCGAAGGAGGTCATATTTAAGATAAACCCTAGTTTAATGTCTCATAAGTATTCTCACGAACCGGACTAGTCGGTTGCTAGTAGTATCGGATACCGATAGATTAATTCAAAATTTAAAAAAAAAAGCCTCATAAGCATATCACTCACTCAACTTGCTCCATATTAATAGCGTACCCATGATTGAAGTTGTTTGAATTACGTTATTAGGCCAGCGCACAAACCATTCCTGTTATGACTGCTCTAGCAACCAGCCACTAGTTATCCTGAAAGGTGTCGGGATGGAGAAAATAAACATGAATGCCAATTGATACTGAAGTTTAGACATATGCATAGATCTTTCTATTTAACGTGATTTGTACCAAAATTCATCGGTTTGAATTTTATCATTTATTTTTTCTTTATAATGTAAATCCGAACCATCTAAATCTTGATCTAATGGTTGGAAAATGAAGAGGGGAAGAAAATAGGAGGGGTCTTTGTTCTGTACGGAACTAGCTTCTTAACGTAATGTTCGTGATGCTACCTACTTTTGAGCTCCCTTGTGTAGCGTTTATTCAAACCTATTCGTTGACAATTGTATCCATCATCCTTAACATGCCTAAATCATACTTATCTCTGGTTTTTAATATAAGATCTAATTTGTAATTTAAAATTATTTAAACTATATCTTATATTAAGAGTTAGAATTAGTATAAGCAACTTATTTAACATTAGCAAAAATGAATTTGTTGTTTTTTCACTAATAAAGGATCACCAACATTTCACCTAAAGTTAGCCTAGATGACAGGGTTGAGGTGGGAAGTGGGTATAAACTCTCCAAAGCATAAAAACTTCTCTGGCTTTCAAATTGGGAGATCAAGTTATTCCATGAGAAGTTTAGATATTTAGGATCAATTATATACACAAATAGATTATGAAATTGATGGAGGTGTTAATTATAGAATTCAAGTTGGGTGGTATAAATGAAGGAAAGCTACCAAAGTTATTTGTGATAAGAAAGTACCTAATCAGGTAAAAGGGAATTTTTATCACACTGCTATCAGACTAACACTGATATATGATCATGAATGTTGGCTTTAAAGGAACAACGTGAACATAAAGTGGGGTAGTCGATGTGAGGATGCTAAGATTGATGTATGGTTATATAAGAAAAGATAAAATTTGTAGTAGTCATATACACGAATGAGTTGAAGTGGCATATATTGAGAAAAAAATGATAAAAATTCGTTTGAGGTTATATGGACATATTTAAAGAAGGTCCTTAAATGCGTTAGAGAGGAAGGTCGATTAAGCAGTATGCAGTCCTCTGAAAAAAAAAATAGAGGGGAAGACCGAAGCAAACCTTCAATGAAGTTATGGAGCGAAATCTTTTGATTAATAATATATCTAAATATTTGATTTTTGATAAAGCAAAATGACGTCGTGCAATTCATGCAATCGAACCCACCTAGTACAATAAGCTAGGCTTTCATCATTGTGTCGTCGTTTGTTATTATGAATATCACGTCATTATGATAAGACATTCACAACTTATTTTATAGAAAGCACTTAATTTAGGATTCATTAATTTCATTTTTTTTTTTTTTGGTCATGTTCTCTATTAGGAAAATGACAAATATATTTGGACCCACATTTTAAAAAGTTGCAAGTACCGCAATTAATAATTAATTATAATAATAAAATAAGTGGCCATCATGTCAATTGTTACATGTCTTTGATAGTACTAGTAGTGGAGATCTAATTATAAAGTCAAAAGTCTTAGATCCGTAGGTGTGATATTTTTTTAATGTTTTGAAATTTAAACCACACTTCCTACACTCGAAAATTAATTTGGCTGTTAAAGGTCACGACTCATACGATATTTAACAATTTTTAGTTAATATAAATATTATTTATTGACTAAAATATCTTCATAAAATTGTTTATTTAATTAATACGTGGTGTTGTTAATAGAGGAAAGAAAATAACATGTATAGTAGTCTCGTGTATTTACTCAGCGTTCACCTCGTTTACCGTCTTCATTTTCTTAGCCATGGCTCTAAGGCTCTTGGTGAGGGGGAAGGCCACATTTTGAGAGTCAATTTTACAATCAAGTCTTTAATTTAGACTAGAAAAAAATGAATGGTAACTCGAGTCTTCTTATTTTATTTTTTTTTAATTCTTTCACGTTATCTAGATGAATATATTTTCAAGTTTCTTTTGTTTAATTCCCCAAAAAAAAAGCTACAATGCGGGAACGCATCATTTTGAGAGGTGAAAATCTTCAATTGGTGTGGACATTTTATTTTTAAGTTAAGGTTTAACATCATTCATAGAATATTATTAATAAACTTCCACATTCGTTTATCGCATTTCGGAAAAAAATTATTAATTTAATTAGTTTCTAAAAGTTGGAACCATATATAACATAAGTTGGGGCACCGAATGGAAAGTGCAAGCAGAACCATGACCACTTTAGACGAGAAATCCATTGGATAAAATTGCTGTCTTGTTGCAACTTTTGTAATATATATATGCGTTCATCTTTCTATAACCTAATTTGTATTGCAATCCATGTTGTCAAAAACCATTTACATCACTGCCAAAGTCACAATCAAATATATGAAAGATCCCAAAAGCCATTAGAAGGGAAATTTGCAGAAATATTTTGATTTGAATTGAAATCAACCAAGCATCATCTACTAGAAATTGAAGGTAGAAGTCATTGGATAAGGAAGTGGACAATAATGTGCAAAATTGGCTACATGTAGCAAGGGGCACGATCACTCCCTTGTTGCATTTTCGTTTTGAATTTTGCCTTTGTAACAAACCTCCTCCCTATAGCCTAGCTAGTTTTCAATTCTTTTAATAATCCAATTTTCTAGTGGAGTCAGGAATTGCAGTAATTCTTGAAATCCCATGGAGGCTGAGATACTTGAAATGTTTTTGGATAGATCTTCAAACCTATGAGGTGATAGAAATTTGGTGGTCGTTTTGTTTGATAGATATGAAGATAGAAAAGAGGTGATTGAGCTCTACTATGTTGTGTGCTTTTCTAGTTTTCTTGTTATTTTATGAACTTTTGTTGGTTTGTTTTTCTTTGTTTTATGTTCATGTTGTCCCTCTCTCTAGTTCTCTAGTTAGTAATTTAATTTGTTTCTGCCAAAAAAAAGGGATGAATGTTTGCATAACTGGGTGGTTGTAATCAAAGATGAAATCGCTAGCGTCTTGAGTGACGAAGATGATAGCGCTCAAAAGATGAAGAGAGAGGCCATGGGAGAAGGTGGAGAGAAGGGGAGGCGTAAAGGAAGTGATCAGAACAAGAGATGATAAGGTGATGAGGTTGGGTCGTGAGTGTCATGTAAGACTAATAGACTATTATGTGTATCATTTAGTCGTACTAGAGTTAAGAGTTAACGTTGCTTAATGGGTGAGGTACTTGGTGCTCTTGAGTAAACAAAATTTATGGGATAAATTTGCACCTTAATCCTTTATTAATTTGAAGAAAAATTCATTGAGACAACAAAACTATTTATGAAAAATGCTATTTTAAAAATAAATAGTGTTTATAAGTTGATAGTTTTGTTTTGTTGGAAGTTGGAACCTTAAAATTTTATGATCAGCGTCATATTTCCAGATTAATGAAGCCGATTTTCTTTTAAGAAAACTATTTTATTTAAAATATAATATGAATTACTCAAACAATTTGAAATTATAATGATATGTAATACTACCTCCGGTCCTAATTATAAGACAAAGTTGACTTTTTTTGAAGAAATTAAGGAAGCTAAATAAGTTATTTAATCATATCATATGTTATGTATCATTAGATTATATATTAATTTATTAGTCAAACTAATTAGTTTAAAGAAAAAATAAAAATATAAATACTCTCAAATAAATTAATTAATTTTCTTAATTTCTCTAAAAAAAATCAATTTCATCTTATAATTAGAACCGATGGAGCATGTAATTTGAAACAGATAGCTCGCTCTGATTGCAGCTTTTAGGTTTTGTGCATTTGGGACAATACTTTTAAGTTTTAATTTTTAAAAATATAATAAATGAAATACTCAGATTATAAATTCCAAGGCCCGGGCCCAAAAAATTTCAACATGAGCTTCTTTCACCTGGCCCAGAACCAGAAATATTTCAAAAAACCCTAGTAAGGGCCGCTCTCATTTTCAGTTCCCTCCTTGATCCCCATCCCGGCAATCGGCGCCTCCTTTCAATGTTTCTCCCTGACTCCTTCTAACGTCTCTTTTGTTTTATTCTTTTATATGATCCTTCTAACGTCTCATCTTCCTTCATCCTGTAATCTGGCGAGAAGCAAAAGAAATCGACCAGTCTTTTTGTCGAATTTTCTCTCAATTTTCCTCCCAAAATTGGCATCTCTGAAACTTCCGCCACCGAATCTCCCTTCCGATAACCCTGCTTGCCTCAATTTTAGCCACCCTCTATCCGGCACACCCCATTCCGGAACCTCCTTTTCAATATTTTCTGGCCGTCGGCTTTCACAATTTGAAGACTGAATTGCAGAATAAAGGTTGGCTCCTCTGGAGAGGACCTCACGAGGCTCAGTCGCGTTGAAATTTCTAGAACGACCAACAAGGCTCTAAGAAAGTGCTCCAAGGTATGCTCTATTGCTCTTTAACACTTTTGTTAAACCAGTCTGTTGTTATCTGGCTGTCAAGGTAAATGAATCCTGCTCCAACTTTTTCTCGCCTCTATACAGTCCCTGAAATCTGGAATAGGACCGACTTCTTTTTTTGTCTCGCCTTCAATTTGCTTTTCTTCTCGAGTTTTCCTTTTTTGTCTCTCTTCGGTGGATATGTTATTAGCTTGTCCATGTTCTATTTCTCTAATCAATACACCGTGAAGTAGTATTTTGAAATCTGTAATGGACTAATGGGTAAGAATTGGTTATCATGATTCATGTTAGCTTTCACCGGTCTGTATTTGCTATTTCTCGAAACAGATTTTTGTTCTTGCTTGTTGTGATTTTTTTTTTAGTTGTATACATTATTTTTGTCCAAAAAAAAATTGTACACATCCTTTTTCTGGACGGTGTTCTTGTTTTTTTAATTGTTGTTTGAAAAGTATTCATTTCAACATCCGTTATCTTTTGTTGTTTTAAATTTGATTTGGTGATTGATGATTTGAAACAAATTTCTTTTAATTTTTTTTTTGAAATTTTGTTTGAAAAATACTCTTTTACTTATTTTTTTTTTGTTTCGACACAAATTTGCAATTGTTGGCCAAAAAAAAAATATTTGCAATTTTAAATTTTAAACTGTTTTAGATTTGATTTGAAATTCGATTATCTTATTATTATTTTTTTTGAAACAATGCTATTTTAAGATCAATTATATTGATTGTTTTAAATTTTTGGATGATTTGAAAATCAAATTTTATTAGTTGACTAATATTTTAATTTGATTTGAAATATTTTTATTTTGGTTCTTCTAAATTTTAGTTGAATAATCTGCTATTTCAAAATTCATTATCTTTCTGTTTTAAATTTGACAATTAACAATTGATGCTTTTAAAAACTATTTATTTGAATTAATTACTTTTTTTTTTAAGTTTTATTTGACAAATGTTCTATCTTAATTCTTAACATCCTTTATCTTATTGTTAATTTTGATGATTCGTAATTCTATGTTGTTTTAAATTTTATTTGAAACTATTCTTATTATTTTAAGTTTTTGTTGAAAACTGGCTTTTTAAGATTAATTATCATATTGTTTTAAATTTTGATAATGTGAAAATCAATATTTTTTTATTTTAAATTAGAAACCTAAGATTTTAAATTTACTGATTCAGTTTGATTGGGATAAACTTGATTTTAAAACCACTATCTTATTATTGTAGGTTTTATTTCAACCATATTGATTTATTTAAACTTGTTTTTTATTGATGATTTGAAAATTATTATTTAGGAGTTAACTATATTTTATGTTTGATTTGAAATGAGTTTACCTTTTTAAATTGATTTAAGTTTGATTTGAAAAATCTGCTCATCTTTATTTTTAAGTTTTATTTGAAAAATCTTCTCTGTTCTAACATCCTTTATCTTATTGTTTTACATTTGATGATCGGGAAAATCTCTTAAAAATACCACCGAAATAGTGAATTTTTAATTCAGTGTCACGAAATTCCAAAATCCCGATTTAGTACTGTGTTAGTACGGATGAACAGTGCGCGGGTGCGAAAAGACGCTTTGGCTCTTCAGCCCTCCATCTCACCGCTTTAGAATAACAACACGAGATTCTTAATTAACAACTCCGAGATCTTGATTAACAACTTCACTTTATTCTTTCACATATTCGTATCTCAAAAATATAGTGTTGTTAATGTAAAATACAGTGTTGTTAATAAAGAAAGAGGTGTTGTTATTGGCCTTGAAACTTATATTACGAAATTTTGAAACAAGAAATGAGAGTTGTTAATGTAGAATATAATATTGTTAATAAAAAGACCGGTGTTATTATTGTGAAAGTAAAAAGAAGAAAATGGAGTTGTTAATCAAGAAGCCGGAGTTGTTAATTAAGAGTCTTGTGTTGTTATTCTGAAGTGGAGATGGAGGGTTAAAGGGCAAAATCGTCTTTTCGTATCGGAATTTTAGAATTTCGCAGTATTGAATCGGCATTTTCCTATTTTGGCGGTATTTTTCAGGAATTTTTCCTTGATGATTTGTACCTAACGTTTTAAATTTACTGTTTCAATTTGATTGAGATCAAACTTGCAATTTTTTATTTGTTTAAACTTTATTTTAAAACTGCTATCTTATTATTTCAGATTTTATTTCAACCTTATTGATTCATTTAAACTTTTTTTTATTTACCATTTGAAAATTATTATTTAGAAGTTAACTAATATTTTATGTTGATTTGAAATAAATTTGCAACTTTAAATTGATTTAAGTTTAATTTGGAAAACTGCACATCTATATTTTTAAGTTTTACTCAAAAAATTTTCCATTTTAAATCCTTTATCTTATTGATTCAATTTTTTTGGGCCAAGATCATTTTGCTTCTGTTTAAGAATGAATACTTTAATTTTGATGGGGTTATGATATGTTGTTTTACACTATTATTACTATTTTAGTTTTTCTGGAAAAATGGCTTTTTAAGATAAATTATCATATTGTTTTAAATTTTGATGATTTGAAAATCATTATTTTTTGATTTAAAATCAGAAACCTAACCTTTTCTATTAACTGTTTCAATTTGATTGGGATCAAACTTGCAATTTTTTATTTTTTTAAACTTGATTTAAAAACCTCTATCTTATTATTTTAGATTTTATTTCAACCATATTGATAGATTTAACCCTTTTTTTTATTGATGATTTGAAAATTAATATTTAGAAGTTAACTAATATTTTATGTTTGATTTGAAATGAATTTGCAATTCTAGACTGATTTAAGTTTGATTCGAATATTCTGCTGATTTTTATTTTAAAGTTTTATTAGAAAGATCTTGTATTTTAACATCCTTTATCTTATTGCTTTAAATTTGATGATTGATGTTTTGTAAGTGAATATTTTAATTTTGATGATTCGTAATTTTATGTTGTTTTAAATTTTATTTGAAACTATTCTTATTATTTTAAGCTTTTCTTGAAAACTGTCTTTTTAAGATCAATTATCATGTTGTTTTAAATATTGATGATTTGAAAATCAATATGTTTTTTTAAAATTAGAAACCTAAGATTTTAAATTTTCTGATTCAATTTGATTGGGATAAAATTTATTTTAAAACCACTATCTTATTATTTTAGATTTTATTTCAACCATATTGGTTTATTTAAACTTGTTTTTTATCGATGATTTGAAAATTATTATTTAGGAGTTAACTATATTTTATGTTTGATTTGAAATAAATATGCAATTTTCGGGCTGATTTAAGTTTGGTTTGAAAAATCTGCTGATTTTTATTTTGAAATTTTATTAAAAATTCTTCTATTTTAACATTCTTTATCTTGTTGCTTTAAACTTAATGATTGATGATTTTAAAAATGAATATTTTAATTTTGATGATTCGTAATTCTATGTTGTTTTAAATTTTATTTGAAACTATTCTTATTATTTTAATTTTTTTGGCCAAGATCTTATTGCTTTTATTTGAAAGTGAAAAAAAATTGTATGTTTTAAATTTTATTTGAAAACTATTCTTGCTATTTTAAGTTTTTTCTGGAAAAATGGCTTTTTAAGATCAATTATCATATTGTTTTAAATTTTGATGAATTCAAAATCAGTAGTTTTTTATTGTAAATCAGAAACCTAAGATTTTAAATTTACTGTTTCAATTTGATTGGGATCAAACTTGCAATTTTTTATTTGTTTAAACTTGATTTTAAAACCACTATCTTTACTATTTTCGATTTTATTTCAACCTTATTTATTGATTTAAACTTGTTTTTTTATTGATGATTTGAAAATTAACATTAAGAAGTAAACTAATATTTTATGTTTGATTTGAAATAAATATGCAATTTTAGGCTGATTTAAGTTTGGTTTGAAAAATCTGCTGATTTTTATTTTGAAATTTTATTAAAAAATTCTTCTATTTTAACAGTCTTTATCTTGTTGCTTTAAATTTAATGATTGATGATTTTAAAAATGAATATTTTAATTTTGATGATTCGTAATTCTATGTTGTTTTAAATTTTGTTTGAAACTATTCTTATTATTGTAATTATTTTGGCCAAGATCTTATTGCTTTTATTTGAAAGTGAAAAAAAAAAATTATATGTTTTAAATTTTATTTGAAAACTATTCTTACTATTTTAAGTTTTTTCTGGAAAAATGGCATTTTAAGATCAATTATCATATTTTTTTAAATTTTGATGAATTCAAAATCAGTATTTTTTTATTGTAAATCAGAAACCTAAGATTTTAAATATACTGTTTCAATTTGATTGGGATCAAACTTGCAATTTTTTATTTGTTTAAACTTGATTTTAAAACCACTATCTTACTATTTTCGATTTTATTTCAACCTTATTGATTTAAACTTGTTTTTTGATTGATTATTTGAAAATTAATATTTAGAAGTTAACTAATATTTTATGTTTGATTTGAAATAAATTTGCAATTTTAGACTGATATCTTCCGTTTCAACATCCTTTAACTTATTGTTTTAATTTTTTTTTGGCTAAAGTTTTATTGCTTCTATTTGAAAATGAATATTTTAATTTTGTTGATTGGTAATTATATGTTGTTTTAAATTTTATTTGAAAACTTTTCTTACTATTTTAAGTTTTTCTGGAAAAATGGCCTTTAAGATCAATTATCATATTGTTTGAAATTTTGATGATTTGAAAATAGATGTTTTTTTTATTTTAAATCAGAAACCTAACATTTGTTTCAATTTGATTGGGATCAAGCTTGCGATTTTTTTTTGGTTTGTTTAAACTTGATTTTGAAACCACTATCTTATTATTTTAGGTTTTATTTCAACCATATTGATTGATTTAAAGTTGTTTTTTAATTGTTGATTTGAAAATTATTATTTAGAAGTTAACCATTATTTTATGTTTGATTTGAAATAAATTTGTAATTTGAATTTGATTTAAGTTTGATTTGAAAAATCTGCTCATCTTTATTTTTAAGTTTTGTTCTAAATATTTTTCTATTTTAAAATCCTGTATCTTATTGCTTTAAATTTGTTGATTGATGATTTGAAAATGAATTTTTTAATTTTGATGATTCGTAATGTTTGAAATTTTATTTGAAAACTATTCCTATTATTATAAGTTTTTCTTTAAAAATGGCTCTTTTTAAGATCAATTGTGTCAGCTTGTTTTAAATTTTTGATAATTTGCAAATCAATGTTTTTGTATTTTAAATAAGAAACTTAACATTTTAAATTTACTGATTCAAACTTTTTTATTTTGAATTTATTAATTGAATTTGATTGGGATCAAACTTGCAACTTTTTTTGTTTAAACTTGATTTTAAAACCACTATCTTATTATTTTCGATTTTATTTCATACGTAATGATGGATTTAAACTTGTTTTTTGATTGATGAGTTGAAAAATTATTATTTAGAAGTTAACTAATATTTTATGCTTGATTTGAAATAAATTTCAATTTTAAATTGATTTAAGATGGATTTGAAAAATCTGCTTATATTTATTTTTAAGTTTTATTCAAAAAATGTTCTGTTTTAACATTGTTTGTCTTATGGTTTTAAATTTTAGGGCCAAAGTGCAATTCTTTTTTTTTGGATGGTATAGAACTCCTAAGCTGACTAACAAGTCATATCAGCCCTCAACAATCCAGCGACAAAACCTAGCACCTCATGAAACGTCATAACTCCACCAGCATGACTAAGCGACTCCTTAGCAAGTCTGTCTGCTACTGCATTTGCCTCCCAACAGTCCGATTCCACCACCACCTTTCTCCAGTTTACATCCCAGGCTTGCTTCAGGCAGGTACCCCTTCCAATCCTAAACACAAAGCCTCCCAAAACCTGACCTTCATGATCACAGGCTACACCCCCACAACCAGCTATATCTCCATTAGAGCTACACGCATCGTCCACATTAAACTTGACCCAACCCACAAATGGGGCTTTCCAGGAGACACGCTCCACCGTCCTAAACTCCTTATGATATAGCTAAAAATTCGCCCATCTAGCCTGTGCATGGACCTGTGCTAGAATTTGGTGGACGTCCACTGCTTTATCTTGGAAAATGCCTGCACTCCCGTTCATCCAGAGGGCTCTACACAAGATTGCAAAGAAAACTAGCCATCGAGTACCTGAAACCTCGAAGTTTTGATTAAGATTCCATTTAAACCAAGCAGACACCTCTCGGAACATAGAAAACTGTCTACATTTCCATGCCGGCACAACTTCCAACCAACATTTTCGCACCGAGGTGCAATCTCGAATCTCATGCAAGCAGTCTTCACGGTCACCACAAAAGGAACACGACGGGAAGGGCTGCAAACCCATACTCATTCGCAGATTATTTGTTAATAATCTACTCCTAGCAGCCAACCATAGAAACGCTTTGCAATGCTGTGGCGCTGATAATTTCCAGATCTTGCTCCAGAGGCTTCGGTTTGGTGAGAGACGCTCATCCATTGCATGCAAGCTCATAAGCAGACTTAACAGAGAAGTCACCATGCGTAGATAGGCACCATATAGGTCCTTTTCCCTCAAAGAAAAGGATAGTCCTTTTCTCTTTTTGGACGAGATCTCAACAGTTCAGAATTAATATATTATAAAAAAATTATTATTATAAAAATATATTAAATCTGGATCGTTGAGATCTCAATCAGACGACCCACAGAGAAAAAGTACTATCCTTTTCTCTGAGGGAAAAGGATGGAAGCCAGGTCCGCATCGGCCACCCTACTCAGATTCGGAGGAGGTACTCTTGTTTTTTTTTTTTTGGTAAATTCGGAGGAGGTACTCTTTGAATTGAGTTCAAAAACATTTCTTGGAAGAGCTATTAGTACAATAAATATTTTTGGGAGTGCAAAAGTACCCATGAACATTAAAAAGTAGACCAATAATGCCAATTTCGTTAACTTGGGATAATTGCACTACTTTTTTGTTCATATGAGTTCCATCTATTTTCTTAACCAAAAATTAATGTCGTCAGGCGAAGCTAACAGAATCGGCATTATCGATATATTTTTTAATATTTATTGGTAACTCTTCCAAGAAATATTTATGGATAGAATTGCACTTTCGCCTTAAATTTTATTATTGATGATTTGAAAATGAATATTTTAATTTTGATAATGCGCAAGTATATGTTGTTTAAATTTTTTTTTTTTTTTGGAAATTATTCTTAGTTTTTTAAGTTTTTCTTGAAAATTGGCTTCTTAAGATAAATTATCTTATTTTTTTAAATTTTGACGATTTGAAACGCAATATTTTTTGGATTTTAAATCTGAATCCTTTCATTTTAAATTTGCTGATTCAATATGATTGGAAATCAAACTTGCAATTTTATATTTGCTTGCACTTGAATTGAAAATCACTGTCTTCTTATTTTGGAAATCAACCTTATTTTATTTGCTTGCTTGCACTTGTTAATATTGATTGAAAATTACTTGTTTCTTTTGATTTGAATTAAATTCGACAATTTTCAATTTTTTAAAGTTTGATTTGAAAATCCATTTTATCTTTTAATTATCATTATTTTTGTTTGAAAAATCTGCACTTGTAGGATCTCTTTCATTTTGAATTTGATGATTTGAAAATCAATATTTTGTAATTAACTAATATCTAATGTTTTATATATAAATTTTCCTATTTAATTTTATTTGAATCAAACTTTCAATTTTATATTTGTTTAACTTTGATTTTAAAACCATTATTTTATATTTTTTGTTTTTGTTTTTGCCATGCTAATATTTTTTATTTTATTTAAACCATATTGATTGATTCAAAAGTCAATAATTTGTAGTTAACCAATATTTTAAATCATTTTTTTTTTCAAATAAATTTTCAGTTTCAGTTTTAAAATAAATTTTTAGTTTTAAATTAATTTTTTTTTTGTAATTTTATATCGAAAAACTTCTGGTTTTAGATGTATTCTCTTATTTCTCTAAATTTGATTATTGATGATTTGATAATAATTTATACTTAGGAAATAACTGATATCCGCAATTTATTATTTATTTAATTTAAATTTGATTTTAAAACCATGATCTTATAAATTGTTTTAAACTTTATTTTTGATTGCTGATTTGAAAGTCAATATTTAGTATTTAACTCAGGGTTCACGGACCCGGACCGGACCGGCCGGTCCGGGTCCCAAATTAAAAAAAAAAAAAAAAAAATTTTAACTTTTTCCTTTAGAATTTCATACTATAAGTCTAAAATTTTCAATTATTCACCGGTTTGGTCCCGGTTTAGCTCCGGTTTGGCCCCGGTTTGACCCACTGACCCTTAACCCAGTACCCCGACCGGTTCAATACCCGGTCCGGATTTTAATACCTTGATTTAACTTGCATCTTATATTACTTATTTATTTTGATTTGATTTAAAATCTGCAGTTGTATACTTTTTTAAGTTAAATTTGATAGTCCATTATCTTTTTTTTTAAAAAAACGATATTTTGAGATATCTATGTTTTAATGATTTATGTAATTTGATTTGAAACGAATATTTTGAATTTTTTTTTCGGGAAATTTTTCCATTTTGAGATAATTTTACATATGTTTTATATTTGAATATAAATATTTATTAGTTAACTAATATTTGAGTTAATTTATTCAAAGTGTATTTAGCTTAACTAATATGTTACCTATTTCTTTTGATTTAAATTAAACTCTACAATTTTAGATTTTTGAAAAATCTGCTGTTTTAATTGTAAGACACATTATCTCTTTATTTTGAATTTGATGACTTGAAAATCAATATTTAGTATTGAACAGGGTTAACTTTTTTTAAGAGATTAAGGACGCTAAATAAGTTACTTAATCATATTATATATTGTACCTTATTAGATTATATATTAGTTTATATTAGCTTTCTTGATATCTCAAAAAAGTCAATTTTATATTATATTTAGAACCGTATTAGATTTTTTTGATCAAATTTAGAACCGTATTAGATAAGGAACTGGAAAAAATATGCAAAAGTGGCTCCCATGTAGCAAGGGGCATAATGACTCCCTTATGGCATTTTCGTTTTGAATTTTGCCTTTGTAATCCAATCACCTCCACAAATCTTCATGTTGGCACTTAGCTTACATCAAGTTCCAGCTGAATCCAATACACTTATAAAGTGTAATTTTAGTCCTTTTATTTTAACACTTAATTTAAAAGCGACATATGCTGACAAAGAGTGTTGAAATTTTAAATAAAAAAATGAACATATAAATAATTAAAGTTTATAACATTTTTTTAGTATTTAATTGCATAATTACCATATAAATTTGTTGAATCAATATTTTTTAAGGGACTAAAAATGTATTTTATAAATTTAAAAGATTAAATTAAAAATTGACATAAATTTAGTAGACCAAATGTATGCTTTATCCAATGATCTTTTAAAAAAATATTCTTATTCATGCTATCAAACAAAATATTCTTATTCAATTAGGGCTAGAGTTGAAAAGATGATTTTTTTTTTTTGACAAAAACAAACTCTTTCATCAAATGATTTTGACAACTACCTACTTTATTTGAAAAAGAGAATATATTTGCGTGACACATTATCTTTTTTGATACAAGGTCATGGTATAAAATCGTAGAATAAAGATGAAGTATTTATATTCAAACGGAAACAAAGTACATTCTACTAACCCTAAAAATTGTAATCGTTATCCAAGGATAAACCCATGCAATAATAAGTTTTGGTATAAGAAGCGATAACAAGTTTATTAAGTTTACAATGTTTTATTGCATGTTCCTCAATAATTATTATTGGATATTTGTTTAAATAAATTATATAATAAAAAAATATATATCTGTCCAGAAACAGTCACGCAACCCACAAACAACCATCTAACTATCCACCCACCAAACTCCAAAAGAAGCCAGCCAAATTCTCAAAAAATAAAGACGACTTCGCTTGGAGGAAAAAAAAAACTATTTTTTGGACTAATCAATCTGAAAGTCTTCGTCCAATGGCCCTGAAAACATAAAACAAATAAGAAGCGATAACAAGTTTATTAAGTTTACAAAGTTTCATTGCATGTTCCTCAATTATTACTGGACATTTGTTTAAATAAATTATATAATAAAAAAATATATATCTATACAGAAACAGCCACGCAATCCACAAACAAACATCTAACCATCCACCAACCAAACTTCAAAAGAACCCAGCCAAATGGAGAATTAGAAGAGGCAGGAAGGGTTTTGTAGCAGTAAAGGTGGATATGGAGAAGGCCTTTGATAGGTTAGACTGGCGGTTCCTTGAATTTACTCTCCACAGTCTGGGTTTGAGACATGACTTCGTTAACCTAATCATGTCATGTGTCTCTTCTGCTTCTATGAGTATTATCTGGAACGGTGTTGCCTCTGAAAATTTTAAACCTTCTAGGGGAGTGAGGCAGGGGGACCCATTGAGTCCATACCTGTTTGTTCTATGTATGGAGCTCCTGGGTCAACTTATTCATCAGAAGGTTGAATTGGGCCTTTGGAAACCCTTAAAAATGAGCTCCGCGGGTCCGGCCATATCTCATCTTTTCTTTGCTGATGATTTGATATTATTTGGCGTGGCCACCTCCAATCAGATGGATGTAATGAGGAGTACCATGGAACTCTTTTGCAAGGTATCAGGCCACAAAATTAACCCTCATAAATCCAAAATGTTTGTCTCCAGGAACGTCCAGTTCAACAGGGCCTATGAGATGAGCCAGAGTGTGGGGATTGGGCTGACAGCTGACCTTGGGAAATACTTGGGGGTTCCGCTCCTTCACAAAAGAATGGTTAAGTTGACCTTTGCCCCTTTAATCCAAAGGGTGAGATCAAAGCTGGCGGGTTGGAAAGGGAGATTTCTAAGTATGGCGGGGAGAACGGTGCTTATTAAATCTGTCCTTTCAGCAATTCCCCAATATCAGATGCAATCAACATTGATTCCTAAAGGGGTTCTGTCGCTCATTGAGAAAATAAGTAGGGATTTCTTTTGGAACCAGCATGAAGGCTCTAAGAAACTTCATCTTATAGCATGGGATGTGCTGAAGAGGGCTAAAGCGGAAGGAGGCCTGGGAATAAAAGATCTCAGTCATCAAAACAAGGCATTCCTCATGAAACTTTGCTGGGGTTTGATCACGAAACCAGACTCTTTGTGGGTTAAATGCCTGCGTATGAAGTACTCATGTGGGATAAGTACTATACCTCAGGTACAGAGAAAGCACAGCCAATCAGCCGTATGGAGTGGTATTGTGGCAGTGTGGGATGTCTTTAAGCAGGGCCTGGGCAGGAAAGTAAAGGATGGGAGGACTACAAAGGCTTGGCAGGATATTTGGTCCCCAATGGACAGACCGCTTAAAGATTACATAAACAATAATGCTGATTTGGTAGACCTGGACGCCCGTGTTTGCTTCTTTGTTACTCAGCATGGACAATGGGACAAGAGGAAATGGGAGAGCTTCCTTCCTGCCAGGGTGGTGGAGCAGATAATGCTAGTAACCCCTCCTGGTGGTTCTGAAGAGGATGGAATATACTGGCGATTATCCCCGGATGATACGTTCAGTGTTAAGTCTGCTTACAATCATATCTACCGTCAGCAAAACTTGGGTACCCAATCTAATTGGCGGAATTTATGGCGCTGGGGAACTCCGGAAAGGGTAAAATTCTTTATGTGGCAGGTTTTCCATGAGAAGCTTCCGACAAACCAGATGAGAGCGAGGCTTAACCCAAGTATCCTAAACACTTGCCCTTTTGAGTGTGAGGGTGAAGAATCTATTCTTCATATTTTGAGAGACTGTGAGCAAGCCAGGAGAGTGTGGTTTTCTGTAACTAACTCTTTATATCATAGTATGTTTTTCTTTGGTAATTTGCAGGATTGGTTACAATGGAATTTCCATTGCTCTCCAGGGAATAGGAGGACAGCCAGGTGGCCATGGCAGCGTGTGTTCAGCGCTATTTGTTGGCTTTTGTGGAAGAACCGCTGCAGTAAAGCCTTCGAAGGAACAGCCGACGATGCGAAGATGATAGTTCAAAAGTGTATGTTTCACTTATTTGAAGGAGTGGAGAACGGGCACCTCCGACACCAAATTTTTCAGATGCCAGTTAGGGGGGAAGATCAGTGGAGGCCGCCTGACACAGGATATGTTCGCGTAGATGTGGACGGTTCGAGGGACAATAGAGGACACGCAGCTTGTGGAGGTGTCATCCGGGACCATCTGGGCACTTGGTTGTGTGGATTTCAACAGAAGTTGGGACATAATACCTCGACTGCTGCGGAAATCCATGCTATCAACAGTGGTCTTCAATTGTGTAAGCTGATGGGTCTTAATAAGATCAGGTTGTATTCAGACTCTCTTCAGGCCATCCAGTTGTTATCGATTGATTGCGGTTCTGCTCATCCACTGTATGACGTCATCTTTGACACTAGATCTCTTATCCTCATGGATTGGGATCTGGAGATTTTGCATACTTATCGGGAGAACGTTAGATGTGCTGATCACCTAGCACGAAGGGCTCAGATGAGCGATCATGACTACTCAGTGTTCGACACTCCGCCAGAGGAATGTAATGCGCTTTTTGCCTTAGAGCGTGGTGATATACTACCGGGTCACCGTGTGATGCATACTTCCTAGCATCCATCTTGTAAAACTCAAGCTTTTGCTTGCCTTTGTATTTCAAAAAAAAAAAAGAACCCAGCCAAATTCTCAAAAAATAAAGATGACTTGACTAGGAGGAAAAAAAACTATTTTTTTTGGGCTAATCAATATGACACTCTTCGTCCAATCGCCCTGAAAACATAAACAAAAGGTCGTGTTCCAACTAATGGGGTAGGGTCTAGCGGAAGGGCTAGTCCATCACAATGTGGTGAATCAATGCTGGAATCCCCGTTAGGAAAGGTGTTCACATTTAGTGCCCGATAATGCCTCGAATAGAATTGCCTCTAATATGAGAATACCTATGTTTATTAAAAAAAAATTCGTGTTCCAGATCAATAAGGGAGTTGTCATCCTCATAATGATTCGCACAAAAAAAATAGTAGTGATAATAATAAAAATTTTATAATAATTAATGAGTCTACAAAGAGGCTTAATTACCAAAAAATTCTAATGACGAGTGAATAACATATACCTGTGGTCATTTTATTTATAGAACTTATTATTGAGCTGTTATTAAATTTTTGGGTGACCTTATAAAAATGTGAGTCTTCTTTGTCCGTTCCCTGCAGATCTGAATCTGATAACAATCAAAGTCGTGTTTGGCATTCTTTGCTCTTGCGCTCGCATCTTCTCTGATCCCATTTTCACTGCTTCCTTTTCCTCAGATTTGGAATTCTGTGATCTTCCACTTTCTTCAACTATTTTCCTCAAACTTCTGATTTGCTATAAAATCCTGAGTTTTTGTGTTCACTCCCTGTTAATTTTCTCAGTTAATTTTCTCAACCAGGCTTGGCTCGTTAATTCAACCAGGCTTGGCTCGTTAATTTTCTCAGTTGTGAGAAATAAGAAAGTGTCTTTCTTTAAAGATCTCTTTCCTTGTTTCTCTCGCAAGTGCTGCCTTCTTCTCAATCATATACTCCAAAAAAAGTTTTTTTTAAAAAGTTGTTTTCGTCTTCCTTTCAAGGTTTTGTATTGTCTGTTTCTTTTCTGCTGCGTTTCCATTTTCACTGCCTCCGACTATCCATCTTTAAAACTCTGCTCTTTACTTCCAGTTACAGACAACATCCATCAAAATTAAACTCTTGATTTGCTAAAATAGTCTTCAATTCTTGTGTTCACACTTTGTTGTTACTATTCAATTCAAGCTTGTTTCGTTATCTTCTTAACTAAATATTCTTGCTTAAATTAAGGTTGTTGCTTTTATCTTGATCAATCAGATAAAAAAATCTAAAAAAAAAGAAGAAGCTGTTTATGCTCTGTAATCCATCAGCGCTGAGAAGTTCAATTCGCTGTTGATCTTATTGTGATATAGGCGAGGTCTGCCTTGTGATTAGAATTTTTGCATTAGTTAATAATTACTATGAATTCTTTGTTGGTTCTTATTTTCTCTCTTAGTTCTTAACAACTGAACTTTTCTTAGGAAAGAGAACCCCCAAGGCCAAACAAGGAAAAAATACGACTATTTTTGCAATTTTGTTTCAATTGAAGATAGGAAGGGTATCATGGCGCCAAGGACGACAGGGAAGGTAACATTTTTCGTTCTACATTATCTCTATTTCTTTCCTATCTTTTTATACCCTTCTATTAGCTAGAAATTATATACAAGGTTTGACTCTGATGAGGGCTTAGAACATAATATACCTAAACTTTAATGTGTTAGCAAAAGTTATATATACAAGGCACACGTTTATGTTGTAGCTGTATATGAATCGGGCGGATGAGGATTCTATGTGTCACGGTTAAATATAGCTTGAGGAGAAAAGGATGTCTCTAAAATAAAGTTTAATTAATTGAAAAGAAATTGTATGCCACCAAAATTTTAAAAAGATGTTTTCGAAAAATTTCATTAAAAATAGAAAAGGTCATACGTAAAAAGAGTAAGAACAGTTAGAATTGTGCAAAGTTTATGGAACTTCAAATTTATCTTAATTATTTTTACTAATCACGTTCGTGCCAAACGAGAAAACGGAAAAAATCAAACCAAGAAGAAAAGATACTTATTTAAATATAAATAGGGTGGATCTAGCTAGAACCAGAGTTCATGACACTTTTATCCCTTTATTTTAGAGGTATTTTCATTTACAAAGTTTCGATTGCTTGTGTTTATTCAAGAGGTGTGGAATATCTTCTTCTTCTTCTTTTTTTTTTTTTTTGGCTAAGTACAGATAACCTACTTTTATGGACGAGCACCTTTTACGAAACACAACGAGGCAGTACGTATGAATAGAGAACGTACGAATAGAGATGTGTTTCAAGAGGTTGGTAAAATTTTAATTCTAGATAAGTAGAATAATATTTACAAGGATTTTTTAGGTTAATTGATAAATCAATTTGACTTCTTATTCTTTTGTATTTGTGAATATGCTTTGTAATTTTTGAGAAAGTTTTTTTTTGGAAAAATTGGTTAAATGGGGCTTGGTGGATTTCTGAATTATTTGGAATGGGTCGTTTTTTTGTTTGTTGAAGTTCTCAGCAAAATTATAGGGGAAATAATCAATGAATAATAACCAAAGGGAATATAGCATCAATGAATGATAACAAAGGGGAATATAGTATAAAAATACTCTCATTTCAGGACCGGCCTAGGCATATGTAGTGCCCCAAAAATTTGGGGTTTTCCTGATCTCTAAACTGTACTATGTTATTATATTGTTGGATTTGGATCACCTGCTAGCTGTCTTTAAATAATTTATGCAGTGATCGAATGATTATTAGTATATTCAAGTTTACCTTCTAATTTTTTTTCTTGTTCGTCCCTAGATCAATAATGTACTCGTTTCTGGTTTTAATTAATATGATTTGACCTTTATATTTTAAGTTTCGTATAATCTATCCAGGAACCAAGAATATATGCATATAAAGAATTAAAAATCAAAGACTCAGAAGAACTGAAGAAATATATGGAAAAGGAGGTTCATGAAGCGTCATTTTTCACAGAATTGAAGATTGTGGAGGTCAGACAGTGTGATCAAGAGTTAACCGAATTTTTGTTCATTTTGCTCAACCGATCACGTGGGCTTCAAGAACTAACAATAGAAAACTGTGAATTGTTGGAACAAGTTTTCGACCTCAGAAACTTGTCTCATGATAAACAAGGACCTCCTTTATTGCCCAATTTAAGGAGAATGAGATTGTGTGGTCTACCTAAGTTGAATTGCATATGCAACAATGATGTCAAACTTGGTAATCTAGATAAGTTAGAAATAATCCAGTGCGACTTCCTCAAGGGTCCATTTTCGACTGCTTTACTAGCAAAACTTCTTTCACTGAAGATAGAGTTGTGCGAGATGATAGAACAAGTTGTTGAGGATAATGCGGAGAGAATCTTCCCTTATTTAAGGGGTCTTGAGCTTGTAAGCCTCCCAAAGTTGACCAAGTTTATCTCAAACATGGTACTTAAGTTATATTTGAAACTGCTTACATTTGAAATTTCATTCTCTTAAATTTATCATGTCATCATCTTTACAGAATCTTGTTCAGATTTTTGAGTACTCCGACCAAGTAAGCATGCATGTAAAGAATTGTAAAGTTGTACACAAATTATTGTTAATTTTCTGACACAAGGGCTACATAACAGTGACAACGAAGTGAATATTTCAATTAATTTATTAAGCTCTTGTCTGACATGGTCTGTTTGGCTGCAGGCTCTTTCCGATCGTAGTTGGAGTTGGGAAACACACAGTTTTGAAATGTTGAAGCATCTAAGGGTTTGTAGATGTAACCAACTTAGATACGTTCTTCCTCTTAACGTCCACAAGAATCTGCAGCAACTTGAAAATATTGAGATAAGTGACTGTGAGATGTTGGAACGAGTTTTTGAAGATGAAGAAGAAACACGAATGAGGAAGTCTTATACTGTTAAGTTGCCTCGGATGAAGAGTCTAATTCTTAAGGAGTTACCTAAATTTAGTGGGTGCTGCCAAGAAGGGAGTTCGGTTGAATGGCTCGCGTTGGAGAGGGTAAGAGTTGTTAAGTGTCCCATAATTCAAAAGTTTTCGTTGGGAGTGATAGAAAGAACTCTTTTGACTTCCATGGAGGTGATTGAGTGCGATACATGGGCAAGTAATAGAGATCCTGAGAGTAACATTGATTATCTTTTCTTCCCGGTAAGTATTCTCCCCCATATTCCATTCTCTCTTGCTTTCACAAAAAAGAAAAAAGAAACATTAACCCAATTATCCAAGAATATGAAATATTCCTTTCGGTCCTAAATTAAGACTTAGTTAACTTTTATTTGAAGAAATTAATAAAACTAAGTAAATTAACAAGTGTTGCAAGAAAAAGATGCAGTAGCCTCCACCCTGTTCTCTTTTTCTTTTTTCTTTCTTTCACTTTACAATTTGAGATAAGATATTTTAACAAGTAAAACTACAATGGTTCATTTTTTTTTTCCTTTTTGAAAAACAAGAAGACGCAAGCCTTAGGATGAGCACTTACAGTTGAATTAATCGCCAAAACTACTATTGTCACGTAATCTGTTCACATCATCATCATCGTTACTACAACTATTATGCTTACATCTAAATTATTAACTTTTCAGTAACTGCATCGACAGGTTACTGAAAATATTGGAGCTTTTTTTCTTACAAATGGAGCTTTTTCTCTTAAAAATAGATCTTGAGTTCTACCCATCTTTTCATTCATTATTGGATTGAAAAATTTGATCTTTTAAATTGTCCATGTTGTAATATTTCCTTGTATAATAGTATAGGCATGGACTTCAGGAATTGTGTATGTATGATTGCCAGAATATTTTTCAGGAATTATTATTTCAACTCTCTCTCTCCTTGACTAGTTATTACATAATATTCAAGAACAACTCCTAATTAGTTGGTATTATTCTATAGGATAAACTTTCCACACGTAAAAAATTAGAAATCAAAGACTCACTGGAATTGAAGAAATATATGGAAATAGTGGAGCTTTGGCCTTCATCTTTCAGCAAACTGAGGATTCTAGAGGCCAGGCGGTGTGATCAAGGGTTAAACAAATTTTTGTCCATTTTGTTCTACCGATCACAGGGGCTTGAGGAACTAACCGTAGTAAACTGCGAACAGCTGGAACAAGATTCCTGCCTCGAAGACTTGCCTCCTGATAAACCTCGTATGTTCCCCAAGTTACACACAATGAGATTGTGTGACCTACCTAACTTGAATTGCATGTGGAACAAGAATCCATGGGGGATTGTGGAACTTGGTAAACTAGTTAGATTAGAAATCATCAAGTATGGCTCACGCAAGAGTCCACTTTCGACTGTATTACTGGAAGAACTTGTTCTTTTGGAGGCATTGAAGATAGAGTCGTGCGAGATGATAGAACAAGTCGTAGAGGATGACACGGAAATGCAGGTGAGATCATTTCCTAATTTGAAGGATCTTCAACTTGTAAGCCTCCCAAAGCTGATCAAGTTCAACTCAGGGTATTCCAATCTCAGATTTCCTCATCTGCTAAGTTTGAGGATAGAAAAGTGTCCTGAATTGAAGGCATTTACTACTGGATTTTTAACCAACCAGAGGCTAACTATTGAAGGGACATCTAATCATGCGTTGCTAGATGAGAACATGGTATGTATGTTATGTCTGAATTCTCTTAAATTTATCACGTGACTATTAAAGAATCTTGCCCAATCCTTTGAGTATATATTCTGAATAAGTAACTAAGCATATATGCATGTTAAGAATTGTAAAGTGTGCACACAGATGCTATGTAATAGTGATGGTGATAGCAGATAGGATAAGTCAAGGAAGTGAATAAAAAAAGGGCGGCCATTATACAAGACTCCCATAGGTTATAGGTGTGGTTTAGAGAAGGATGGATGTATGCAACTTTACCCCACAATTTGAGAGATTGTTTCCGAGATTTGAAAATGTGACCTCCAAATCATATGATAGCAACCTTACCATCATGTGAAGGCACACCCTCTTAAGTTAAGGACGTGAATATTTCAATTAATTTATTAAGATCTTTTCCTGCAGGATGCGTGCTCAAAATTACAGACATTGAGGCTGGTTGGTCACCAAACTTATGAGGAGATATGGAAGGGCGGGGTTTGTAATATAACATATTGCGAGCTAAAAGAGGTAGACGTGGATTCGTTCAGTAAACTAAGACATGTCTTTCCCTCAATTATGCTGCCAATATTGTTGGAGAAGTTGGAGACACTCATTGTGAGGAATTGCAGTTCATTGACTACTGTGTTTCAACTTATAAGGGAGAATGATTCAATCATGTCCTTCCAAAACCTGAAGATTGTGAAGGTTAAAGGATGTGCTTCTCTTCAACACCTGTTATTACCCTCCAGCTGTCCTAGATTGACAGTGCTTGATATTTCAGACTGTCAAAGTTTGGAAGACATTTTCATTGACCCGGAAGTAGAAGCAAATGAGAAATGTTTCCCTAATTTGGAATTCATCGTTCTTGAGAATCTACCAATGCTATCAAGCTTCTACCTAAAGATATTTGAATTTCCAAAACTCCGAAAAGCGAGAATAGTTTGCTGTCCTGCAATCAAAACATCTTCAAAGAAAGTTTCAGCTAGAGCTAACAATTTCATCGATACGGTAAATGTACTTTTTACATATATCTTGTGAAATCTTCATCTTTGTGGGTCATTCGTACCTTTAAATTCCCTGATAATAAAGGGTTAAGTTGTGTCCAACATCTAAAATTATTTTTCTAGGTGCACCCAGTATTCTAAAGTATTTTGTGGTTTTATCCAGCATCCTAAAGTATTTTTTCAGGCACGTCCAGCACTCTTATTTTGTGATACAATTTTATCTTAAAGTATTAAATTTTTCAAGATAAATTTTGCCAATAAAGTATTGTTTAGGGGCAATTTTAATCTTGTCAATAGCTCCAAAAAATCATTTAAGTAAATACGTATCTAACACCCTAAAGTATTTTCACTAGAAACTTTAGGGTGCCAAACGCATCTGAAAAAAATACTTTAGTGTGTTAGATGAACAATAAAATATGTTAAGATAGTAGACATATATGAAAAAGTATTTTAGAATGCTAGACGTACCTTAACCCTTGGTGAATTATAAATTTGCAAGGGATAAAATGATCATGTGCTGAATTCCGCACATAGATATTAGGTTGTGCTAATTACCAATCACTGAATCATCCACTGTGTAGGATTCCCCCGGAAGCCCAGAGGAATTGCATCAAGTGCTATATGACATTGAGGAGGATTCACCATTTGGCCATGGCAGAACGACATTGCTGCCTCGATTAGCAGAACTAGAATTGAGTGACTTGCCCAAGATGCAACTATTGAATCAGGAACCTCTGATTCCGGTGTTTGAAAATTTGACATCACTTAAAATCATCCGCTGCGGAAGCATCGAAAAGCTATTCTCCATTTCAGTGGCTCAACATCTCTACACTCTGAAATTGCTAACATTATATAAATGTGAAAATATGTTTCAAGTTCTTCAAGGTGGTGGAGGAAATAGTACAAAAGTGTTCCAGAAGTTGGAGACACTTGTACTCAAACATTTGCCAAGACTCACCAGTTTCTGTGAAGAAGACGTTGATTTTGGTGAATTCCCAGAGTTAAAGATGGTTAGAGTGGAGAACATTCCGAGGATGAAGACATTTGTGAAGAGATTTCTCGAGACACCAAAACTGAAAGAAGTTTATGTGACATATGTTAATAAATGCTGGCAAAGAGACCTGAACAATACAATAACGTACTTGCACAAAATTCATGGTACATCATGATTAAAAAGTCGTCATTTTTAGTTTTGCTTGATTAATCATAGTAATATAAATAAGACCGTAAATTATAATTGTTTTATATATGTATGGTTTTGTCTGATAGAGAAAAAAGAGGTTTGGAAAACTGACCAGAGTGGCCCTGGAAACAGACACAAACGTTATGGGGATGACGCTGCTGAAAGTTCGTAACAGGTATGTTGCTAAACTTATATCCCAGGCTTTTAAACCGGCCGATCTGGTTTTTTTCTTTTAAGCTTTTTTAAAAAAACCGATTTTTCTTTTTTTTTTCCTTTATAATTTCATATTACTAACACTGAAATCTTCAATTTCTTATCAGTTTAACCCTGAGTTAGCTCTGGTTTGACTCTGATCTGACTCATTGACCCTTGACCCAGTATCCGACTAGTTCAGTGACCGGTCCGGATTTCAGAACATTGTTTATATCTTTAAGAAAAATTTTTGGGGCTACAAAAATGCTCAGTTCGATTAAAAATGGTTTACTTTATTTGATGTTAAATAGAAAGATTAAATCATCTATAAAAATTTTATCAAATTTAAAGAAAAAAATAATTGAGTCAAAAAAGTTATTTATAAAAAGCTTTTAGATTAAAAGTAGAGATATGACTTGTGAGATTATGTCGATAATATATGCAAAAAATATTTAAATTTCTATGTTAAAAACTGTTTCTTAACCTTATATTTGAATGAAGAGAAAATTAGTGGGAAAGAAAACTAAAAGAGAAAACTTCTAAAAATAGCAAATTTTTTTACCATTTATGGAAGTTTTTCTTTTCTAGTATTCTCTTCATCTATTTTTCCCTCACTTTTCTCGCCATCCAAACATAATATAAAACTTTTCACTGAAAATTTTTAAATTAAGTCAAGGTGCTAATTAACTAATTAAGTACTCGGAAATATACTGGGCCTTCATGGGCATTTTTTCTGATTAACTCGTAATTCATATGAATATGATTCCCAGTGTTTGTAATTGCATATGATATTGGTTAATATAAGGGAATCAATGAAAAGGACAAGTTGGAGGTTTAAGGAAGTAGAAACAGAATTGCATTAATGCGTGCACGTACCAAATGAAGTTATGAAGGTTGCAGTATTGAAGACCTTTTTGAAAACGACACTGCATGTGCATGAAATCAAGTTATGTCTGCGGCATTTTGATGTGTTTAATTTGTTGCTTGTGAATTAGCAATTAATTCACCATTGTATTAAAGTGAACTCTTACAAATTATGTATCTTTATTCTGCAGCTTATATTTTTTGTTTTCTTTCTAGATCTTATATTAAGCATGGGCTAGTATAATATATATATATATATATATAATTGAGATTAAGAGTAAATACATAAATTAGAATTAAAAAGGTAAAATTGTCAAAATAAATGTAATTGCTCTTAATCATTGCTTTTTTCAAGGTACTGAAAACCGGACCGGACATTGAATCGGCCGAGGCACTGGGTTAAGGGTCAGTGGTTCAGACCGGGGTCAACATGGGGGTCAAACCGGGGGTCAGACAGGGGTCAATTAAAAAAAATATAATTTAAATGTTCATACATACCATTCAAAAAACTATATGAAAGTTATTTTTCAGCTAATAGTCCAATATAACCTCCTGAACCTAATACCTACAAAAATATCATTAAGTACATAAGGAGTTTTCCCCAACCAATATAAAAAATATTCCACAATCCTTTTAAAGCTCCTTATAAATAAAAAACTGTTAGGAATTTTTTCGTTAAAAAAAAAAAAGCCAAAATGACTTCATTTGGAGTGTAAAAAAGTTAAAAAAAAAAAAAAAGACCAAACCGTGACTAGTTCGGTTCAGGCCGGTTCACCCCGGGTCAGATCGGGTTGACCGGTTCACCGATTTTTTTCCTCAACCGGACCGGACCAGTGACCGGATCACCGGTTTCCGGTCTGAACCGGCCGGTCCCGTCCGGTTTGCCATACATTGGATTTTTTAGATTTGATGTTAGATTAATTGTTTTTTTATTGTAGGTGCTTGAAGAAATTGGATCAAATTTGATAATGGAAATTTGGGCTCAAATTGCAAAAATTACAGTTTAGCACCGCAAGCTTTTTGAAATTGCAGTTCGGTCCTTGACTAAATCTGCAACATCTTTTCCATTAGGAATTTGGTCAGAATTACACAGCAGCAGGGAGCATCAGCGAAAAAGAAAACAGAGACATAGAGCCGCGAAAGAACAGAACTCAGCCTGACCTTCACGTTCGTTCTCTCAACTTCACCATCCTCTTCCTCTCCTCCTTCACCGGCGACATTCACCTTCACCTCCATCGTCGCTGGTGACCTTCTTCCACCATCTTCCATCTACTTCGGACTGAGTTTCAGCAAGAAACATTCAAAGTAGAGGGGGGCACCGTGAACCAGTTGGAGGAAAGGGAGCTTTCGTCTCATCATCATCTTCACCACCCTTCATCACCTCCATCCATCACTTTCCACCCTTGCCAGCTCCTTACTTGAGTCATTCACCGGTAATTTTGATTTCTTCAGCCTCCTCTGCTTGAATCTTCCATCGCTGAATCTTACCAACTACAACCAACTGCACAGTAGTTGCTGGTGTGACTTACTCACACCGATAAGCTCCTTTTGAGGTGCATCAATCGGCGACATCTGAGTCCACCAAGACCTTACTGATAATCAAATAAATCATTTTAGTTCATTTAATGGTTGCCACAACTCTACCAAAGTGGTGACATTTATTGGAGAAAGACATACCTAATCCTGCATTGTAGTTTGGTAATGTATTATGCACAGTACACACTTTAAAATCCTAAATCAAAGGGATTTACTTTTCACATCTCTCGTTTGCTGTATTTTCTCAAAATTTGCAACTGCCATTATATGACATAAGTAATCATGAATTACTTGCTGTACGTCCAAAAACCATGGGATTTCCTGTTGACATAATCTAACTGATGTGAACTTGGGGTTTTCCACACACCCCCTCCACAAAGTACCTCTCACCAACATTACCCTTAATTTTTTAAAATCATGTCAACTCATTTAATGGTCACCACAAGTCTACTAAAGTGAGGACAATTATTCATGACTGATGTAAATAACTGTACAAATCATACCACACAACCTAAAATACTAAGGTAGTCTACTAATGTAGCATGGAAAGTACAGACTTTAAACTCCTAAATCAAAGGGATTTACTTTTCATAGCCAGCTGAATGATGTATTATCTTCATTAATTGCTCTACATGGTGAAACCGTAGGATTTCCTGCTCACATCATTCAGCTGATGTATTCTCGAGAATATCCACACACCCCCTTGCACAAATTACAACTCACTGACATTACACATAATCTATGAACACACTACTTTAGTCAAACAAATGGGTTTTGCTCTAATATGAAGTTAACCTAAAAAACTAAGGTAGTGCGCTAAGGTGGTCTGAAAAGTAGACACCTTTAATTACTAAATCAAAGGGATTTACTTATCACATGTCTCGTATGATTTATTTTCTTCATTCCTAATTAATCTCAAAATCTGCAACTACCATTATACCACGGTACCATACCTTTATGAATTGCTCCATATATTAAAACGATGGGATTTCCTGTTCACATTATTCAAGAAATTTTATCTTCGAGAAATCCACACACCCCCCTTGCATAGACTACCACTTATTTCCATTACCCTTAAACTATGCAGATCTATGTTACCACCATACCTTCATTAACTAAACCAACATTTATTACTACACTTTATGAGCATCAGACCTTCATACCTTACTTACTGGTTATAATTGTTGACCTACATTATTTAACGCTTTTGATTAGGTAACCAAACTACAATGCTACCTCTCGTAATCACTAATAGAACCATAACTCCATTAATTGCATTGCACATTATATAAAATTTTAATCTAAATATTCAATGTCATGAGACAAACAATATAATGATTTTACTTGGACATAATACAAAATCTGCTACATGTGGAAACGGCTTGTGTTGAGAACTTACACCAAATTTTATAGTTGTAGCTAACTACAAAATAAATACATTACATAGTAACTTAGTCAATTAAAATGCCAGCCATAATCCGTTTCACTGGTTATGGAGTTCCAACGTACATAGTAACAACCATTAAGAGAAGATGAATTTGAGTTTTTATTGGAAGTTTGTGGGTGTAATGCGTAAACTCCATTAACTCATATTGACATTGACAAAAATTATTATTATTCATAAGTCTGGTTAAGTCATTGGTTGTTTTTGTGGTTAACACCATTTATCTCCATTAAATTGGAATTGTAGGTTCACAATACTTTGCAAAAATCATCTTAGGCAAGTGTTTTACCAATAGTTTGATGCAAAACTCATATCATGGACGAACATTTACATGTTGTACTGAAATGACATTGACATGAAGTATTATTCTTTTTATGTTTGGTATTGTCATTGGTTCTTTCTTTGGTTAACACAGTTTATCTCCATTAACATGGAATTGTAGGTTCCCAATACTTTGAAAAAATGATAATAATCAACAATTTACATGAGATTAACCAAACTACTACTTTCATTTCATTACATGACTTTTTTTGCACCTTGCATGTGCACAATAACCATAACTAATATCAGGACTACCCCAATAGCTACCCAAAATAATTTCCATGTTCAAATATTTACATCACCAACCCAACTGAACATGTTCAAAAACACACCAGTTCAATGTCATCCTAACCATAACAACACAAAATGTAGGTGCCTATATAGCAAAAATATTAAAGCACCCAAACCAACATCATGCATTCGTAGTCCTAAACCTGGCAAGCAGAGCCCTCCTAACTGTCATATCTTTGTTGAACTTTGGGTTCCAGTGCACCCTTTTTGCAGATGTATAATTCTGCAATACCATACTGCCTGCAAACAATAGGACCGAGTTAGGAACCATTCAACATTTGGACAAATATATTAGACTAACCATGAATTAATATGACCCTCCGACTTTCTTCACAAGGCCATATTGCACAACCAAACACAACTTCTCCACATTAATGACCCAATGTAATTCCTTCCAAGCATTAATTGTACTCTCCCCTTGCAGTTTAACTCGAATTGTTTCACCTCTAAAACAAACACATTTGGCACTTGTTTATTACATCAACCAACATTACACACATAAACATAAAAATGACTTCATGAACTATATTCACTCAACTGCCTGTCCCCAATGAGGAACTCAATCACCTAGGTAAGCAAACCATTCATAAACTCCCATCCATACTTGTCAACTCGATACAATATCCCTATAACATCTAGCAAAACAGTACAATGGTTAGTAGTCATGGGAGGTTAACTAATGAGAAAATGAAGAAGTGTAACAACACTAGTTCCGTTGATGGGAAATGATCACCTTGAACGCGAATGTGAGGAAAAACCTCCCCTGCAACCTTTTTCGCATCCATCAGTATGAATCTATGGTCTGGACCAATGGCAAAGTGTTCACAGACGACGGTAAAAGGAGTAAGCAAAATATGGTATTTACGATGCAAACCCTCGCCACCAGTTCCAACAACGAAATGGTGAACGTAGAACATCCTTCCCTTTTGGCCTAGAACATCGATATTTGCACACTTTAAGTAGTCTTGAATGGCGAAATCTCATTCAAACATCTGCAAACTTCAGCCAGTTGGAAGGGAGAAATCCACTGTGGTTGTGAAAATATGTAAACCAACTACCTTGTAAGCGTCTATCCCATAAGGCACGACCTCTATATATAAGAAGTCACTCATTATAGGCTCTCAATTAGAGTCGCATAGACCCTAAATTAGACATAAACTCAGCATTAAATGCTCTCCCTCATCATGGAACTAAGTTCAACCATATACAATATAAATCAACGACGGACAACTTACACCATCACAACCAACAGCTGAAACTTTGGCCATGTCTCAAACCTTTCACTGTATGAAATTTGCACCAATATCCCATACAAATCGGAGGACCATACCCTTACAATGACACTGCAGACGGAACTTATTTACTCGTGTTAAATGCACAGTACATAAAAAATTTACAAATTATTTTTGAATTTGCACTACCTATTTAAAAGATGTCGTATGTCGCATTGGTGAGTCCAGAGCCCAACAATTAAGCCGAAACTGTTCAATAAGCCGATGTTGGCTCTAGGAACAGTACACTGAGAGATAAGCCAATGATGGAAATCGCTCAAAGAATAGTAATACGCGATAGATTTTATTGATTCATTGATTCTTAATGGAGTCGGGAAGTGCAATAATTCTTGAAATCCCACGGAGGCTAAGATACTTGAGATGTTTTTGTGGACCAATTTTAATTGAGAAAATTAATAAATAAATTGAGCCTGTATTAAGCATGGCTATTATTGATAATGGATTTTGAAGTAGCAGATTTTTCAAAAAAATTTTGAAAGAACAAGATAACCAAATTTTTGAGTAAGTTTGCCAGAGCTAAAATCGTCGTTGGAGTCTTGAAAATCCCAAGTATGATGCAAGATTGTGTGAAAGGATGAGCAACAACTCTCGGACGGCAAGAAATCGGCGACGATCTGAGAATTGGACAACGATCACAGCGGAATCATGTTAGGTGCTATTAGATTTGTATGGAAGAAGTTGCCGAATGTGACAAAGCAACGACAACCCGGATTTTTGATGACGCTTAATCAGAAAAGCTTGTTGGAAATCATGTAGGTGGTGAAGATCTTGATTGAAGCAGAGACCATCAGGATTGCATGTTTGGGAACACTTATTTTTTGAATATAAGTGCTTATTACGTAAGCCGAGATAAAACTCCTCTCACATATTTACCTCGTATACCGTGAATCACGATTTATAAACACTTATTGCCCAAAAATAAGCTATTCCAAACGAGCATGAATCAATAGGAGGATATCTATGCTTAGTGAAAAAGGTAAATTTTAGAAAAGTCTTAGAATAGAAAGAAAATTTCAGAAAATACCCCAAATATATCAAAATCCCAAATCAGTTTTATGTACGCATCATATCATAAATTATAAGATTTATGCTTAATTTTAAGGACGATAATAATATAATTCTCAAATAAAAGAACATCAAAAGTTTGTAAATATTAGCATTTTAAAGGTAAATAACACTTTTGAAAAAAATAAATAAAAAACACGGCTTTGATTAGGATAAGTGAGAGGGAATCATGGGTAATCGTAGAAGTAACAGAAAATTCTTAAATAAATTTGGACTAAATTAAAAAAAGAATACGCTGGCACCGCACGATTCCTAAGATTTGAGCTTGTATCACTCTTAAAATCGTAAGATACATGTATAAGTAAGATATATCAACAGATTTATGTATTTCCCACCTAATTTTTAAATCGTGAGATACGATTTGAGATTCATGAATTCTAATTACCATTCCCGCAACCCTTGCTCTCTCCGTCTCTCTACAAACTGAATGCTAACATTGCACGCGCTTACAAGTCAAAATCAATATTGGTTTGAAAGAGAAGCCAAAATAACGAAAGAAAACATGATAGAAAACAAAAGGAACCCACCATTCACCATCTTTTTGTAAAGAGTTCGAGAATGATGAAAAATTGATGATAGCGAAGTTGTTTTTTTGTTTTTTATGTAATGGGTTTTTTATGAATGAAAAATTCAGTTCACATTTAAAAAAAAATACTCAAGTTAATGAACCTGGTTCGGTTTGGCGAAGGTCCCAAGCAGACAAAACTGAACCTGATCGGTTTTATGTATAAAATAAAAAGTCAAAATGGACTTTATTTTAATTAATCGAATTCAAACATGCACGATAGTGGTCAAAATATTACAATAATTCAATGATTCACTTTTGGGACGCGGTAAATATAACTTGAACGGAAACCAAGAAGCACCAAGGAACACATTTATGCAGGCTTTCGGCAGGGACGCATGAATGAAAAAGCCCATGTAAGGCGGTGGATATGTCGCCAACTTGCCCGACTAAACCATAGGAGCTTTTGTTCCGACGTCTTTCAGGATTTGAAACTGAGTGCTGAGCCCCAATTGAGCCATCAGAAGCCAAACAAAGGAAACAAGTTCGCCACCTTTACTCAGTAACTGCACGTGCGCCACAGGCCAGCAATGAGTTGCAGCATATGACAGCAATTCCACCCACACTGAACTTATGAACTCCCATTTCTGACCATTTAAGTCATTTAACACTTTGGCCAGCCTACACGCATCAAACAGAACGGACGTGCTACTATCCTTTTTCACTTCCCTGGGTTTAGCATCCACAGGCACATCTCTAAGAAGTCGGCAAGCTTCCATCAGCATCTTCTCTGGATCATTATGTTTCAGAATATCTTCTTTACCGATGAAGAACCTTTTGGCCTCTGCACATGTGTCATTAAACCTTAATTGTCCGTTTACTATTTCCGTGGACACCAAATTAGGTTGCATCACAAAAAGGTATAGCATGTAATCTGAGAGAATCTTACTGATTTCTCTTTCGTGCATATCCTCATACTCATTATTGGCATCTTCGGTGTAGCAGAGGGTAGTAGCGATGTGCCACAATAGCAGGCTCTCATCAAAAGCAACTTGGTTGGGATCCATAAAAGGCTTCAATCTCTCTCGGATTTCTCCCTTTTCTAAGTCTGCTCTGTGGAGAACCCATTCACCTCTAGCAGAACATATGCTTCGCATCCTCTCTAAATCATCCATAGCATAATCAGACTTACCTCTCAGGCTTTTGAAGATACATTCCCAAAGCTCTTTAAGGAATGGGTTTTTGGACTTGTACTTCCATCGAACAAGTAGATTTTCTCCACCACATTTTTTGACAACTTCATAGACAACAGTTTTTACAGATAACCCAAAAATACAATAGCTCTCACCCCCTGGAACTGATTGGTCTAGGCTATAATTTATAAAATTGTGCCCCGAGATTGCTCCGGACCATCTGCGAGTGGACAGTTGATGGCCTCCTTTGTAAGGCCCATCCTCCAGTTTTGGCCACCTTGGCATCTGCCGTAGGAGGAAACGTGACACAATTTTTTCATTTAAAATTTCATAAAAGCGAATTTGTAATTTTCGTAAAGAAGAAGCGCCGAGGAAATCTCTTGCAGATTTAACGGAAAGAGTAGCTGTGTAATCTGTGAAAAAGTGAATGGCAAAAGCCATGAAGTCCAGCAACAGAGCGCCATACAGCAGCGCATAAGTGATCCTAACATCCATCACTTGGAAACCATTCTTCTCTACGGTAGCGAAGGACATGAGGGAAACCACAGTCAATACAAAGCAAAGATACTTACACCATTGCCAGGGCTTGCTGCGAACTAGAGAGGCCTTGGTGTAGAAAAATTCATACATGAAATCAAATTCAGTTTCTATGACCCTATAAACATTTTCTGGATCATCTCTTGCGAAATATTGATGGCTTTCGCGGCGGTCAGCAGAGATGTAGATCATGTCAACGATGAGACCTCGGAACTTTTGGAAGAAGTAGTGAGCTTTCTGCACTTGCTTGAGATAAGTTACACGTTCCTTACGGCTTTTGTTGCCATCATTCGGAACTGGTTGGGCAGCCACAATATTGAATGGGAAAAAACGTGCAGGAGGCCTAATTCTTGATTTCTTTCTCCATTTCTTCTCTATTGATAGTATCCACTATTAGGTCAAATTTTAAAGGTTGAGATTTAATACTATTTAATGTTATATTTAATAATATTTTTATATAATATTTAATTTCAACCACTGAAACTTAATCTAATGGTGAATATATTTAATAGGAAGGGAGTGGAGGGAGAAATCATAGTAGGGTCATTTCTTCTTATTTTTTTTAATTTTTTTTTAACTTTTTCTAATTACTATTAAAAATATTTTCTAAAATTTCGTCAAGGCTACTTGAAAATACACAAAGTGTTTTGACTTTAGTGTTGAAAAGTACTAACCTCACTTATTTTAAAAAAGTACTGCTATCACAAAATTTATATATTTTATTTTTTTGGGTGAGTTTAAGATATTCACCATTGGTAGATGTTTAAGAAACTTAGTTAAGTGTCAATTTCTCTAGGCCTCATGGTTAAAAATTATATTTTACAAAATAATAGTGGATTAGCAACGGAATTGTATGATCCTGTCATCAAATAGGCTGTCACTAATTAATTAGCGACAAAATATTATCACTAATTAACTGTTTTTTTAAACTAAACCACTCTGTAATTTCATCCAGGTATTTCTTATTCCTCGTCCATGCCTCTTTCATTATCAAAACAAAAGTTCAAGTGGGGCCCCAAAAAATTATCTAACAGCAGTAACTAATTAAAATTTTGATAGACATTAAAGATCCATATTTTTTAACTATTAAAAGCGGACTTATGTTAGCTTTTTTGTACAGAATTTTACTATTACAACAGACTGAATTGCTCAAAGTCTGATGTGTTATTTTTTTTTTCCTTTTTATGATATATTTTTTAAAAGTCAACTTTCATTTGTAAAGAAACGACAGAAAATATATATTTGTAAACCTAACCAACAATAATATATGATAAAGAATGTTGAGTTTTAAATTTACAACACAAGCATAAAGGAAGATTACTTGTGATGAGAATGTTGAAATAAATGTGTAGTCATATAAGAAAAGATAACATATACGAGGAAGAGTTTTGTGAAAAGAAAATGGTAGTAAATCGTTTAAAATGGTGTCATTTAGACACGTATAAAGAAAGCCATTGAATTAGATAGTAAGAAAGGTAAATCAAATAGTATAAAATCCTATAAAAAGGGTAAAGGAAAAATATAACTTTTTTATTTTTTGTCCAACAAGTTGATAATACAAGGGAGAGTATTATAATGCGACTTATTATAATAATGCATAACTCTGTCCCCTTATTCCGTCATCTTCTTTCATCAGAGTGGCCCGAATACGGGGAAAAGACTTGGATTTTGAGATTACAACTCCGTCTTTAATTAAAAAAGAGAAGACATGAAAGGTAATTGAAGTCATCTTTTTTTAATGTCTCATATAAATTGTGCAGTTGCTTTTGTTTATTTTTTTTCTTGAGATGACACAATCAATTATCATGATAATCTGGCTATAGATCGGTGTCGTAATACTTTTTTTTTTTTGGACCGGTCCTGTGTCGTAATACTTGGTGCAGCCGAAAAAGAAAGCCACCGTGAAAGATATAAATTGCTATACACACGACGTTATGAAAAGTCAAATTTGGAAGGTGCAATTAATGTTTTGTCAACTTTCTCCAATTTTTTGTCTTAGGAGCCACACTTAATTGATTAATTAATTTTGTAAATTAAAGTTGCTTTCGTTCAAATTAATTACTCCCTCTCGTCTTTATTATAAGGCATCAACTAATAAATACTTTTAATCCTTTTTATAAGGCACTTATAAGTTTCTAATAAGCATTTAATTTATTTTTCCATGTATGTCAATATTTAATAATGATACTGAGAGAGAGTAATAATTAATAGATATTTAAGCTTAGTGTAGTTGATAAGGGTAATATTGAAAATTACTTGAAACTTGTGCAAACTAGTTCACAGCACGTTAAAACTCACTTAACTCCATGAAATCGGCGCTTGAATGCGAGTTGAATTGATGAATGATAATGTCTCTGGAGTATAACCTCTAAGCCTATCTGACAACCCCACCCCATACATCGAAATGCTTATATACTTAAGGTGTACCTAGTCATTCAAACTTTGTCAAATAAAAGCATAACTATTGAGATCATTTTAATCCTAGCCGGTAGATAACTCATATAAAAAAATTCACAATTTATTTTGTTTTTAAGAAAAACATGAGTTCATCATTTTATTTTAGTTTTTTTTCATATTAAGATGTGTATTTTTCTTAAAAACAAAATAAAATGTGAATTTTTCATATGAGTTACCAACCAGTTAGGATTAAAATGATCTCGACTGTTATGTTTTCATTCAATAGAATTCAAATGATGCGGTACTCTTGGAGTATGTAAGTATTTCTCCCCTATACAAGCATTCACTGTAGGCCTTGAAACTTGATCTGTGACATTCTAATTTAATTTATGTGTAAAAATTTATTTAGTGGAAATAAATTTAATGTTTAGTATTATTTTAAAAAATAAAAATAAATTTTTTTACCCATTATTCATGCATAAATCATTATAAAATTGTTGTCCTCTATATATATATATATATATGAATCATTTAGCACGTGTGTAAAATAAAAATAGTTATTTGAAAACATTGGTAAAATATATTAAATATTGTATATAATCTATGGTTCATCAATAATTTTTAAAAAGTTTATTAAGTTCAAGCCTTCAAGGAACACTAATGCAGCTTTTATTTGAAATTTTATGTTAAATAACATAAATTATATATAGAAAGAAAGTAATTGATCTCAAATCAAATGATTGTGCGCACGAAGAACAAAAAAAAAAAAAAATTTATGCACACATTTTTAGACGTCAAAGTTTTTGGTAGGCAAAATCTTTTATCAAGTTTCTCTAATTTTATTTTTCCAGTAGCCACAATAGTTGATTACTTAATTCGGTCAAGGTGCTTCATTTAATTTTTTTATTTGGGGTGATACAGTTAATCATGTTAATGGTTGCGCTGTCGAATTCCCCAGTTACGTTGAATTGGAAAAACTTGCAATAACTGATAGTATTATAATATGACTTAATATACAAATGCACAAGTCTTTCGCCATTCTTTCATCATCTTCCTACATCACGATGGCCCCAATCCACTCCTAAATTTAAATGCAGAAAATTAATGTAGGGTGTACGTTGAGGTCGTCTTTTTTGAAATATTTTACAATATTTTTATTGCATCAATAATTTTTTGGCCTTGCATTTATAAATTTTCAAGCTGCTTTTGTTTAATTTATCTTTGAGGAACGAGGAGGTGCCACAATTAATTATCATGGTCATCACATTTTTTAGATCTGGTCCTGCGGTGCGGTGGGCGGACATTGTGAGAGGGGCCAAATGTCACAATTAGCTAATAATTAAATTTTAACATCTATTTGACTTTACTTAATTATTCAGCCAAAAAGATGTTACAATTAATGACTAATAATCTAATATAGTTTATCTATCAAACAAAAATAATAAATTTGTTTTTATAAAAAATAATAAATATATTTGAACATACATATTAAAAACTTCTTCTGCATGTGCAATCTACCCCTAATGATTCACTTTTTTTTTTTTGAGCTGAAAATGATTCACACTTATAAACTCCTAACTTTGGTTACTTTTTTCTTGGAGGTTTTGTCCAAAAAAATAAAAAGTTGTCTTCGAGATGCCACAATGAATGAGTGAAGGAATTATATTCAAATTTTAGATCTGTGTTTATGCAAACATAAGGGGAATGACAAAAGAAAAAAAGAAAAGCTCCAATAACAAAATATATTTTGCTATCAGGGAAATGACAAATATGTTTGGACTTATGTTTTTAAAAGGTAAAGTCTTAAGTAGGTGCCACAATTAATTATTAATTAATTATAATAAAAAATAATTGGGCATCAAATCACATGTTTTGTTTATTTGAAATCACATGTTGTTCAGAGTAGCAATAATTTTTTTGCCAACCAAATTAGCAATAATGGAGAGTATCTATATCTTCTATAATAGTTGTAGTAATGCCGTTAAAAATTGTTCCATGAGCAACCGTTTTTTGAGAAAATAGTTGTGTTTATATTAACGTTGTTAGTGTATTCCATTTACTTTGACACTAATAAATATCAATATTTATATTTATCACTCTCTTTTGATTATCATAATTATTTATCGCTCTTTTTTATAATTCAATACCAATATTTTATATTTTATATCCATAAAATATTAGATGGCCCCCATGATTCAAGGGGTTATCATAATAATAATTTAGCCTATAAATCAAAGAGTTATCATAATCATAATACAAACTAAATATGTAAGAAACTTAATTTCCAAGAAATATAGTTGGCCCCATAATTATAGTAATACTTATATATATTATTGTCTCCCATATATTTCATTTTGTGTTTTCCTTTCTTTATTGTTAGTGATCTCAATTCTTCATCCTCAATATCATGGCAGGTCAGTCTTATGAACTCTTTAGGGATATTGACGATCGCAAGGATACTTGGGCTATTGTTGCTCGGGTTAACAGAAAATGAATGATGATTAAAAAGACATCACCTTTTGATGAAAAGTTAGCTGCTGCACTTACCTCAACTCTTTCTTTTCCTCATTTTGTTTGATCTCTTGTTCCTTGTAATATATTAATTTTTGAATTTAAATTTCTTTTTTCTATATTCCTCCATATTTGACTTTCTTGATATTCATCTTTAACTATAGAAAGAAGAGCTTGAAACTTTCCTAAAATAATTAAAGTGTTGTATGGGAAGAGAAATTATTGTAATGCTTAGAGCCAAGCGAAGCAACATCAAACATTCATCCAGTAGTTTGGGCATTTTGCAATTTTCTAAGGAGTGAGACTTTTTTTGCAGCTGTTTGGCTGCTCAGAATTAATAGTAAGAAAATGATTTAGTTGATAGTAGCAAATATTATAATTAAGTACTTGATTATATATTCATCTGTTTACCGTTCTATCTATTCCTTTGGTCTTTTTTTCCAGCCTTCTAAAGTAGAAAATTATGCCTCAAGCTTGGGGCTTGACCCTTCTGCCACCAAAAAAAAAAAAAAAAAATTATGCCTCAAGCTCCTTGACGACATTGATGTTAGCAAAAAGAGTTCAAAATGAAGATGACCTTCTAATAATTCAGTTGTTAGGATCTTCAACCACTCCTTCAAAGAGAGAGAAGAGAGACAACACTCCACTAGCTGATAATGGTGACATAAGATTGTCTAATATATCCACCCATACTTTCAAAGCCAACAAAGTAATAATCAAGGACATAAAAATAGAGAAATGAGTGCCAATGTATTGTTCTGAGTTGTTGAACGTGTCATTTTAGTAGTCTAGGTTTCGAGTCTATTTTACTTTTAATTGTGTCATGCGTTTTCGCATTACATTAGGCTATACTTATATAGCGTGATATCTACCATTGTACATGCTTATTTAAGTTTGATTTTATAATTTTTTACCATTTATGAATATCTTTTGGAGCTAGTGTTAGTTATATTATAGTGATGAATAATTCTTTTTTAAGTTGAAGTTCTATTGATTAATAATTATAACACTATATAATATGTTAATTAAAATGCAATTGTGTGAATATTTAATGAAATTTAATTTGGGTCAAATACGAAGACGTGTGAGGCACTATTCTGAAATTGAGAAATGAGAAATCAGATGCTTTATACAAAAGGGAAGAATCACCAAAATAAAAAAAAAATGTAATGTAAATACAAAAGCTTTTTTTTTTTTAATCAGAAGATGCTTTCATTAAATCAAATACCAAAGTACACGCTCATAACGTAACGAAAAGGAAAATGGCAAAAGCAAGCGAACAGGTCTAAGCAGAATTTTTTTGGCTGTTTAAGGCATGATTCAGACTTAAGAAATTTTTTTTAATTAATATAAATGTTATATATTGACTAAAATATCTTCGTTGAATGTTTTATTTAATTAACATGTGGAGTTGTTAAGGGGAAAGAAAAATAAAATTAATAGAAGTAAGAAGTCGTCTCCTGTATATTGACACTGTTCCATTCGTTTATCTTATTCCTCACTTTTTCTTTTGGCATGGCTCTTGGTGAGAGGAAAAGGTAAGATTTCGAGAGTCAATTTTATAATCAAGCCGGAAAAAAAATGAATGGTAGCTTGAGTCTTCTTCCTCTTCTTGTTTTATTTTTAATTATTTCACATTATCTATGATATCTTTATAAATTTTCAAGTTTCTTTTGTTCGATTTTTTCCGAAGTGCCACAATTATAAACTATCATGGTACTTCCTAATGGAAGGGAAAAAAGAAAAAGACAGCAGCAATTAATGGGGGGAACACATAGAGAAGTGAAAATCTTTAATAGGCGTGGATATTTTATTTTTAATTCAAGGTTTCACATCATACATACCATATTTAAAAATCCCCCTTTGTTTGGTTAATGTTGTAAAAGTTATCTGTGTAGTCCCTGAAGTTACAAACATGGCCACTTCATCAAATTGCTGGGTAAGAGTTTGACACCCTAACATAGCAATGTAGCATGCATTTATGTAACAAGCATATACATACACATAAATGTGGACATACACCATTTTTTCTTCCCCTTTTTTTGATAAACTTCTTCCCCGTTTTTTTTTTCAACCTGTACATACAGTATTATACCAAGATAGATGTAATAGATGCTTCTTCTTCTTCTTCTTCTTCTTTTTGGCAGAGTTACTTATGTTTGATTTTATTTATTTTTTAACATAATCTTAAGCGTGCCATTTAACATTCCTGAAGCGAGTTTATGAACTTTTGAGCCCAAGGTTTGAGGACTTGAAAAAATGAAGAAAGCATTGGTGTAGAGATAGGCAGCTCAATTTGAATTTTTTTTTTTTAGGCACAAATATCTTCCGGTGCAAAGTAATTTTGTTTGAAGTACCGTTGGGCACTAAATGTGGGTAGCTCAATTTGAATTGAGGGAGGACCAAAGACCAACTTCAGGTAAAAACCATGGTTATTAAAACTGGATCAGATCGGATGGTTCGATCAGAAAACTAGTGAGCTAGTCACCTACTAGTTCGGTCCAGCCAGCTTGATTGGCTCAATTTTTATTCAAAATTCTATGATTTCGAGAATTCAAATATAACCATATATATATTTTCAAAAATTACAAATTAGGACTCTATGAAAAGCTTGATATGCCTACTTTCTAATGCAAAAAGAATTACAAAAAAATATTATTATTTGATCATAAAAAATTCTTAAATTCCAAATCTATTCGAAAAAGCCTAGAGATATAATTTTCAATAATTGTTCTTAGTGTTTCTAAGTCTCAAACATTCAAATTCCACCTTTTGATACCTCAATCCCATCAATAATTAAATCTTGCTTAACTCTAAATCTCAATATTAAAATTTGGGAAGTTACAATTGAGAAGTTGAGTATTACAATTAGCAATTATTAGAGCCGGTAATATGGACTCAACCCGTGAGCCCGTGGGTTTTGACGGGTTAGGGCTCGGAAAATCCCAACCCGTAAAAATGCGGGCCGCACAGGCCCGCACCGCACAGCGGGTTAATGCGGGCTAGCCCGCAGGTTGGCGGGTTGGCCTGCAAAATTTTTTATTTTTTATTTATATATAATAATTTTACAAAACTTATAAGTTTTTCACTCTTATCTTGGTATCTCCCAATCCAAAGAGAAAAAATCTTAGCTTTTTCCCTTTTTCTTTAAACAAAATTATTATATATTGGTTGCTTGAGGATAAGTTTATGTTTTATTTATAAACTTTAACAAATTTGATAACTTTATCTCTTAAATTTTAGATTATGTTTTTAAATTTTTATAAAAGCAATGATTGGTACTAGGAAGGTAGATTTAATTACTCATATATATGTGTCTCATATTTTCAATCATCTTTAAAAAATATGAATTTTTTTTTTCAAAAAAAAATGCGGGCTCGCGGGTTGGCTCGCAACCCGCACACTGCGGGTTAGGGTTGGCATTTTGCCAGCCCGCAGAAGTGTGGGCTGCACAAGCCCGCACCGCGCGGGCCGCGGGTTGGTGCGGGCCAGCCCGCAACTCGCGGGCTAGCCCATATTCCCAGCTATAGCAATTATCCCATTTTGGCGCCTTTCAAGTTCACTTCCTCACCGGTTTGACCTTGACGATCTGATTTAACTCCGATATGATTGACTAATCATTGACCCACTACCTTGACCGGTCTGAGTTTAATAACCTTGGTAAAAACTAATTACAAACCAAGTTATAATTTGGTACAATAGAAAAATAAAAAATAAAGAAATAAAATAAGAACTTGAGGCTCTAGATTATTCCACCCTTGTTGATTGAAAGGTATTAATCCCAGTATCTCAAATAAAAAAGTGTATTTTTCTAAATGGATGAAATTATATATATTTTTTATTTTTCTAAAATTTAAATTATCTAAATAATGTTTTCTTAATTTAGTATTATGAAATACAGCATAAAAATAAGGGAAAATGATAGTTGCATAAATCCTGCATCAATTTAAATACAAAATGGGACCATAAAATTTGGAAATGCCAAGTTATTATCCTAACTAATATTGTTTTATAGGAAGCAGGGACATTACAATGAACATTAGATTAGATAGAGTTACATTAGAGGCCGAACAACACCCAAACTTGAAATTATTACCATAAATTCGAATGTTTTGCTTCTATTTAATAGATTATTTTATTGTTAATCAGACTATGAGTGGCTAAGATTTGTGTATATAGGAATATTATTGTTGCTTTATTTACGGATTTGTGCACATTTTAGTGTCCTCTATTTGTTGCTATTTAATGGTATTTGCCCATTATTTGTGCTCTTGTTGCTTCTTTGTCAATTGGCTTCCAACTAGGATTGATTTGGATATTTAAATGGAGGCGTGAGATAAGACAATTGGAATAGATCTTTGTCACACCCCGCATGAAACCCAATCCCAGGCCTAGGGCGTGGACTCGCTGGGCTCCAGGTAGCTAGCATTTAATTATGTCTATGAGGTGGCCCAATTGTTTAATTAATTATAATAAGATAGTAGTATTCGGTATTTTAAAAACTTAAAGTCTTCTGCATGTGCAATTTTATGTTAATTGGCCGATTGGGGTATTTTAATGGAGGCTACAGATAAGAAATTAAAATTGAAAGAGAACTTCATTTAAGTCAGCTCCTAAATTGTCACACAACTCCGTAAATCTTCCAACTCTTCCTAGTATTATGCATATCCTATTGATGGCAGCACCTATAAAGAGAATTGACAATCTGAGTCGTGTCCAATAATACCATCGTTAAGAACTACTATTCCGCAATTACTGATTGATAAGAAGCGGCATTCTTTCAGATAAAACGGATCCTTCCTATGAACAGCGTGAACAGAACAACAAAATATAATAAAACTCAATAGGCAAAAAGAAATATTCAAGAGGAGAAAGAGAAGTGCTCGAGAATTCAAAGACGGTGTGTCTGAGCCTTCTAAAAACAATGCCTTATATAGGCCACGGGATAAAGGGATATATTGGCACAATTTTGGAAGATTCAATGATATATTTTTTTATAATCAAAATCCAATGACAGATTTAATTTAATCAGCCATAAAGTTGATTAAAACCCATTTACCCATCAGTTTTAGACGTTAGAATTAATGTAAAATAATAAGCCCGTTTTTGGTGTTTAGTAGAAACCTGAACGTTGGATTTAATGGGAAATAGTGAACCCTTCTAATGGAAACATAATCAAATGCCTATGCCTTTTGCCTTAGATAAAAGTTGAATGTCTCAACGTCCAAAATCCGGAATAATAGGCTGGCAATCAAGAGTTTAGCTATGGCAACATTCATATATTTGATATTTCACAATTAAAGGTTGCAATTATGACATTAAAATTGATTCAAGAAATCAATTTATGAATGAAAAACTTCAAACTTCCAGACTTAAAAATTACAAGCATAATTGACATTAAAAAATTGAAACTTCCAAAATAAAAAATAAAAAGATTGCATAAAGTCTCTTATAAAAGGTGCCTAGTTTGCTTTTAACTTTAGCACAAGGGGTGGGGAGATATCGTCGGATTCCAACCGGTGGCCTATTGTTGTGCAAATTTATTTCTCATGTTGATCTCACTACTACAAAAAATCAAAGCTATGGTGCTAGAGAAGTGCTACATATTTGGACACCACTAAAAGAAGTTGTAACGCTTAGAAGCGCCACAACATTTTAATTTTTTTTTATAAGGCCCTCATGTGGCGCTTGATGAGGCAAGTGCCACAGGAGGGGGTGTCTGTTGTGACGCTTGGGGAGGCAAGTGCCACAGGAGGGGGGTCTCCTGTGGCGCTTGACGACACCAAGCACCACAGGAGGGTCCTAATTTTTTTTTCACTTTTTTTTTTTTGTAATTCCTGTGGTTCTTGTTTAAAGAAGCAAGTGTCACAGGAACTCTTTTTTTTTTTCCTATTTTTTTTCATATCTCCCATAATTGCAGTATTGCACACTTCATGGTCTAATAAACATTTTGTATCTATATCCACAGTACAACAGAATGAACTCCTCCTGTGGCATTTGCCTCCCCAAGTGCCACAGCAGACACCCCCTCATGTGGCGCTTGCCTCACCAAGCGCCACAGGAGGGTCCTAATCTTTTTTTCTTTTTTTTTTGCTTTTTTTTGTACTTCTTGTGGTTCTTGTTTAAAGAAGCAAGTGTCACAGGAACTCTTTTTTTTCTATTTTTTTCATATCTTCCATAATTGCAGTATTGCACACTTCATGGTTTAATAAACATTTTGTATCTATATCCACAGTACAACAGAATGAAGTAAAGCAAACAACAATGATAGATAACTTTAAAATGAAACAAACAGATGATTAATTAGTTAAAGTAGTACATAAAATAATTATACAATATATTACACGTGAATGAATTATACAACAAATTCAACTTGAATACATGTATGCATGACACAGCAATTGCCAAGAAATAATACAACAAAGGCCAGCAGCTAATGATGAATTAAATAGCATAGCTACCCAGAGATTTACCTAAACACATATTCATACCATTCCTCGATCACTTCATTAAGCTGATGGTCAGCCAAAGTGTTACAACGTTGATCTTCAGAATACTACACATATATACAATTAGCCACAAATTAAAAAGAATTATAATCAGCAAAACGTAATTATCAGGCACTAATTAAATTTAATTAAAAAACAATATGAAGTGCAACTAAATGACTTACTTTTTAAGGAATAAATGTTTGATAATGCGTAATTACATCCTTCATAAATTTCATTATGTAATACCCACAATCATTGTCATTGGGTTGGAAAGGGCACTGCAAAAATATAATGCAATATTACATTTAACTCTGTTTATGAATAAAAATTGTTTACTAACAAAGTTTTAGTTAATTCATATATCAGTACCAGTATCTTCTTCCAAGGATAGCTAAGGTGAGGGTCAACAGCTTTAGAATAGCTTAAGGAGACAGAGGCTAGATACGCAGTCAAAGCGCTAACAAAACAAATAGAAACTGATTACTTCTGGTTATTCAATCACATATGCAAATATTTACACATACGCACGTATGCTTACCTATTGAACAATAGTAACATATCAGAACGGTTTTGTGGAAGATCATCTCTTAGAGGATCCACATAGTAAATTTGAGGGTTTGAAGGTTCTGCTAGATTGATAACTATCAATATCCAATGGCACCTAAAATATTTTTAAAAATTTGTTTCAATAATAATGGTATGATAAAAGTTAAACAATAAAAACAAAAATTGTACCACTAATAACTTACCCCGCATTGTATGGCACTAAAAATAGAGTAGTCGGTGTCACTCTCTTTCTAAAGTAATCTTTTAGGTCATTAGATTGCGTATTTATATCTACTTTACCCCCATAATAGCCAACAAAAAAAGGGTTGACAAATACGAATTGGACCATGTTTGTATCTATTAAGATCTCATTGTACAAATGCCTGATATAAAACAAACAGTGTCATGAAAAACAAAAGAAAAGGAATGAGAAATATTAATAATAATGATAAACGATAATGGTCAAGCACCTTATCCAGAAGTTGATAGCTGAAGCACTAACCCAATCACGAGTACATATGTCATGCACGACCTCGGCAGTAACATAATCAACCAAACCGCCAACATTGTAGATATGCCTTTCAAGATGTATTTCCAGTCCTGCACCGATCAATTGTGGTGTAATCGATACTAATTGATAATCATGAGAGTTGAGGTTCTTTAACTTCAACTCTTTCACTGATACAAGGTTCTTTATATTTGAAGAGTAGCCCTCGGGAACTTTAATTCTTTACAGAAACTCACAAAACAATTTCTTTTCTTTCCTCGATAGAGTGTATGTTGCTGGCGGTAGGTAGGTACGATACCCTTGCTCAATCGGTGCCAACTCTTCTCTAATTCCCAAGTTCATCAAATCTAACCTCGAATTGACACTATCCTTGCTTTTTCTTTGGATATTGAGCAACGTGCCAATTAGACTATCACATATATTTTTTTCTATGTGCATCACATCAAGAAAATGTCTCACATATAAAGACTTTCAATATGGAAGTTCAAATAAAATAGACTTTTTCTTCCAACCACTTGTCTCGATTTATTTTGCAAAAGGCTTGCCAAAATTGTTATCCAAATCTTTTACCTTCGAATACACCTAGGCACCGGTCAACATCTTTGGTGGGCTACCTTCTTCTGAGTCACCATTGAAAGGCTTTTTCCATTTCCTCCAACGATGTTGTGATAGTAAGAATCTTCGATTCCCCATGTAAACATTTTTCTTACAATGATGAAGTCGCACTGAATGAGTGTCATTTTCACATATAGGGCATGCACCATATCCTTTGACGCTGTATCCCGACAAATTACCATAAGCAGGGAAATCATTAATTGTGTCAAACAACATGGCTTTCAAAGTGAAACTTTCTTCCATGTACCCATCAAACACACTGACGTCTTCCTCCCAAAAAACAGCTTCAAGTCATCAATTAAAGGAGCCAAGTATACATCTATATCATTCCCAGGTTGCCTTGGCCCAGAAATTAACATGGACAACATCATAAACTTACATTTCATGATCAAGTGTGGAGGAAGGTTATAAATCATCAATATCACTGGCCATGTGCTATGTGTACTACTCTAAACACCGTGCGGGTTAATTCTATCAGTTGACAGTGCAAGGCGAAGGTTCCTTGCTTCATCTGCAAAATCAGGGTACTCATGATCAATTTTTTTCCATTGAGGAGCATCTGTAGGGTGCCTAAGCTTCTTGTCTTTAATCCTTTCATCTGCATGCCATGTCAACTACTTAGCAATCTCTGCATTACTGTACAGTCGCGTGAATCTCGGAATAATGGGAAAATACCATAGGACTTTCAAAGGACTCTTTCCTTTCTTCTTCCTATAGCAAGATGCGTTGCATTTAGGACACTTCTCCAACTTTGCATACTGATTTCGAAATAATACGCAATCATTAGGACATGCATGTATCTTCTCATATCCCATGCCGGTTGTAGAGAAAAGAATTCGCTTTGCCTCGTATGTCTTGGTAGGAAGTACATTTTCTTCTGGAAGCATATCTTGCAACAGTTCAAGTAGTATGGTGAAACCCGAATCACTCAATCCGTAGCGAGCTTTAAAGTTGTACAACTTTAACACTGCTAGCAATCTTGTGTATTTAGTACTACCGGCATATAATGGTTTCTCTGCATCACCTTTCAACTTCTCAAATTCGTTAGGGTAGTTATAATGCACCCCTTCAACCATATTTCGCATTTCTTCAAGACCATTATCTTCATCAAACATGCTTTGATCAAATTCATCCGAAGCACCACTCATGGTATGCACCCGATCACTACATGCATCATTTGTCTCACTATGCCTTATCCATCGTATATATGTTCGATCAATACTGTAACACACTAAATGATCTAATAAATCGAGTGGACTAATCCGCTTTCCAAAATAACAAGATAACCAAGGACACAAGATTTTGTCAGGATCTTTTGTATGCTCGATTGCAAATGTAATAAAATTTTTCACCCCATCTATATATTCCCTTGAACACCGATTAGATGACATCCATTTACGATCCATCTATGCCTTTAATCTATTTTTTAAAAAAGTACGTGGTTAGTTGTATGACTATTGCATTTACTAATTACTTTTATATTCTCTTACTAATTTTAAAATAAATTCCTACATGAAATCTTCAAAATTGAAGCTTTCTAAGTCTTAAGCCCTATGTTTTAATTGACAAATAACCCATTCATTATTCCCAGGCCTTATAATAATATTTAACAACTCATAATGAAAGAAACCATATTTGCCACAACATATCATAGGTAAATTAGAAAACATTACAAGTCAACAAATAAAATCCAAGTGTTAAGAATATATAAATAATTATTTTACTTATGCAACTAATCCATAACAATCATTAGAATACCTACAAATTATAACTAACTATTATTAAATTCAACTAAAATCACATTTGTAAGCTTAAAATTAAAAAACATACCTTAAATAGAAACTTCAATAGATTGATGAGTTGAAACTACAGACACAAATTACACATAAAAAAAGTCAATAAAATATTAGTGGTTGTAAATTTTTTTAATAATAATAATGTGTACAAAACATCAATATATAATAAAATAAAATATGATTAATTAGCTTAAATCAAAAAATATGATTCAAAAAAAAAAAAAGAAAGAAAGAAAATAAAATAAAACAAAAAGGAAAGCATATATAATCCCAACATTAATTAAATTATTTTCAGCTCAATGTTGAGAATATAAAAAAAATTATTTTTGACTAGCTACATTATATTGCCAATTAATCTTGGGTAGTTATAAATATGATGCATGCATGCATGCATACATACATATATATAAAGAGGGAATTGAACTAGACACACATATTGTAAAAAACTATTTTTCACTGTTAATATGCTAGTTAAAAAGATATTAAATATACTTAAAATTTCTTTTTTTATTAGGTGAATTAAGTTCACTTAAAATTTTGCTTTACATCTTGGAATATAGAACTTTAAGAAAAATTTATATATGAAACAAATATAGTAAAATTTATACATAATATATTTATTAAAAAACAATTTTTATATTGATATATATTATAAAATTTTTGGGAAAAAAATTCAATTGAATAAAATGAACTCCTTATAATTATTTTATGGTTTTTTCCTTACGGTTCTAGTTAATATATTTAAAGTTATTAAACAAGTGGATTAAGAAATATTTATATTGGATTTGCTAGACAAGCCTCATGTGGTGGACTGATTGGTTGTATATAGCTATTATATGATATTTTAGTTAATCTCAACGTATGTAACCCATCACATATATACATAATGTGAAAATAGTTTAAATTCCTAATAGCATGCTTGGAGGAAATGACGGCATTCAAAATATAGGTATAATAGAACACAATTCTCTATAAAAATACAACTCCCAGGCATAAACTTGGGGTACGTATAATAATAGACATGTAGCTAAAATTCTAACTTTTCATAAGATTCGGGCTGAAAAATATAATCAACATATATACACGTGCGTGTGAACAAAAATACACATGCGTGTGAACAAAAATAATCAACATATATATACACGTGCATGTGAACAAAAATAAGTAGAAAAACCTGAAAAAAAAAGGAAGCACGTTGAACTTACAGCTTAATTGATCAGTGCAGTGCAGTGGGGGACCACGTTGCCCGTTGGTGACGCAATCTTGAGTGAGGAGGAGGAGAAAATTTGAGCAGTTGGGACCAACTGGATGGAGTGGGGACCAAAAGTAGAAGACAGTACAAAGACAAAGGAAGGGATAGGAGTAGGGATGGCTGTTGGAACAAATTAAAACAAAGATGTAGATTCACTGATGAAGACGTGTGAGCGTGTGGGTGTGTTTTTTAGTGTGAAGATGATAGGAAATGGAGGGAGGGGGCGACGGAACCACTATGAAGATGAGAAAGGGAAAGTAATTTAATGGAGGAGAGAGATGTCAAATAATTAAAGTGGAGTAGTAGTCAAAAAGAGAAGGAATATGTTGGGGGGAGGATAAGGGACCACTACGCGGGAAGTGAAATAAGAGATAAGGGTTGGGGCAAGGGGAATTGCTATTGGTGGAGATAGATTACACTATTCATTTGAATTTTTTTTTTATTATTATTGAAATGGGCAAGTGTAGCGCCTGCCAAAAGGCAGACGCCACACTTGCTTAACCAGTTGTGGTGCCTAGGATGCCTAGGCGCCACAGCTGGCATTTGGTGGGCCACGTGTAGGTAGGCGCCACACGTGGCCCAATAGGCAGCTGTGGCGCCTGGGATGCCAGGCGCCACAGCTGTTTTCGTGGTGCCACACTTGGCCCTCCAATCTGTGGCACCTAACCCACTAGGCGCCACAGTTGGTACACAAAATTAAAAAAAATATATAGAAAAAAAGGAGAAGCTGTGGCACTTCTTTAAAGAAGGGTCACAAAATATACGTTACCTTTCAACCTTTTTGTAGTAGTGTCTATTTATTAGCCTAAGATCACTTATTATTTGGACTCCCCAATTGCAGACAATGTGGGACTCATCATTTGACACGCCCACTCACATTATTTACAACAATCCCCACATGTGTCAAAGGAAGCACCATTAGCTGAGTTACACACATGAATATAAACATTGTATTGAATGGTCTTTAGGACTATAAACTGGACCTAGACTAATAACATTTAATACACAGAGATATTAGTAGTCCTATGGACTATGAACTCACACCTCTTAGGCATATACTAGAGGCATTAATAGTTAGATTATATCGCCACATTTCATTGTTAACACAATTTTGCACATTAAACGACCATGTATACGCCTAGTGTGTAATGAATGCTCTAGAGATTTACCATGATTTCATAAGAGCGGTCCCACTCCATATATTTAGAGTTGATTTCATGAAATGTACTTACAATAAGTACACATCCTATTGGATAATAAATTATTAGAGCTTTTGCTCAGCCTCGCCAAAATGCATTCTAACACTTTCTCATGCCATAGGAAGGGACCAATAATTTGTTTTAGTGCTAGTAGAATTGACGAACGACTTGGTCTTACCTATTGAACCTTCTTCATGTGATCACCAAATACAAACTTTGGCCTGTCATCACTTGTCAATTTTAAGTTGGCTTTCGTCCATTCCCCTTGACTAAATTATTTCTTCCTAGAGGAATTGTTAATGGATCCGATAGGTCAACTTTTCATCTCACAAAATCGATTAAAATAATTTCACAATTTTTAAGCTCGCTTATATACAACATATCTCAAATGATTATCACTTGCACCATTGTTATTTCTTCAATGGTTATTGCTAGTTAGCAGGCACAACTCATCTGACATGAAGTGTCAGTTTCACACCAATATTTTTGCTAAGAATTTTTCAACAACTTAGCCCATTCTGTTCTTGGCTTTTCAACTATAATCTCTTAGTCATAGATGCATTCAGAACATTATGAGTACTTCTAGTATCAATTAAAATAATTACCTGTTGGTTCTTAATATGTCCCAAAATCCTTAGAGTTGCAATCCACAACCTCAGCTGGTACGTCCTCTAGAGCATCATCGAAGTTCTCATCATCTTCATCAATCAGCAAGAAAAATAGGTGCAAAGTGTTGTGATGATGATTGACTGAATACTTCTTATCGCACTAATAACAGAGGCCTTTCTTGCGTTTCTCATCCATCTCTCTTTTTGAAAGCTGCTTAGTGGGTTTCGGTACTAAAGACGATGCTCACAGACTTAGATTTTTCCCTAATAGACATTGGTGATGGGCCTAATTTAGGGCCCACAACAGAATTGGACCAAAGCCCAGTATCATCTGTGCGAGTGTTGACTAGGGAAGATGCCGGTGAGAACTTGCCATCACGAACTAGAGCATGGTCGTGCAAAGCTTGAATTGTAGCTTCCTGCATTCTGGCCATACACATAGTGCTGGCTAGCGTTGATGGAACAAAATTGATGACAAATCGCTGAATATCCCATTGTAGCCCACCAATAAACAAATTCCAAGCTACATCATCTAGAATATCCACTTCAGACAGTAATTCATCAAAGCGTCTCTCATAGTCAATGACCAAACCATCCTGTTGAAGTTTCTTGAGGTCAATCGTGGGATTTTCATCCCTTACCTCAACGAATTTAGCCTCCGATTGTGCAAAATACTCAGTCCAGGTAATATCGAAGAATGAATGATGTCACATAAGGGTTTGATGCCACCACAACGCGTGCCCCTCCAAATGTATGCTCAAGAGAAGAATCCGTTGGTCCAGAGGGGTATCGTCAACCTCAAAAAATTGATGAGCTCAATAAGCCCAAGCACGAAAATCTATACCATCGAATTTTGGAAACTTCACATGACTTTGTTTTGTAGGTATAGAGTAGGAGGAAGAAGAACTGGGGATCTCATGAAACGACCCAAAGGGTGGAATGAGAATTGTGTGGCCAGAAGTTCCACCATTAGTACCATCTTTGCCATTCCCAGAAGAAGGACGTTTACCACTGTTAGGAGACAAACTCAACAAAGAAAGCTTAGTGTTGATATCTTGTAAATCATCCTCAAGACAAGAGGAAGACTTCTTGAGATAAGACGAGAGGAAAACTTCTTGAGATCCTAAATATATGTGTGTGTTGTTCCATACGAGTAGTCACAGAATCAAGCATAGTGTGTTGCAAATCCAGTCGCTGTTCTAGATCCCCAATGCGATCGGAGGATCGAGTCTCCAGCGGCCCCATGGGCCAGAGAGAAAAGCTCTGATACCTTTATGATATTGGTAGAGAATAGAAAAGGGTAATTCATTCGACAAATTGCAGAATAGCTAGGTACAGTAACTATATTCCCCTTTTCTGGACACGTCAACATACTATTCTCTCTCTTCTAATTTTTTTTTGCCATGCTCTCTCTTCTAACTAACTATAGAGATAATACTCATCCTTTAGATAGCAGACAAATACAATAAAGCCCTTACTCTTATTTACCATATATCAAATTCCTTCAGGGGCAATATCTTAGAATGAGGTATGTTAGTTATTTGACTGGGATTCATGCATGCTTTCCTGTTGCAGTTTTTCAAATTTTCATTGCCTTAAATTCTTCAGGTTATCACACAAATATGGGTGCTGTTATTAGGAGGCCTTGGCTTGGCTGGCTTGTTGGACATATGGGTTTGTATTCAACGCTTCAGTTTCATTGTTCATTTATCTCCCTGTAAAGTGTGAATTTCAATGAATCTTGGTTTTTCAATGCTTGTTCTTATTATAGGCAGGGCATGATTTCCCTGTAGTTTTATACCTTGCTCTTGGTGGATCATTGCTGTCTTATATATACTCTGCTCCTCCTTTGAAGGTACTTCATTTTTATATTTCAAATACTTTCATTATTTTTCCCAATATTATTTCTTTCAAAGTTTCTCCAGTTCAAACTTCAAAGGAGTTTTTTTTGTTTCTCGAAGTGAATCATCCTTCTTCCCACTGCTGCAGGAAATTCTTTTTTTTCCTTCTTTTAAACATTTGACGAAATTTCCTTTTTCTCTGCAGCTAAAGTAAAATGGATGGATTGGAAACTTTGCTCTTGGAGCTAGCTACATCAGTTCACCATAGTGCTATATTCTTTTGCATAACATATTTTAAGCACTCTGCTGGTTATGTACATGCTTTTCTAAATTGATTCATGACTCAACCCTTTGATAATCATCCATTTTCTTTGTCAGGAGAGTTGATCTTTATGCATAGTAGTTAACTTCCATCTGTATGATGCATACAAGACTATAGAGGGGATTCTTGTATCAATAATTAATGTTTGCTTAAAAAACTAACGAAATATTATTCTTGCTTGAATTTGTTGTTATAAATCAGCTAGGTAAAACTGAGTGACGTTTTATTCACCCAATATAATTGGAAACCTGATCTTTTTGTTTAATTTAAATCTAAAGTCTACCGTCTGGATCCGTGCCATGTTTCTAAGGTTTTGTAACCAAGTTCCTAATGATAGTAGGCGTAATTCAGCAGCTTGTTAAATTTGGCATCCATCGCATGTTAAGTTTTTTGAAAAGGTCTGTAATATTGTTACCTTGTACAAGTCAGTTGGGAATTGCCATTGTCAGTGACTTCAAAAGTGTTGAAGGAGATAGAGCTCTAGGACTTCAGGTTGTTCTTTTGTCCTATCTTTTGATTTTTGTAACCACTAATCTTTGTGGTTCTAGAATATCTGACCTTGCACATTAACTGAAATAACCGCTGCCACCTGACATTTCAATTCTTCCAACAATCACTTCCAGTTGCATTTGGTACTGAAACTGCTAAATGGATATGTGTTGGTGCCATTGACATTACACATCTATCAGTTACCGGTACATTTTAATCCACCACATATAGTTTTGTTGTTTATTCTCTAATATTTTCCTTCAAAACGGCTATACTGTTCATTAATTCCATACACTACCTCTGGCCCTAAACGTAAGACTACAAACTAGTTAGTTTAACCTGAACTAGAATTGAAAGTCTGATTTGGTTTTTATGGAAGGAATTTATTCACTTTCATTTTTTCAGGATATCTTGTTGGAGCAGGTAAACCATATTACGCATTGGCTTTACTTGCCTTGATAGCTCCGCAAGTTAATTTTCAGGTAAAGCTCAATCGAAGTGCAAACATTTTTTGTTCCTCAGGTGGTGTTCGGTATATGTGGCCATTTTTCTGAGTAATTGGAAACATACTTGTTTGTGAGATTTTTTTTAACAATAAAACATTAAATACGTGAAAATTCCCTCATTGCATCATTTATATTTTAAATATCTACTACAGATTGAGAAAAAATTTGTCTGTAATAATAGAAAATAACTGAAGAATGCACGCTTATGATGTCTTATTCAGCCAGATTTACAGATGTTGGCATCTTACTGGTTCTTACGTGTTGCAGTTTCAGTACTTCCTGAAAGACCCTGTAAAGTATGATGTTAAATATTAGGTACGTACATATTACCCGTTGGACTTCCAAGAACTAAGCTTGCAGTTTCAGCGATAGAATGTGGTGTTCTTTCATTAAACAAAATAGTAGAGTTTCCTTTCGACTTTATTGTAGAGCAAATGAATTGTAAAAGCTGAATCCATTGCTATTATTCTTCAGATTTGGCTAGCCTTCCAAAACAATAAATGAACAACTATGCGATATTAACATTGATTTTATTGGCATGCTTTATATTGATGCATATAATACTTCCTTGTTAATATATGTTTACTTAGTCTGGATAAGAAAAGTAAATATCAGAGATAATTCATTTCATTCTCTCTTATCGTGTTCATTTCTTCTATCTTTCCCCTCCCTCTGTGTGTCTCAACTTGTTCTATACTATTATTAGGACACATGATTAAAGTGGTTTGAATTACATTTTCAGGCAAGCGCACAGCCATTCCTTGTGCTTGGTCTCCTGGTTACTGCTCTAGCAACTAGTCACTAGTCTTCAATGAATCAAATATGCAAGATATACCGAAAGGTATGCATGGAGAAAATAAGCATGTTGAAGTGAAACAAAGCCCGCACACTGGTACGAGGAAGATTCACTAATATTAGATTGGCTTTACGTGCCTGCTAAAGTAAAGTCTGAGCAAGGCTTGTTCTTTTGTGCTTAACTAGAGTTTCAGAAATTTTGGTTGCTGTGGGAGTTTAGGTTGAGAAATCCATTGGATACAAGTGCTGTCTATTGCAACTTTTGTAATATATGCATTCATCTTTCTATAACCTGATTTGTATTGCAACATATGTTAAAAACCATTCACATCACTGCCCATCTCACAATCAAATATATGAAAGATCCCAAAAGCCATTAGAAGGGAAATTTACAGAAATATTGTGATTTGAATTGAAATCTGCCAAGCCTTTCATCTACTAGAAATTTGAAGGTAGAAGTCATTGGATAAGGAAGTGGACAATAATGTGCAAAAGTGGCTACATGTAACAAGGGGGCACGATCACTCCCTTGTTGCATTTTCGTTTTGAATTTTGCCTTTGTCTCTAACCACCTCCCTATAGCGTAGTTTTTAATTCTTTTAATCATCCAATTCTTAATGGAGTCGGGAAGTGCAGTAATTCTTGAAATCCCACGGAGGCTGAGATACTTGAGATGTTTTTGTGGGCCACTTTTAATTGAGAAAATTAATAATTAAATTGAGCCTGTATTAAGCATGGCTATTATTGATAATGGATTTTAAAGTAGCAGATTTTTCAAATAAATTTTGAAAGAACAAGATAACCAATTTTTTGAGTAAGTTCGCCAGAGCTAAAATCATCATTGGAGTCTTGAAAATCCCAATTGGGCAACGATTGCAGCGAAATCACATTAGGTGCGATTAGATTTGTATGGCAGAAGTTCTGGACCTGATAGAGCAGCGACAGTCCGGACTTTTAATGATGCTCAATCAGAAAAGCTTATCGGATAGGATGTAGGTGGTGGAGATCTTGACTCGGGATCAAGAAGGTATCGGCAGAGGAAAGTTTCCAATTGTGATCAAAGGGGAGATGAAAGGTCAGACATCGGATTGACCGTACAGTGGAAAATAAAGATTCATATGCCTTCATTCCATGAATTCTCAAAACGCAGCCGTTTAACCACAAAAGAAGCTGGACAGCAAAAAGATCCAATGGGCCTTGGAAAACAATAATTCAAGAATAGCCTGCTCATGATACCATCTTATTAAAATTAAGATGTTTATTGATAACAAATGATTCTTTGTAAGATACAAATTAAATTATTAGGGTTTAATAATAATCATATCTCACTTAAGGATAATTAACAACTAACTCTAACTCTAGGAATTTAGGAGGGACTTCACTCTCTAGAGAGAGACTGACATTAACCTATCTTTTAACATTATGTGGATCTTACTATCCTACACACCTTAATCTATACAATTAGACCTCTATTTATAGGGTCCTATAAATATTAACTACATCATTAAAATCTCAACTAACTAATGATTTTAAATATTTGATACATAGATATTCATTATTGGACTCGTAAGAACTAAGGTTGCAGTTTTAGCGATAAAATGTGGTGTTCCTTTTTAATAAACAAAATAGTAAAGTTTCCTTGAAACCTGAATAACAATAAGTGAATAATTACAAGATCTTAATATTGATTTTATTGACAAGCTTTCTTTTCCAGTTTCCTCTTTTTCGAGGCAAGTATACACACGCATATATTCATGCATATAATACTTCCTTGCCAATATATATATTTACTCCGTCTGGATAAGAGAAGTAAATATTACTGTAGATATAATTCATTTCAACTTGCTCTGTAATTTTAGCTTACATAATTGAAGTGGCTTGAATTACATTTTCAGGCCAGCGCACAGCGATTCTTTGTCCTTGGTCACCTGGTTACTGCTCTAGCAACCGGCCACTAGTTTTCAATGAATCAAATATGCAAGATAGCAATGCTATCTGGGAAGAAGGAAATTCACAAATATTAGACTGGCTTTACGTGCATGATAAAGTGAAGTCTGATAAAGGCTTGTTCTCTTGTGCTTAATTGGAGTAGTTTGGGAAATTTTGGTAACTGGGAGTTTAGGTTGAGAAAGTTTGAAGCAAATCCATTGGATACAAATGCTATTTGTTGCAACTTGTAATATATTCATATATATATATATATATATTATATTATATATAGTATTATGTATGTATGCATGCATCTTTCTATAACGTTATTTGTATCCATGTCATCAAAAAGCCATTTACATCACCGCTAATCTCAATCAATTGAATGATCCCAAAAGCCATTAGGAGGAGAACTATTGTGATTTGAAATTAGGCATCATCTCCTGATCGATTAGGACGATATTAGTATGGGTCACGTCGAATTAATTTTTCTGTAAAGCCCAGTTAACTTTATAGAAGCCCGTATGAAATTTTAAGGTCTTAAAATAAAGAGAAAATTTTTGAAAAGCCTCAAATACCCCAAAAATTTTAGAAAATACCCCAAAAATATCAAAATCCCAAATCAGTTTTATTTACGCATCATATAGTAAATCGTAAGATTCATGATCAATTTTAAGGATGATAATAATATAATTCTCATATAAAAGAACATCAAAAGTTTGTATATATTAGCATTTTATGGATAAATAACACTTTTGGAAAAAATAAATAAATAATAGCGCTTTGATTAGGATAAGTGAGAGGGAATCACGATAATCATAAAAGTAAAAGAAAATTCTTAAATAAATTTGGACTAAATCAAAAAAGGAATACGAAAAAGAGGTTTTCTAAAGTTAAGTCCAGACCCGGTTCATCCAGAACATAGGAATCGCTGGCATCGCGTGATTCTTATGATTCTGGCTTGTATCGCTTTTAAAATCACAAGATACATGTATAAGTAAGATATATCAACAGATTTGTGTCTTTCCCACCTGTTTTTTGAATCGAATAATGAGATACCATTCGAGATTCATGGATTCTAACTATCATGCCCACAACCCTTGCTCTCTCCGTCTCTCTACAAGCTGAATGCTAACATTGCACGTGCTTACAAGTCAAAACCAATATTGGTTTGAAAGAGAAGCCAAAATAACGAAAGAAAACATTATACAGTAGAAAACAAAAGGAACCCACCATTCACCATCTTTTTGTCAAGAGTTGGAGAATGATGAAAAATTGATGATAGCCAAGTTGTTTTTTGTTTTTTATGTAATGGGTTTTTTATGAATGAAAAATTCAGTTCACATTTTTAAAAAAAATACTCAAGCTAATGATCAACCTGGTTCGGTTTGGCGAAGGTCCCAAGCTCTTATGTTAAAGAACAGATGTAGTATTTAGCCCCCTAATCTTTAAAAAAAATTAATTAGATCTTATATTAAAAATAACATGTAGTATATAATAATTCATTATTCTATCCCCATCTTTTGTCATGGTGGCCCCATTAAGAGGATAAGGCGGGATTCTCGGAGTCAATGTATAAAGTCTTTAATTTAAAAGAGAAAAAACATCTTTGGGGAAAACATGCTTCATGAGCGACTTCCTACAAAGGATCTCAGAGCTAAGAGAGGATTGATACAATGTGAGGAGTGTCCCTTTCAGTGTCAAAGAGTGGAAAACATACTTCATATCCTTCGTGACTGTGAGATTCTAGAAATGTGGGGCTTTATTTTGTTCATCCTAACCTTCGGTTTAGTTTTTTTCAATCTAACTTGCAGGGTTGGATCCAGTTGAATTTCTCACATACTCTGGGTCTTCCATGTTTTCGACACTGGCCTTGGCTCAAAGTTTTTAGTCTTATTTGCTGGCTATTGCAGAAGAACAGGTGTAAGGGAGTCATAGAGGGGAGACGCATGCCAGCTCGAGAAGTTGCCAACCAAGGAATTTTCCATTTGCAAGATAGTACTACGATGGCCACCTTTAGTAACAACCTGTTCAGGGTAGACGGAGAGCATGATCCTAGATGGTATCCACCGCTGGAAGGTTTTGTTCGCTTGGATACAAACGGTTCTATTACATCTCTGGGGCTAGCTGCATGTGGAGGTTTAGTCCGAGACACGAAGGGTGATTGGATTGTCAGATTTCAATGTCGTTTGGGCGCTGCTTCCTCAACAGGTGCTGAGTTACTAGGGATACTGACCGGACTACAGTTATGTAAGCAGTTCAACTTTCAGAAGGTTCATGTGTACATAGACTCAGTGGAGGCTCACTAGTTAGTGATGCGGTATGGTGGCGAGCCCCACCCTCTTCAGATGGAGACTCAAGCTGTTCATACTCTACTTTTTTCAGATTGGAAGATTGAACTTCATCATGTCTCCAGAGACGTTGTTCGATGTGCTGACTATTTGGCAAGAGATGCCCAATATATAGTGGGTAATATAGTGGTATGGCCGATGTTGCATCCTGGTTGCCGAGAACACATGAGGGCTGACCTTCATTCCTATCGAGATGTATAATGTACTAGACTAGTCACCTACCAAGCTTGGCCTTGGCCTTTTGTATTCAAAAAGAGAGAGAGAGAGAGAGAGAGAGAGAGAGAGAGAGAGAGAGAGAGAGAGAGAAAACATAGGTAACCAAAGCGTTCTTTTTTTTTCCCGGTGAATAAAGCTTTTTTTTAATTGTCTCACATGTAAGTACGCCGCATTTATGAATTATTAAGCGGCTTTTGTTTATTTTTCTTTTGAGATGCACAATAATTATCCTGAATATGAAACTTTGAATCTGTCCTATATCATTCTAGTCCTATTTATAAGTCATTTTTAACTAAATCTCACATACCAATGAGAGGTAGTTAACTCAATGATTATGAGATAAGTTTTCAACTATGCTCTCATTCATGAATAAATACTTTTCAACTCTTTCTTCTCTATCTGTCTTTAAATTATTTCTTCATTGGTATAATAAATAGGGGCAAAATTGTCACAATCTCATTTACTATACTGAAACTAGACTTATAAATAGGACCAAATTTTTTGGTTAAAAAGAACTTATAAATAGGACTAGAGTGGTATTGCTTAATTTCTTTAGGCATGTTTGTTTTGGGTTTATATTGCTTATAAGCTGTTTTCCATGTAAGTCGAGACAAAACTTCTCTCACATACTTACCTCGTATACCATACATCACGATTAAAAAGTTGCTTTTAAGCATTCCAATTACTGTTCCAAATGAACACTTTATTTCGGGACTACACTTAATTATCAAGCATCTTAATTGTCATGCTATCAAATTCGCCAATTGAGTTAGGTAAAAAAAAATCCTCCCTTGTCATATCGTTAAAGTGTTCTTCTTGTTTTTTTTGGACAAACACTGAAGTCTTCTTTTTTAATTGCCGATAAAAAAAGGGAAAATGACACCTAGGTTCCAAGCTACAAAAAAAAAATACTACAAAAGTCCCTTTGAAAATTCAATGGTAGGAACTTTTCTGACATGAATTCCCAATGTCCATTTACACAAATACTCCCACTGAAATAACTACAGAAAAGGCACAGGAGGAGGGGAGGGAAGACACGTTTTTAGGATTAAGGAGAAAGAGAGAAATGGACAGATGAATGACGATGCGCGCACGTTGGAGGTACAACATCGAAGGGATACAACGTGCTGTTAATGTAGTTGGGAACGTCTTCTTCTTCATCGTCCATCTATGGGTAGCAAGGTACAGAAGCGAACTGAAATTTTTTTTTTCTGTGTGAAAGTTGGTTGGATTGAGATTGAATGGCTGGTCAAAGGTTAGAGCTTGGGCTCAATAATGGAGTAAGTGGTAGGTGGTAGACAAGAAATGCTAAGAATTTGCTACACATATGATCTTGACCATTGAAGTTTGGGTTTCACCTTGGGTGAGTTGTGTTTATGTTAGAGTGTTCAATTTTTAGGGCAAGAAAATAGAGGAGCTGCTGTGTTTTAAGTGGGAATGATGAATATAATTGTGGTTCTTTGCTGTGAAAACGCAGAAATGAAACAAGAAAATTGTTATAAATTTGTGCACATGTAGTTGTTGATATGACAGTTGTAGTTGTTAATACAGAACATCTGTTGTACTCTGTTTTTGGGCAATGTTATAGAGTGAATGCTCTGTTTAAGTGGAATAAATATGTGAAGTATGTGAAAAAAGGTACTTACTCATAGCGCTTAGTATTTTAATGTCATGGTATATATGAAAATGATAAGCACTCAGTTGTGATAGTACATGTATTAAGTTGCAACAAATGGGTAGAAGATGTTGTTTAAATTTATGCTGTGTTGTTGTTACAGGGGGCACATGAAATTGTACAAACATCAGAAAGTTGTCCAATGATGTTGTGAAAAAAACTCTTTGTGTTGTGAAAACATACATAATGCCTTGTGAACAAGGCCTTCAGATGTTGCAAATGTGACATCAGGAATTTTAGGGACATTGAGTCATTACTGGGTTTAGCTGATGGTAAGACTCTATGACATTGTCAAAAATTTAACTGCCTAGAGGAAGTTGTTATTATGACAGATGATATTGTAAATAAAGCATAGCATGTTGTAACCAATGACAGAAGTGCCAGCAAAGTGATGTGTATCTTATTGCTTCTTGCTCAAGCTATTGCCCTGGTGCAACATCTGAAAATAGTTGTAAAGATAACTTAATAAGTTGTAAACCTAACTATACATGTTATAAACGTAATTGAAGATATTGTAAACAAGACACAATCACATATGTTATAAACATGTTGTAAACGTAATTGAATATATTGTTAATATGACTTATGATGTTGTAAATAAAGTATAACATATTGTAAACAATGACAGAAGTGCCAGCAAAGTGATGTGTATGTTATTGCTTCTTGCACAAGCTATTGCCATAATACAACAGCTGAAAATAATTGTAAACATAACTTAATAATTTGTAAATTTAACTATACATGTTGTAAACGTAACTGCAGATGTTGTAAACACGACACAACCATGTAGGTTATAAACATGTTGTAAACGTAACTAAATATGTTGTAAACGCTATTTGAGATTTTGAGAGTTGGTAGACCAAGCATGTATCCATTGACCTTTGTTAAGTATATTGACATACAGACGAAGTGGTTACACGTTGTTTAAATAACTCATCCTGTTGTAAACAAAGCTTTATCAGTTGTAAACAAAGTCATCCATACAGATAAACTTGCTATGGACCAAGATCTTTTCCTGGTGCAATGACAGAAATAAGTTGTAAAATTAACTGCATAAGTTGACAAATTAGCGTAAGAAGTTGTAAAATCAGCGTTCGTTGTGGTGAACATTCATCAGAAAACAGCGTTCATCTAAGCACGTGGTCACATGTAAATCAGCTCAACACTAAAGATGGGAAGAGTTAACTACTTTGTGTAGTATTTACAACATCTTTAGTTATGTTTACAACATGTTTAGTTATGTTTACAACTTATTAAAGTATGTTTATAACAAATTTCTGTTGTTGCACCTGGGCAATAACTTGGGCCATATCAGTAAGTTGCATGCTATATTGTTGTCACTTCTGCCATTGTTTACAACGTTTAATGCTTCTTTCATAGCATTATTAGTCATTTTAACAACTTCCTCTAGTACCCCTTCATCATCTACAAGATCCACAAATGTTGATGTATCAAGGGTAACTTTGAACTTCATTTAGATCTCATTACTTTCATGAGAATCTGCAACACAAACTTCGTATTAACAATTTCCACAATAATATTTACAACTACATATGCACATATTAACAACACATTAACAACACTTTTTTTTATCATCATATCAGCATTATTTATCATCATGCTAGTCAGAATGTACATCACACATCTGTTTGCTTGCCTAAAAATAGAGCACAACAGAGGTTCTGTATTAACAACTACAACTGCCATATTAACAACTATATCTGCACAAATTTACAACAATTTTATGGTTTCATTTATGCGCTTTCACAGCAAAGAACCACAATTATATTCACCATTTCCACTTAAAATACAGCAGCTCCTCTGTTTTCTTGCCCCAAAAACAGAGCACTCTAACATAAACTCAATCCACCCAAGGTGAAACGCCAACTTCAATGGTCAATATCATATGTGTAGCAAATTCTTAGCATTTCTTGTCTACCACCTATCATTTACTCCATTATTGAGTTCAAGCTCCAACCTTTGACCGACCCCTCAATCTCAATCCAACTAACTTTCACACAGGTAAAAAAAAAATCCAGTTCGCTTCTGTACCTCGTGTAACACCCCAAATTTTATTCACAAAAAATATATTGTAATTATTTGAATAATTCAATAAAATGGTGAATATTCATGAATTTGGATCTTGTGAATTTTGAAATATTCATATTCATAAGGAAATTGGCAAATTAATTCAAAAATTGAATTAAATTACAAAAGGGGATAGCAAAATCATAATTTTGCCGATTTAGCCCAAGATTAATTATTTTCCAATTAATTGGAGTTAATTTCAATTAATCAAGGAAAATAAAGGAAAATGCATAAAAGGGATTATTCTCGGTGGAATAAAATCAAGAATTTGGGGAATTAGAGGGAATTATACATAGTTCAATTAGATAAATTGTGGAATATATGAAAAACATTTTTTTCTCCTTTACCTTCCCTCAAATTCGTTTAATACATGGAAAAATAAGGGAAAAAGTTAGTCAAACCCATTGGACATAAATGATAGGAAGGTATGGCATAAAGTTGAATGAGTATGGCCTAAAGCAAGGGAGTATGGTGGGAGGTATGGTGGAGGGATGGTGTACATGAAAGGTGGAGAGATCTCATCCATTGGCTAGATCAAGGGTTAGGATGAAACATGAAGACTAAAATATTAAAACACATATTCTCCCTCCCCTTGTGCATATTTCATCCAAGCCATATAGAAAAGGAAGAGAGAGAGTTTGTGAAGCTCTTGAAGCTAGAGAGAAAGAGGAAGGAAAATCAAGGTAAGAGCTTGTGTTCTAAGGTGATTTAAACTTCTTATTTTGTGTATTCATCCTCTAATATCTTATTCTTCATGAAAATCATGGATTAGCAAGCTAATCTTCAAGGTTGAGAAGAGAGAGATGACGTCTTAGAGAGAGAAACACCAAGGATCAAGAGGTAATCTCCAAAACCTCAACTTCTTAGTGTATTGAAGTTGTTGTTAGTGATTGTTATTTGGTTTGTGATTTTTGGTTAAGTTGTAAAATTGGAAAAGCCATAACCCTAAGGGGATATGCTGCCCAAAATCCTTTAAATCATGATTATGAAGTGTTTAAATGAGTTAATCAAGGATTAGAAGTGAAAAAGTACAAGTTTTGGAAGCTAAAACACAAAGCTCCATTTTTCTATTTTTCTCTCAATATTTCGGCCAGACCAGATCTGTTAGTAGGAGTTGGATTTTCATGAAATAAATGGTTCCATTGGACTCAGTGGGCAAAAATAGGTGGGGTTATAGTTGGGCACTTTTTCGGTAGAGGCAAAAAAAGTATAATTACGAAAACACCACTGAAATCCCTAAATAGGGTCTGTCAAGGGAATTTTCGTAATTTGACAGTGAATTTGGTGATTTTGAGCCCGGAAATGGATTCCTTGGGTGAAAATAAGTCAGAATAGCTTTAGTCAAAATTTTGGGAAACGTGCCATCGGGTCGGGTACGGCGGGGCCAGGCCGAGTTCCCGGGGGCATTTTTGTAAATTTTCTCCATAGACTAATATAACCACAATCAACACTATGGAATAGTCTAAAATGATACTTGGATAGGTTATGACTTATTTCTGGTACATTTAATATTTTAGGACCGATTTGGAGGTCGGATACGACACGTTCTTCGAGGCATATTTAGAAAGGGGATATTAAAGCTTTGAGGTAGGGACATTATCCTTCATACACTATGCCATAAGTTATGTGATTGTGTGGATGCCATTGTTTTGTAAATGCACTTTATTAATCAACATGATTTTCCTAGAGAGGGGCAGTTAGTGCCATAGGTGCACTTACACTGGGAGTTGGCAGAAGTCCAACCGGTGTAGATTATGGGGTTAGGCCCTACTCATGTATACATGACGATGATGTGTTTATATTGTTCATTAATTTGTGCATACCTTGGCGCATGTCATATTTACTTTTTGCATTTTCTATGAACGATATTATGTCTCTACGGGGATTCTTCGGAATCTCACCCTATTTTTAAATAAACACCTCAGCGGGTACCAGTGGGCCAAAGGGAAAAGATGTAGATGCCGGTAAGTGAGCGGCACGTGTCTCGAGGCGCAGACAAGATCGTGGTCATAATTAGTCTATTTTGTGATATTTTGGTGAAATTTGTAAATATTAAAACTTCCACTGTATTTTCCATTTCCGTCGATGAACAATATCAGAATTGTAAACGAACGACGTTGGGATCGTAAACGAATATTTTTATCAGTATAGTTGTACTTTTCTGTATGCCTATTGAATTTTGTCTTTATTATTCTTCGATTATCAAAATGGAAACGGGTGTTGACACCCCACTATCCGTAGATGGGCGATGAAGAAGAAGACGTTCCCAACCACATTAACAGCACATTGTATCCTTCGATGTTGCACCTCCAACGCGAATGGTTTATGAATTTTTCTCTTTCTTCGTAATCACAAAAGCGTGCCTTCCTTTCTCTCCTCCTGTGACTTTTCTATAGTTATTTCGGTGGGGATAATTGTGTAAATGGACATTAGGAATTCATGTCAGGGACTTTTCTGACCATTGACTTTTCAAAAAGACTTTTGTGGTATTTTTTTTGTTACTTGGGACCTAAGTGTCATTTTCTCAAAAAAAAAAAAAGTCTTCTATTTTAATCAAAAAGAAGAAGTATTCTTTTTTTAGTCTCACATGTAGGTACGTCGTATTCCTGAATTGTCAAGTTGCTCTTTTTTTTTTTTTGATGCCACAATAATTATCAAGAAAGTCAAACTTTGGATCGTTCGGCAGTGCTTAAATTTCATTATTGGGGGTAGAGTCGGGAATTCGGGCCGAGCCCGTCGGGCCGGCCCGTTTAGGCCCGAGCCCGTCAAGGGCCGAGCCTATGATTTAAAGGTTGAAAATGGAAGCGGGCCTAAAAGGGCCGGCCCTGTAGGGCCGCAAGCCCTATAGGGCCAGCCCTAAAGCCCTGCGGGCCGGCCCTTTTAGGCCCGTTTAATATTTTTTAAAATAAATTAATAAATATAATATCATTATATCAAATTATCAATATAAGAAACACCTAAGTTCCTAATAGAGTATTAATAACAGGCAAACACTTATTAATTGGTTTGATTTATTTTATTTTCTACAATGTTTTATTCATTTAAACTTAAAAAAAAAGGCTAATTTGGACATTAGATGATTATTTTAGCTAAAAATTTATGAGTTTTAAAAATAATGTATACCAATTTAAAGCAAAATAATAAATAAATTGTAAAACTTTTAAAAAAAATATTTTGAATTAAAATGAGTTTAAGCCCGTTTAGGCCCGAGCCCGTGAAGGGCCAGCCCTGTAGGGCCGCGGGCTTAAAAAATATGGTACTTTTTAGGAAATGGGCCTAAACGGGCCGGTCCGTTTAGGCCCGAGCCCGTGAAGGGCCGGCCCATTTTCCCAGCTATAATTGGGGGCTGCAATTAATTGTTACGTTCGTCGTCATGCTGTCAGATTCACCAATTGAATTAGGTTATAAAAAACACTTTTTTTTGACTTAATTATAAGATAAAGTTGATTTTTTTAGAGAAATTAAGGAAGTTAATTAAATTACTTTAGAGTATTTATATTTATATTTTTTTCTTTAAACTAATTAGTTTGACTAATGAATTAATATATAATCTAAGGATGCATAATATATGATATGATTAAATAACTTATTTAATTTCCTCAATTTCTCTAAAAAAATCAATTTTATTTTATAATTAGAATAGGAGGAAATATCCAATTGAGTTGCATACTTACAATAAGTGATAGTATTATGAAATGACTAATTATAAAAATGCACAAGTCTTTCACATCCTTTCATCATCTTCATACATCATGCGGCCCACGTATCTGTGAAACAAAAAAACAAATACCTTCGGACATACAGTTTAAAAAAACAACGTATTCTGTACGTGCAACCTACCCCTTATGTTTCTCACTTATAAACTTGTAACATTGTTTAATTTTGTCTGGCCAAAAAACATGGTTTAATTTGTCTTTGAGGTTGAGGCCAAAAAGAAGTTTTCTTTGAGATGCCACAATGAATGAATGAATTCTAAACAGATTTTAGATATATGTTGATGAAAAAAAAGGTTACAGTGAATAATATTTTTTTTATAGTATTATCTGATATATGTTTAGGGTTTGTGGTTGTCCCTTCTAATAAAAGTGTCTCATCTGATACTTGAACTTAAGACCCAAAAGCTATGTTTGGTACGAAGCACTATGGGGTAAGGACTGAGATTGGGACAAATTATATTGTTTGGTATGAGGGACTGAGAATAACATAGGATTGGGAATACCATGAAAATGGAATTACAGCAAAGCCACCTCCCTTCTAGTTTTGTGTTTTCAATCTTGTGATTGCAAATTTGAGAGAAAAAAATATGCTTGTTTATAATATTTTTCAGACAAAAATAATCCTCACATTTTAACCTAGAACTCATCCTATCACACAATCGCTCTCCATTAACACACCAACGCTATTCAATCTGTCAAATGTATTTTTAACTACCACTAATCAATAATTAATAAGCAATTGATGTCAACACCCGTTTTCATATCGATAATCGGAGAGTAATAAAGACGGAATTCAATGGACATATAGAAAAGTATAATTATACTGATAAAAATATTCGTTTACAATCCCACGTCATTCGTCAACGAAAGACAGAAAATACAGTGAAAACTTAATATTTACATAATTTTCCAAAATATTCAAACATAAACTAATTATAACCACTATCTTGTTCTCGTCTCGAAACACGTGCTAATTATTTACCGGTGTCTACGCCCTTGCCTTTCGATCCACTAACACCCACTGAGATGTTTATTTAAAAATAGGGTTAGATTCTGAAGAATCCCAGTAGAAGCATGCTATTGTTCATAGAGAATGCGAAAAGTAACTATGATATGCGCCAAGGTATGAACTAATTAATGAACAATATAAACACATCATCATCATCCCAGCCCCACAGTCTACACCGATTGGACTTCCGCCAACTCCCAGTGTAAGTACATACCAGCACTAACAACCTCTCTCTAGGCAACTCATGTTAATTAATAAAGTGCATCTACAACAATGGCATCCACACAATCATATCACTATGGCATAATGTATGAATGATAATGTCCATACCTCAAAGCTTTATAGATTCCTTTTTAGATGTGTCTCGTAAAACATGTCGTTTCGGCTTTCGTTTTGGTCCTAAAATATTAAATATACAAAACTTAGGTTATAACCTATCCAAGTATCATTTTAGACTCTTCCATAGTGTTTCTTGTGGTTATATTAGTCTATGGTGAAAATTTACCAAAATGCCCCCGGGACCCCGGCCCGGCCCGGCCCCGCAGTACCCGGCCCGATGGCACATTTTCCCAAAATTTGACTAAGGCTATTCTGACTCATTTTCACCCAAGGAATCTATTTCCTGGCTCAAAATCACCAAATTCACTGTCAAATTACGAAAATATCCTTGACAGCCCCGATTTAGGGATTTTATGGGCGTTTTCGTAATTATGTTTTTTCGGCCCTACCGAAAAAGTGACCAACTGTAACCCCACCTATTTTTTCCTACTGAATCTAATAGAACCATATATTTTAAGAAAATCCAACTCCAATTACATATTTACCCCTGGCAGCCCTTATGTGAGGGTTTTAAGGCTATTTTTGTCATTTCACTTTTTATGGCTTTTCTCACTTCGCACTCAACATGAACCTTACACAATTTTCCATTCTAAACACAATGAAATTATCAAAAACACCAAAATCTAGTCCCAACACAGTCCAACGCAGATCTGGACGAAATTCTTTAATAATTGGTGAAAATAGAGTTTTATGATTTCAATTCATAAAAACACCTTCTTATAACCTTTAATCACTTATTTAACCACTTAATCACATTCTAAACATGATTAGGCTAAATTTGGACAGCACCTCCCCTTAGGGTTAGGACTTTCCAAATTTACAAACTTGACAAAAATCACCAAAACCAAACACAAACCTCAACAACAATACCATACTAGTTTAGATCTAAGGTTTGTGAGGTTAACTCTTAAGATCTTGAATCTTCTCTCTCTAGACATTTCCTCTCTCTCTTCTTGAGCTAAGAATGGTGTCTTCAAGATCATGGATGCATGAAGAATCACGGTTTAGAGAAGGATCTAAGACAAAATCACAAGAAACCTTAAGAGTTTAGCTTCTTACCTTAAGATTTCTTCTTTCTCTTCTCTCTAGCTCTCAAAGTCTCCAAGGCACTTCCTCTCTCTCCTTCTCTTGTGACTTGGACGAAATGAATGAATGGAATGGAAGAGAAAAGCTTCATAAAAATGCTCCCTTGATCCTACACCATTGATTCCATCAAGGGTTGTTATTTCACCACTTGTTCTTGCACCATTTGGTCCTAATTATAAGATAAAATTGACTTTTTTGAAGAAACTAAAGAAGTTAATTAAATTACTTTAGAATATTTATATTTATATTTTTTTCTTCAAACTAATTAGTTTGACTAATAAATTAATATAATCTAAAGATACATAATATATGATATTATTAAGTAACTTATTTAGCTTCCTTAATTTCTCCAAAAAAAGTCAACTTTATCTTATAATTAGGACCGGAAGTAGTATGAAATAAAATTATTTTAAGCCGTCCCTCCCAATATTATTCCATACCAAACATAATTAAAAAGCCCCGAACCCAATCTCAATCCCTCAAAATTCAATGCTTCGTACCAAACATAGCCAAACCCAAAGGGGTCTAGTGGGGCTTTACACTACTAGACCAACTCTATATTAGTTACAGTGATAAATATATTTGAATGCTCATTTTGAAAATTCAATGCTTTGGTGGTATGAATACTCCTCAGTTTTTTCATTTTATTTTGTCTTTGAGGTTGTGGAAAATTTAAAAAATTGTCTTGCTAGTAAAAAAATTAAAAAATTGTCTTGGAGTTGCCACTGTTGATAATTAATTATCATCAAATTATAGATGTATTTGCTTAATTTGGCCAAAGTCTATGAAAATATATATTTTTTGCTATTAGGAAGAGTGACAAAAATTCTATAAAAAAAAAAAGAAAGGACACGTGTGACAAAAATGTTTGGACATATTTAAAAAAGTTAAAGTTCCAGTAGTTGGCACAATTAATTATTAATTAATTGTAATAATAAAATAATTGGCTGTCAAGACACCCGTCATTGAGAAGAGCAATAATGGAGAGTATTATAATTAGGTTAACGTGCAAATTTATTTTAGAAGTTTTTGTTGAGGAACAATGTTGCCTGAAGAGTTTTTTCATGCTTAATATTAGTACTTCGGAAGTTTCAAAACATAATAATGTTGTCTCATACCATTAAAAAACTAACGTTGACTATTAAAAAATTGACATTAACTGTTAACTTTTTAATGAAAAATAGCAAAATTGCTTCATTTTAACACTTCCGAGGCAATATTAAATCTACAAAAACTTTCGGGGTAACATTACTTCTTAGTAAGAACTTCCAAGACAAATTTACACATTAACCCATTATAATTTATAATGTCAAAGTCAGATAGTTTGGTGTGGCATTTTTTAATGTTTTAAACCACGTACACTTCCTCGGCTCCAAAATCATTGTTGTTTTTTTTTTGGATCAAAAAAATCATGGTTGTTTAAGGTCGTGACACATTTGTTAAAAAAATATTACTTAATAGAACCGTCTTGAATATTGACACTGTCCCCTTTATTTACCATCCTCCTTCATCAGTGTCCCTTGACGAAGGTGAAAAGCCAAGTTTCGAGGATCAATTTTATAATCAAGTCTTTAATTTGAAATGGAAAAATAAAATTTAATGGTAACTAGAGTCTTGTTCTTGTTTAATTGTTAATTCTTTCCGGTTGTCATACTATATACATTTTCAAGTTTCTTTTGTTTAATATTTTGAGGTGCACAGTTATTAGATATCATGGCCCTGCTCAATTTGAATTGAGGCTGCAAAAGAGGACCAAAGACTCACTTCATGTGCAACCTGAGCCTAGTAAGAACCCTAGTTATAGTTGGGCCTAAACTATATAATAGATGTGTTTAGGCCCAAATAATTGTAATTGGGCCATAAATAGAAGCACACGGTAGTTCATTCATAATCATGTGGGATGCACCAATGGGAGTTGGTCTAAGTGGTAAGCGGCTTGGTTCAGTTTAAGTAAGGTCTCGAGTTTAAGCCTTGTGTATGCAGAAAATTTCCATTGGGAGATTCTTCCACCATAGCCAGGTGTGCGATGCGGGTCGGATCCAGATATAGTCGGGGCAAAGCTCAGGTGAACCGATCCCCTGAAGGAGGAAAATACAAGTAAGTGCACTTGTTGAGAGGGCTTTAACCTTAACGCTCCCGGCTCCAGATATAGCCAGGTGTGCGACGCGGGTCGGATCCGGATATAGTCAGGGCAAAGCTCAGGTGAACCGATCCCCTGAAGGAGGAAAATACAAGTAAGTGCACTTATTGAGAGGGCTTTAACCTTAACGCTCCCGGCTCGATAGATATTAGGCTTGGGTCCAAAATGATTTGGGAATACTCTGAGTTCACACAAAAAGAATAATCATATGCTATGCCTTAACTCTTACTACCTCGAGTCTTTTATAAAAAATCTAGTTGGGGAATGGATTTGGTCTTAAATATAATATAACAATCCTTTTTGCCTCTCAAATTTATAATTAATTTTTTAAAGTATCCATATTAATTACACATATTGACAATGTTTTCATCTAAGGTTAGATATGATTAAGAATGTTACTTTAGGGAAATCAACTCATTTGTTACAAATAACTAAATTAATATTAAGGACGGCAGGTTGTATTTGTTATGTTGTTGCTGCCACGGTGAGAGGGTAAGTAGACAGTTGATATGTTGGAATAAAAAAAGAAATAGGAAGAAAACGTAGGAGTATTGAGCAATATGAAAAATTGAAGTCTAATTCTACAATTAGAGAGAATTCCTTTTTTTTTTTTTTGTCAATATAATAATATTTTTAGGGAAAAAGACAAGAAAATACCATTGAATTTCAAAATCCCAAATCTGCCTTGTTACCTATAAGAGTATAGGTATTGATTACAAAAATATAGTAATTATCAACTCATTTTAATAGAAAATAATTAGTTTGAAATTTTAAGTTTGACTGATATTTTTATTGCAAATTTGGATTTGACAAATAATGGGTGGCCACATGCATGGTGTGCTTGGTGTTGCCCAATCCTTGGGTGTTGGGTCAGGCTGAAACAAAGAAAGAAAAACAGAAACATAACAGACAAAACTGTAGGCGAGCTGATGATTGGGTCAGCAGAGACATTGTGGTAGTGAAGCAAGCGCATTATTTAGGGATTGGGAAAACGTAGATATGTAATTTGTGAGTAGTGAAGAAGATGACTAGTATGTGAAACAACAAATGTTAGTTTGAGTTAATATTGTTATTTGGAATATGTTGTGAAGAAAATCGTAGAACTAAAAAAGGCTATCATTTTGCAAAAAGTGTCAAGAACCAACCCTCCAGAAAGAAATCAAGCTCTTAAAAGTGAAATACAGACCTAGGCATTGAATTTATCTCTTCCATTATGCCTCTCATGTGAAGCTGATTATGCTTGAAGCATGGACGGAGTGCAACACTGCTAAAGGTAACTAGAGGCTTTAATTAGAATAATGGAGATGGTAAGGACCAAACCTTTGATTGCATGATTGAAGAGGCTATTACACAAGACTTCTAACAACTAATTATTTGAAAAGCATAAGCTTTAAGGTCTAGGCCAAGGAACGGTTATCCCTAACACAAGCAGTGTCTTTAAGGTCATAGGCTTTCTAATGCAGATTGATGAGGAAGAAATATTTTATTTTATTATTTAAGGCATGTTTAATTTTCTGTGCTTATTATGGCTTTGTTATTAAAATAATAGAGTTAATAATAGTTATTCATATAATTCTGCCCCACTGTCCTCCTCATTTAAAGACGTGTACATTTATGCTATAACGCTGTTATGGCACTCATGACTTTAAATGTGTCATGTGCTAACCCACCCCAAAAATCTTAAGCTCTTAGGAGAATGTCAGGAAAACTTTATGATCCTGATGTACAATTAATCTTTAGCCCTTTGTGAGCCTTGGTTTAATGTTCCCAATTTTGTGCTTTAGTCACTAACTTCACAGATGCATTGGGTATCCTCACAACTCCTCCAAGTAGTCAATGTTCTAAAGCAATCTGTTCACATGACAGGAAACTTCCACCGGAATTTTGAGGATGTTGCAAAAATAATTGTGTGCATGATGATGTCTGGAACCTTTCTTACAGGATACGCAGGTACTATTCTGGAGAAAGACGAGTTTTGCTGATCCTTGTTGGATGAGTGACAAACAAACATAAGCTTGATTTTTCTGCTTTTTTAATTTCTTAGACTCTGAATGATTGGTATGATCAAGAAATTGATGCAATCAATGAACCTTATCGACCAATTCCTTCAGGGGCAATATCTGAGAATGAGGTATGTTAGTTATTTAACTGGGATTCATGCATGCTTTCCTGTTGCAGTTTTTCATTGCCTTAAATTCTTCAGGTTATCACACAAATATGGGTGCTGTTATTAGGAGGCCTTGGCTTGGCTGGCTTGTTGGACATATGGGTTTGTATTCGACGCTTCAGTTTCATTGTTCATTTATCTCCCTGTAAAGTGTGAATTACAATGAATCTTGGTTTTTCAATGCTTGTTCTTATTATAGACAGGGCATGATTTCCATGTAGTTTTTTACCTTGCTCTTGGTGGATCATTGCTGTCTTTTATACACTCTGCTCCTCCTTTGAAGGTACTTCATATTTATATTTGAAATACTTTCATTATTTTTCCCAATATTATTTCTTTCAAACTTTATTTCTCCAGTTCAAACTTCAAAGGAGTATTTTTGTTGCTTGATGTAAACCATCCTTCTTCCCACTGCTGCAGGAAATTCTTTCTTTTTTCTTCTTTTAACATTTGACGAAAATCTAAAGTCTAATGTCTGGATCTGTGCCATGTTTCTAAGGTTTTGTAACCAAGTTCCTAATGATAGGTGGGCTGGCCAGGCTTTGTTTGGAACTCTTACACCTGATATCGTTGTTCTCACCCTGCTATATAGCATTGCTGGAGTATGTAGCAGGCATAATTCATCAGCTTGTTATATTTGGTATCTATTGCATGTTAAGTTTTTTGAGAAAGTCTGTAATATTGTTACCATTGTCAATTACTTCAAAAGTGTTGAAGGGGATAGAGCTCTAGGACTTCAGGTTCTATTGTCCTATCTTTTGATTTTTGTAACCACTAATCTTTGTGGTTCTAGAATATCTGGCCTTACACATTAACTGAAGTAACTGCTGCCGCCTGACATTTCTATTCTTCCAACAGTCACTTCCAGTTGCATTTGGTACTGAAACTGCTAAATGGATATGTGTTGGTGCCATTGACATTACACAGCTATCTGTTGTCGGTACATTTTAATCCACCACATATAGTCTTGTTGTTTATTCTCTAATATTTTCCTTCAAAATGGCTATACTATTCATTAACGCCATACACTAACTCCAATCCTAAATGTAAGGCCTAGTTTATAGTGCAAAACTAGTTAGTTTAACCTGAACTAGAATAGAAAGTCTGATTTGGTTTTTATGCAAGGAGTTTATTCACTTTCATTTTTTCAGGACATCTTCTTGGAGCAGGTAAACCATAATACGCATTGGCTTTACTTGCCTTGATAGCTCCGTAAGTGATTTTTCAGGTAAAGTTCAATTGAAGTGCAATCATATTTTGTTCCTCAGGTCATCAGGTGGTGTTCGGTATATGTGGCCAGTTTTCTGAGTAATTGGAAACATACTTGTTTGTGAGATTATTTTTTAACAATAAAAGATTAAATACGTGAAAATTCCGTTCTTGCATCATTTACATTTTAAATATCTACTACAGATTGAGAAAAAAATTTATCTGTAATAATAGAAAATAACTGAAGAATGCACGCTTATGTTGTCTTATTCAACCAGATTTATAGATGTTGGCATCTTACTGGTTCTTATGTGTTGTAGTTCCAGTACTTCGTGAAAGACCCTGTAAAGTATGATGTTAAATATCAGGTACGTACATATTGCCCATTGGACTTCTAAGAACTACGCCTGCAGTTTCAGCGATAGAATGTGGTGTTCTTTTATCATTAAACAAAATAGTAGAGTTTCCTTTCTACTTTGTTGTAGAGAAAATGAATTGTGAAACCTGAAGCCATTGCTAGTCTTCTTCAGATTTACCTAGCCTTCCATAACAATAAATGAATAACTATGGGATATTAATATTTGATTTTATTGGCATGCTTTATATTCATGCATATAATACTTCCTTGCTAATATATGTTTACTTAGTCTGGATAAGAAAAGTAAATATCGGAGATAATTCGTTTCATTCTCTCTTATCGTGTTCATTTCTTCTATCTTTCCCCTCCCTCTTTGCGTCTCAACTTGCTCTATATTATTATTAGGACACATGATTAAAGTGGTTTGAATTACGTTTTCAGGCAAGCGCACAGCCATTCCTTGTACTTTGTTTCCTGGTTACTGCTCTAGCAACTAGCCACTAGCCTTCAATGAATCACATATGCAAGATTTGCGGAAAGGTATTTATGGAGAAAATAAACATGGCGAAGTGAAACATAGCCCGCACACTGGTAACGGGGAGATTTACAAATATTAGATTGGCTTTACGTGCCTACAAAAGTGAAGTCTGAGCAAGGCTTGTTCTCTTGTGCTTAATTAGAGTTTCGGAAATTTTGGTTGCTACGGGAGTTTAGGTTGAGAAATCCATTGGATACAAGTGCTGTCTGTTGCAACTTTTGTAATATATGCATTCATCTGTCTATAACCTAATTTGTATTGTAACCCATGTTATGTTAAAAACCATTTACATCACTGCCAATCTCACAATCAATCAATCAATTGAAAGATCCCAAAAGCCATTAGAAGGGAAATTTACGGAAATATTGTGATTTGAATTGAAATCTGCCAAGCCTTTCATCTGTTAGAAATTTGAAGGTAGAAGTCATTGGATAAGGAAGTGGACAATGATGTCCAAAAGTGGCTAAATGTAACAAGGTGGCACGATCACTCCCTTGTTGCATTTTCGTTTTGAATTTTGCCTTTGTGTCTAACCACCTCCCTATAGCGTAGTTTTTAATTCTTTTTGCGTGTGTTTGGTTTGAGGGCAGGGTAAATTACCTTTTTAGGTTGAAGGTATTTAAATATTGGGCGGGAACCCAAAATTTAAAAGGAATGAGAGGGTAAATTTTGGGTGGAAATCCAAAATTTAAAACAATAAAAGGATAAATTTTGGGTTTCTTTTATCTAAAATTATAATTTACTCTCACTTCCCCTCCCTCCCTTCAAACCAAGCACACTCTAATATCATCCAACAAGCATTTACTCTCCATGTGTTGCGTGGTATGCATGCCCTTCACCTATTAACATCATTACTTACCCTTTGTTTGGATGGAAAGAAAAATTAGGAAGAAAGAAAATGAGAGGAAGGAAAATGAAGAGAAGAAAAACTAGAAAGAAACTATCATCATCCATCCTGTTTCGATGGATGAGAGAAAATGTAGAGAAAAGAAAATGAATGAATTTTAGAATGACAAAAATGCCCTTATCATGAATAATTAGTAAAGAGACCAAATAATTCAGCAAAGGAAATTATTTTTCTAAGTAAAAAATATAACAAAAGTAGATAACTTTTTTTAATTAATTAACTTTTCGGAAATTAATTAACAAAAGCAGCAGCAGCTCCTCTTCGTTCTTTTCTCGTCTGTAGGAGGATATGGTGTTTTAGGAATGAATTAAGCAAAGACTTTGGGATTTATTTGTTTATCTATCTTCACGGGCCACAAGAAAGTGCGGATAAATTTGGGGTTCTCCCCTGGGGAATTACGTAAAGATGCACATTGGATTGAGTTTATGCTCCATATATATAGCCTCGGCACAATCATGGGTTAGTTTTATAGATTAAATTATAACACTAGTCACAATGCTGATGTTAATTTACTACTTCCCACTTATAATGTTATAATAGTTAAGAGACGTCCCCCATACCCCCGATAGGAAGTGAACGTTTCCGTTGATTTCTCTCTCTATTAATAGTATCAATCATTAAATCAAATTTTAATAGTTGAGATTTATAGTATTTAATATAATATAATGTTATGTTTAATAATATTTTTCTATAATATTAAATCTCAACCACTGAAACTTAATCTAATGGTAAATAAATTAAATAGAGAGAAAGTGGAGAGAGAAATCAATAGAGATATTCCTCTCCCCACAGTACAATCATTTCTTTCTTTTAATTTCTCATTTTTTAAATTTTTCTAATTATTATTAAAAAAAATTTCTAAAATTCCTTCAAGGTTACATGAAAATACACAAAGTGTTTTGACTTTAGTGTTGAAAACTACTAACCTCACTTATTTTAAAAAAGTACTTCCCTCACACAAAAATTTACATATTTTATTTTAATTTTTTGGGTGAGCCCAAGATATTTACTGCAGGTAGATGCTTAAGAATCCTAATTAAGTGCCAATTGACTAAGCCTCGTGGTTAAAAATTACATGCTACAAAAAAATAGTGGATTAGCAATAGAATTGTATGATTCTGTCATCAAATAGGCTATCATAAATTAATTAAAGTAAGATTATTAGTGATGAGAATATTGAGATGAATGTGTAGTCATATAAGAAAAGAAAACATATATGATGAAGAGTTTGTGTGACGTCATTTATTGAAGAGAAAATGATGAAAAATCGTCTAAAGTGGTGTCATTTAAACACGTATAAAGAAGGCCCTTGAATACGACAATAAAAAGGGTACATCAAATAGTATAAAATCCTATGAAAACGGGTGGAGGAGCAAGAAGATAACTCTCAATGAAGTTATATTGAGTGGGACTTCTTCATCACAAATTGGTAGATGGCCAATTCACAAAATCTAATAGGGCGAATTCTGCAATTCTATATGGATTGAGAAATTCTGGCGACATGCTCAGTCTAGAGTAGTGGCAGCAGCTCCTCGTTTTTTTCTAGTGATAACTATATATTTTATAATTAAATAAGTGTAGATTCTGAGATATATTAATTTATTAATATTTTATACTTATTTAATTATCTTTTATATATTCTTCTATCATTTAATTAATTATAGGATAAAAGGATATTTTAATATAAAATCTACTCATATCCTAATTTATTTTGCAGGAGATATTATAAGATTCAAGTGATAACAAAATATTAATATAATATATTTATATTATATGATAATAGACAAAAAAAGGAGATAAATGAAGATATTGTGATAGAGATGTACGTATGGAGATAATAGATGCCTATATATATGCTAGGCGTAGCAAGAAGGAGGGGAAAGAAAAACGTACAAAGTGAACATCCAGATTTAGGTATGACAAGGAAGGAGAGAACATGGAGAAAAGAGAAGGAATTTGGAAAGAGTCAAGGAGCAGCATGCAACGTCTTGGTCTTCTTCCACCTGCGACAGCAGTGAGTAACAGAGAAGACTCTTCAACAATCTTGCTTTCGTTCTTCTTTCGTCTTCTCCTAATTCTTTGCATATGAATTTCTATCTTTATTTCATGGATTTGATTATAGCCATGTGTGGCTAATTTGCTTTTAGACCTGGAGAAGCTATAAACTTATTTGCGTTTTAGAATTTATTCCCTACTTATTAGTTATGTTTAATTTATGCCAGCTTTCATAATCTTACTTTTCTTGATTATTGCTTATTGATTGGCCACCTCTAAGCTTGTTCTGGGGATTCGGGATTGAGCTTAACGAAGGGAATTTTGAATGAACCTTGAGAATAAGGAGTGTGAAATTAGTTCTTAGTCTAGTTTGCTTCTAGAATAGACATATACCTAAAGGATCCACATAATCAAATCAGAGTCATTCTGGATTAAAGTGCTCCTTGTATAATTGTGTGAGACACTATATAATAAATTTAGGTAGGGATATAAATGGACCGACAAGCATTTATAGTCATAGATACTCTAGATTAGCTGATTAAATTAATTAATGTTTAATTAATTTAGTGGGAATAAAAATCTAATTAGCAAATAAGGGATTAGTGACTCTAGGTTATTCTTGACATTAGGAGTTTTTCGTTATTTAATTTCCTTTAAAATCAATTATAAACTATATTCGCTTAGCTTAAAAGAAATTTGGAAGTTTAATGCCTAAAAATTAATTTACTTGCTTCCTCGTGAGACAGTACACTACTTATCACTTTATTATTTGACATGATTCATATACTTGCGGAGTACATAATGTGGTCTGTAGGAGGATATAATGTTTTAGGAATGAATTAAGCAAAAACTTGGGGATTTATTTATTTATCTATCTTCACGGGCCGGCCTCAAGAAAGTGCCGATAATTTGAGGTTCTCCACTGGGGAGTGGCGGACAGATGCACATTGGATTGAATTTGTGATCCATATATATATATATATAGTCCTTGGCCAATCTGGTGCTAGTTTTATACATTAAACCAGAACACTAATCACGATGCCAATTAAACTAAACCACTCTATAATTTTATTCAAGTATTTCTTATTCCTAGTCTAAGCCTCTTTAATTATCAAAACAAAAGTTCCAGTGGTGCCCAAAAAAATTATCTAGCAGCAGTAACTAATAAAATTTTGATAGACATTAAAGATCCCGCCATATTTTTTAAAAATTAAAAACGGAATTATGTTAGCTTTTTTATACACAATTTTACTGTAACAACGGACTGAAATACTGAAAGTATGAAGTGTTATTGTTCTACCTTTTTAAGAGATATTTTAAAACAAAAGTCAACTTTCATTTTTTAAACACATAACAGAAAACATATATTTGTAAACCTGACCAACAATACTACTATGGTAATGAATTTTGAGTTTTAAAGAGGACAGCATGAGCATAAAGTAGGGGTATATGTGATGAGAATGTTGGGATGAATGTATGTTCATATAAGAAAAGATAAAATACACGTGGAAGAGTTTGTGTGACGGCAGTTATTAAAGAGAAAATGGTAGAAAATCGTCTAGAGTAGTGTCGTTCAAACATATATATAAGGAAGGTCATTGAATGCGATAGAGAGGAGAGTAAATCAAATATTATAAAGTCAAATGAAAGGGGGTAGATTAAGACAGAAGATAACTTTCAAAGAAGTTATTGAGTGGGACTTCTTGATCACCAATTGGCAGATGGCCAGTTTAGCTTGAAACAAAATATAATTTCCATTTAGCTAATTGTTACCCTTTAGAAATTTATATCATTTCAGTACATCTTCTTTCTATGTTTTTTGGCATACGTTTGTATATATTAGAAGCTTAAAAGATAGGAAAATGTGTATTTTGTGTCAAGAAAAGAATTATTTCATTTTTATTGCTTTATTGTGTTTATTTTACCTTGATTTTGCGTATTCGATAGTCTATGGAAGTGTTATTTTTCTTGCAGGGATCTTTTGGTGGGTAGAAGAATCAAGTCACCATCCACTCCAACTACTAAGGGCCCGTTTGGTATGATTGAATTGAGAGTGATGGAAATGGAATTGAAGCTCAATTCCATGAAGATGGTTGTTTGGTACAATGGAATTGGGGCTCAATTCCAATTCCATGTGGAACCCAAATCATCCAATTCCACCAAAATGGCTTCCACTAGAAAAGCCAAGTTTTGTAATTCCAATCCCACAATTCCATCGTTACCCTCCTCTGTACTTCACCGTCCTTACTCACCAGCGACTTCTTCTCCCTTCCACCGACGACGGCAGCTTTCCCCCTTCACCGGCGACAGCATCCTTTAGCACCGGCGACGACAACGATTACTCTCCCTTGCTAGATCAGACGAAACGACAACAACACCAGCGACGGCAACTCTCCTCCCTCCTCTTCTTCTGATCTGGTGAGATTTGGCCTCTCTTCGTCAGGTCGTCATCTCCGTCTACACTCATCTTCTCTGATGACCAGGTGCACGATGATGATAGCTGCGATGGGGGCCTCCTCCATCGACCTTCTTCTTGTGCGACATTGAAGGTTGCTCGAGGATGGTCTTTGGTCTGGAGAGAGGTGAGATCTGCTCGAAGCTGAAGGTTGCTTGAAGATGGTCCTTGGTCTGGAGAGAAATGAGATATGCTCAAAGCTGAAGGCAGGTCCTTCTGGAAAACGGGGGCGATGTTAGCTTTTTTTTGGCAGTAGATGGATTTTTTTATTGGGGTATTTTAGTATTTTAGGTAAAAATCAGGTCTCATTTCCAAACCATACCAAACACACTTTTAAACCCCAAATCCATATCCATTTCCATTTCCATTTCCATCAAAATCAATTCCAGTGTACCAAACGGGCCCTAAGAGAAAGGTTAGAACCCAAAAAAATAAAATATTATTATTTCTTGAATCAAGAAAATAGGGCCGCCGTCAAGGCAAAACTTTAGACAGCTAAGGCATCTACTCCACGCTTAAGCTAAGGGTCTGTTTGCCAAAGCGTTAGCCATTGGTAAACGCACGGTTTAAATAAAAAAAGTCCATTGGATAATATTAGACTGTTTGACAAAGCTTTTTTCTCCACTGTGCTTTTATCCCAATCGTAGCTTATTGTGAAGCTGATTTGCATTGCTTTTTATCCCACTGCACGTCTAATAATATATATATATATATATATATATAAAATATTCAATATTTCATTCGGTCTTAATTATAAGATAAAGTTAACTTTTTTGAAGAAATTAAGGAAGCTAATTAAATTACTTTAGAGTATTTATATTTATTTTTTTTTTTGAACTAATTAGTTTGACTAATAAATTAATATATAATTTAAGGATACATAACATATGATATGATTAAGTAATTTATTTAGCTTCCTTAATTTCTCCAAAAAAAGTCAAATTTGTCTTATAATTAGGACTGGAGGTAGTAGCATCCATGCTCTTTTCGATCATTTTGCATTTAAACGGGCTTTTCAAACTCTAATCCAAACAGGTTCAAGTTTAGAAAAAAAAGTCACTTCTGACACCGCTAATCCAAACACAAATCACATCTACATTTTCACTTTTAATCCTACCTTACTTTTCCAAAATTCAGATGGTAAAAAAAGTCACTTCTCCACTGCTAATCCAAACAGGCACTAAATAAACTTCCTCTGCCGTGATTTTACAGAACCGCAAAGCAGCAACTTTGTTCACAATTTTTAGCTAGGGCTTTCTATTTAAGTTCAAACAGATTTGGGCTTGAATCTTTGATGGATTATTTTGTGGTTAATCAGACCAGGGTTGGCTAAGATTTGTGTATCTAGTATTATTGTTGCTTTATTTATGGATTAGTGCATGTTTTCCTCTCTTTATTGCTACTTAATGGTATTTGACTTCTTGCTTCTTTGTTAGTTGCCCCCAACTTGGATTGATTTGGGTATTTTAATGATGGAGCGGCTGGAGATAAGAAATTAAAATTGAAAAAGAACTTCATTTAGGTTGCGTGAGAAATCGATGCTTGCTATATGTTGAACGCATGGTTTTGCTAAAGAGTTAGAGATACACTCTATAATCCCACATAATCAAATTGGGGTTGTTTGTAATTGTGTTAATTAATTAATCTTGCAAGAGATGGAGGATTAAATTAATCAGGAAGCCTCTTTGACATTAACCCTTAGTTTTTATGGGAGGAAAGATTACTATAGGAACGAAAACTCTAAAAAAATAATAAATTTCTTTATTATTTTTGGAGTTTTCCTTTATATTATTCTTTCTCATCTATTTTCATCCCACTTTCCCCTCCATCTAAACAGGCAAAGAGATGTTCGGAGGTCGAATTGAATCCTAGAAATTACCATTGGAAGCAATGAAGGGTGGAACTTCTATGCATGCTGTGAAATAATTTTAGAAACAAGAATCTTAAGTTATCTCGTAAGTTTCATCAGAATCAGCACCAACGTCTAGCTTTATAATAGTTGCATTTCTTAGTTTCTGTTCTCTCTTAATAACTTGCGCCGCTCAAATAAAATGATTTTAATTTGATAATTGAAATGCTCGCTAATGACAGAATTCCAACTTGGGTCAAATTTCTTGAAACGAATAATGTTATGCAATTAGTTACTTAATGATATCATATGTTGTGTATCCTTATATTATATATTAGTTTAATAGTCAAACTAATTAGTTTGACGAAAAAAATAAAAATAAAAATACTCTAAAGTAATTTAATTAGCTTCCTTAATCTCTCCAAAAAAGTCAACTCTATCTTATATTTAAGATTGGAAAGAGTATACTTTAATTTCATTATCTTCTGGCCTCGCAACTGTGTGGGTTAATGACACCCCAAAATGAAATGCACAATGATAAATATTTGGAATAATTTCATTTAAGGCCCTCTCAATTATCATCATGAAAGAATCAATACAATCTGAAATACTAGTAGCATGTAAGAATTAAGGAACTGAATTGCAGATAAATCAATTTCTTGATCAATTACCAAAATGGTCATTTCTAATTTTTGATAGAATAATCTCGTTGGCGCCCATGATCACATTTAATATTGTCTTTGAGGTGCCCCAATTAATTAATTAATTATAATAATATAATTGGTATTTTGTCTGATTATATCATACTTATTGAGAGTAGCAGCAAAATTAAAATAATTAGGCTAAAGTATATTTGTAGTTCTTCAAGTTTATATGAGGCACACTTATGGTCTCTTAACTTTATAAAGTATACTTTTAGTCCTATAATTCTAACACCGTTAATATTGCTAATAGAAAACGCTGACACAACAAACTCAAGTGATGACTGTGTAATTAAATTATATTAATTGTAAATTTAAAATACGTGTGAATTGAAAATTATCTAAAAACTTAATGAAGTAGTCAATATTAAAACTTTGATTGTATTACAAAATTTTAGTTTAATAATCTAAATATATTAGTTTAATAATCTAAATAGCAAAGCCTCGATCTCATTTGCAACAATTTGTGAGTTTACTTTAGTTTAATAATCTAAATATACTATATTAAAAAATTAAAATTTAAATATGCTTAATCAGTTGCCCAGTCATTGCTTGAGTTTACTACGTCAACATTTTTTGTTAGCAACATTAACAGTGTTAGAAATATAGGATCAAAAGTATACTTTATAAAATTAAGGAACTAAAAGTATAACTTATATAAAACTTAAATAAGTAAAAGTATATTTTAGCCAAATAATTACACTAACATACACTCTGTGTGTGTGGGGATACATTTTGAACTCAGACCGGTAGTGAAAGAGACATTTTTGAATAGTCAAGTCTTCAGTGTCTTGTTTTCTAAGTGTGTGTTTGGTCGGGCTTATTTTGCCCCAATAAGTGTGCGTTTGGAATGGCTTATTTTTGTCCAAAACGTGCTTATAATTCGTGATTCACGGTATACGAGGTAAGTATGTGAGAGGAGTTTTTTCTTGGCTTGCGTAATAAGTGCGTTTTTCCTGTACAAAACGCTTAAACAAATAAGCCCTAAGCCCGTTTTGAGCAAATAAGCCCATTTTGAAACTGTTGACAAAAAATTGAGTGTTTGGTTGGACTTATTGTAATTGAGTTTTGGGTTAAAAGAAGGCCTTATTGAAAAAGCCACTAGAAGCAACTTATTGCAAATGCAATTCATGTTTTGTGACCATTAGCTGAATTAAATAATTGTCACCAACATTATTTAATTTTCGGTCTCTTTTCCCTGCACCAAACCTGCTCTACTCGTCTAGCTTAAAGGGAATCTTTGCACATGCTCGTTCTGCATCAATCTTGTCCCTGTCGTTGCTCCGATTCCGATCACTCTCCGTATGTCGGCGGCCACCGTAGGTTGGCCATTCAACTTGTGTCATCTGTCTTCCCTCTCTAGGCGTCTACGTCATCCGCCCTCTCTTGGCTCCGTCTTCCCTCTGAGAGATCTGATTCCCAGCTCCCTCCGTGTCGTCGAGTTCGTCGCAGTCTCGGCGAACACTCGTTGAAGTTGAAGGGCGTCTCCAACTTCACTTGTACTGAGCTGTCTTTGATCTGTGGTTCAACCGACGCGTGCTCTGCCATCTCTGATATGTGATTTAAGCTGAACAGGCCCTTCTCCCTCGTCTGAGATCTAGCTTCAAGCACGAGCTGAGCTTTAACCGTCGTCGTCGTCTTCTTCTTCATCTAGGATCTAGCTGCATTGGCGAGCTGTGCTTCAACCGCAACAGGGCCCTCATCTTCATCTAAGATCTAGCTACATTATGGAACAGAGCTTCAACCTGAACAGGCCTTCATCTTCATCAAATGGTAAGCTTAATTTTGGCTTTTGCAAGATTTGTGGTTCACCTCCCTGATTGTCTGCTGTTACTATAATGTTTCATTAGAGGTTTTGCTAGTGTGTTCTCGGATTCTTCATTTTCCATTTTCATTCGAGGCTTTGCTATTGGTCTTAAGCAACATTTCTGGTTCATGTGATTTTTCTGGTTCATGTTATTGATTCCAAGCAATAAGCTAGTCTTGGAGTTACTGAGGCTTACTACTATATTGCCACTCTGTTGTTCATTTTGGCAAGTCTCCCTACTTCATGTATAATACTTTAACTGTCAGTTGGAGAAATTAGGCTGGAAGACTCTATTGCATACTGTATGGCGTGATTTATTTTTTATATTGTGTGCGTTATGTTGAATTAGTTATGACTTTGATGGTATATCTGCCTCTAATGATATGAGGTTTGAAAATTCTGCTTGTATTTGTGAGTATAATTCAAATTCGTATTAGGTAATTAATGTTTTTCACCCATATGCTAATTGATAAGGCCATGGCAAGCTATAGAGGTGTTCTAAATGTTACTTGAGCTGGTATGAAGTAGATTGAAGGGAAAAAATTGAGTTTAGTAGATTGTTTATCCCTGGTGCTTATTAATTATATTGAATGTTGTCTTCAACAAATAAAAGAAGCTTCACAAATTATGATGCATAGATGTATTTTCAAAGTAAACGTTGTTGTGGAATGCGATGTTTATTGTTTTTTGTTAATCTAGTTGCTTCATAAGAAGGTAATAACTAACATATGTTTATAGTCCACACTGTAAAGTGAAACTTTTCCATAGAAAAATGAATGACAGAGCATTATGGGATGACGAGTCAACAGAAATATTTGTCCATGCAATGGTAGAACAAATTTTAAAAAAAGAACGTCGAGGGTTGTCTTTCTCGAAGGATGAATGGGACAATATTGTTGCTACGTTCAATGAGAAGATAGGGAAAGCGTACGAGAAGAAGCAATTAAGAATAAGTTTGATATATTACGGAAGGACTTAAAGACTTTGGGATGCGTTAACAAAAGAGATTGGTGTGGGTCGAGACCCTGAAACCTGAAATGTCGTTGCGGATCCCAAGTGACGGCGGCGGAAATGTTAGGTTAGTAATGCCTATAATTACTTATAACATTGCATAATAGTAATTCAATTGCCTCAATCATCTTGTTTTGTAATATAGCTAATGACTTTGTTACTTGTCTGTATGCAGGAGAATTCAGCGTATATATATAGAAAGTTTCGCCGTTCAAACCTCAAGAATGAAAGAGAATTGAGGCTTATATTCAAGGATGCCGTGGCAATAGGCGAGGATGGTTTTGCACCATCTTTCATAGAGACACAGACACAGGATACAGAGCAAGAAGATGTCTACCGACCTACTATGGACGAAGAGGAAGGCTCAGGGGACAGCGAAGACGAGAATTTTGGAGTTAACCCAACAATTAGCATAGGAGTGACAGATGAGCTAGCAAGCATTGGGTTATCAACCCAAACCCCACCCTCTAATACAACCCCATCCTCTGTTCCAACTAATTCCAGAAGTCATGGAAAGAGGAAACAAGTTGATCGCTCAGGGAAGACAAAGAAGCAGAAGATGCCAGCGGCAAAGTAAATTGCGGATGCGGTTAATGTCATAGCAGAAGCATTGAAGAACAGAGCTGCAACCATTAGTGAAATTCAAGAAAGGAGTATTGATGCCGCTATTGCATACCTACTTGAGCTAGAAGAAGTGCAACAAGATGAGGACTTTTAAGTTTGCTGTATCAGGCTAATAATGGACAAGACTAGTCGGGACACATTTTTCTCACTTGTTAAACGGAACAAGGATTCCTTGATTGCGTGGTTACGTTATATGGTTACGACCCTTGATTGGTTGGCTACGGTTAGGCCACTATCGATATGGTTTTTCGTGGTCGACACCATCCTGATCAGAACTTTATGGCAAATTAGTTTAGTGTTTATGTAGTATTGTATGCATGCTGGTTTTTACGTTATTACTATACCAACAACGCAACTTCGACTGAAATACTTTTATGTTATGTATGTTTTAATCCAACGTTCCTTTGATGACATATATTACAACTTTAACGGAATTCCTTTATGTTATATATGTTTTAATCCAACGCACAAGTTACATCAGCAATGGAAAATTGGATGGAGGAAGAAGATGACGACTCTCAGATACTAGCTCTTATAGATGAAGAGCTAATAGAGTATGAACAATTAATTGCGTTGGTGTGTCAATATTGGGTTCTTTTCATGTGCAAAGAACCTCATAAAACAAGTAAACGAATCGGTCATTTATGGGTCCAAGAAATATTGGCAGAGCATGAAACACGTTGTCATGACATGTTTAGAGTTGAAAAACATGTGTCCTACCAGTTGTGCAGTAAATTGGTTGAACATGGGTGACGAAATTCTAAGAATGTTGGAGTCGAAGAAATGTTTGCGATGTTTTTGCTCACATTTGGCCACGGTGTGCAATAGGGTGGCCCAAGAGCTATTTTAGCATTTAGGGGAAACTGTCAGTCGGCTATTGCACATGGTACTACAGGCTTGTGTTAGCCTAACGCGAGAAAATATCAAACCCTCTGATCCCGAATTCACTGGATGCCACCCAAAAATACTCAACGATCCTTGATATTATCCGTACTTTAAGAATGCCATTGGAGCAATAGATGAAACTCACATCAAGTGTGTGATCACTGGTCCCAACCGGGAAAAATATATCGGGAGAAAGGGATATACAATACAGAATGTAATGGCTATATGTGATTGGGATATGTGCTTTACATTCGTGTTGGCGGGTTGGGAAGGTTCTGCACATGACGCTCGTGTGTTTCAAGCTGCTGTCTCAAATCCAGCTATGAATTTCCTTCATCCACCTGTAGGTATATTTTCGTCCCATTCAGTTGAATTACTTTCAGTGCGTTCTTTGCTTAATTTCACACCTTTAAATTTATTTGAGCATTTATTAGGCAAATATTATTTGGTCGACGCTGGTTATCCCACACCAGTTCGATATCTTGGTCCGTACAGATGTGAGTGTTATCACCTGATAGAATTTCAGCATCAACCTGGTTTGGCAAATGCTAAAGATACCTTCAATTACTATCATTTCAATTTGAGGTTAACTATTGAAAGGACTTTTGGAGTATGAAAGAATAGATTCGAATTATTGCAAAAAATGCGCAAATACAGCTATGAAACACAAGTCTGCTTAGTTTGCGTAACTATGGCCATTCATAACTTTTTTAGGAGAAACTCTCAGATTGATGTTAATTTCCGTGCAGTAGAACGTGGCCATGTGGCTTATGAAGATAATAATACTGTAGACGATGTTCCTTCCTCGTCTAATGATGCTGGGACATCTTCAACCCGTATGAATCGCATTCGTGGTAAGATTAGAGATCGACTTGTACAGGCCATGTGATTCAATTAGTTATGTAATATTTTTATGTTAGATTATGTACTTTGGCATCATATTTTCTAACTTCAATTTTTCCACTAATTTTAAATTTTAAATATCTTGTTTTGTTATAATTAACATAAAAGCACTAATTTAATTACCAATCCAAACAAGTTTTTACTTTTAAAAAAGCACTTATACAATCGCCAATCCAAACAAGTTTTGACTTATGGAAAATCACTTATTCAATCGCTCATCTAAATATAAATCACATTATAAAAACTGACTTTTCTATTAAGTTATTTTTAATAAGTCAGAATTATAATAAGTCATTTTTCCTACCGCTGTCCCAAATACACACTAAGTAACTCGCATAATGCATACTGTTTCAAACAAAAATTTGAAGGTGCTTTCGTTTAATTTCTTCAATCAGTTATTAATCATGTTATTGGTCAGAGTCAAGTAACCCATTGAAAGTTGGAAAAATATAACTTTGTTTTATTTATTGGCCAACAAGTTGATAATACAAGGGAGAGTATTATAATGCGACTTATTATAATAATGCATAACTCTGTCCCCTCATTCCGTCATGTTCTTTCATCAGAGTAGCCCGAATCAAGGGAAAAAGGCTTGGATTTTGAGATTACAAGTCCGTCCTTAATTAAAAAAGAGAAAACATGAAAGGTAATTGAAGTCATCTTTTTTTAATGTCTCACATTGTACACATGTTTATTTATAAATTGTCAAGTTGCTTTTGTGTTTTTTTTTTTCTTGAGATGACACAATCAATTATCATGATAATCTGACTGTAGATCTGTGTCGTAATACCTTTATTTTTTTTACCGGTCCTGTCCCGTGTCGTAATACTTAAAAAAAGGAAAGCTACCGTGAAAGATATAAATTACTGTACACACGACGTTTTGAAAAGTCAAATTTGGAAGGTGCAATTAATGTTTTGTCAACTTTCTCCAATTTTTTTGTTTTAGGAGCCACACTTAATTGATTAATTCATTTTGTAAATTAAAGTTGCTTTCGTTCAAATTAATTATCATGTTCTTTTATCAGCAATTAATTGCCAGGTGCATCTGGATATATGCTGTAATATTTTCCCGGCCCATTTAGTCACAAACTTGCAATAACTGAGAGTATAATTAATATGATTTATCAAAATAAGACTATGAGGGGAGCCAGAATTAAATTAAGGTATTATATATTACATATTTCTTTAATATATAGTACTCCTCTGGTCTTTAATATAAAACCGAATTGACCTTTTTTTGAAAAATTAAAGAATCTAAATAGAATAATCAGGCATAACATATGTCGTGTATCATTTGATTATATATTAGTTTATAAGTCAGATAAATTGATTTAATTGGTATAAAAAAGATAAATATAAATATTTTAAAGTAATTTATTTAGTTTTCCTAATCTCTTTAAAAAATTAACTGGGTTTTAAATTAAGGATGGGAGGTAGTAATAATTCTGTCCCCTTCTTTTGTCATGGTGGCCCGATTAAGAGGACAAGGCGCCATTCTAAGAGTCAATGTATAAATTATAATTTAAAAGAGAAAAACATAAGGTAAAAGTCTTCTTTTTTAATCAGGTAAAAAAAGAAGAAGAAGAAGTGTTACTTTTTAATTGTCTCAAATGTAGGTACCATAGTTGTTAAAATGGCGAGTTAACTCGCCAAGTCTGCGTTTCTAAGTAATGTTATCTTTTCAACTCACTTGTAGAAACGGACAGCTTAAAAACTTGTGCAAACTAGTTCACTGCACGTTAAAACTCACTTAACTCCATGAAATCGGCTCTTGAATGCGAGTTGAATTGATGAATGATAATATGTCTCTGAAGTATAACCTCTAAGCCTATCTGACAACCCCACCCCATATAGCGAAATATTTATATACCTTAGATTGAACTTTATCAAATAAAAACATAGCTATTGAGATCATTTTAATCTTAACGGGCCGATAACTCATATGAAAAGTGTCACATTTTATTTTGTTTTTAAGAAAAATATGAGTTCAACATTTTGTTTTAGTGTTTTTCATATTAAGATGGGTATTTTTCTTAAAAACAAAATAAAATGTGAATTGTTCATATCGGTTATCAACCAACTAGAATTAAAATAATCTCGGTTGTTATGTTTTTATTGGACAGAGTTCAAATGACATGGTACTCCTGGAATATATAAGTATTTCTCCTCCATAAAAGCATTCATGGTACGCGTTGAAACTTGATCTGTGACATTCTAATTTAATTTATGTGTAAAAATATTATTCAGTGGAAATAAATTTAATGTTTAGTATTATTTTAAAAAATATAAATATAAATTTTTACTCGTTATTCATGCATAAATCATTATAAAATTTTTGTCCTATACCTATATATGTGAATCATTTAGCACGTGTGTAAAATAAAAATAGTTATTTGAAAATACTGGTAAAATATATTAAATATTGTATATAATCTATGGATCATTAATAATTTTTAAAAATTTTATTACGTTCAAGGAACAATAATGCAGCTTTTATTTGAAATTTTATGTTAAATATCATAAAATATATATAGAAAGAAAGTAACTTATTTCAAAGTAAATGATTATGCAAACATTTTTAGAAGTCAAAGTTTTTGGTAGGCAAAATCTTTTATCAAGTTTCTCTAATTTTATTTTTCCAGGAGCCACAGTAATTAATTACTTAATTCCGTCAAGGCGCTTCGTTTAATTTTTTTATTTGGGGTGATACACTTAATCATGTTAATTGTTACGCTGTCGAATTCCCCAGTTGAATTGGAAAAAACTTGCAATAACTGATAGTATTATAATATGACTTAATATAAAAATGCACAAGTCTGTTGCCATTCTTTCATCATCTTCCTACGCCACGATGGCCCCAATCCACTCCCAAATTTAAATGCAGAAAATTAATGTAGGGTGTTGAGGTCTTCTTTTTTGAAATATTTCACAATATTTATATTGCATTAATAATTTTTTAGCCATGCATTTATAAATTTTCAAGCTGCTTTTGTTTAATTTATCTTTGAGGAGAGTAGGTGCCACAATTAATTATCATGATGATCACATTTTTTAGATCTGGTCCCTGCGGGCGCGGTAGACGGACCTTGCGAGAGGGGCCAAATGTCACAATTAACTAATAATTAAATTTTAGAGTAAAATACTCTAATTTCCCTTGCGTTTTACCTTAATTACACAGACCTTCCCTCTATGTTGAAAACATACACTTAAGTCCAAACCGTTAACTCCGTTAATGATTTTTATTTTTTAATTAAAATTTATATTAAAATAAATTTTATTTACTAATTTATCCTTCATCATTACTAATTCTCAAATTTTGACTAAAATTGTTTAAGTAATTTAAGAGTTTTTTTCCCTCTTTTTATTAACTTATTTTTTACTTTTGTAAATGGTTATATGTTAAATTTTTTCATATTAAAATAAATACTTAATTAATTTAATTAATGTAGATATAGAAAACTTAATTAAAAATACGATTAATCATATTAATAGATGCATACTACAATAAACATGTTTATAAATGTTTGTGCAAAAAATGTATTTAAAAAATTAAAAATTAAAATTAATATAAGTCATATATTGTATCAAATTTACATTATTAATAGCATATTGTGAATAAAACATATTTCTTTCTTTTTCTTTCTGTCTTTCATTTGAGAGGCATATTTATTTAGTCATTTAAAAGAATACTAAATGAATAAGTTTCAATAAATATGATAAAAATTTAAAATTTTATAATATAATAAAAATTAAAAATTTGTATAATATATTGGACATTTTGAACATATATGTATTAAAATTATTTTTTATATACAAATTTATTTTTAGGGAAATATAAATATTTATTCATTTGTTGAAAAAGGGATATTTTGATCAAAGTAAATATTTAATAGTCACACTTAACGGTCAACTAACGGTTATGTGGATGGAAATGAAATATTAAATATGTAAGGGAGGTTTCTGTAACTTGTATTTTAATTTCAAGGGAGGTCTATATACGTTTTCAAAATAAAGGAGAAGTTTGTGTAATTTGGGTAAAACAGAGGGATAGTCAATGTATTTTACTCTAAATTTTAACATCTATTTGGCTGTACTTAATTATGCAGGTAAAGAGATGCTACAAGGACTAATAATCTAATATAGCTTATCTGTCAAACAAATATAATAAATTTATTTTTATAAAAAATAATAAATATATTTGGACATACATTTTAAAAACTTCTTCTTTTTTTTTGATACAAAGGCAAGCAAAGCTTGAAAATGACACCAACTATAGGCTAGGTCCTACAGGATGTTCTTGGTCTAGTAAGCCACAATCCAAAGCAAAGAAATGAAAACATTCAATTGGGGAAATCCCAAGTTCCTCGTGCTCCTGCGGAATCATGTGTGCCTTTCTAGCAAGATAATCCGCACAACGAAGGCTTTCCCTGTGAGCGTGGGAAATTTCTACCTCCCAATCCCTATAAATAAGAGATCTGGTTGCCAAGATCACATCATACAATGGATGATCCGAGCCACAATAAGTGGATAATAGATGGACTGCCTGTAGTGAGTCAGTGAATATCCTGATTTTCTTTAGCCCCAACTGTTTACATAGAAGGAGGCCACATCGGATTGCATGGATTTCCGCAGCAGTTGGGAAAGTATGTCCTAACTTCTGTTGAAATCCACATATCCAATTACCCTGATGATCACGAATAACACCTCCACAAGCAGCCTGGCCGTCTCTGAGAACTGAACCATCAACATCTAAACGAGGAACTAACGGATCAGGAGGTTGCCAGTGAAGAACTCCTCATTCTGGGACTTGGAATATCTGATGCCAAAACTTGCCGTTCTGAACACCTTCTGAGAGCTGATAAATACATCTGTGAACAATCTCTTTCGGGCTGTTAGATGACCCTTCAAAAGCTTGGCTACAACGGTTTTTCCATAATATCCAACATGCGGTACTAAAGACATTTTGCCAAGGCCATCTAGCCATCCTGTTGTTTCCTGGTGAGTGCTGTAAGTTCCAATTGAGCCAATCCTTCTTCTGCATCCTGTAAGTTCTAACATGCGGTACTAAAGACATTTTTAAAGACATTTAAAAACTTCTTCTGCACGAGCAATCTACCCCTAATGATTCACATTTTTTTTTTGGAGCTGAAAATGATTCACACTTATAAACTCCTAACTTTGTTTACTTTTGTCGTTTAGGCTTTGGCCAAAAAGTAAAAAGTTTTCTTCGAGATGCCACAATGAATGAGTGAAGGAATTGTATTCAAATTTTAGATCTGTGTTTATGCAAACATAAGGGGAATGACAAAAGAAAAAACAGGAAAAGCTCCAATAACAAAATATGTTTTGCTATCAGGGAAATGACAAATATGATTGGACTTATGTTTTTAAAAGGTAAAGTCTTAACTAGGTGCTGCAATTAATTATTAATTAATTATAACAAAAAATAATTGGGCATCAAATCACACGTTGTTCAGAGTAGCAATAATTTTTTGCCATCCAGATTAGCAATAATGGAAAGTATTTATATTTTCTATATTACTTATAGTAACGCCGTTAAAAATTGTTCCATGAGCAATCATTTTTTGAAAAAATAGTTGTGTTTATATTAATGCCATTAGTGTATTTCATTTACTTTGACACTAATAAATATCCAATATTTATATTTATAACACTCTTTTGATTATCATAATTATTTATCGCTTTCTTTTATAATTCAATATCAATATTTTATGTTTTATATCCATAAATTATTAGTTGGCTCCATGATTCAAGGATTTACATTAATAATAATTTAGCCCATAAATCAAGGAGTTATTATAATCATAATTCAAACTAAATGTGTAAGAAGCTTAATTTCAAAGAAATATAGTTGGCCCCATAATTATAGTAATACTTATATATATTATTGTGTCCCATGTATTCCATTTTGTGTTTTCCTTTTTCTTCATTAGTGATCTCAATTCTTCATCCTCAATATATATAATGGTAGGTTGGCCTTGTGAACTCAATAGGGATATTGACGACCACAAGGATACTTGGGCTATCGTTGCTCAGGTTATTAGGAAATGGACGATGACTAAAAAGATGTCGCCTTTTGATGAAAAGTTAGCAACTGCACTTACCTTAATCCTTTCTTTTCCTCATTTTGTTTGACCTTTTGTTCCTTGTAATGTATTAATTTCTAGATTTAAATTTCTTTTTTCTATATTCCTCCATATTTGACTTTCTTGAGATTCATCTTTAACTACAAAAGGAGAGCTTGGAACTTTCCTAAAACAATTAGAGTGTTGTGTGGGAAGATAAATTATTGTTATGCTTAGAGTCAAGCGGAGTAACATCAAACACTTATTCAGTAGTTTGGGCGTTTTGCAATTTTCTGAAAAGGGAGATTTTTTTTTTGCAGCGGTCTACCTACTCAAAATTAGCGTTAAGAAAATGATTTAGTTGATAGTAGCACATATTATAATTAAGTACTTAATTATATATTCATCTGTTTGTCGTTCCATCTTTTCCTTGGGTCTTTTTTTCCAGCCTTCCGAAGTAGAAAATCATGCCTAAAGCTCCTTGACGACATTGATGTTAGCAAAAAAAGTTCAAAACGAAAATGACATTCTAATAGTTCAGTTGTTAGGATCTTCAACCACTCCTTCAAAGAGAAAGAAGAGAGACAACACTCCACTAGCTGATAATAGTGACATGGGATTGTTCAATATATCCACCCGTATCTTAAAGACCAACAAAATAATAATCAAGGACATAAAAATAGAAAAATGAGTGCCCATATGTTGTTCTGAGTTTTTGAATGCGTCATTTTAGTAGTCTAAGTTTCGAGTCTCCTTTACTTTAAATTGTGTCCTACGTTTTCATGTTATATTAGGCTATACTCATATAACATGATATCTACCGTTGGATGTGCCTATTTATGTTTTATTTTATAATTTTTTGCCATTTATGAATATCTTTTGGTCAAAATATATATATTGAGCTACTGTTAGTTATATTGTAGTGATGAATAATTCTTTTTTAAGTTGAAGTTATATTGATTAATAATTATAACTCTATGTAATATGTTAATTAAAATGTAACTATGTGAATATTTAATGAAAATTGATTTGGCTCAAATACGAAGGTGTGTGGAGCACTATTATTGACTTGAGAGATAAGAAATCGGATGCTTTATACAAAAGGGAAGAATCACCAAAATTAACAAAAAAAATGTAATGTAAATACAAAAACTAACCACAAACAAAATGTTAAAATTAACACTTCATGGGAAAAAAAGATAAAGCGAGGGATTTTCTATATAAATAAGTAGATTATTAATATAGGGGGCATGAACTAATATAATTGCTTAATCAATCTAATATGAAAAAAATATAAATAAAGGAAAGGGAAAATCCCTTTAAAAGACGGCTGAATTACTTAAATTTAAAATTGGGTCATTAAATTTATTAAATTCTAAATCAAGTCAGATGTCCTAAAACAGAAATTTATAATTTAATAATTTTACTTTACTACTCTTAATTTGATCTTCTATCATTAAAATTGTCTCTATCTCCTAAGCTATTTGAAACCAAATAAAAAAAAAAAGAATAATTGTCATCTAGTTCTTATGCCCCAGGCCCAAGTCATAAAAGAAGGCAATGTCATCCCTGGCCCCCGCCACGGCGTTTTCCGTCTCTGCAATGCATAACTGACAGTCTTCTAAAGAAGCATGGCCTTAGTACTTTTTAGGAACATGGTTGTCATCGAAGCTAGCTCAATTACGTTGAGGTTTCTTAAACTAGTTTCTTTTTTGGGGGAGGCGGGGGTTTGTTTCCAAGGGAAAAGGGGGTAATATTCAAAAATCAAATCAAGTCAGGTCATAAGATTACAAATTTACAAAAGAGAAACTAATGTATAAACTACTCCTAGAGCTATGGAGCGTGACAGACTAATGCCTCTGTGGCAGCGATAATCTCCAAAAGGTGATAGTTCCGAGCTTCCCAGAGCTATGGAAGGGAGACTTTCATTTGAGGAAACAACGCAAGAGGGTTCTGAGCAGAGTTGAATATTGAAGGTAAGTGAGATGGAAGTAATAAAGGGGGTGGAGAGGGATATTACGTATCCAAGGGGATGGTTGAAAATGAGGGTAGTGATCAAGAGAGATGATCAAATGAGGGTAATAATCAAATGAGGCTAATAAAGTAAAATTATTAAATTCTGAAATTCTATTTTAAGACATCTAACTTAAATTAGAATTTGTTAAATTTAATGACCCAATTTAAAATTTTAATAATTCAGGCGTCTTTTTAAGGGATTTTCCCTAAAGGAAATAAGAAAATATTAGGAAATAATCATCTATAAATTATAATGTTGGATGATGATGTCACTATTTTTAAATCAAATCAATATCCATATTTTGGATCAATAATAAAGAAAATTTAAGAAATAATCAAATCATTTTCAAATATGATTACTTAAGCAATTAATTATCAAGAAATATAATACAAGGGAATTAGGAAATAATCATCTATAATGTGGGCTGATGATGTCACTATTTCTAAATCAAATTATCGAATCAATAATTTGCATCAATAATAAATGAAATTTAAGAAATAATCAAATCATTTTTAAATATGATTACTTAATCAATCAATTTTGAAGAAATATAAAAAAAAAATTATAAAATAATAATCAATAAATTATATTTTTTGATTAATGGATCTAAACTGAATCCCCTAGTATTTATTACTCCCTCCGGTCCTAATTATAAGACAAAGTTAAATTTTTTGGAGAAATTAAGGAAGCCAATTAAATCATTTTAGAATATTTATATTTATATTTTTTCTTCAAACTAAGTAATTTGATTAATAAACTAATATATAATCCAAAGATACTAAAAATATAAATACTCTAAAGTGATTTAATTGGCTTTCTTAATTTCTCTAAAAAAGTCAACTTTGTCTTATAATTAGGACCGGAGGGAGTATGTTTTTTTAATCAAAAAACTAAAATTTTGAAATATGATAACTTTTTGATTTATGGGAATAATTTTGAGTTATGATATCCCCTTGATTTAAGCCAAAAAACAAATACCGATTTACAGGTAATATATTTGGGACTTTCAGTATAAAAATATACAGGCCATTTAAAATAGATGATTATAAAATAATTATATGATTTATTATGATTACAAATAGATATTGTTTATTGTGCATATGATAACAAATTGACCATAAAGACTAAACTATATAATAAATAAGGGAATATATAAATACCATTTGGATTAGGAAAACCTTAAAAAGTTTGTTAACACATGAAAAAGATATATAGGTCTCAAGAGACTAACCTGGGACTAAGAAATGTGCTTTTACCAAAATGCCTCTTAAGTTTTTTTTTTTAAAAAGAAAGAACCTTCACCGGTATTGGAGCTTCACCTGCCAACACCACCCCTGGCATTGGAGCTCCGCCGAACGGCACCAACCAGCCAGTGGGCCTCCAACGCCAGCAGTTAAAGCTTCGATGACAACTTGAGTAAGAAGATTGACTACTTGAACTCCTTAAACTCTATTAAGCATCGTTGACAAGTTGAATAATGGTAATGACAATTTGAGTGTAGTCATTTACAACCTCGGGAGCACAAGTTGTCATTGTTTTTCTTCAACTTGTCAACAACGCCGAACAAGGCTTATAGAACTCAAGTAGTCAATCCCATTGCTCAAGTTGTCACCAGAACTCTAGTTGCCAGCGGGGTGGTGATTGGCGGAGCTCTAGCGCCAGTGAGGGTTCTTTCCCTCTCTCTCTCTTTTTTTTAAAAAAAAACTTAAGTGCTATTTTGGTAAAATCATAACATTTCAGAATCCCAGGTTAGTCTGTTGAGACCTATTTGTCCTTTCTATGTATTAACAAACTTTTTGAGGTTTTTCAAATTCAAATGATATTTATTTGTAATTTTCCCTAATAAATATTACATACCTCATAAAGCAATGCTTTACAACCAAAAACCATATTAGATCAACTTTCAATGGTTGAAATCCACCAATATCATTATAATAAAAATCTACCATAGTAAATCTCAACCATTAAAAGTTGATCTAATGGTAGATACACTCAATGGAGAGTAAATGGAGAGAGAAATCAATGGAAACACCCCTCTCCCATAATTAAACCTCTATTTATAGGGTCTTACAATGATTAACTACCTTATTGAAATCTTAACTAACTAATGAGGATGTCAACTAACTAATAACTTTATATACCTCCAATCTAATTAAGTTCCTTTGTACAAGCAGTAACAAAATTAATTATCATGATAATCAAACTATAGATCCGTCTCATAATCCAGGTTCAGGAACCCAGACCGGACCGGCCTGAAAACCAGCTAACCGGCCGGTCCGGTTCGGGTTCCATTTTTTTTAATTTTTTTTAATTTTCTTTAGAATTTCATACTAATAAGTCTAAAATCTTCAATTTCTCACCGGTTTTGTTTGGGTTGAGCTCCGGTTTAGCCCTGGTCTGACCCACTGACCTTAACCCAATATCCCAACCGATTCAATACCCAATTCAGATTTTAATACCTCGGTCATAATAGTCTGTGCAGCCAAAAAAAAAAAGCTATCACGAAAGATATAAATTATATATACACACGTTTTGAAAAAGTCAAATTTGGCAGGTGCAATGTTTTTTCTAGTTTCTCCAATTTTTTGTTTTAGGAGACCCACTTAATTGATTAATTAATTTTGTAAGTTAAAGTTGCTTTTGTTCAAATTAATTATCATGTTTTTTATAAGCAATTAATTATCATGATAATCTGTATATATGCTGTCATATTTGCCAGCTGGCCGATTAAGTGCTTGTTTGGATTAGCGGTGGAGAAGGAGCTTTTTTTACAGATGGGTTTTTGAAAAAGTCAGATAGAAAAAAAGTTAGATTGTATATGTGATTTGTGTTTGGATTGACGGTGGCAGAAGTGACTTTTTTCCTAACCTTAAACCTGTTTGGATTAGCGTTTAAAATGCCTATTAAGATGAAAAATAACTGAAAAGAGCATAAATCTTATTGAATACTACCACTCTTATCCTATTTAGAAGTTTTTTTGACAAAAAAAATGTGGTCCTATTTATAAGTTTAGCTTCAGTTATATGTTGTGATAAATACTACATATAAGTATTATGATAATTTGGTCCTATATAAATATTATTTGTATATATTATGATAATTGAAGTTATAAAATATAAATAAAATTTGATAAAATAAAAAAATTTTAATTATATGTTGTGATAAATACTACATATAAGTATTAATAGCATGAATCTATTAAGGTAATTCTTGCTTCACAACAAAAAAAAAAAAGAGTCTAGCTCGTTGCCAAAGAAAAAAAAAAAAGGGATCTTGTTGTGTATTATTTACTAGAGAAGCTCCTTTTTTCTCAATCAAAAGCTCTAATTTTCAGCTTCAAGGAGAAGCTACGTTTTTTCTGTAAGCACAACAAAATAAAACGCATTTCCAAACGGAGGTAACTTATGACAACTGGGCTTTTGACTGCTATTGAGCTTTTTTCTTGTTCAAACGCGTTGCCAAACAGACCCTAAGTCACAAAGTTGCAATAACTGAGAGTATATAATAATATTCTGAGAGAGAGAGAGTGAGAGAGAGAGAGAGAGAGAGAGAGAGGATATAATAATATGACTTATTAAAATGTATATTAGGTATTTCATTAATATAAGGCATAATGAACTTTTTTAGAGAGATTAATGAAGATAAATAAATTAGTAGTACATTAAAGTATTTATATTTATCTTTCTCACACCAAACTAATTTATCTGATTGAGAAATCGATATATAATCAAATCATACACGACATATTCTATGATAAACTAACTTACTCCTTTTGGTCCTTAATATAAGAGTCAATTGAATTTTGTCGGATAGATTAAGGAAATAAAGTAATTAAATTAAATTATTTATATTTATTATTTTTCTTCAAACTAATTTTTCTGACTTATATACTGATATATTTTCTAATAATACATAACGTATACTATGATTAAGTACTTTATTTTGATTCATTAATCTCTCCAGAAAAAAAAAGTCAACTAGTTCTTATATTAAAGATCAGATATAGTATTTAACTCCTTTAATTTAAAAAAAATAATTAAATCTTATATTAAGAATAAGAGGATAAGGCGGCATTCTCGGAGTCAAGTATAAGTCTTTAATTTAAAAGAGAAAAACATAAGGAAGAGGATCCTCTCAATTGAAGCGCTCTTTTTTTGTTTTTTTGGGAAAAATTGTCCATAAATACCTAATTGAAAGTTTATTTGTCAAATGGGACCTTTTGCACATAGGGAATATTGTTTGAACACGGGGAAAATTGTTTGAATACAATGGAAAATCTTTTACACAAGGGGAATATTGTTTGAACACAAGGGAATATATTTTACACATAAGGAAGATTGTTTGAACATAAAGGAAGATTATATAGGGAAGATTGTTTGAACATAAGGAAGATATATTGCACACAAGGGAAGATCTTTTACACACGGAGAAGATTGTTTGAACACAAGGGAAGATATTTTACACCTAGGGAAGATTGTTTGAAGATTTTTTACACATAGGAAAGATTGTTTGAACACAAGGGAAGATCACATAAAAGCCATATGGTCATTTTACTTCCTATTTTATTTCTCTTAAAGGACTTCAATACCCCAGGTCACATTTAACAATTAATTGTGTTTAAACAATCTTCCCTGTGTGTAAAAAATCTTCCCTTGTATTCAAATAATCTTTCCTATACGCAAAAGGTCACATTTGACAAATAAATTTCTAATTAAGTATTTATGGGCAATTTTCTCTTTTTTTTTCGTGAGTAAAGTCTTCTTTTTTAATTGTCTCACATGTTGTTACGTCATATTTATGAATTATTAAGCGGCTTTTGTTTATTATTATTATTATTATTTTTTGAGATGCCACGATAATTATCCTAAATATGAAACTTTGAATCTGTCCTCTAGTGCTTAATTTCTTTATTTCGGGGACTACAAGTAGTTATCAACCATCTTAATTGTCACGCTGTCAAATTCGCCAACCGAGTCAGGTCAAAAAAAAAAAAAGTCCCGCCTTATCATTAGGGGTGAGTATGGTGCCCAGGAGCTCGGTATGTCCATCCGAGCTCGGTCAAAAATTACCCTGCCCAGCCCAAAAAAAGTGGCCCGATAAAAATTTGGGCATCTTTGGGCAAGGCGAACTATCGGGCAAGGGATACTGCCCTGCCCATTTGACCCTGCCCTGAAAATTATATACAACTTATTTAAAATATATATTATTTTATATAAAATAAATAGTATTTTACACATTATTTTATTTAATATGTGTGTATATTATTTCATGTTTATGAAATATTTTATATTATTATTTAATATCCATTCACCACAGTTTACATATTACTTATTGCTTTTTTGATGGACGTGATTTTTTGATTTGGATAGATTATACAAAGCATTAAAAAGTTGAGATCTAAGACAAAAAGTTTAGTTTCTTTGAAGTCTCTATCGCAATTGCATCTATTCATATCAATCAATATTCATATATAAACACATATTACTTCACAATTTATCATGTAATTATTAAGACGTGTTAGTTTTTTTTTTTTAATTTCAACACTTAAGTTATAGATTTATTTTAAGATATCTCAACGTGTGAAATTATGGAATGCATTTGAAGTTTTTAATAGTATTTATTAAGTGTAATTGGAGGTTTTGTACAGTGGTATTGTTTAGGAAGTTACCACTTGGGTAACTTCCTATTATTTATTTCATGTTTATGAAATATTTTATATTATTATTTAATATCCATTCACCACAGTTTACATATTACTCATTGCTTTTTTGATGGACGTGATTTTTTGATCTGGATAGATGATACAAAGCATTAAAAAGTTGAGATCTAAGACAAAAAGTTTAGTTTCTTTAAAGTCTCTATCGCAATTGCATCTATTCATATCAATCAATATTCATATATAAACACATATTACTTCACAATTTGTCATGTAATTATTAAGACGTGTTAGTTTTTTTTTTTTTAATTTCAACACTTAAGTTATAGATTTATTTTAAGATATCTCAATGTGTGAAATTATAGAATGTATTTGAAGTTTTTAATAGTATTTATTAAGTGTAATCGGAGGTTTTATACAGTGGTATTGTTTAGGAAGTTATCACTTGGGTAAGGAAACCCGCCCTGTCCAGCCCACCCTTACCCTGCCCAAAATTGTTAGGGCTTCTATCGGACAGGACCGGGCATCAGGTTGTAAAATGTAGCCCGTTCATCCTTTGGGCTAGGCATCGGATAGAGGTCTCGCCCTGCCATGTCCACCCCTACTTATCATGTCCCAAAAGTCTTCTATTTTAATCAGGTCAGAAAAAACAAAAGAAGTCTTCTTTTTTTATTCTCTCACGTGTAGGCACGCCGTATTTATGAATTATCAAGTTGCATTTATTTATTTTTTGTGATGCCACAATAATTATCAAGAACGTCAAACTTTGGATCTGTTCTGTAGTGCTTAATTTCTTTATTTCGGGGGCTGCAATTAATTGTTAAAAATTAATCGTCATGCTGTCAAATTCACCAATTGAATTAGGTCATAAAAAATAACCAAGTGAGTTGCATACTTGCAATAAGTGATAGTATTATAAAATGACTAATTATAAAAAAGCACAATTCTTACCCCATCCTTTCATCATCTTCGTACGTCATGCGGCCCACTGATCTGTCCAGCAAAAATGTCAAATACTTTGGGACATATACTTTAAAAAGACAACGCATTCTGTATGTGCAACCTACCCCTTATGTTTCACACTTGTAAACTTGTAACATTGTATAATTTTGTCGGGCAAAAAACCATTGTTTAATTTTGTCTTTGAGGTTACAAAAATAACAACTACCTTAGGACATACATTTTAAAAAGACAACGTATTCTGCATGTGCAACCTACCCGTTATGTTTAACACTTATATACTTGTAACATTGTATAATTTTGTCTGGCAAAAAAAAAAAAAAAACACTGTTTAATTTTGTCTTTGAGGTTTAGGCCAAAAAAAGTTTTCATTGAGATGACACAATGAATGAATGAATTCTAAACAGACTTTAGATATATGTTGATGAAAAAAAGGTTACAGTGACAAATATATATTTTTTGATAATATTATCTAATATATGATTCCGGGTTTATGGTTGCCCCTCCCAACAAAAATATCCCATATGAGACTCGAACTTCAGACCCAATGGGGTCTAGCGAGGTCTTACATTGCTAAACCAACTCTATATTAGTTATAGCGATAAATATATTTGAATGCTCATTTTGAAAATTCAATGCTTTGGTGGTTTGAATTCTCCTCAGTTTGTTCATTTTATTTTGTCTTTGAGGTTATGGAAAATTAAAAAAAAAATTGTCTTGCTGGTAAAAAAATTTAAAAAATGTCTGAGTTGCCACGATTGATAGTTAATTATAATCAAATTATAGATATATTTGCTTAATTGGGCCAAACCATATGAAAAAATATATTTTTTGCTATTAGGAAAAGTGACAAAAATTCTATGAAAAAAAGGAAAAATGACAAAAATGTTTGGACACATTTAAAAAAAAGTTAAAATACTAGGTCTGTGGCACAAATAATTATTAATTAATTGTAATAATAAAATACTTGGCCATCAAGACACCCGTGATTGAGAGGACCAACAATGGAGAGTATTATAATTGGGCTAAGATGTAAATTTATTCTGGAAGTTTTCACTGAAAAGTAATATTGCCTGCGGAGTTTTTTTCAGGCTCAAAATTACCATAGAATTTTTAAAATTTAGTAATGTTGTCCCATACCATTAAAAAACTAATGTTGATTGTTAAAAAATTCATGTTGACAATTAAATTTTTAACTGAAAATGATAACATTGTTTTTATTTTAACACTTTTGGGGCAATATTGAACTTTAAAAAACTTCTAGAACAAATTTGTACATTAACCCATTATAATTTTTTTTTTTTTGGTAAGGATTAACCCATTATAATTTATAATGTCAAAGTCAGATTGTTAGGTGTGGCATTTTTTAATGTTTTAAACCACGTGCACTTCCTCGGCTCCAAAGTCATGGTTGTTTAAGGTCGTGACATATTTGTTAAAAAAAATATTACTTAATATAAGCGTCTTATATATTGACACTGTCCCCTTTGTTTACCATCGTCCTTCATCAGGGTCCCATGACGAAGGTGAAAAGCCAAGTTTCGAGGATCAATTTTATAATCAAATCTTTAATTTGAAATGGAAAAAAAAATTTAATGGTAACTAGAGTCTTGTTCTTGTTTTATTGTTAATTCTTTCCCGTTGTCCATACTATATACATTTTCAAGTTTCTTTTGTTTCATATTTTGAGGTGCCACAGTTATTAAACATCATGGCCCTGCTCAATTTGAATTGAGGCAGCAAAAGAGGACCAAAGACTCGCTTCATGTGCAACCTGAACCTAGTAAGAACCAAAGTTATAGTTGGGCCTAAGCTATACAATAGAGGTGTTTAGGCCCAAATAATTGTAACTGGGACAGAAATAGAATCACACGGTAGTTCATTTATAATCATGTGGGATACAAGTTCAAATTATGAGAAGCACACTTATTGAGATGATTTTAACCTTAACACTCTCAGCTTGATAGAGATTAGGCTTAGGACCAAAATGATTTGGGGATACTCTGGGTTCATATCAAAAAAATAATCATGTGGTGTGCTTTAACTTTTACTACCTTCGGTCTTTTTATATAAAATATAGTTGGGGAATTGGATTTGGTCCTAAATATAATATAACAATCCTTGTTGCTTCCTAAATTTGTAATTCAATTTTTAAAGTATCCATATTGATTACACATATTGACAATCTTTCCATCTAAGGATAGACATGATTAAGAGTGATACCTTAGGGAAATCAACTCATTTGTAACAAATAACTAAATTAATATTAAGGACGGCAGGTTGTATTTGTTATGTTGTTGCTGTCACGGAGAGAGGGTAAGTAGACTGTTGATATGTTGGCATAAAAAAAGAAATAGGAAGAAAACATAGGAGTATTGAGCAATATGAAAAATTGAAGTCTAATACTACAATTAGAGAGAATTCCTTTTATTTTTTATCGATATAATAATATTTTTAGGAAAAAAGATAAGAAAATATCAATGAAATTTAAAATCCCAAGTCAGTCTTGTTCCCTATAAGAGTAGAGGTATTAACTACAAGAATATAGTAATTATCAACTTATTTTAGTAGGAAATTATTGATTTAAAATTTTAAAGTTTGAGCGATATTTTCTTCTCTTTTCCCCATATTTTTATTGCAAATTTGGATGTGACAAATAATGGGGGTGGGCACACGCATGGTGTGCTTGGTGTTGCCCAATCCTTGGGTGTTGGGTCAGGCTGAAACAAAGAAAGAAAAACAGAAACATAACAGACAAAACTATAGTCGACCTGATGATTGGGCCAACAGAGACATTGTGGTAGTGAAGCAAGCGCATTATTGAGGGGTTGGGAAAACGTGGATCTGTAATTTGTGAGTTGTGAAGAAGATGACTAGTATGTGAAACAACAAATGTTAGTTTATGAGTTAATATTGTTATTTGGAATATGTTGTGAAGAAAACCATAGAACTGAAAAAGGCTATCATTTTGCAAAAAGTGTCAAGAACCAATCCTCCAGAAAGAAATCAAGCTCTTAAAAGTGCAATACAGACCTAGGAATTGAATTTATCTCTTCCAATATGCCTTCATGTGAAGCTGATTGTGCTTGAAGCATGGACGGAGTGCAACACTGCTAATGTCTAGTTTAATTAGAATAATGGAGATGGTAAGGACCAAACCTTTTATTGTATGGTTGAAGAGGCCATTACACAAGACTTCTAACAACTCATTCTTTGAAATGCATAAGCTTTTAGGTCTAAGCCAAGGAACGGTTATCCCTAACCCAGGCAGTGCCTTTAAGGTCATAGGCTTTTTAATGCAGATTGATGAGGAAGAAATATTTTTATTTTATCATTTAAGGCATGTTTAATTTTTTGTGCTTATTATGGCTTTGTTATTAAAATAATAGGGTTAATAATAGTTATTCATATAACTCTGCCCCACCGTCCTTCTCATTTAAAGCCATGCGTTACTCGGTGTACATCTATGCTACTACTGTGTTATGGTACTCATGGCTTTAAATGTGTCATGTGCTAACCCACCCCAAAAATCTTAAGCTCTTAGGAGAATGTCAGGAAAACTTTATGATCCTGATGTGCAATTAATGTTCTCAATTTTGTGCTTTAGTCACTAACTTCACAGATGCATTGGGTATCCTCAACTTCTCCAAGTAGTCAATGTTCTGAAGTAATCTGTTCACATGACAGGAAATTTCCACTGGAATTTTGAGGATGTTTCAAAATTAATTGTGTGCATGATGATGTCTGGACCCTTTCTTACAGGATATACGCAGGTACTATTCTGGAGAAAGATGAGTTTTGCTGATCCTTGTTGGATGAGTGCCAAACAAACATAAGCTTGATTTTTCTGCCTTTTTAATTTGTTAGACTCTGAATGATTGGTATGATCGAGAAATTGATGCAATCAATGAACCTTATCGACCAATTCCTTCAGGGGCAATATCTGAGAATGAGGTATGTTAGTTATTAAACTGGGATTCATGCATGCTTTCCTGTTGCAGTTTTTCATTGCCTTAAATTCTTCAGGTTATCACACAAATATGGGTGCTGTTATTAGGAGGCCATGACTCATCCCTTTGATATTCATCCGTTTTCTTGGTCAGGAGAGTTTATCTTTATGCATAGTAGTTAACTTCCATCCGTATGATGCATACAAGACTATAGAGGGGATTCTTGTATCAGTAATTAATGTTTGCTTAAAAAACCTAACAAAATATTATTCTTGCTTGAGTTTATTGTGAGAAATCAGACGGGAAAAACTGAGGGACGTTTTATTCACCCAAAATAATTGGGAACCTGATCTTTTTGTTTAATTTAAATCTAAAGTCTACTACTGTCAGGATCCGTGCCATGATTCTAAGGTTTTGTAACCTAGTTCCTAATGATAGGTGGGATGGCCAGGCTTTGTTTGGAATTCTTACACCTGATATCGTTGTCCTCAGCCTGCTATACAGCATAGCTGGAGTATGTAGTAGGCGTAATTCAGCAGCTTGTTAAATTTGGCATCTATCGCATGTTAAGTTTTTTGAAAGGTCTGTAATATTGTTACCTTGTACATGTCAGTTGGGAATTGCCATTGTCAATGACTTCAAAAGTGTTGAAGGGGATAGAGCTCTAGGACTTCAGGTTGTTCTTTTGTCCTATCTTTTGATTTTTGTAACCAGTAATCTTTGTGGTTCTACAATATCTAACCTTGCACATTAACTGAAACAACCGCTGCCACCTGACATTTCAATTCTTCCAACAGTCACTTCCAGTTGCATTTGGTACTGAAACTGCTAAATGGATGTGTTGGTGCCATTGACATTACACAGCTATCTGTTGCCGGTGCATTTTAATCTCTAATAGTTTTTTTGTTTATTCTCTAATAATTTCCGTCAAAATGGCTATACTTTTCGTTAACACCATACACTACCTCCGGCCCTAAATGTAGGACTACAAACTAGTTAGTTTAACCTGAACTAGAATAGAAAGTCTGATTTGGTTTTTATGCAAGGAGTTTATTCACTTCCATTTTTTCAGGATATCTTCTTGGAGCAGGCAAACCATACTATGCATTGGCTTTACTTGCCTTGATAGCTCCGCAAGTCATTTTTCAGGTAAAGCATAATCGAAGTGCAAACATTTTTTGTTCCTCAGGTGGTGCTCGGTATATGTGGCCAGTTTTCTGAGTAACTGGAAACATACTTGTTTATGAGAATATTTTTCCCACAATAAAACATTAAATACGTGAAAATTCCCTTATGGCATCATTTATATTTTAAATATCTACTACAGATTGAGAAAACAATTGTCTGTAATAATAGAAAATAGCTGAAGAATGCACGCTTATGTTGTCCTATTCAGCCAGATTTATAGATGTTGTCATCTTACTGGTTCTTATGTGTTTCAGTTCCAGTACTTCCTAAAAGACCCTGTAAACTATATAAGTATGATGTTAAATATCAGGTACGTACATATTGCCCATTGGACTTCTAAGAACTAAGCTTGCAGTTTCAGCGATAGAATGTGGTGTTCTTTTTTCATCCTTTCGACTTTATTGTAGAGAAAATGAATTGTGAAACCTGAAGCCATTGCTAGTCTTCTTCAGATTTACCTAGCCTTCCATAACAATAAATGAATAACTAGGGATATTAATATTTGATTTTATTGGCACGCTTTATATTCATGCATATAATACTTCCTTGCTAATTTATGTTTACTTAGTCTGGATAAGAAAAGTAAATATCAGGGATAATTCATTTCATTCTCTTTTATCGTGTTCATTTCTTCTATCTTTCGCCTCCCTCTGTGTGTCTCAACTTGCTCTATACTATTATTAGGACTTATGATTAAAGTGGTTTGAATTACGTTTTCAGGCAAGCGCACAGCCATTCCTTGGGCTTGGTCTCCTGGTTACTGCTCTAGCAACTAGCCACTAGTCTTCAATGAATCAAATATGCAAGATATACCGAAAGGCATGCATGGAGAAAATAAGCATGGCGAAGTGAAACATAGCCCGCACACTGGTAAGAGGGAGATTCACTAATATTAGATTGGCTTTAAGTGCCTGCTAAAGTGAAGTCTAAGCAAGGCTTGTTCTCTTGTGCTTAATTATAGTTTCAGAAATTTTGGTTGCTGTGGGAGTTTAGGTTGAGAAATCCATTGGATACAAGTGCTGTCTGTTGCAACTTTTGTAATATATGCACTCATCTTTTTATAACCTGATTTGTCTTGCAACCTATGTTAAAAACCATTCACATCACTGCCCATCTCACAATCAAATATATGAAAGATCCCAAAAGCCTAGAAGGGAAATTTACAGAAATATTGTGATTTGAATTGAAATCTGCCAAGCCTTTCATCTACTAGAAATTTGAAGGTAGAAGTCATTGGATAAGGAAGTGGACAATAATGTGCAAAAGTGGCTACATGTAGCAAGGGGCACGATCACTCCCTTATTGCATTTTCGTTTTGAATTTTGCCTTTGTCTCTAAACAACCTCCCTATAGCGTAGTTTTTAATTCTTTTAATCATCCAATTCTTAATGGAGTCGTGAAGTGCAGTAATTCTTGAAATCCCACGGAGGCTGAGATACTTGAGATGTATTTGTGGACCACTTTTAATTGAGAAAATTAATAATTAAATTGAGCCTGTATTAAGCATGGCTATTATTGATAATGGATTTTAAAGTAGCAGATTTTTCAAATAAATTTTGAAAGAACAAGATAACCAATTTTCTGAGTAAGTTCGCCAGAGCTAAAATCGTCATTAGAGTCATGAAAATCCCAATTGGGCAATGATCGCAGCGGAATAACGTTAGGCGCGATTAGATTTGTATGGCATAAGTTCTGGACATGACAAAGCAGCGACAGTCTAGACTTTTGACGACACTCAATTAGAAAAGCTTGCCAGATATCATGTAGGTGGTGGAGATCTTGACTCGGGATCGAGAAGGTATTGGCAGAGGAAAGTTTCGAATTGTGATCAAAGGGGAGAAGAAAGGCCAGACATTGGATTGATCATACGGTGGAAAATCAAGATTCGTAAGCCTTCATTCCATGAATTCTCAAAATGCAGTCGTTTAACCACAAAAGCGGCTGGACAGCAAAAAGATCCAATGGGCCTTGGAAAACAATAATTCAAGAATAGCCTGCTCTTGATAACATCTTGATAAAATTAAAATGAATCTTGATTGATAACAAATGATTCTTTACAAGATACAAATTAACCTATTAGGGTTTAACAATGATCATGCCTCACTTGAGGGTGATTAACAACTAACCCAAACTCTAAAGATTTAGGAGAGGCTTCCCTCTTTAGAGAGAGACTCACATTAAACTATCTTTTAATATGGTGTGGATCTTACTATCCTACACACCTTGATCCATACAATTAAACCTCTATTTATAGGGTTTTAAAAATATTAATTACATCCTTAAGATCTCAACGAACTAATGATTTTAAATATCTGATACATAGATATTCATTATTGGACTTGTAAGAACTGAGCTTGCAGTTTCAGTGATAAAATGTGGTGTTCTTTTTTAATAAACAAAATAGTAAAGTTTCCTTGAAACTTGAATAACAATAAATGAATAATTACAAGATCTTAATATTGATTTTATTGACATGCTTTCTTTTCCAGTTTCCTCTTTTTCCAGTCAAGTATACACACGCATATATTCATGCATATAATACTTCCTTGCCAATATATATATTTACTCCGTCTGGATAAGAGAAGTAAATATTACTGTAGATATAATTCATTTCAACTTGCTCTGTAATTTTAGCTTACATAATTGAAGTGGCTTGATGAACTACGTTTTCAGGCCAGCGCACAGCGATTCTTTGTCCTTGGTCACCTGGTTACCGCTCTAGCAACCGGTCACTAGTTTTCAATGAATCAAATATGCAAGATAGCAATGCTATCTGGAAAAAAGGAAATTCGCAAATATTAGACTGGCTTTACGTGCATGCTAAAGTGAAGTCTGATAAAGGCTTGTTCTCTTGTGCTTAATTGGAGTAGTTTAGGAAATTTTGGTAACTGGGAGTTTAGGTTGAGAAAGTTTGAAGCTTTAGACGACAAATCCACTGGATACAAATGCTATTTGTTGCAACTTGTAATATATATAAATATATGTATGTATGTATATATTATGTATAGTGTTATGTATGTATGCATGCATCTTTGTACAACGTTATTTGTATTGCCATCCATGTTATCAAAAAGCCATTTACATCACCGCTAATCCCAATCAATTGAATGATCCCAAAAGTCATTAGGAGGGAAATTTAAAGAACTATTGGGATTTGAAATTAGGCATCATCTCCTGATCGATTAGGACGATATTAGTATGGGTCACGTCGAATTAATTTTTCTGTAAAGCCCAGTTAACTTTAATGAAGCCCATAAGAAATTTTAAGGTCTTAGAATAAAGAGAAAATTTCAGAAAAGCGGATTACCTTCAATTGAAGGATATCCATGCTTAGTAAAAAGAAAATTTCAGAAAAGTCTTAGAATAAAGAGAAAATTTCAGAAAATACCCCAAAAATATCAAAATCCCAAATCAGTTTTATTTACGCATCATATCATAAATCGTAAGATTCATGATTAATTTTAAGGATGATAATAATGTAATTCTCATGCAAAAGAACATCAAAAGTTTGTACATATTAGGATTTTAAATATAAATAACACTTTTGGAAAAAATAAATAAAAAATAGGGCTTTGATTAGGATAAGTGAGAGGGAATCACGATAATCATAAAAGTAAAAGAAAATTCTTAAATAAATTTTGACTAAATCAAAAAAAGAATACGAAAAAAGGATTTTCTAAAGTCAAGTCTAGACCCGATTCATCCAGAATCATAGCAATTGCTAGCATCGTGCGATTCTTACGATTCCGACTTGTATCGCTCATAAAATTGCAAGATACATGCTAAGTAAGATATATCAATAGATTCATATCTTTCCCACATATTTTTTAAATCGAATTGTTAGATACGACTCGAGATTTATGGATTCTAACTAGCATGGCCCACAACCATTGCTCTCTCTACAAACTGAATGCTAACATTGCACTCGCTTACAAGTCAAAACCAAGATTGGATTGAAAGAGAAGGTAAAATAACGAAAGAAAACATGATAGAAAACAAAAGGAACCCACCATTCACCATCTTTTTGTAAAGAGTTGGAGATAATGAAAAATTGATGATAGCCCAGTTGTTTTTCTGTTTTTTATGTAATGGTTTTTTTTTTTATGAATGAAAAATTCAGTTCACATTTTTTAAAAAAAATACTCAAGTTAATGAACCTGGTTCGGTTCGGCTGAGGTCCCAAGCATACAAAACTGAACCTGATCGGTTTTATATATAAAATAAAAAACCAAACTGGACCTTATTTTAATTAATCGAATTTAAACATGCACGATAGTGGTCAAAATATTGCAATAATTCAACGATTCAGTTTTAGGACGCGGTAAATATAACTTGAACGGAAACCAAAGAATCACCAAGGATTCAAGGAACATACATGTATGCGGGCTTTTGGTAGGGATACATGAATGAAAAAGCCAATGTAAGGCGGTAGATAAGCCGCCAACTTGCCCGACTAAACTAAACGAATTTTATTTCCGCTTGCGGGATTTGAAACCGAGTGCTGATCCCCAATTGAGCCATCAAAAGCCAAACAAAGGAAACAAGTTCGCCACCTTTACTCAGTAACTGCACGTGCGCCACAGGCCTGCAATGAGTTGCAGCATATGACAGCAATTCCACCCACACTGAGCTTATGAACTTCCATTTCTGACCATGTAAGTCTTTTAACACTTTGGTCAACCTACACGCATCAAACAGAACGGACCTGCTACTATACTGATATATCCCAATTTTATCATAATATTGAATATCATATTTAGGGATTTTATCATTAATTTTTGGGTTAAATAGCATTTATTATGATTAAATTGAATTAAAGATGATTGTGTGAAAATAAATCTTAAAAAAACATATATTTGTTATAATCTTGTAATTACTTTGAATTTTAAATAAAGATATTACAAGATATTGATCTGAATTGTAGGTCACAGTTTAAAAGGAGGAGTTGAGGGACCAAAATGTAAAGATTTTTAAGGACTGAAGCAGAAAATAAGATTCTACGTGTGGCTCCAAGAGAATTCTGACAGAAAAAGGGCACTTTTCTGTAATATTGGCTGTCACTTTCAGAGAGGAAAATATCAGAGATAATTACAGAAAAGTAACCCGAATTTGAAAAACGCTAGTTGGGTCCCAAAATCGAAGATCACCGCTGGAGCTGATTCATTTGCTCTCGGAGGAAATTACAGAACAGAACCCCGAATTCAAAAATTGCTGTTTTGGTCTCAAAATCCGATAATCAGCGCCTTAGCCTCTGGAACTTATTTCTCACGAATTCTCACACTGATTATGGGGGAAAATCAGATCTAAATACAATCTTTGAAGATTTTATCCCAACTTTAAGAGAGATTTGACCTAGATTCAAAGAGAAAAGGAAATTAATAAAAGGGATGGGAAATTAGAGAGGGGACACAGAGACGCACAGCCGCAGACCACAGACGCAAACGGAGACACCACAGACACGAACAGCAGGCAGAGACGAGATCAGAGGAGCAGCCGCAGACGAGAATCGCTACCTACACCAGCACTACCGTCGATTCTTCAACAACGTCTCCTCCTTCTCTAATCTTTTCGTTCCATCTTAATTTATGGGTTCTTGGTGGCTGCAACTCCTTGAAGCGGTGATGAATTTTATGATGAGAGGCTAAATTCTTTTGTGCTTTTTGGAGATGGGAGATTGGTTTGAGCTCCAGAGATACATTCAGGGGAGTTATTTGTTTTAATCCTTTTATTTAACTATGTAACAGATTTCCTGAGTTAGGATTTTCTTTTGTTATGTGGTTAATTTACTGAGATTGCGAGTTGTTTATCTTAGTTTGGATTGAACAATTGTGATTTAAATTGGATTATGTGATTTGAGATTTAAATTTCTATATTCCCTTTTTGGATTAATGTGGTTGTGCTATTCTTTCATAGTTTGAATGAGTATTATGATTACTTTGATCTTGTTTGAATATCTTAGTTGAGTGTTCATTGTTTAGAGGAATAAGTTGCATAAATCCAATCCTAAATTGCACACTAAGTGGTATTTAATAGTGTATTAAGAGGTAATTATCTAGCTAGAGTTCTAGGGGTAATCACCAATTAATATACTAGACTTAACGAGTTGTTAAGGTTTAATTTTTGACTTAGTGAGTGTTTAATTCCCAATTCAATTTGAGCAAGGATAACCTATATTCCATTTTTCCAAGAAGCATTCATCATTAATTTGTTTAAATCAGAATTTCATTAGTTATCTCAACAATTTCTCAAAAATCCAAAAAATAGTAGTCTAGTTTATTTTCCATTATTAAAAAGAAAAAAAATCAATTTAAAACCCATCTTAATATTTTTGTCACTTAGTTTAGATTAGGAATTAAATTAAAGGCTCCTCAAGAGAATACGACCCGAGTTGTGCCCTTCACTGCATAATTTGGTTTATTTTGATTTAACCTGAGGCGACTAAAGGCTTTAAATCATATACCCTTTAGCTTCACTGGGTCTAAGAAGTCCGCAAGCTTCCATCAGAATCTTCTCTGGGTCCTTACGTTTCAGAATATTTCTTTTACTGATGAAGAACCTTTTGGCCTCTTCACATGTGTCATCAAAGATTAATTGTCCAATTCCTCCTTCCGTGGGTACCAAATTAGGTTGCATCACAAAAAGGTATAGCATGTAATCTGAGAGAATCTTACTGATTTCTCTTTCGTGCCTATTCTCATCCTCATTATTGGCATCTTCGGTGTAGCAGAGGGTAGTAGCGATGTGGCACAATAGCAGGCTCTCATCAAAAGCAACTTGGCCGGGATCCATAAAAGGCTTCAATCTCTCTCGGATTTCTCCATTTTCAAGCCCAAAAGCAACTTGGTCGAGAACCCCTTCACCTCTAGCAGAACATATGCTTCGCATTCTCTCGAAATCAACCATAGCATGCTTAGACTTATCTCTCAGGCTTTTGAAGATACATTCCCAAAGCTCTTTAAGGAATGGGTTTTTGGACTTGTACTTCAATGGAAGAAGTAGATTTTCTCCATCACATTTTTTGACAACTTCATAGACAACAGTTTTTACAGATGACCCAAAAATACAATAGCTCTCACCCCTTGGAACTGATTGGTCTAGGCTATAATTTATAACATTGTGCCCCGAGATTGCTCCGGACCATCTGCGAGAGGACAGTTGATGGCATCCTTTGTAAGGCCCATCCTCTAGTTTTGACCACCTTGGCATCTGCCGTAGGAGGAAATGTGCCAAAATATTTTCATTTAAAAATTTGTGAAAGGCAGTTCGTAATTTTCGTAAAGAAGAAGCGCCGTCGGAATCTATTGGAGATTCAACGGAAAGAGTAGCTATGTAATCTGTGAAAATGTGAATGGCAAAAGCCTTGAAGTCTAGCAACAGAGCGCCATACATCAACGCATAAGTGATCCTAACATCCATCACTTGGAAACCATTCTTCTCTACAGTTGCGAAGGATATGAGAGCGACCACAGTCAATACAAAGCAAAGATACTTACACCATTGCCAGAGCTGGCGGCGAACTAGAGAGGCCTTGGTGTAGAAAAATTCATACATGAAATCAAATTCAATTTCTATGACCCTATAAGCATTTTCTGGATCATCTCTTGCGAAATATTGATGGCTTTCACGGTGGTCAGCGGAGGTGTAGATCATGTCAACGATGAGACCACGGAACTTTTGGAAGAAGGAGTGAGCTTCCTGCACCTGCTTGAGATAAGTAATATGTTCCTCAGGGCTTTTGTTGCCATCATTCGGAGCTGGCAGAACAGCCTCATCATTGGATGTGTAACGATATCCAGGAGTCTTAAGTATTTTGACAGGAAGCCCGGCCTCTTTTCTAAAAGAGTGTTCTTCCATGAGTTTTGCATAATCGGGGCTGGGATCGGGTTTTTGAACCAGCGACTGCCTGAACTTATTGATGGAGGAGGCGGACAAAGTGGCAATTCTCTCTGCGTACTTGCCTGTTCCGGCAATAAACATCAACATGGTTGGTATACATAATGTGTTCCCAGGAATTGTTGACAGGAAGACACAAGCTGCTGTGCCCAACTAGAAAACAAGAGCAAAAAGGTGCCTAAGCCAGAGCTCGTTGTCTTCTAGAGTAAAAGCACTGATGGTATAGGGGCCACCAATGTGTAAGAGAAGAAATGAACTCCAAAACGCCATGAGGTGGAATTGGTCAGTGGCGGAAGATTTTCCGGCTTCACTCTTGTAGATGAGTCTGACACAGTAGCTGGCGGCCCAGTCGGCGAGAAGGTAAGCCAACCAGACAAACGATAAGAAGAAGCTGCTGGTACATTTTCTAAAAGGAGAGCAAAAGATGAGGAAGATCTGGAGGAAAAGGCTAAGGAGGATACATAGGCGAATATTCCACTCACCCAAGGATGAAAAAATTTTTATGAAGAAATTTACAATATTGGTGTTAGATGTCAACGACAATATCTCTTCTCCGTCAGGAATATCGTCCACCGCCAAAGAAGAATGTGATAAAAATGTATAGGATTAGAAAATGTTTCAACAGTTTCATATTGAATCTCTTGTATATAAATATACACTTGTACATTAACATAAATGAGTATTCCTGATTTATCTAAGTACATGGTACCAGAGCCTATTACTTCCGTTCTCCTCTGTTTTCAGTTCCCTTCTATTTTCGGCGAAGTTCTTGTTTCGATCCCTTAGTTCCAGTTCAGATCCCTATTCATCGGTGTACATTTAAGAAACACGCGCCTCCCCAAAACCTTCCCCAGCCTCAAATCGGTCAGACCCTGAAACGGCGTCCTGAAACGATGGAGCATGAGCTCTCACGCGCCTCCAGAAGCCTCGCCATCTCCACCACGCGCCTGTGGGTAGTCATCTCTCCGGCCACCTTTTCCGACGAGTCTTAGGTGCTTTGCGATCGATTTCTCGAGCCCGTTCCATTCTCGGTGGCGGTATCCTTCAGTTCTACACTTGGTGTGTTGGGTACCTCTCACTATTTGCTTCGGTTGTGATATACTTTGAGCTCCTTGTTTATTACACTTTGAGCTACTTTGGTTGAGTAAATCTCATATTGTGACAATTATTGCTTTGTCTTCTATCTACGGTGGTGTGCTTAATTTCGTCTTCTTGTGGCTTGGTCCTTATTGGTTGTTCTTATAATTCTTAAACTTTATATTAGTTTAAGAATTGTTTGGTTCCATTTGTCTTCGACATTTTATTCCCATAATATAATTTGTGACTCTCGCCTCTTTGCTATTAGTCTACATGGCTGAATCTAAGCACTCTGATATGTTGCCTATGTCTGCTAAGATTACTGCTTCACAATTGAACTGGACCAACTATAGTGATTGGAACAAAACCGTTAGAGTTTATATTTTGGGGATTGAGATGGAGACTCATTTAACTGTGGATCCTCCTTCTGGTGATGAAACCAAACTTTTGTCTTGGCAAAGAGCAGATGCTCGACTTCTGTTTCAGATTCGAAATTCCATTGAACCACAGATTCTATCTTCTGTTAACCATTGTAATACTGTCAAAGAAATTATGTGTTATCTTGAATTTATGTTTTATGGCAAAGGAAATATTACTCGGGTTCATGAAGTCTGTAATGGTTTTTATCGTTCCCAACAGCAAGACCGTTCATTGAAAGATTTCTTCTTGGATTTCAAGAGGATGTATGAAGAAATGAAGGTAGTCATGTCTCCACAAGCAGATCTCTCAACTCGTATCAAGAACTTGGAACTTCAGGCTATCATAAGTTTCCTTGAAGCTTTCAATCCGTCTTATGAGACTATTCGTTCTCAGATTCTGTCTAGTCAAGAGCTTCCTTCTCTTGAAGATGTTTTCTCCCGGGTTCTTCGTGCTGATAGCTTGATTCACTCTTCTGTTGATCCAACCGCAAGTGCTCTAGCTGGGCGTGGCCCCTTTGAGAACAGGAATTATGGGTACAAACAAAATAACAATCCTCCTATAATGACTTCTGGCAGTATTATCTATAATTATTGCAAGGAACCTGGACACATTAAGAAAAATTGTCGAAAATTGCAAAATAAACAGCAGCGTGATCAACAGCATGGCCTTACTCATATTGCCCAGACACCTGGTACCTCTGATTCTGGATCTGGATCCTCTTTTGCAGGGGCCCTAGCCACACGTACTCTGTCCTCTGGTCTTACTACTGCTTCAACTAAGTGGGTCATTGATTCTGGTGCCACCGATCACATGACAGGTTATCATCACTTATTCTATTCATGTGCTCCCTATGCCAACCCGTCATCCATATGTGTCGCCAATGGTTCTCCTATCCGTGTTACTGGCTCAGGCACTATTAAACCAACTGCATCCCTCTCATTATCTTCTGTTCTTAACGTTCCTGATCTCACCTTTAACCTTTTATCTCCAAGTAAACTCACTCATCATTTAAACTGTTTTATCTCACTCTTCCCTGACTATTGTTTAATTCAGGATCTAACGACGAAGCAGATTATTGGTAGAGGTTATGAATCTGGTGGGCATTACATACTTGATGATCAGGTGCCACGTTCTGTTGCTTGTTCTGGTGGGTCATCTCTCTTTGAAGTTCATTATTGTCTTGGTCATATGTCGTTGTCCTCTCTCCGAAAATTGTATCCACAGTTTTCTTCTATGTCTACTTTAGATTGTGAGTCATGTCGGTTTGCCAAACACCATCGTGTTCATTTGGCACCTTGCATCAATAAACAGGCTGCGTCCCCCTTTGAGTTAGTACATTATGATATTTGGGGTCCTTGTTCAGTTCTGTCTCAGATCAGTTATCGTTATTTTGTCACTTTTATTGATGATTTTTCCTGAACCACCTGGCTTTTCTTAATGAAACAGTGTTCTGAATTGTTTACTCATTTTCATAATTTTTGTGCTGAAATTCAAACCCAGTTTAACATCCTTGTGAAAATCTTACGAAGTGATAATGCAAAAGAATATTTTTCTGCACCATTCACCGATTACATGCAAAGTCATGGTATTCTTTACCAATCCTCTTGTGTTGATACCCCTGCTTAAAACGGTGTTGCTGAAAGAAAGAACCGTCATCTCTTAGAAATTGCTCGAGCTCTCATGTTTCATTCCTTTGTCCCTAAAAGTTTTTGGGCTGATGCTGTATCTACTGCCTGTTTTCTCATTAATCGCATGCCTTCGGCTGTTCTTGGTGGGGATATTCCGTATTCCACTCTATTTCCTACAACTAAGTTGTTTCCAGTTGATCCTAAAGTCTTTGGTTGTGTTTGTTTTGTTCGGGATGTTCATCCTATTGTTAGCAAACTTGATCCCAAGTCCCTAAGATGTGTTTTTCTTGGCTATTCTCGAGTTCAGAAAGGTTATCGGTGTTATTCTCCTGATCTCCGTCGTTACCTTGTGTCCACTGATGTTATGTTTCATGAGTCCTCTTCTTTCTTTAAGACTTTGCCCGTCTTTGAGTCTTCCTCTGTCATGGATAATTCGGATGATCTCTTAGTATATCCTGTCTCTGTTTCACCAGTACAGGCTACTGTTCCGGATCCTGATATCATCAATGATGTTGATGTTGATGTTGACAATGATTCACCTTTGCCAGCTCCTGATTTGCCAATGATTCTGTTGATGACTCCTTAGTTCCTGCTTCTGTTTTTGCTGATTCTCCTCTTGCTGTTGCTGAACCACTTGTTTCTGCTTCTCTTGGTGATACTTCTGATAACCTACCCATTACACTTCGTAAAGGTACCCGTCCTCATTGTCCTCCCAAACGTTATGCTGATTGTACCTATCCTATCTCATCTTTTGTGTCCTATCGGTCTTTGTCTCCTGTTTCATCTTCTCTTGTGGCCACTCTTGAATCCATCTCTACACCTACTTCCCTTCACCAAGCCCTAGCTCACCCTGGTTGGCGTGCCATAATGGAAGAAGAACTCTTGGCACTAGAAACAGCTGGTACCTGGACTCTTGTTGATCTCCCTCCTGACAAGAAAGCCATTGGATGTAAATGGGTCTTTGTTGTTAAGACTAAGGCTGATGGTTCCTTGGAACGCCTAAAAGCTCGCCTTGTTGCCAAAGGATATGCCCAAACATATGGTCTTGATTATTCTGAGACTTTCTCTCCTGTGGCGAAACTCACTTCAGTTCATCTTCTTGTTTCTTTGGCGGCCACATATCATTGGGCTCTACATCAATTAGATGTTAAGAATGCGTTTTTGAATGGCGACCTTCTTGAAGAAGTTTATATTGAGCAACCACCTGGGTTTATTGCTCAGGGGGAGAATAGGAAAGTGTGTTACCTTCGGAAGTCACTATATGGTTTAAAGCAAAGTCCTCGAGCCTGGTTCGATAAATTTTGTGATGTGGTCAAGAAGTTTGGGTTACGTCAGAGAAAGTGTGATCACTCTATGTTCTACCAACAATCTGATGCAGGCATGATTCTTTTAGTAGTATATGTTGATGATATTATGATTACAGGAAGTAACTATTCTGGAATCTCAGAACTTAAAATCTTCCTGAACTCTTACTTCCAGACAAAAGATTTGGGATCATTAAAGTACTTCCTTGGTATTGAGGTTTTGAGAAGCAAGAAAGGTATTCTTTTGACTCAGAGAAAGTATGTTCTTGATCTCTTAAAGGAGACTGGAAAACTTGGAGCTGCACCAAGCAGCATCCCCATGATTTCAAATCCCTTTCTGGATCTTGATGCTAGTATGTTTGATGTGCTTCCTGATTATTTGAAGAAGAGGATTGATCCAGAGAAATTAAAGTCGTTTCTATTTCCTGAGAGATATAGAAGACTCATTGGGAAGCTGAATTATCTAACAGTAACTCGTCCTGATATAACCTTCTCTGTCAGTAGGCTAAGCCAATTCATGGCATTACCAACAGTGGCACAATGGGAAGCTTTAGAACACATCTTGCATTATTTGAAAGGCTCTCCAGGTCTTGGTATTCTTTATATAGATTATGGGCACACTAAAGTTGAGTGCTTTTGTGATGTGGATCATGCAGGATCAAAGGCCACAAGATCCACTACGGGTTACTGTGTGTTTGTTGGTGGAAATTTGATATCTTGGAGAAGTAAGAAACAAGGGGTTGTGACAAAATCAAGTGCAGAAGTGGAATACAGAGCCATGTCACAGTTAGTACAAGAAATTGTATGGGTTCTTCAGCTTTTGAAGGAAATTGGCATCATCACAACATTACCTACAAAACTATGGTGTGACAATAAAGCAGCACTTCATATAGCATCAAACTCGGTGTTCCATGAACGTACTAAACATATTGAAATTGATTTCCACTTTATTCGTGACAAGATCAAAGAAAATATTGTATCTACAGGGCACATACGGTCCGACAACCAACTGGCAGATCTTCTGACAAAAGCCTTAAATAGGACACGGGTTGAATATCTTTGTAACAAGTTGGGCATGATAAATATATATGCTCCAACTTGAGGAGGAGTGTTAGATGTCAACACAATATCTCTTCTCCGTCAGGAATATCGTCCACTGCCAAAGAAGAATGTGATAAAAACGTATAGGATTAGAAAATGTTTCAACGGTTTCATATTGAATCTCTTGTATATAAATATGCACTTGTACATTAACATAAATGAGTATTCCTGATTTATCTAAGTACAATTGGAAAGGAAGCCATACTCGCCAGAAAATACGGTGTAGATATAATAAATATTACTTATTGTAGATATAATAAATGCAAGTGTGGTGTGACAACAATGCCAGCATTGAAATGGTAAAAAACTCAGTTTATCATGATAGGACAAAACATGTTGAGATAGACAGACATTTCATTAAATAAAAGATTGAAGCAGGTATCATGAGATTGTCCCACATACAATCTGATGACCAAATTACAGATATTATGACAAAACCACTAAGCAGAGCCAAGTTTGAAGGATTTAGGTGCAAGCTGGGAATGATCGATATATATTCTCTAGCTTGAGGAGGAGTGTTAGAAGTAAGAAGGGATTTCGGTGCAAGCCTGACATTTTTGACTTGCACTGAAATCTTTCTTCCATTTCCTCCAATCTCTCCGCTGTCTCTGTTTCTTTCCTACGTTGTTTCCCCTTCTGTACTTCTATAAATACCATTTGTACATTTAGTTTTTTATATCAATGAATAAAACATGAGCTCTTAAGCTCATAGCTAGCAAAAGCTATAGGATGACCATTTTGTGACAAAATCGCTCCCAAACCAGAACCAGATGCATCTGTTTCAATGACAAAAGTATTATTAAAATTAGTAAGTACAAGCACCGGAGGGGATGTCATAAGTTGCTTAAGAGTTTGAAAAGCATGGCTAACTTTAGGAGACCAAACAAACTTAGCATCTTTTTTCAATAACTTTGTCAATGGACGACTAATAGAGCCATAATGCCTTATAAAGTGCCTATAATAACCAGTGAGGCCAAAGAGACCCCTCAACTCGTGTATAGAAGTAGGCACCAGCCATGACAATATAGCTTCTAACTTTCTAGGATATGCTTGAACTCCTTTCATTAAATGGCCAAGATAATCAATCTGTGTGGCTGAAAAAATACACCGAGAAGCTTGAGCAAAAAGCTTATGCTACCGTAATGTCGATAAAGTTGTTTGCAAATGCTTCAAATGAGTGGCCCAATCTTTGCTATACACCAATATATCAGCAAAGAAGACTAAGATGAATTTCCATAAAAATGATTTAAAAACAGATTTCATGAGACCTTGGAAGGTAGTGGGGGATTGGTGAGCCCAAACGGCATAACCATAAATTCATAGAGCCCCTTATGTGTTTGAAACGCTGTATTGGCAATGTCATCTTCCTTCATTCGAATCTGGTGATAACTAGCCCTTAAATCAAGTTTAGAAAAAAAATGCAGCACTTGTTAATTCATCTAACAGCTCTTCAATGACAGGTATTGGAAACTTATTCTTAATTGTTGCTTCGTTAAGCTTCTAAAAGTTAACACAAAAGCGCCAAGTACCCTCTTTATTCGGTACCAAAACCATAGGAGCTGCAAATGAAATACTACTCTCACGAATTATGCCATTATCAAGCATTTGCTAAACTTGCTTCTCAATTTCTTTTTTCTAAACAGGGCCATATCGATATGGCTTACAACTGATAGGTCGATCAACCAAGAGTAGAATAGAATGATCAAATATACGAGGAGGGGGTAAGTACTTAGGCTCTACAAAAACATCACTATAAACATCCAAAAGTTGTTTCAACTCAGCTTGTTGATTCTCAGTAAGTGGAAACTCTAATTGTAAATCAACTTGCAAGTGAGAAGGCACATGAATCAGATAGAGATGATTAGCTACAGTGAATTCACGGATAGATAATATTTCAGAGCATAATTCTGTGCTATAACCAAGGCCCCAAAGCTTAATTCGTTTTCCATTCAGAGTAAACTCAAATAATTTTAGTGACATATCCATTGAAAAACAACCAATAGTTTTGAGCTATTGAGTGCCCAAAATCATATCATAACCTCCAATCTTCATGACAAGAAAATCAGCTGTAAAACCAGAACCCCTGTTATTCTCTGCAAATTCTTGTATTTCATCACATTTTTCTCATATATTTGTGGTTTTAAACTTAAATTGTGCATAAGTTTTATACATATGAAGAAAAATGTGATACGTTGAAAATACTTGAAAAAGTGCAAATTTTGAGCTAAATGTATAGGGTTTTAGATTAAATTGAAGAATTGAAAAGCTCATAAAATCCTTCTCTTTGTAGGAGGATGATGACAAGAAATGAAAGCTTACATGAATCCTTGGAGGTGAAGAAAAGAAGAACAAAAGCCAAGAGGGAAGATCCAAGTAGCTTGAAGGTGTCCCCGGTTGCTTTTGCTACGCCACAGCGAAGCAAAAGCGAAAGCACATCAAAAATAGGCCTTTCTGACCGCGTACGCTGTGGGTTCGCTATAGCGAAGCGAGGGCAAAGTCACATAAAAAATAGGCCCTTCTGACCGCGTACGCTGTGGGTTCGCTATAGCGAAGCGAGGGCAAAGTCGCGATACTGCAACTGTGCGTTTTGAAAAACTGATGCATCAGCTGACTTTTTAACCTAATGGGGGCGCTGAATTGAAGCTATTCTGCACAAGGAAGAGCTCAAGGACTACAAGGAGGCTTCTTGGAGAGCTTGAGGAGGATTTTGGTGCTTCTTGGAGGAGATTCTTGGAGAAATTCAAGCTTTTTCTTCTCTTTTTCTGGTTTTTCCCCTCTTCTCTTCTATTTTGCTGATATGGTCATGAGTTCATTGTTGAGTTGTTGGTTTGTATTGATCATGAGTGGCTAAAACTCTCATTTAGGATTACTTCTACTCATTGTATGGATTAAAAGTACTATATTGTCTTGCTTTTGCTAGTTGTTGAGAATATATGTTGATTTTTCTCTATGCTTAATTACTATCTTATGCTTGATCACCATATGATTAGTTTAGTTCAATTGAATGATGCTTGAGAGAGCTATTTTGGTTGTAGAACTTGAGAAAAATCATGTTAGACTTGAAGTTTAGGGATTAAATGGATGGTTTGTTATTAGAATAGAGATATATCTAATAACCTAGCATAGTCTAATGAAGAATTGATTTGGGAAAGATGATTTTTATTAATGATAGACAAGAGATTGAACATTGTTAATGAAGATTAAAAATCAATCTTGACTTGAGAGAGCTTGATTGATGATCTTAGTATCTTTGACTAGCATATGGACTCACACAACTAGCATAAGTGAATCAATTGCATAGTTTTATGAAATACAATGAGGAAGAAGTAATCCTAAGCCTTTAACCCTTGAAGTAGAATCAATTTTACAATCACCTTTGTTTTACCTTATTGTTTTTAGCAAATTTCCTTACTTGACATACTCAATTTCAAATGATTTCATTCAACCTAGTTAAGAACATAGTTACAATAATTAACTCACTTTCGTCATAGTCCTCGTGGGAACGATCTTTACTTATCATTTTATTACTTGCGACCCGTGCGCTTGCGGAAGCTAAACGGCGAACAAGTTTTTGGCGCCGTTGCCGGGGACTATTGACTAAAGTCTTTCGAGTTAAGTAGTGTAATTGTGTGCTTAGTTACGCTTGAATCATTTTCCTCTTATTGTTTTACTTTCTTAATTTGCTTTGTTTTTAAGTATAGTTATAGCTATAGTTCTTTTTCTTGTTTTCCTTAGTGTAGTTCTATTAGTTGATAAGTTTGATACTCGTTTTAAGATTCTTGACTTGTAGGTATTTGAGCTCCGTATGCAAACGGATTTGGAGATCGTTCTTGACGGTGCTCTTGAAGAATATTTTTCTGAAGACTTTGAAACTGAACCTCAAGTGCAACCTCTTCAAGGACCTGAACCTTTGCCCGTACAAGAGCAACCGAGACCACCACCTCTTCCTTATCCATTTTACAATATGGCTAATCCTAATGATGATAACTTGGAGCGCACTTTGGATGAATACATGGAACAAGGAAACTCCACCTACCAGTTTAGCATCCGATTTCCTGCTATTCAAGCTCGGAATTTTGAGTTGAAGCCAATCATGCTTCAAATGCTCCAAATGATTGGCTTGTTCTCCGGAACTCAGAATGAAGACCCTACTGACCATTTGACACGCTTTGTACAAGTGTGTGAGAACTTCAAGTTTCAAGGAGTAACTGCAGATGCACTCCGATTGCGCCTCTTTCCTCTATCACTTGACAAGAAGGCAAGAGCTTGGCTTACTGCTCTACCTCCTAACTCCATTACTACTTGGGATGAAATGGCATCTAAGTTCAAAGCAAGGTTCATTCCAAGGGGTAGACGGGCTGTTCAAAGAGCTGAACTCTTGGGTTTTCAACAACAGCCCGGAGAACTTTTTCATGAAGCATGGGAGAGATTCAAGGAGCTATGGCGTAGTTGTCCTAACCATGAACAGAAGACCTATGTTTTGCTTGAAGCCTTTGCATCCGGATTGGATGTGCCAACTTCCAATATGCTCAACAATGCCTCTAATGGTGGAATTGGCAAGATGAGAGTTTGTGATATCTCACAGTTGTACGAGGACATCGCCTCTAGTTCCTTGCAACAATCTGAAAAATCACGTTCTAGCTATAGAACATATAAGGAACCAAGTCCTTCGAGTAGTTCTAATGTGTCTAAGGAAATTGTTGCTCAACTTGAAGCAATGGCTAAGAGATTTGATCAACTTGAATTGAAGATAGAGAGAAATTCGTCCAGGAATGTGAATGCGATCCAAGCTCCAAGTCCTTCATGTGAAATATATGGAGAAGCCCACTCCTCTGAAGAATGTTATCATACTATGGAGTCGGTGAGTTATTTGAACAATAATCAAAGGTATCCACGTGGCAACCCTTACTCTAATACTTACAACAAGGGTATGAGGGACCATCCTAACTTCTCTTGGAGGAATGGACCTAGTGAGAATCCAATTAATCCTTATGCTTCTTCTAGTAAGCCAATGCATCCACCGGGTTTTGAGCAACCACCAAAGCCACAAGAGGGTGATTCTGAGACAAATAAACTCTTGAGGCAACTTATCAAGAGTCAAGAAGGCTTAGTTGGCACAGTTTCCCTTCATGACACAGCAATCAAAAATCTTGAGATACAAATGGGCCAAATTGCTTCACACTTGAGTGCTCAACCAAGAAATGGTCTTCCAAGTGATACTATTCCCAATCCTAAGCGAGAAGGTAAAGAAGAATGCAAGGCTCTTACTCTCAGGAGTGGCAAGACTTTACCCGATGTTCCAAGTATGGGTAAGGCTACAACAAAGCCAAAGGATCATGTTGTGGAAGATCTTATCCTTAATGACGAGGTTGTTGAAGAGATTGTGGTCGAAGAAGAGGAAAACAAGAAGAGGAAGCAAACTGAAGTAACCTTAGATGAGGTGGTGTCAAGCAAGCCCAGTGCTCCTGACAATATGGATGAGAAGAAGAGAAAGACCAATACTTCTCCTCCATGATATGTCCCACCACCCCCTTTTCCACAAAGACTCAAGAAACATCAAGAAGATGGGCAATTCAAGAAATTCATTGAGATGTTCAAGCAATTGCATATCAACATTCCCTTTGCGGAAGCCTTAGAGCAAATGCCTAAATATGCTAAGTTCATGAAAGATGTCCTCTCAAAGAAAAGAAGATTTAATGAGTTCGAAACGGTGGCTGTCACCAAGAGCTTCACTGATGTAATCAAGCAACTGCCGCCTAAGTTGAAGGATCCTGGGAGCTTTTCTATACCCTGTCATGTTGGGGGTAAATTCTTAGGTAATGGCTTGTGTGATCTTGGCTCTAGTGTAAATCTTATGCCGTTGTCTGTGTTCAACAAGTTGGGATTAGGTGACGCTAGACCTACCACGGTTACTTTGCAATTGGCCGATAGAAGCTTGTCTTATCCTAAAGGGATTATTGAAGATGTCTTAGTCAAGGTTGATAAGTTCATATTTCCAGCTGATTTTATTGTACTTGATTTTGATCCGGATAGAGAACTACCTTTGCTGCTATGAAGGCCATTTTTAGCTACGGCTAGAACTTTGATAGATGTGGAGAAAGGTGAGTTGACTTTGAGGGTGGCCGATGAGCAAGTTACTTTTAATATGAATCAATTGATGAAAACCCCTCATATGCATGAAGACTGTTTCTTGCTTGATATGATTGGTCTGGTTACACAAGATGAATTTGAGTCCTCTATGATTGAGGATCCACTTGAAGCCGCTCTTCTTGATATTGATTCTGAGGGTTTTGATGTAGTGGAATGCAAGGCTATTATGGATGCAACAACTCCTTATCATAAAAGGAGGATACCCTTTGAGTCACTTGATTTGGGTTCTAATGACCGACCAAAGTTAAAATCTTCTTTAGAGGAACTACCTTCACTTGAGTTGAAGGCATTGCCATCTCATTTACAATATGCTTATTTGGGTTCCAACAATACTCTTCCGGTGATTATTGCTTCGGATCTCACTATTCAGCAAGAAGGGCAATTAGTTGAAGTCTTAAAAGCTCACAAAAGGGCTATTGGGTGGACAATTGCTGATATCAAGGGTATTAGCCCCTCTATGTGCATGCACAAGATCTTTTTGGAAGAGAATCACAAGCCTTCCATTGAACATCAAAGAAGACTCAACCCTATTATGAAGGAAGTTGTGAAGAAGGAGCTTCTTAAATGGCTCGATGCTGGCATTGTATATCCTATTTCTGATAGTTCTTGGGTGAGCCCAGTCCAATGCGTCCCCAAAAAGGGCGGTATGACTGTAGTGGCTAACACCCGTAATGAACTCATTCCCACTCGCACTGTGACCGGGTGGAGGGTTTGCATGGATTACCGTAAGCTCAATACGGCTACTCGTAAGGATCACTTCCCGTTGCCTTTCATTGATCAAATGTTGGACAAATTAGCTGGAAGGGAATTCTTTTGCTTTCTTGATGGTTATTCGGGGTACAACCAAATAGCAATCGCTCCGGAAGATCAAGAGAAGACTACATTTACATGCCCATATGGCACCTTTGCGTTCAAGCGCATGCCCTTTGGCCTTTGCAATGCACCGGCTACATTCCAACGGTGTATGATGGCTATTTTCGCTAACATGATAGAGCATACCATGGAAGTGTTTATGGACGACTTCACTGTGTTTGGTGATTCATATGAAGAGTGCTTAGCCAACTTAGCTCAAGTTTTAAAGCGGTGTGAAGACACTAATCTTGTGCTTAATTGGGAGAAATGCCATTTTATGGTGAAGGAAGGCATTGTGTTGGGCCATCGTGTCTCCAAGAAAGGTTTAGAAGTTGACCGGGCAAAGTTAGAGGTGATTGAACAACTTCCCCCACCTATCAATGTTAAGGGTGTGAGAAGCTTTTTGGGCCATGCAGGATTCTATAGACGGTTCATAAAGGATTTCTCCAAAGTCACTAAGCCACTCTGTGCTTTACTTGAGAAGGATGCCGAGTTCAAGTTTGATGATGCATGCTTAAAAGCTTTTGAAGAGTTGAAGAGAAGACTTGTAACTGCTCCTGTCATTATGGCTCCGGATTGGAGTTTACCCTTTATAGTCATGTGTGATGCTAGCGACTATGCCGTGGGCGCTGTACTTGGGCAGAAAAGGGATAAAATCTTCCATCCTATTTACTATGCAAGTAAGACACTCGATGATGCTCAAGAAAACTACACTACCACTGAGAAAGAACTTTTGGCTGTGGTGTATGCATTTGCTAAATTTCGGCCTTACTTGATTGGTGCCAAAGTGGTTGTTCATACTGACCATTCTGCACTACGGTACCTCTTTAGTAAGAAGGACTCTAAAGCAAGGTTGATTCGATGGGTTTTGCTCTTGCAAGAATTTGATCTTGAGATTGTGGATAGAAAAGGCTCTGAAAATCAGGTTACCGACCACTTGTCTAGGTTGAGTACTGAAGCTCAACATGATGGAAATCTTCCTATTCATGAAACTTTTCCGGACGAGCAACTCTTTTTGGTGTGTCATTCTGAAACTCCTTGGTACGCTGACATAGTTAATTACCTTGTGAGTGGAATTATTTCTGAGGACTTGAGTTATCACCAACGGAAGAAGTTCTTACATGATGTCAAGTTCTATCATTGGGAAGAACCTTTCCTATTTCACTATTGTGCTGATCAGCTGATTCGAAGATGTGTTCCAGAAGGTGAGCAACAAGATGTATTGAAGTGTTGTCATTCCTCTGAATATGGAGGCCACTTTGGAGGTACCAAGACGGCTGCAAAAGTCCTGCAGTCTGGGTTTTTCTGGCCATCCTTGTTCAAGGATGCGTATGAATTCGCTCTATCTTGTGATCGGTGCCAACGGGTTGGCAATATCTCTAGGAGGAATGAAATGCCACTCAACAGCATGTTGGAAGTGGAATTATTTGATGTATGGGGGATTGACTTCATGGGACCGTTTCCCAAGTCCTTCAACAATCAATACATTCTTGTAGCGGTAGATTATGTGTCTAAATGGGTTGAGGCCATTGCTTCTCCAACAAATGATGCTAAAGTAGTGGTCAAATTCATGAAAAAGCATATTTTCACTCGTTTCGGTGCTCCAAGGGCTGTTATCAGTGATGGAGGCACCTACTTTTGCAACCATCAATTTAAATCCCTTTTGAAGAAGTATGGAGTGAAGCACAAGGTGTCTTTAGCCTACCATCCTCAAACAAATGGTCAAGCTGAGATTTCCAATAGAGAAATCAAGAAAATCCTTGAGAAAACTGTGGGTATCACTCGAAAGGATTGGTCCATGAAGTTAGATGATGCATTATGGGCCTATCGCACCGCGTACAAAACACCTATCGGTATGTCTCCTTACCGGTTAGTTTTTGGGAAAGCTTGTCATCTTCCTGTGGAGTTGGAACACAATGCCTATTGGGCTATTAAGAAGTTGAACTTTGATGAAAAGGAAGTGGGTGACAAGAGGCTCTTACAGCTTAATGAGCTTGAAGAATTTCGTTTTCATGCTTATGAGAGTTCAAGGCTTTACAAGGAGAAGACAAAGCGGTGGCATGACAAAAAGATTGTCTCTAAGTCTTTTGAGCCGGGTCAACAAGTTCTCCTCTATAACTCTAAGCTGAAAATCTTTCCGGGAAAGTTAAAGTCTAGATGGTCTGGCCCTTTCACTGTGGTTCAAGTCTTTGACAAGGGTGTTGTGGAGCTAGAAGGACAAGATGGTGAGAGATTCAAGGTCAATGGACAGCGGTTAAAGCACTATTGGGGTGGCACGGTAGAAAGGGAAACCATCACTCTACCGCTCACTGATTCCACTTAACAAAGAGAAGAGTCAGGCTGAAGACTATAAATCAAGCGCTTCTTGGGAGGCAACCCAAGTTCTCAACACTTTATCTTGTCATTTTTCTGTGCTTTTTGTGTGTTTTAGTGGATTTATGTTTGGTTTTACCTTTTTGTAAGTAAGAAAGGTTTTCCCATGGCTGGACGAATTGCATTGCATTGGAGCTACAAAGTGCATTTTGATACAAGGAGTTGGAACTACAAAGGGAAGTACACCTAAAATTTTGCATTTGAAACTACATGCTTGAATATCATTGCTGTTGCTTTAATGTTTGTCTAAATGGTGAATGTAACTTGAGATGGAATTTGTATGGGGTGAATGAGGCTTTAGGATTGACAAATATGTTTTCACCATGTTTGAGTACATTATGCTGCCCTTATGCCTTTTGATGTGGATCAATGGTTTGTGAAGTGAGTTGGGTGCTATTTGTGGAATTTGGGGTGATTTGGGAATTATTTTATGCATTTTTATTGTTTTGAGGTGTTATCATAATGTTTTGATGTGATTGAATGGTGTGTGATAAGATCAAGGTACCATTTGTGGAGATTGGGTGAATTAGGATGCTTTGAGAATCTCATTTTGCTGTCAGAATTTTTATTTGTTTGCTGTCATACTTTGCTGTCACTTTGCTGTGGCACAGCTGCAGCAAATGTTTGGTTTTTCTGTGATGTGCTATATATCTGTGCTTGCTGTTGCTTTGCTATGGCATACTGAAGGCAAAAACAACCCATTTTTCAGTGCTTCTGTGCAATTTTCCTTGGGTTCGCTCTCGCTTCGCTATAGCAAGGTCAAGGCAAACACATGCCATTTTTTGGTCTTTCTGTGCAATTTTCCTTGAGTTCGCTCTCGCTTCGCTATAGCAAGGTCAAGGCAAACACATGCCATTTTTTGGCCTTTCTGTGCAATTTTCCTTGAGTTCGCCCTCGCTTCGCTATAGCGAGGTCAAGGCAAACATAGGCTAATTTACACCCTTTCTGTGCAGCCGAAAAAAAAAAAAAACTTGTTTTTAAAAAAAAAACAAAAATAAATAAAAAAATAGAAAATTTTTTTTTAAAAAAAAAATTAAAAATTCTTTGTTTTTTTTTTTTAAAAAAAAAACCAAATTTTTTTTTTCCTTTCTACTCCTCCCTCGCACTCCCGCTCTCTCACTCCCACCTCCACTCCTCCACCGAGTTCCCAGCTCCTCCACCGTCGCTTCCCACAACACACCACCGCCACTCCGAATCAGATCCACCGTCTCTCACTCCCGCTCCTCCACCGAGCTCCCTTCCGATCTTCACATCACCGAACTCTCTCCCACCGTCGACTACCCCCATCACTCACCGAGACCCTCTCCCCTCTCCACCGTCGACCACCGTGACGCCACCCCCAGCTCCGTCACCGATCTCCGTTCTCCACCGCTCTCTCTCTCTCGGCCTTCCCACACCTCTCCGCAGCTCACCACCGTCGCTTCACTCCACCGAGTCCACAATCCTCCTCCACCGTCGACCCAACGCTCCTCCTCGTCATCGAAGATGCACCCACCGCTCTCCGCTGCTCACCGCACTCCCCACTCCCCTCCACCGTGAATCCGCTCCATGTCCGTCGCCCTCTCTCCAGCCCCACCGTCGACCACCGTGGCCCACCATCGAACACCCAGATCCGTTCCCCAGCTCCTCCACCACCAGCGCCCTCCATCTCCGCCCACCGTCTTCACATCTCACCACCCACCTCCCCTCAAAACCAAAGACCCCTCCTTTCCTTCTCTCTCATCTCTTCCACTCACGCTCACGGTGGTTGAAGTCGAGCCCTCATTCACCTTCCTCTCCTAATTTTCACATTTGTCCATTCCTGCGACAAGTTCGGTCTAGTTGCATTTGGGTGATATCAAGCTGTAATCTTCAAATTCCTCATTCAATGCTCTGCTTGTGTTAGTCTCTTTCAGCTTCAAGGTAACTTCTAGCTTTAGACTTTCTTTTGCTTCTGGGAAGTGTGTTTAGGATTAGCTATGAGGAGGTTAGGCTAGGATTTAAATTAATGCATGTCTTGTAGGCTTGACCAGCTGAAACTCATCCTGGGCTTAGCAATGTTGTAAACTGACTGATGTCTTATGCTTGGGAAATCCTTGTATATGCCTAGTTGAGCTTGACTGATTTAAAAAGTTACTCTTGGAGTTTCTAAGTAGCATGATGCATGTAAGCTTGAATTGAGGTGGTTAGTTTGGGTTGGACTATTATTAGGAAGTATGATTCGTGACGTTTAGGTTTGGACAGATGGATGGCATAGGACTTACATTATAATGAACTGCCTATTTTGGATTTTGAGACATTATTGTTGAGATTGACACTGTTGATGTTGATGAGAATTAGAACTTCAATGTCTTTGTTGGCTCGCCCTTGGTGAATTCATTTTGACACATTACTCTTGGATCCTGTTTTGCTGCTTTCAGTATTTGCACTAAATTCTGTTTTTATATCAGTCTGGATTTTGAGACATTAGTGCTGATGTCTTTTGTGCATACTGAAAAGTGGTTCGAGAGCCTCTTAAACACACTTATTAATCAGTTTTGTGAGGTCTCCTTTTTACCACATTACTGCTTGGGATCCTTTTTGCTAAATTTGGATTCTGTTTTGATGTTGCGAAATAAAATGCTGATTTTTCATGGTATTTCAAACAGTTGTGCGTATTGCCTTGGTTCTATTGTTTAGTAGTTGCAACTGAAAACGAACCAATATGAGGCAGACGTTTTGCACTAAAAATTTGACACAAGCTTTGCGCTTAACTTTGTATGTGAGAACCAAATTTCACATCCTCTTACTGCTTTCACAATTTATGGTTTTGTGTTACATGATTCCAAGAGTTCCGTGCTTGAGATTGAATTTGCCAACTAGCAAGTCCCCTCCTTTTAATCTGAATGGATGGAACTTCTGTTGAGGGTGACTTTCAGGCTTGAGGGACTGTTGAGAGTTGAAGCATTTGGAAGTGAGGATAGGTATAGGATTGGAATTATGAATTGCCATGTTGAGGTTCTTAGAAAGCTGTAAGTTTGGGGGAACTTTTTCTTTTTAGGACTAGTGTTTCTCTTTTCCTTTTCTTGTGGTAGTTGTGGATTGTTCATTGTTTTTGTGTGTGTTTTCTTTGGTTTTGATTTTTGCAGATAATGACCAAGCGCCGAGCTGCTCCTAAAAAGCCAGCGCCTAAACGGAAAAAGGCCGCTGCTGCCCCTTCAAGTCCTGTGCCTCCCCCAACTCAACCACCTCCCTCCACTTCTGCCCCCGATTTGCTAGATGTTGTCAAAGAGCTCATGAACTCACGACCTTTGCGTCAAGAGCGAGAATTCCCGCCTAATACTCGGTTTAAGTTCTACAAGTTGGCCACAGAAAAACATGGTTTAGGGCATATGTTGGCATCGCGGGCTACTGGCAATGAAACTTTTGTTCGCCATTTCTATTACTATGCCAATTGTTACGGCATTTCGTCAATGCAGTTGAGAGATGTCCCACCTTGTGGCAAGAATTTCATCAGTCCGGAATTCATTCGCCAATTCTATGATCTGCCTTTCTATCCCCAATGCCAATATCATCTTCTGAAGAAAGAGGCTGAGAATTTTCCCTTCAAGGAAATTGCTGATACCTTGGTCAAACCAGGTGAAACTCAATGGTATCGACCTCGAGGCAAGCAAATATATCTCAAGCAAAGGAGCTTGAATGAAGAGGCCCGCATCTGGTTGAACTTTATTACTTTTAATGTCACCCCTGTAGGCAATAGCAGCACTGTGCCGAAGCTAACTGCTTTGCTTATATTCCTCTTCATGACGGGTCAGCGTGTGAAGTTAGAAAACATCCTTTATGACACCCTGTACAATTGCGCTCACGCTAAGAGGAAGGGCACTTATTTGGTTCTACCCCATCTGATTTCTGACCTCTTCACCAAGGCTCAAATTCCAGCCTCCTCTGATGATATTTACTTTCAGCCCGCCCCCCCTTACCGGTACGATCAAACTAAGTTAGATCACAAGGGCCCGGCTGATTTGGATGGCGACCAACCCCCACTTACCTTACGTAGTCTCCATGATGAGCTTTTGCTAGCAAAAAGGGAACGTGCGAAGGAGCGCCTTCACCGCCAGCGCATGGAGACTATGCTGGAAGGACTCACAAGCAAGATGGGTGTCGAGGTGCCACCGAGGGTTGAGAGTGATGAGGAGAAAGCCCCATCCCCACATCACCGAGGGAACGAACTTGTGGTTTTTCGGGATCCAGCTGAGGAAGAAATTGGTGAAGATTCTGAGTCTAGTGTGTCTGAGAGTGCCGATGATGATGAGGTGGTTTCTGTTGGGGAGGATGAGGATCTTGGTTCTAGTCGAACTGCTGATGCTGATACCTCTGAGTCAGAGTATGATCCTGCAGCTGATTCTACTGATTGACGAGACCCCTCTGACTGTTGAAATTTTTGATGCTTGTTCTTTTTGCTTCCTTGTGTTTTCTGACATCTTTTCAGTGTAGGAATTTCAAGTTAGCACTTCTGTGCCATTCCATTTGGGTTCATGCGCATAGTCTGTTCTTGTGTGTTGTTCGCTACTAATGGCTAACAGTTGTTTTGTGTGCTAACTGTCATTATCACTGGCTGTTCCTATGATAGGCTCGCATGCGGGCGTTGATGCCCTTTGTTTGATTGGATTAGTAGTTGCCATTGAACCTGTACTGTTTGATGCATCTGCGATTGCTGTGCATATTACTTGTGTATGTGTCCAGGTTTGTGAATGTTTGTGACAGTGGGGACACTGTTGGTTTCAAGTTTGGGGGAGGTATATTGTGAAAATTTTAAAATGTGAAAATTTTGAAAGTGAATAGCGAGTGTACAGGTATATACAAGCAGTTTTGATGTATGTTTTGATTGAAAAAAGGGGTGAAATAGATGAAATTTCACAGACTTAAGCCTTTGCTTGGGAAAATTTTAGAGAAAATATCTTTTGAATTGGTTAAATTGTTTGTTTAGGATTGCATAAATGGTCCGATGATTGGATAAGCTGTTTAGCATTATGCTTGACAGGAAGTGTGATTAATATGCCTTGTTGAATGAGTTATAATGTTGGAGTGAGTTTCTAAGGAAATCTCTTGAGCATAATCTTGCACTATTGGAGTCAGGGATGTTTTGAAGGTTTTTGTTGAAGAAACTCTTGGTAAACTAGCTTATATACCTATTTTCAAAGGTACAATTTCCAAATCCACTTTGAAATTTTTCGAAGCTTATTGTACATCTCATATGGTTTTGAAAAATGATCTAGGCATTTCGTTAAAAAGCGTTTGAGCCTTTCAAGCTATCCTACATTGTGATTCTTCCATTTTGAACCCAATCTTGAGCCTTTATAGAAAAACCAATATAAATATTCTTTTTGAAAACCAATTCACTGCCTAAACCCTAACCTGAAAAACCATGATATACCTTGCTTTGAGGGGAAAAAAAAAATCTTATCCAGAAATGAGGGCTGAATAAAGTGTACAGAAGCCAAGTTAGTTCAAATTTGTTGAAAAAAAAAAGAAAAGAAAAAAAAAGAAAAAGAAAAGAAAAGAAAGAAAAAGAAGAAAGGAAGTTAGTTCATTTACCTCAAAGTTTTTGTATTTATTCCTTTTTCCCTTCCATTCAAAAACCCTAAACCCATGGCCACGTTACAAGCCTAAAAGTCCTTTTGATTTTGATACCATATGAGGTAACTTGTAAGTAGAGAAGGATGAAAAGAGGATAGTGAAGTGGTAGAGTTGAAAATTTGTATATGAGTTGGAGTATTATGTGTGACTGAGATAGAATCCGGAGAAATGTCTTTTGATTCCAATCACACACCCACACTCGAAGGACTCTTGAAAAACTTGCTTAAAGATTATAAGACATTCATCTTGGCATATTCTCTCAAGTTCCTGTTTCGTGTGATCTTTAGAGCAATGAATGAGGACATGAACATATCTGCAATTTAGATAAGCAACTTATGAAGTCATGTTACATGGGTGAATTTGCTTGAGGACAAGCAAAAGCTTAAGTTTTGGGGAGTGTTATTCTCTGGAAATTCTTGTATTTCATCACATTTTTCTCATATATTTGTGGTTTTAAACTTAAATTGTGCATAAGTTTTATACATATGAAGAAAAATGTGATACGTTGAAAATACTTGAAAAAGTGCAAATTTTGAGCTAAATGTATAGGGTTTTAGATTAAATTGAAGAATTGAAAAGCTCATAAAATCCTTCTCTTTGTAGGAGGATGATGACAAGAAATGAAAGCTTACATGGATCCTTGGAGGTGAAGAAAAGAAGAACAAAAGCCAAGAGGGAAGATCAAAGTAGCTTGAAGGTGTCCCCGGTTGCTTTTGCTACGCCACAGCGAAGCAAAAGCGAAAGCACATCAAAAATAGGCCTTTCTGACCGCGTACGCTGTGGGTTCGCTATAGCGAAGCGAGGGCGAAGTCACATAAAAAATAGGCCCTTCTGACCGCGTACGCTGTGGGTTCGCTATAGCGAAGCGAGGGCGAAGTCGCGATACTGCAACTGTGCGTTTTGAAAAACTGATGCATCAGCTGACTTTTTAACCTAATGGGGGCGCCGAATTGAAGCTATTCTGCACAAGGAAGAGCTCAAGGACTACAAGGAGGCTTCTTGGAGAGCTTGAGGAGGATTTTGGTGCTTCTTGGAGGAGATTCTTGGAGAAATTCAAGCTTTTTCTTCTCTTTTTCTGGTTTTTCCCCTCTTCTCTTCTATTTTGCTGATATGGTCATGAGTTCATTATTGAGTTGTTGGTTTGTATTGATCATGAGTGGCTAAAACTCTCATTTAGGATTACTTCTACTCATTGTATGGATTAAAACTACTATATTGTCTTGCTTTTGCTAGTTGTTGAGAATATATGTTGATTTTTCTCTATGCTTAATTACTATCTTATGCTTGATCACCATATGATTAGTTTAGTTCAATTGAATGATGCTTGAGAGAGCTATTTTGGTTGTAGAACTTGAGAAAAATCATGTTAGACTTGAAGTTTAGGGATTAAATGGATGGTTTGTTATTAGAATAGAGATATATCTAATAACCTAGCATAGTCTAATGAAGAATTGATTTGGGAAAGATGATTTTTATTAATGATAGACAAGAGATTGAACATTGTTAATGAAGATTAAAAATCAATCTTGACTTGAGAGAGCTTGATTGATGATCTTAGTATCTTTGACTAGCATATGGACTCACACAACTAGCATAAGTGAATCAATTGCATAGTTTTATGAAATACAATGAGGAAGAAGTAATCCTAAGCCTTTAACCCTTGAAGTAGAATCAATTTTACAATCACCTTTGTTTTACCTTATTGTTTTTAGCAAATTTCCTTACTTGACATACTCAATTTCAAATGATTTCATTCAACCTAGTTAAGAACATAGTTACAATAATTAACTCACTTTCGTCATAGTCCTCGTGGGAACGATCTTTACTTATCATTTTATTACTTGCGACCCGTGCGCTTGCGGAAGCTAAACGGCGAACAACCCCCATTTCCCAATCAAGGTTAGGACATTGTTTAGTTACTGTTACTTGTCGATCATCAGCTACTGTGATACATATCTCATTCTGTTCTTGGCTTTTCAACTGTAATCTCTTAGCCATAGATGCATTCAGAACATTATGAGTACTTCTAGTATCAATTAAAATAATTACCTGTTAGTTCTTAACATGTCCCAAAATCCTTAGAGTTAATGCGTTCCCCTCAATAGCATTAATATAACCCACAACCTCAGATGGTGCGTCCTCTAGAGCATTCTCAAAGTTCTCATCATCTTCATCAATCAGTAAGGAAAATAGGTGCAAAGTCTTGCAATGATGATTGGCTGAATACTTCTTATCGCACAAATAACAGAGGCCTTTCTTTCATTTCTCATCCATCTCTCTTTTTGAAAGCTCCTTAGTGGGTTTTAGTGCTAAAGACGACGTTGATGATGCGTTCACAGAAGATGGCGACATATAGGTAGAGGACGTATTCACAGACTTTGATTTTTCCCTAGTAGACACTGGTGATGGGCCGAATTTAGAGCCCACAACAGAATTAGACCAAAGCCCAGTATCATTTGTGTGAGTGTTGACCAGGGAAGATGCCGGTAAGAACCTGCAATCACAAACTGGAGTATGGTCGTGCAGAGCTTGAATTGTAGCTTCCTGCATTCTTGCCATACACATAGCACTGGCTAGCATTGATGGAACAAAATTGATGACAACTCACTGAATATCCCATCGTAGCCAACCAATAAACAAATTCTTAGCTACATCATTTGGAATATCCACTTCAGGCAGTAATTCATCAAAGCTTCTCTTATAGTCAGCGACCAAACCATCCTGTTGAAGTTTCTTGAGGCCAATTGTGGGATTTTCATCCGTTACCTCAGCAAATTTAGCCTCTATTTGTGAAAAATACTCAGTCCAGGTAATATCGGAGAATGAATAGTGTTGCATAAAGGTTTGATGCCACCGCAACACGTGCCTCTCCAAATGTATGCTCAAGAGACGAATCCATTAGTCCAGAGGGGTACCTTCAACCTTAAAAAATTGAAGAGCTCGATAAGCCCAACCACGAAAATCTGTACCATCAAATTTCAGAAACTCCACGTGACTCTGTTTTGTAGGTATAGAGTAGGAGGAAGAAGAACTGGGGATCTCATGAAAAGACCCAAAGGGTGGAATGAGAATTGTGTGGGCAAAAGTTCCACCATTAGTACCATCTTTGCCATTCCCAGAAGAAGGACATTTATCACTGTTAGGAAACGAAGTCAGCAAAGAAAGTTTAGTGTTGATATCTTGTAAATAATCCTCAAGACGAGATGAAGACTTCTTGTGATCCTGAATATCTTGTGTGTGTTGTTCCATACGAGTAGTCACAGAATCAAGCATAGTTTGCTGTAAATCCAGTCGTTGTTCTAGATCCCCAATGTGATCAGAGGATTGAGTCTTCGGCGGCGGCGCCATGGCCCGAAGAGAAAAGCTCTAATACCTTTATGATATAGGCAGAGAATAGAAAAGGGTAATTCATTAGACAAATTGCAGAATTGCTAGGTATAGTAACTATATTCCCCTTTTCTTTTCTGGACACATCAGCATACTATCCTCTCTTTTCTAACTAACTATAGAGATAATACTCATCCTTTAGCTAGCAGAAAATTACAATAAAGTCCTTGCCCTTATTTACCATATATCAAATTCCTTCAGAGGCAACATCTAAAAATGAGTTATGTTAGTTATTTGATTGGGATTCATGCATGCTTTCCTGTTGTAGTTTTTCAAATTTTCATTGCCTTAAATACTTTAGGTTATCACACAAATATGGGTGCTATTATTAGGAGGCCTTGGCTTGGCTGGCTTGTTGGACATATGGGTTTGTATTCGATGCTTCAGTTTCATTGTTCATTTATTTCCCTGTAAAGTGTGAATTACAATGAATCTTGGTTTTTCAATGCTTGTTCTTATTATAGGCAGGGCATGATTTCCCTGTAGTTTTTTTACCTTGCTCTTGGTGGATCATTGTTGTCTTATATATACTCTGCTCCTCCTTTGAAGGTACTTCATTTTTATATTTCAAATACTTTCATTATTTTTCCCAATATTATTTCTTTCAAAGTTTGTTTCTCTAGTTCAAAATTCAAAGGAGTTTTTTTTTTGTTTCTCAGAGTGAATCATCCTTCTTCCCCCTGCTCAAGGAAATTATTATTATTTTTTTTAACATTTGACAAAATTTTCTTTTTCTCTGCAGCTAAAGCAAAATGGATGGATTGGAAACTTTGCTCTTGGAGCTAGCTACATCAGTTTACCATGGTGCTATATTCTTTTGCACAACATATTTTAAGCACTCTGCTGGTTATGTACATGCATTTCTAAATTGATTCATGACTCATCCCTTTTATATTCATCCATTTTCTTCCTCAGGAGAGTTGATATTTATGCATAGTAGTTAACTTCCATCTGTATGATGCATACAAGAGTATAGAGGGGATTCTTGTATCAATAATTAATGTTTGTTTAAAAAACTAACAAAATATTATTCTTGCTTGAATTTATTGTTAGAAATCAGCTGGGTAAAATTGAGGGACGCCTTATTCACCCAAAATAATTGGGAACCTAATCTTTTTGTTTAATTTAAATCTAAAGTCTACTGTCTGGATCCGTGCCATGTTTCTAAGGTTTTGTAACCAAGTTCCTAATGATAGGTGGGCTGGCCAGGCTTTGTTTGGAACTCTTACACCTGATATCGTTGTTCTCACCCTGCTATACAACATAGCTGGAGTATGTAGTAGGCGTAATTCAGCAGCTTGTTATATTTGGTATCTATCGCATGTTAAGTTTTTTAAAAAGTTCTGTAATATTGTTACCTTGTACATGTCAGTTGGGAATTGCCATTGTCAATGACTTCAAAAGTGTTGAAGGGGATAGAGCTAGGACTTCAGGTTGTTCTTTTGTCCTATCTTTTGATTTTTATAACCACTAATCTTTATGGTTCTAGAATATCTGACCTTGCATATTAATTGAAGTAACCGCTGCCGCCTGACATTTCAATTCTTCTAACAGTCACTTCCAGTTGCATTTGGTACTGAAATTGCTAAATGGATATGTGTTGGTGCCATTGACATTACATAGCTATCTGTTGCTGGTACATTCTAATCCACCACATATAGTTTTGTTGTTTATTCTCTAATAGTTTCCTTCAAAATGGCTATACTGTTCATTAACGCCATACACTACCTCTGGCCCTAAATGTAGGACTACAAACTAGTTGGTTTAACCGAATAGAAAGTTTGATTTGGTTTTTATGCAAGGAGTTTATTCACTTTCATTTTTTCAGGATATCTTCTTGGAGCAGGTAAACCATACTACGCATTGGCTTTACTTGCCTTGATAGCTGCAAGTCATTTTTCAAGTAAAGCTCAACTGAAGTACAAACATTTTTTGTTCCTTAGGTGGTGTTCGGTATATGTGGCCAGTTTTCTGAGTATTTAGAAGCACGTTTGTGAGATTTTTTTTAACAATAAAACATTAAATACTTGAAAACTCCTTATTGTATCATTTATATCTTAAATATCTAGTACAGATTGAGAAAAAAATTGTCTGTAATAATAGAAAATAGCTAAAGAATGCACGCTTACGTTGTCTTATTCAGCCAGATTTATAGATGTTGGCATCTTACTGGTTCTTATGTGTTGCAGTTTCAGTACTTCCTTAAAGACCCTGTAAAGTATGATGTTAAATATTAGGTACGTACATATTGCCCATTGGACTTCTAAGAACTAAGCTTGCAGTTTTAGTGATAGAATGTGGTGTTCTTTCATTAAACAAAATAGTAGAGTTTCCTTTCGACTTTATTGTAGAGAAAATGAATTGTGAAACCCGAAGCCATTGCTTGCCTTCTTCAGATTTACCAAGCCTTCCGTAACAATAAATGAATAACTATGGGAAACCACTCAGCCACACACCTTGGTCATCTCTCACCACACCACCAACAGTTGCATGTTTATGTTTATTCACCGAACCATCTACATCAATCCGCATAAAACCTGGTAGGGGTGGTTCCCATTTGCAGTTCAGCCTCTCTTGGATCCGGAACACAAGGTGCTTATATTTGCTGTTGTCTACGCTTTCCATGAGTTGCTGAATACACCTGTTCTTCAGCACTACTGGTTGCTCATTTCTTCTATCAAACACTCTTTTGCATCGATTTTTCCATATCAGCCAGTATGCCAGTCCAAAGACTCTGTGCCAAGGCTATCTTGCATTAAATCTCGCTCCCAATTCATTTGCTACATTCCATTGAAACCATTCCTGCATATTACCACTAAAAAAAGTAGTAGTATATAATAGGTTAATCAATAACAGCCACAACTGTCTAGCAACCTCACAATCTCTCAAAGTGCGTATAATGTTCTCCTCACTATGACACTCAAAAGGGCATATTGGTTGTATCGACGATATTCGTTTTGCTCTAAGTGCATTTATAGGTAATCTCTCTTGGTAGGCTTTACATGAAAAACTTTGCTCTTTCCGGGATATCCCAGCGCCATAACTTGAGCCACACCGGATCAGTCACCTGATTAGGTTGCCGATGAATCAGCTGATACGCAGATTTCACACTGAAACTTCCATCTGTCAACCCACGCCACCAAATCTTGTCATTTGAAATTCCCCTAGGTGGCTGCACTTGCTGAATTGCTTGAACCACCCATTCCGGGAGAAAGCCTCTCCATTTATTTAGATCCCATTGACCAGTAAGGGAAAGAAAATTGCTAACCTTGTCCTCTATATCCACCAAGTGGAAGTTCTGCTCCACATATTGAAATAGAGGCCAATCAAGGTTTGTCCATCTTTCCATCCAGGCTTTCATGTTATTCCCACTCAGTACTTTGCTTCCTATTCCATCCATAAAAGGCTTCCAAACCGATAAAATGCCTTGCCAAACCACAGATTGTTCATGTCTTTTGACTACCTTCTGATATTTCTCACTGCCACAGTCATACTTCCTTTTTAGGCATTGAACCCATAATGCTTCAAGTTTGGTAAGAAGTCCCCAACATAGTTTCATAAGGAGGGCTTTGTTTTGACAGACCAGGTCTTTAATCCCTAGTCCTCCAAACCTCTTTTCGTCTTTGATGGTGTCCTAGACAATCAAATAAAGCTTCTTCCTATCTTGCTGCTGGCTCCAAAAGAAATCTCTACTTGCTTTTTCGATTTCTTGTAGAACCCTTTTTGGTATGAGGTTTGTTTGCATGTGATAGGTTGGTATGGATGAGAGGACAGACTTGATCAAAACTGTTTTCCCTACCATGCTTAGGAATTTACCTTTCCAATTAGCCAGCTTCTTTTGTACTTTTTGCAAGAGAGGGGAAAAAGTCATTTTAACAGCCCTTTTATGTAGTAGTGGGACCCCAAGATATTTACCCATATCATGTGTAAGAGAAATCCCAAGAGTCCGGCTGAAGTTCAAAACCCTGCTACCATGGACATTGTGTGATGCAAACATTTTGGTTTTCTGGAGATTTATATTATGCCCAGACGCTCCACAGAAAAAATGCATTACGCTCTTGATTTCCTCCATTTGTTCTTGAGAAACTTCACTAAACAACACTAAGTCATCAGCAAGAATAGATGAGATAGGGTGGGACCCTGGGGACTTAGTTTCATTGGTTTCCATCGGCTTTCATCCACTTCAAGCTTAATAAGTTGACTCAGTCTTTCCATTGCCAAAACAAACAAGTATAGACTAATTGGATCACCTTGTCGACCACCTCTAGAGGGCCTGAAGGCATCCAAAGGCCTCCCATTCCATAGTACTTTCATCGAGCTTGTGGTCACACAGCACATAATCAAATCCATAAAAGACGCTGATAAACCCAAACTTCTAATTGTGTCTTCCAAAAATCCCCAATCCAGCCTATCATAACCTTCTCCATATCAACTTTAATTGCAACATATCTTACTCCTCTTGGTATGCATAGTATGAATGGCTTCTTGAGCTATAATAATATTTTCACAGCTTTGTCTGCCACCAATGAAGCTACACTGATTTGGAAGGACAAGATAATCCATCACTCCTTTCAATCGATTTGCTAGGACCTTGCTTAGTATCTTATAACCCACATTACACAGAGATATTGGCCTAAAATCCTTCAGTTCCTTTGGATGATCTATTTTTGGAATGAGGATTATGTGAGTTTGATTGAGTTCTTTTAACTTTGATGGGTTCATGAACACATCTTTCACCATCAAGCAAATTTTACTCCCCACATGGTTCCACTGCATTTGAAAGAAGTAGGCTTGAAGCCCATCAGGCCCTGGTGCTTTGAACGCCCCCATTTCAAAAGCTGCATTTTTAATTTCAGTGTCAGATAACTGCCTCTGAATGAAGCCAATCTGTTCAACATTAAGTTGAGGAAAATGCAATGGCCAATTCAGAATATCCGTAGCATTTTGATCCCTTGTGTACAAATGGGCAAAAAATTCTTGAGCCATCCTCCCCAATACTTCTTGATCATATATCTATTCCCCAGTACTATTTCGCAAGGCCTCAATCTTATTTCTCTTCCTTTTCATAATTGTGGATGCATGAAAAAAATTTGTATTTTTATCCCCAAATTGTAGACAATTGCACCTGGACTTTTGGTACCATAATAACTCCTCTTGGAGATTCAGTTTCGCATATTCCTTCCAAAGAGACTTTTCAATTCGGTGTAGTCCATTCCTTGGGTTGATTTGTCTGGCTTTATCAATTCCTTCTAGTCTTCTCAACATTTTTCTCTTCCTCTGAGGGATAGATCCAACCACTTCAGTATTCTAGGAGATGGCTGCATCTTGGAAAGCTCGAAGACCCTCATCCCAATTTTTTCCTTCCCATGCATTTTCCACAATTTTATCAAACTCCGGCTCCAGCCGCCACGTAGGTTGATATCTAAACTGCTTGGGGCATGGCGAAATTTAAACTGCTTGGAGCTTTGGATATTACTAGCACCCTGTGATCAGACTTGAATCTCAGCTGGTGGTAATTTTTAAAAAGAGGATGATTCTGTTCCCATTCAAAATTACAGAACGTCTAGTCTAGCCTTTCACGGATCCCCTCTTTCTCCTAAGTAAATCTATCCCCCATAACTAGAATTTCTATTAGCCCGCAATGATTAACACAATCTTTAAATGTTGCCATTAAGAATTCTGAAGGAGTATCACTACCGATTTTATCTTGTAAGTTCATAAAAGCGTTAAAGTCCCCAAGAATAATCCATTTACCCTAGGATATGTCAACTAAGCCCCTTAAATCAGACCAGAGATCTCTTCTACGCATGGGAGACGTGTCACCATACACAAAAGTGACTAGGAAGTTTTCCCCTGTTAACCGATCATAAACTCTACAATGAATAAACTGGGTAGAGGAGGAGATATATCTTATAGAGGTCTCATGCTCATTCCATAGAACCCAAATACCCCCCGTAAAACCTGTTGCTTCCACTCTTATCAGTTACTAAACCCCAATTTGTGCACAACAACTTCTGCTTTTCCCCCACTAACTCGTGGTTCAACAATACCTAGGATATTAATTCCATATTTATTCACAACATCTTTTAAAATTTGTGGAAACGTTTTACTCCCCACTCCACGACAATTCCAGGATGCAATTATCATAATTAAACCAACAAAAGCAATGGAGAGATAAACAAACAACTTACCGATCTGGTGGCTTCCCATCCTTCTTGATTCCTTCCCTTCTATTTTTGAGTCGCATAACCATACTGGTAACTCGGTTTTCACCATTACTTTTTGAGATTGTTCCTGTCATTTCTTGGATTCCCACGGTCATTTGCTCCTGCGTCCTGCAACTCTCACCTTATTCATCACTATATTCCTGGACATTTCTTTGGCCCTCTCGGGTATTTCCCAGCTCCTTGGTGTGGTCTGGACTGAGGGCTTCGCTTTGTAGAGTATTGTGAGTAATGCAATTGGGTTCAGTTGAGGTTATACTCCCACTTACCACATAGTGGGCTCTTTCCCCCCATTATTTGGGCCATTTTTCACGTTTTCCCCTCTTCCTTTTTGGTCTTCTTTCTTGCTTGAAGCTTTCCCCTGACGGGCCTTGGTGGGCCTGTCTATATCTTCAGGATGGATGTTTTCTTTCCCCAAGCCTAACGAGTTGGCCCTCTTCTATTACCTTCATTCACACTTGTTTTCCCTTTTCCTTTCCTTAGAAAAGACGCCTCACTGTTACTCTGACCCACATTTCCTTCTTCATAGACTATTATCACCCTATCATCATTGGAATGGGGAGGTGACCCGCCTACTACCTCCTTTGTCAGTACTCTTGTCACCTCATTCCCATCCCCCAAGTTAGAGAGTGCTGCAAATCTTGACTGATAATCCTTATGAGATACGTTCTTTCCTCCCTTGGCTCCAGACCCATTCCTATTTGAAATCACTTTATAAGTGTCAGCCCTTGTAACTCGTGCACGAGCAGCTCTGTTGACCAGCATCCAATGACCGAACGTTTCATCCTTTGTCGGAAAGTTAGTCTCCGACGACAGGTGAGGGGCCGTATTAGCATTAACTTTACATTGCGTCGAACTTGACGGTTCATGTTGATGAACTTTCCATGGACAATTTTCCTTTCTATGTCCATATCTACCACAAGAAAAAAAAATGAGACCTAGTCCCTCATATTCCACATTAAACAGCATCGAAGAGCATATAACTCTAGGAACTAGCTTCTTCTGAAGATCCACTTCAACGCATATTCGGGCAAAACGACCTCTTCCCACCTTAGCTCTATCATAATCTGAATTCGCTATTGTGTGGGGATCCACTTTTAGAGTTTTCCCTATCATATTCCCTAACCTCCACATATACTTTTTGGTATAGTATTGTAGAGGAATGTTAGGAATCCTGACCCAAGTAGCAATTTTCCTGAGTTGGTTATGAAAAGGATCGAAATTTGGGGACCATCTCTGCACTAGCATGCTGTGTTGAGCTATTATCCACGGCCCTTCAAATAGCACACGCTTATACTTTGCCCCCCAACTTTCATCATTGTTGAAATGTATTACGTAATAATTATTTGGTAAGTCTATCATCTCAAAATCACCAAAGCCCCATAATTTACATAGTTGCTCCCTCAATCGAAAGAAGTTCAGTTTAGCCCCCAACACAGTAATAATCAAAGCATTATTCCATGGTCTACACCCTTCATTAAATTCTTCCTCTGTATCTTGCATTACTGGGTAGAGTTCCATCAGCCTCTTGATTTCTTCCAATGGTTCTGGAAGTTTCCATTCCTGATCCATGAGTTCCGATAATAATGGATCCTCTTCCATTTCATAGCACCCATAGGTTACACCATTAAATTCATTACCTTTAAAGCCTAATAAAGATTCCTTGTAGGATGGCTGATGCTTTTTCCCTGTCTCTGAGGATTGCTGGTCTTCTCCTACATTGGAGTCATGGCAACCTTCTATATCTTCCATCTTATCACTCATGATGGTGTCCTCCTTCACTTCCTTCTTTGATTTTTTTGCATTATTGTTCAAAGCACCCTCGTCAGATGCCCTATCCGGCGGCACTTTCCGGCAAACCGGTTCTCCCATAAGAGTCGTTTACAGTGGCACTGTTCCCGAGAGAGAGAGAATTTTTGGAAATCACCGATACTCATCACATATTATTTAACATTGTAAACATTTTAAATCTAATTTAAATGGTTTAAATTTAAAATTTTTAATATTTATTTTTTTAAATGGTCAATTCAATTTTATGAAAAATGATAGATATATAATTATGAGTATTTTAAATTTTACATATATTAAAATAAAAAAGTTATTTAAAATATAACACTCACTCATATATCCGTCATTCATCCAACAAGGGGAGGACAGAGAGGCAAGGGGTGCTTGATGTGCCCTCTTACTGCCCTCCTTGCAACCAATGTTTTAAAAATCGGACTGGATGTCGGGCCAGAAAGATCAACGGGTCATGGTTCAAATGGTTAGAACGGTTGATTCGTTTGGTCAGATCGGTGACTTAATAATTAAATTAAAAATAATATTATTTACATATATAATGATATAAACATAATTAGTCTAATTTAATAAAAACATAACAAAGTCACAACATATATTTTGGTAATATAAAAAAAGAAAATATATTTTAATTACATATCACTTATTATAAATATAATTAAAATACCAAAATTTTTTTAAGTATATTAGTTCACACATTAAAATTTAAAAAATAAAATTGATAAAAATTTTAATTATATTATGACACATGTAACATAAAATATGATTAATATTAAAATGTTATTGCATTTGTTTTTTTTTTGCAAAAAATGTTTAACGTTTGACAACATGAGGTATATATAGAATCTTGTATTATTAATAATAAAACTAGAGAAAAGAGAAAGGGGTTAAAAATCACATCCAAGATATCCTCCCTCTCTGCAACTTCACGTGACCAAATGCATTTTTTCAAGGTATGACATGAGAGATTGATAAGGTAATAGGTCATAGGTAGTCCTTGATGGCTAAAAAACAAAAAGCTAATAGGTACTATTATGATATTTATTTTCCTTTCTTTAACTTCTTTTTAAGACTTTGCAAGTTTTCATCTCCCAATCTGACCTCCTCCAACGGATTTTGGATTGGAGACATGCTATCATCAAGCTTTGCTGGCACAGGTTCAAGTTCTTCGATCTCTATTACAACATTTTTTTTTCTTATACTTCTTTTTCCTTCTTCTCCGGTGGTCACTGGTTCTTTTTCTTTCATCTTCTTCTTTCTGCTTCGTCATTGGTAGCTTATATTTGAGATTACGGCTAGAGGAGGGCAACCATAGATATGTGTTCAGATCGAGGTGTGAATCAGCCAAAAACTTCAAAGATTTGAGGAAGACTCAGGTTGTCCGGCTACTTGGAAACCATTCCAGCTCCTGGCTTAATGACTGTTCCCGGCCGAACAACCGGTTCACAACGGCTCAACATCTAAAACTGTTTTCATGTGTGAATCGAGCCGGCATCTTCTCCGGTCAATAGCTAGACCGTCCGGTCCGGTTCGGCCCAAAAAACATTGCTTGCAACCTTGCCCCCTAAAAATGGAAATGGGGGGCTATCAAGTATTTTTGTTTTTTTTGGGTGTTTTTTATCATTAGATTTTTATAAAATGAGTGTCATTTTGATATCTTATGAGCAAAAATAGTATTCCTCCGGTTTTTAATAATATATATATATATATATATTTGGGAAGTTGATCTTTGTCCCAAATATATAAGACATAGTTTTCATATTTATCAATATTTTTCTTAATTTACCTCTATTGATGCTCTATCAACAATCATTAAGGAGGATAGTAAAAAAGGAGAGGCAATGAGGGAATTAATGAAGATGACTAAGGTATTTTAGAAAAATAAATATCATATTATCTAACTTAACTAACTTTCTTAATTTAATCAAATTAGGTTAATAAGTCTTATGTTAAGGACCCGAGGGAATATTGTTTTCAATTTTTTATGATTTTTGAAAGATTTCATATTCTAAAATTGTGTAGTTTCTCCTCCATTTAAATTAATAAATCATTGAAAAATTGTAAAAATCGAAAACAATACCATTCTTTACCTCAAATATATTAAAACGTAACTCATTGATTGTAGGGCCCAAAACTATATGCACAAGCCCACAAATAAAATGTTCTCCGTAGATAAGGCCCAGTAAGTCATGTCTAGTAAGCTGCAACCCAAGAATCTGTCAACTCACACCCATGTATACCTGATCAAGCCTATGTACCAGTATATTCAAAATAACAGCATAACCTCCCCCTAAATTGGTGCAGATCCGAAATAAAGTGGATATAACCTAATGTCAAACATTGTATTATAAATAGGGGTAGTGGGGCTAAGGAGGGGCGCTGAATTAAATCTTTTATTTCCTCTCCTATATAAAATCCTTCTCTACTGCACTGTATCTCAGTATTATAATAACTGCTCTTTCCATATTTTTCATCTTTAATTTCTTATTCTCGTATATTTTCCCTTTATTACTGCGGTAAATCTCTACGTTGTTGGTGACTCTATCCATAACTTTTTTTGCAAATTATTGCCCCTACAATTTGGCATTGTCTGTGAGGACTAGCAACATATTTCAATGAGGTTTATTTCATCTCTGTTCACTCTGACCAGTCGCCATGACAAACATGTTAGAATCGGCTATTACCCAAGAGGGGGGTGAATTGGGTGTATAATAAAAACTTAAGAACTTTAGAAATCTTTTCGTATCTTAACGAAAACAGTAAGAATGAAGATTTATAAATCAACAGTTAGATTAAATAATATATGCTGGAAATATAAGAGTTTAGGGAAGAGAATATGCAAACTGTGATTTATCCTGGTTCGGTCCAATCTGTGATGGCCTACGTCCAGTCCCCAGGCTCCTCCTGAGATTTTCAAATCTACTATCTTCTTGTTTAATCCGGGCACAAGAAAAGCCTTTACAATCCCACAAGTTTAGCCGGGTACTTGTGAAACCTTTTACAAATCTCTCATTGAAATACTTCCCCTTACGGCAAGTCTTACGAGCAGAGCAATTCCGAAGATCTTCCTCTCCTGCTTACTTATGCAAGTCTTACGAGCAGCAACGTTCTCTCCTGCTTACACCCCTGTAAGTCTTATGAGCAGCAACGTTCTCTACTGCTTGCACCTTGTAAGTCTTACGAGCAGAATGTCTTACGGCAATTCTCTCTACTGCTTCTCCGTAAGAAAATCAACCCTCTCAAGGTCCTTCTACCTTGAGATCAACTCAGAAATATAGATGAAAGTGTTTACAGTCTCTCTCACAGAGTGGATATAATACTCACTGAAGTACAATACAAATAATCACTCTCTCAATGATAAGTAATACAGAAACTGAAAATCGAGAGTGTATGGGTAGAAGCAGATGATTCACATTTCTATGTAGTTGCACGCTATCTCAGTTTTTCTCCGTTTTTCTCTGTTTCCTCTATCTTTCTCAGTTTTTCTGTCACTCTTCCAAGTTGAATGCTCTCTCTTATTTATAGTTGATGAAGATGATGACCGTTGTGAACATTCGTCCGTTGGAGTCCCACTGCTTTATTTGAACGTTTGAGCATATTTGAAAAACAAGCTCCTGTCCGTTGTGGAGCAAGGTGGAGTGTCTAGTTGGACAGCAGGAAGATTCATTTTGAGCTGTATATCACGTTGTGGAGCGTTTTGTGTTTCCGACAGTTTTTCATGGTGGGTCATTTGCTTGTCGTGTAACCACCGTGTGTAATGTTTTTTATTTGAATCTGCAATCCGAATGTTTAATATACTGTTTCACACTTGAAATATATGTTAGTTAACATTAAGAATCAATAACAAGTGAAAACACACTGATTTAATAACATATAATCATATTCGGATTGTTCCCTGTGAAACTTGGTGTTTTTGGACTTTTTCCAGAATATCACTCGAGCATGAAATGGCTCACTCGAGTGATCTTTCGTTTTTCCTTCATATGCTTCGGCTATCGGGTTGTGCTTGCATGGAAAATCAGAGAGACAGAATTCTCACTCGCGGGTGATATGGTCTCTCACTCGAGCACACACCTTCTGCTCGAGTGCGCCTCAAGTTTTCACGTGCATACTTCTTCTCGGGTTGTCGCTCGCACATCATTTTAACAAGAGTGAGATTTTGTGCTCGCGAGTGATATGGTCCCTCACTCGAGCACACATACCTCTGCTCGAGTGAGACGCATATTCTCAAGGAATATGCTCTCAAAATCAACACTCGCATCAGGATCTCAGAGGGATGAATTTATCACTCGCAGGTGATATGAGCCTTCACTCGAGCACACACCTTCTGCTCGAGTGAGAAATCATCCAATGCTCGAGCATGAATCCTAGTGCTCGAGTGTTGCAACTTTCTTCACGTTTCATATGCTTCTGGACATCACTCGCACGACATTTTTCAGAGAGAAAGTTTTTACACTCGCGGGTGATGTGGGGCCACTTTAGAAAAATTTGATTCATTTGATTCAAATGATGTATCATAAGAATGCTCTTATCATATGCACTCCAATGCAACAAGAATCAGCTCCAAACTCCTTGTATTCTGCAAGTTATGATCGAAGGAGTGTATATTTCGCTAGTCTGCACAAGCATCAACTTCCAGAAGGCATATCTCCTAGAATATACGTTCAAATTAGGCAAATTAACTATCCATGGAAAGCTCTTTGAGTCTTCTTTCATTTGGCACTGGTCTCGTCTCAATCCGATCTGTGGTTTGTGAGTTATACTCAAAATACCGAACCTGTGTCAGAAAAAGACGGTGATTTCAATTTCATTTTCGACGAGTCATATCTACTTCATTTGATCTTCTTTCAATGTGATTCTAGTGCCCATTTTACGTGTTGGGAGTCTTCTTTCATATGCCACCAGTTTCGGGTCAATCCGACATGTGGTTTGAGAGATATGATCAAAATACCAGACCTCGTTCAAGCTGAACGTAAAACAGAGTAGAACAGAGTATTCTCCCGTGCTCGAGTGAAATGGTCTGTGCTCGAGCATGTTCTTCCTGTGCTCGAGCATAACTCCTCTAGAAGTGCCAAAACTCATATATAAGTCATCTTAGCTTCATATTAACATATTCCAACCATTATTTGATCATAGAAACCTCCGGTAACATTATAGCAACCTCCAATATCACATCTAACAACTTGAATCTTGATATTCATGATAGATCTACCAAGTTCTTCATTCTTCAATATCTTTATTTTTTATCTTCCTCTTGATAATCATTCTTCATAATCCGAGTAGGCATCTCCTTGACTATCTTCAATTTCTTTCTTCTTCTTCCTCTTGTTCATTTTCATTAATTCAATCTTCTTCATTCTTTGCTTGACTAATCTACAAAATATGTAACATTAAATATAGTAGTTAGTCAAAGAAATACATTATATAAACTTTTTGCTCTTATCACTTCACATCTATATTTGACATCATCAAAACTAATCATATCTAACATTCTCCCCCTTTTTGATGATGACAAATCCTTTAAGAAAAATATGTCTGAATGAAGTGCAACATACATGTATAATGCAAAGTGCAAACATACATATACATATTGTAATGCAAAGTGCAACATACATATTTTTCTTACATTTTTCTCCCCCTATTTGACATCAGCAAAAAGTTTGAAATATATAAACAAGTAAGGTTTGTGAAGAAGTAAATAAAGTAGAAATGACTTTAATCACAATGAATGAACCAAGAAAACAATTGACTCTCCCCTATGTGAAGGAACTGAAAATAAATTTCAAGAAAACTTTTATAATCAAGATCAATGAAATATATGAAACGTATTCTTGAAATGTAAATAGAGAAGGTTTAGAAATGCTCATGTAGATTTGGAAATTGGTGAAGCGCTCCATGAAGTCCGTTGCTTCTTTGGCAATGCTGGTGCATGCTGTTGTGCTTTGTACAACTCTGATGTACACCACACTTCTGTTATGCAACTCAATATATATTCATGTTGTTGCCAGGATTCTTCAATTGAGCTTCTGTTTAGCATGTTCAATGCTCATTTGTATTGGCATATGTATTTGTTGTTCTGAATGTTACAGCCAATATATATTCCTTGACTGAGCGTTAAAAACATCCTCAAGGTTGATAGAGTCTTCTTGTAGTATGTTGAGGAATGCTATTGCACACAACAAATTCTCCTGTCATAAAATTTAAATCTTTCTTTGCAAAGAGAATTGTTAGTTCAATCAAGTAACAAACTATTCCTTTCCAAATGATATATTAAAATTAAGACCATGAAAAGAACAATATAAGAATAACTCATCATCAAAACTAATCAAGACATGATGAATACAGATGAGTATGTTGAAAAGATTTTCTTTCAATAAAGGAGACAAGCTTTCAATATATATAATTCATGTGAATATGAAGCTCCCCCTTAATTGATGCATGGTTTTTAAAAATTTTAGGAAAACAGTTAATAACTCTCCTGGATTTGAGAAACCATTAGAAACTGTATAGAGAAAATGATTTTGAAAGTATGAATATTTGGAAAGAAATTAAATGGCAATGCTAATAAGAGGTTTTAAGAGATATAACCCAATATCACTTGAGTGGTTACTTGAGTGATTCTACTCAATCATTACTCGATTGTATACTCAAGTGATACAACTCAAGAATTTTGAATTAAGCAAGAATACAATACCTCACTCGAGTAATATCGTAATCACTCGAGTCATAATCCTCTGTAGTCTATTGATGCATCATGTCCTAGTCAATATTGAATGATGTGACTAGTTCTGAGGGATTCTGAAGTGTAGTCTTCTGTGAGCACTTTTAGGATATCAAGATGAGCTCGGAGTAAGGCTTTATTCGCATATTGGCTTAGTATGTGCCCCTTGCTTAGCAAACATCATTGAGAACTTTTAATTTCATCATAGCACATAACATCCTTATTTTGTCATCCATCATCTCAAAATAGAACTTTGAAGTTCTGGTTCATATAGCTGCTTCATCTTATCATTGACTGATGATCTCAGCATTGTTTGTAGCAAGCTCTGTGTGATTGTTGAAGCTCCTCTCTCAGAAAGCCTTAGACAAATGGACCAAAGCATGAAGAATCATGGAGGCCAACTCTAGCAAAGTGTTGTCTCTCCTTGTTCACCATAGCTTTAGTATAGGTATAGCAGATAATCCAGTGAAGATTTAGACATAGAGCTAGGATAGTAGTTAAGAATCCTCATAGGTTCATCAAGCTTGATGATTCTGTGCATCTCAGCATTTTCCTTTGAACATCTCTGTTGGCTCCATATCATAGTGAAAATGTCTGATCACCTTGAAATGATAAGGAAGGTGGGTAGGCAACAAAGATTCATATTGGATAAATTTATTCTTGGCTCTGTGCTGCTTTGAAATAATCTCCGCTAGGTCTCCTAAGAGATCTTCCTTCTCTTTCTCTTTCTCTGATTGTATCATTAGCTAGTTATTTGCTAGTGGCGGGATGTCATTTGAATAATATCATATATTCTGCTTCATCTCACGCTGCAACACTATCAGTCATGCCTTTTCTGTTAGCCTTTGGTCTTTGTATCCAAAAGTAGAGCATTTTGGTCAACTCCTGTAAAAGTATAAACATATGCTCTCTGGTACCCATCTTCTCTTGGGTCCGTACAATATTAGACATAGCAACTCTTATGCTCTTATACAATTAAGCATATGATATTTGAGAAAAGAGTACTATAAACCATCAAAGACCAAGATATATTTTTACCCACTTAAATAAATTTAAACCATTAGATCATGAAGGGTAACGAATAAGTGATATCAATGAATGGTGATTTTCAAGGATCAATGACGATTTGTAAATACATTTCATAGAAAATATTTCATTGATAAGATTTTCATGCAACAGATGTAAGTTGGATCAAAGAGAGTAGAGAATCTATCTATAATGACCAACTTTTATGAAATGATAAATCATGAATGAAAATAAATTTTCAAGAATGATAATGAGATATGCAAATTGTTTCAAAATCTCAAATGTTCTTTCGAATCATAAATATGCATCATGACATTAAGATTTTGAATGCATGAAAACTCATTTATGAAGCTTGTTAAATACCAATGCTTATGCCAAAAACAATGGAAGTAAACCGTTATAAAATATATATCAGAAAGCTTCACTAAGGAGTTCAACATGTTAATTATAAGAGTTAACATGTTCGAGAATTTTCCCAAAGACAAAAGTCATATGAGAAATGAATTAGCCTAAATAGCTTATCTTGGCATATATAGGCATGATGACTTCAGTATTGATCAAGAGATAATCTTGCCTCTTAGTATTGTGTCTTAAAATGGATAAATATTTAAGGCAGCAAGACTTAAAGTGCAAGATTCTAGTTACTCAAAAAATGGATGAAGACAAATGGTAATGCATTTGAGCAACAATATAAGTATAAGAATTTATGGATGATAAAGCACATACTCATTGATCCAAATGACTAGAGTTCTAGAATATCCCGGTAAGTTATTCCACAATAATGGTTAATGCATTAAGATTCAATGCACTAATGAACATTTATAATGCTTGGAATAACATGGCCAACTAATGATTTATGCATTAGGCACAAGGCTTTCACAAGTTGAATTCTTATCAAGGGAATATACTTGACACTCATATAGGTAGTTAACTTGTTAGACATAAGATCTAACTTGTTAGGAAATAAAGATTGAGGAGTTCAAGTAGTAACAGGTTTAAGATTAAGAAACAAGTATGTGAATGATGAGGAAAACTCTAGTAGATGGATTTGAAGCATTTCTGACTTTCAGTATACATAAATATTAACTTCCAATTTTGAAACCGATTTAAATGCAAATAAAATATGAAAAATTTTCAAATAATGTGTATGCATTTTTATAAACAAGATGAATTTAAATCCAAGTAAATTTATGAAATGTGCATTTCAAATTTCCAGTGCAGAGAAAAAATATGCACAATTCTATTTCAATACATTTAGCAATCTGAAAATATTTTGAAATCCATAAATCATTGATTGCTAATGATATGTAGTAATGAGCAAGAATTTACCACTCAAATTGAGTTGGAAAGAATGAGTACGATGGTTGAGTTTTAAAATTAATGATACAGCGTACCTGGCTTGAGTGTAACTTGTAGACACCCAAGTTAATTTCCATCTTCTTGTATCTTTGTACTCAAGTCCTCCAAGATCACTTGAATAAACCATATTTTGAAGCTAATTTATGCGCTTATACTTGAGTGTTAACATGCCTTGCACTCGAATGTTCACTTCTAGTGTCATGCTTCTTTTTCAAATTATTCCTGCAAAAATCATATAACCATTTTTCTTCCTTGGGTATCCAATTCTACTTGGATCCACTCATGGTTAGCTTTGAAAGAATCATAATTCAAATGCTCTAAGAGTATAGTTAATTTGAAACAATTGAGCATAATGAATTAAATATGTCTTTATGCATAAACATTGTTTTCTCATGAAGTATGTATATGCATAACAAGTTAGACTAACAAACATTGCAACTCTTTATGTATGATTGTGAAAATTTATGTGCAATGCTTATATCTAAGGTAACAAGTAACAATGTATAAACCTCAATAAATATTAAAAACAACAGCATAGGAGGTTTTATCATTGTGTACCTTTGCCTTAGATATTTGGAGGATTGCTTTTGCTTACCCATTGCATCTTTCTATGATGTTGATACTTTGAATATCTTGCTTTGGGTGCTGGCAACCTTCTCTCAAAATATATAGACTCCAGGAGTCTTTTATTTGATGCTTGAGATATCCTCCTTTTCTTGTTCTCCTCAAGATAGTTGAATGGTATTCTATGGTAGTTCATTCTTGAGGTGGAACATACTCCTTTTCTCCATTGCCTTTCTTTATGGTTAAACTTTGCAGTTCTAGCAATGGGTGATTCGAGAGTTCTCCTAATTGGTGTGAATCTCCATTTAGGTGCATGAGAAACTCTTGGCTTCTTTTTCATCTTCTCTTTACCCTTATGTCCATTTCTTTTCGGATCATCCTGCATACATAAAGTACTAGATGGACATTTTGGTACCCACATATACTTGGGTCCTTGATTGTTAGTATTAAACCTTACATGTTTCTTCGGTACCCAAATATACTTATTTCTCACATGGGAATTTCTTCTAATATAGCATGTATGAGAAATATGACCGGATTTGCCACAATAATTGCAAATTATATCAAGATATACATTATGGGATATCATGCAAGTATTATGTCGATCATGAGAGTAGAAATTCGAATGGATTTGATTTGAATATTCTTTCCTCCCAACAAACTTTCCAGCATATTTGAAAACATTTTTTCTTTTATCAATAGAATCAACAATTGGTTGAGAAACAAATTTTTGTAGACTTTGAAAATCAGTTTTATGAAAATCACACAAAGAATTGGAACTTTTTACCTTAAGTTCATCTTGAGCTCCGGAGAGTGATTTTTCATGTTCATCCATACTGAGCTCCGTTCGGGAATCCTCTTCTTCTTGTCTATTCATGTTGACTATATGGAAGTGTTCTATGATTTCTTTATCTTCATCATCAACTTCCAATTGTTCATGCACAATAGATGCGTAGCGTGTAGTTTCACACGAACAGTCAACACTTTCAACTTCAACAAAATTGTTAGAAGCATAAATAGAATCAAGAGTATCCCATATATGTTTAGCATTAGAACAAATTCTAATTTTCTCAAAATCATTTTCGGTTAAAGCACTATACAGAATTTTCATTGCTCTAATGTTCAACGAAAACATTTTCTTTTCACTTTCTGTCCAATCCTTTCTTGGTTTGAAATCAAAAACATTTGTAAAAACATTCCACATATCAAAATCAAAAGCTTTTATAAAACTAGTCATTCTAGCTTTCCAAAACCAAAAATCAATATCTTTCAAAAGAGGTGGAATTGTATAATCAAAACCTTCTGAAAGTATAAAATACCCAAAATTAGCCATTGTAACTCTTGAGACGGTTAAGTCCTTTAAACAAGAGCCCGGGCTCTGATACCAAATGTTAGAATCGGCTATTACCCAAGAGGGGGGGTGAATTGGGTGTATAATAAAAACTTAAGAACTTTAGAAATCTTTTCGTATCTTAACGAAAACAGTAAGTATGAAGATTTATAAATCAACAGTTAGATTAAATAATATATGCTGGAAATATAAGAGTTTAGGGAAGAGAATATGCAAACTATGATTTATCCTGGTTCGGTCCAATCTGTGATGGCCTACGTCCAGTCCCCAGGCTCCTCCTGAGATTTTCAAATCCACTATCTTCTTGTTTAATCCGGGCACAAGAAAAGCCTTTACAATCCCACAAGTTTAGCCGGGTACTTGTGAAACCTTTTACAAATCTCTCATTGAAATACTTCCCCTTACGGCAAGTCTTACGAGCAGAGCAATTCCGAAGATCTTCCTCTCCTGCTTACTTATGCAAGTCTTACGAGCAGCAACGTTCTCTCCTGCTTACACCCCTGTAAGTCTTATGAGCAGCAACGTTCTCTACTGCTTGCACCTTGTAAGTCTTACGAGCAGAATGTCTTACGGCAATTCTCTCTACTGCTTCTCCGTAAGAAAATCAACCCTCTCAAGGTCCTTCTACCTTGAGATCAACTCAGAAATATAGATGAAAGTGTTTACAGTCTCTCTCACAGAGTGGATATAATACTCACTGAAGTACAATACAAATAATCACTCTCTCAATGATAAGTAATACAGAAACTGAAAATCGAGAGTGTATGGGTAGAAGCAGAGGATTCACATTTCTATGTAGTTGCACGCTATCTCAGTTTTTCTCCGTTTTTCTCTGTTTCCTCTATCTTTCTCAGTTTTTCTGTCACTCTTCCAAGTTGAATGCTCTCTCTTATTTATAGTTGATGAAGATGATGACCGTTGTGAACATTCGTCCGTTGGAGTCCCACTGCTTTATTTGAACGTTTGAGCATATTTGAAAAACAAGCTCCTGTCCGTTGTGGAGCAAGGTGGAGTGTCTAGTTGGACAGCAGGAAGATTCATTTTGAGCTGTACATCACGTTGTGGAGCGTTTTGTGTTTCCGACAGTTTTTCATGGTGGGTCATTTGCTTGTCGTGTAACCACCGTGTGTAATGTTTTTTATTTGAATCTGCAATCCGAATGTTTAATATACTGTTTCACACTTGAAATATATGTTAGTTAACATTAAGAATCAATAACAAGTGAAAACACACTGATTTAATAACATATAATCATATTCGGATTGTTCCCTGTGAAACTTGGTGTTTTTGGACTTTTTCCAGAATATCACTCGAGCATGAAATGGCTCACTCGAGTGATCTTTCATTTTTCCTTCATATGCTTCGGCTATCGGGTTGTGCTTGCATGGAAAATCAGAGAGACAGAATTCTCACTCGCGGGTGATATGGTCTCTCACTCGAGCACACACCTTCTGCTCGAGTGCGCCTCAAGTTTTCACGTGCATACTTCTTCTCGGGTTGTCGCTCGCACATCATTTTAACAAGAGTGAGATTTTGTGCTCGCGAGTGATATGGTCCCTCACTCGAGCACACATACCTCTGCTCGAGTGAGACGCATATTCTCAAGGAATATGCTCTCAAAATCAACACTCGCATCAGGATCTCAGAGGGATGAATTTATCACTCGCAGGTGATATGAGCCTTCACTCGAGCACACACCTTCTGCTCGAGTGAGAAATCATCCAATGCTCGAGCATGAATCCTAGTGCTCGAGTGTTGCAACTTTCTTCACGTTTCATATGCTTCTGGACATCACTCGCACGACATTTTTCAGAGAGAAAGTTTTTACACTCACGGGTGATGTGGGGCCACTTTAGAAAAATTTGATTCATTTGATTCAAATGATGTATCATAAGAATGCTCTTATCATATGCACTCCAATGCAACAAGAATCAGCTCCAAACTCCTTGTATTCTGCAAGTTATGATCGAAGGAGTGTATATTTCGCTAGTCTGCACAAGCATCAACTTCCAGAAGGCATAGCTCCTAGAATATACGTTCAAATTAGGCAAATTAACTATCCATGGAAAGCTCTTTGAGTCTTCTTTCATTTGGCACTGGTCTCGTCTCAATCCAATCTGTGGTTTGTGAGTTATACTCAAAATACCGAACCTGTGTCAGAAAAAGACGGTGATTTCAATTTCATTTTCGACGAGTCATATCTACTTCATTTGATCTTCTTTCAATGTGATTCTGGTGCCAATTTTACGTGTTGGGAGTTTTCTTTCATATGCCACCGGTTTCGGGTCAATCCGACATGTGGTTTGAGAGATATGATCAAAATACCAGACCTCGCTCAAACTGAACGTAAAACAGAGTAGAACAGAGTATTCTCCCGTGCTCGAGTGAAATGGTCTGTGCTCGAGCATGTTCTTCCTGTGTTCGAGCATAACACCTTGTGCTCGAGCATAACTCCTCTAGAAGTGCCAAAACTCATATATAAGTCATCTTAGCTTCATATTAACATATTCCAACCATTATTTGATCATAGAAATCTCCGGTAACATTATAGCAACCTCCAATATCACATCTAACAACTTGAATCTTGATATTCATGATAGATCTACCAAGTTCTTCATTCTTCAATATCTTTATTTTTTATCTTCCTCTTGATAATCATTCTTCATAATCCGAGTAGGCATCTCCTTGACTATCTTCAATTTCTTTCTTCTTCTTCCTCTTGTTCATTTTCATTAATTCAATCTTCTTCATTCTTTGCTTGACTAATCTACAAAATATGTAACATTAAATATAGTAGTTAGTCAAAGAAATACATTATATAAACTTTTTGCTCTTATCACTTCACATCTATATTTGACATCATCAAAATTAATCATATCTAACAAAACATACCTACCACAAGAAACATATAGGCTATAGGGAATGTACCTATTGCGGGAAATGTACCTACTACGAGAGACGTACCTACCAACCTCCTGGAGCGTCTGTATGAGATGGTTGTCCTACTGGAGGAACAGAATCAGCAAATTTTCACTTAGACTCATTTGGTTACACAACAGCAATAACAACTTCAACTCTTGAAAGAAGAAAACAACACCTTACTGGAGCGACTCGCCACGCACTCTCCCTAAGTTACTCATAACCCTCACATAAAGGCCAATTTTTGACTACTTTTATCCCGCGTATGCTGCCATTGGAGATCCCCCACACTGCAATAGGTATACCTAGAACGGTATGTAACAAAATCCCAGCTAGAAATCTACCAACAATCCTCATGATGCACGTACTCTAACTACACCAACTAGGCCAAGTGGTGTGACGGAGAGGCAGATGAACCCACTTGCAACGACTAACCCACCAGGGTTTGGTATGTTAGACGACTATAATTGGGATAGGAGTTCCAAGAGTTGGAAGCAATGATACTTCACCTACCAGGCGTTCCATCCCCATAAAGAAAAGTGCCCTAACAACCTGGCTGATTCACCTTTCATGGATGTCATAGCATTAGTGGAAATGGCCAAAAAGTTCATGTTCCCGAATGTACAGCTCTATGATGGTTCAACAGACCCAAACGAACATATGGCGTAGTACCGACAAAGAATGCACACAGTAGTAATACCTCGGGAGGCACGAGAACCTTCTAGGTGCAAATGTTTCGGGTCTAACCTAGTTAGATCAGCTTTGAGATGGTTTACTAATATACCAACCAACTCTATAGGATCGTTCGCAGGCGTGAATGACTTGTTCGTCCAATAATTCTCTGGCAGCTGGAAGCTTGAGAAGCAACCTAACGACCTCTACTAGGTCATCCAAGGAAAGTGAGAGTCACTATTGGACTTAGTTGGCAGGTTCAACAAGGAAAAAATCAACATACCCAATCGTGATGCACAAACCGCTATTGCTGCGTTCCTCAAAGGTTTGCTTCCCAACTTTGATTTATACAAGAAGCTGATAGGGGAAACATATAGAGCCAAAAACTCCGCAAGTGCATTGGCCTTATCAAGTAATAAAGAGTGAGTAAGATATCGTTCTCACGAGGACTTGGTACCAACAATATAGTTGAGCAATGACTTTGCACTTTTGCTTAAGTTAAGTCAACACAAATTGAATCATGAATAAAAACTAACTAGAGAAAAGAAGAAAAAAAATCTAATTATTGTGAAAGGTAAGGGTCATTCTAGATCTTAAGCGACGACTTGGATTATTATAGCCTTGATTACTTCTTAGAGTCTAATTTCTCCGTTAATTGCATTTAAAGTTATATTTGCTAGTCTAGGACTCTTATTTACCTAAGTGTGTCTTCCGATCCACTAAAAGGCATTCCAATTATGTTAATTCCTAATTCCTTAAGTGGTTAGTACTTAATTCGATTAATTTAAGTGCAAGCCTAATGAGACTATGTAAGGCCGCTAGGTATATATCTATCCTACAAGCAAATTAAGTCGAAAACCTAGTCTTACACGATTCAATTGAAGACCTATTCTAAATTCTTTATGTTTAGGCTCTTTTAGAATACCAAAATAATCTCCCAATTAGATGTCTTTTGTTTCAAGATAGTCAAACACACAATTAAATCAACAAATAGAATATTAAAACACTTAATGACAAAAATTATCATCCACTAATTCATAAACAAACTAAATAATCCAAAACCAAGGTTTAACTACATAAACTGAACATTCTCTTAACTAAAATTATAGCTAAATAGAGAAAAGATAAAAAGACAAAGAAAGAAGATAAGAGAAAGGAGAAACAAAAAATATATGCCGAATTTTCATCTATGTTGTTGCTCTTCTGCATCTTCAAACTTTAATCTTCCTCCATTAAAACTCTTGCTTTGCCATCACCAACTAGGAAAATAGAACACACCTTCCCCTTGCTACGCCTAGCATATATATAGGTATATATTGCTTCCCTGCATGTGCCTCTATCACAATATCTTAGTCTTTCTCTCTTTTTTAATCGATTATCATATAATATAGATGTGTTATATTAATATTTTATTCTCACTTGAATATTATAATATCTCTTGCAACATAAATTAGGATATGAGTAGATTTTATATCAAAATATCCTTTTATCCTATAATTACTTAAAGGATAGAAAAATATATAAAAGATAATTAAATAAGTATAAAATATTAATAAATTTAATAAAATATATCTCAGAATCTATATTTATTTAATTATAAAATATATACTTATCATAAGCTAACCAAATGCACTTTTCATACCATAGACGATGTACTAGCTCGAGGTTGGGCCTAAATCAAGTGAGAAGAGGATGAGGAGAATGCTAATAAGACCTATCACCATGATGACAAACCAACTGACAGGAAGAGTAGGAACCTAAGACGAACCAATCGTAGTTGAAGAGCATAACCATATCTGACAACCTCCAGCTACGCAGTCAGGCTAACCACCAGCCAACCTCCACTAGCAGAACGCTCCCACCAAGGAAGCGAACGATGGGAAGCTAAGCCCGATGTATAAAGGCTCTTACCAAGTAACTGGTGTAGTCGATCAAGGGGTATACCAACTAAGCAGCAGAAACGAGAAACCCATTAAATGAAGTTGGAACGCGACACACCTAATAAGGTACACTTTCTAAACCCTTGCCTTCTAAGTTTGTTTTTGGATTTTACATACTCATTAATCTCGTGGGTAAGACATGATGATTCAAACCATAAATATGTAACTAAGAAAAAGTGACCGACACACTAAGTTATATGGTCTGATTATATTTGGTATTTTGATATTATATCGCCCCACCATCAATGCATTCCATACTATTATAGGGTTTCCTTATATCGAATTCATTGCTCAGCATTCAATTGTACAAGTATTTACTGCTTAATTGTATTGAACTATACCCAAGTGACATACTTGCCAAGATGCTGTTGTACGGTCAGTTTGTTTGTTGTAAGCCATTTTACTAAATAGGACATTGTCATTCTTTGTAAGACATTCGATTTGATACATTATCTTTCACCTTATGGTTACCACCTTCTACTTGAAATAATACGAACAGACCAACTCACTAGCTTATACTCGATATACAAGACCGACCTACTAAGCTAAAAGACATACGACTGATGCATCATAAAATTCATGAGCACTTTATACCGGCACTTCCAAATGTTAAGAACCCAACTTTAGGGGTGCCCCGTGGCGGAACACAAACCAAGCCACGAAGATGTGACATATATACCTATTGACCAAAATCTGCATGCTTGATCAAACATCATCTTAACGCTACAGTATGTAATAGCATACATAAACAGTTTGGCATAGCATACATAAATATTTTTGAAAATAAAGCTCTATACCTACACTTGGTCAGGTGATGCTACTAAATTTTAAAATAAGCACCACATGTGTTCGGGCCATTGGAATAATATAATAGCAAATCAAGGTTATCCCACAGAGATCCAAGATAATAGATAATTAGGCATTAAAATTTCTATTTTTATTTAAATTGAGCAAATCAAAGAAAGAAATTAAAAGAAAATTTAAATAAATGCAAAAGAAACAAATCTAATGATTTAAAGATTTCAATTGATAAAAACAACCTAGAGTGGTTAATTCCCTTTTCAAGTCTTAGAGCATGTATTTACCCAATTAAAATCACTTAATATTAATTTGTTAATCTAGAGTTTAAATAGATATAAGCATCTTCCAATTTCTCATACATCTCTCTTAAGTTAAAATTGTTATTCCTAACTAATTCACTCAAGAGGCAATAATTGTCAAATTTCACTCTAATATGATTATATGGGTCTAATAGGTATATTCCTATCCTATTGGCAAATTAGAATAAATTCTAATCCCACATTACTTAATCTATGGTCCAATTAAGATCTCTCTTCCAAAGATAATCTAAATTCCCCAAATTCATACTTAATGGTGATCAAGCATAAAGTAGATAAAATAATACAAGATTAAGTAAACACAAATAACAATAAGCACAAATTAATGAGTTCATAGATGCTCAAATCCTCAAATTAGTTCATAGTTACTCTAGGTTCGAAGGAAATTCAGCCAGGCATCGCTTTACACACAGTCATCATCTCAATAACAATGAAATCAAATATCAGAACCATGATGAAAAATCAAACGCAAAGAATTAAAAACAGAGTAGTGAAATTAAACACACTAGAGCTTCCTCTACCAATGATTAACGAAACTGATGCTCCAAAGTGAGGATTGTCTCTCTCTGAATTGCATCCTTCTCTGGTTCAGCTCAAGAAATGCGATCGTCACTCTCCAGTAGCCTAAGGTTGAAGATGATGAACAGTTCAATCTCACCAATTCAGCAATTCTCTCTCTCGCGAGCTCAAGAGGAAAGTGATGGATTTTTCAATGTCAGCTCCCCACTGTGTGCGATGATCCAACCTACTCTGTTCCTTAGCTGCGCCTCCTCTCAATGAGTCCAACTCCCCTGTCTCACTCTCCGCTGATTTTTCAATGTAAATTGCGGCTCCCCCTCTTTCCCAAACCCGTAGCTTTCTTTTTATTCCTTTAGGTCTTGGTCCACTTTAACAATGGGTACTCCTCTTCATATCTTCAGTTAGAAATCAAAAGCCCAAAGCCCAAAATTCACGTCACCTGCCATTTAAACAAAGAGGAAACAACAATAAAATAAAAGGTAAAATAAATGAAACTAACATAAAGCATTTATTATTATTAATTTTTTTATTCTTTTATGTAAACATAAAACTATAATATTTATAAAGAAATTCCCTAAATGATGCATAAATTTGATTTGATCTTTTAATAATATAATATTATAGAAATCCCTTAAAATTGAATAGATAACTCTCCATTTATCTTCAAAATATCCTTTAAATGTATAAAATATAGAGAGTTATCATCAGGTATTATGACAGTGCATACTAGCATACACAGACTCACTAACCAATAAGGTTATACAATGGCAACCTATCTAATATGAAAACACTTTTAATTGCGATTGATTTATCACATATGTGGACCAACGCACCAAAGACACCGGTCACACTAGCTATGAAGTACTGCATTGGATGGTGCAAAATGCGAAACACCTTAGGGCCCGTTTGGTTCGATTCCATTACACCCTACGATGCAGTGCAATGCGATGCAATGGTAATGCAATGGTAATACAATGTAATATTAATTACAAGGGTAGTGTTTGGTTTGATTTTTAAGCAACATGCAATGAGTTAATATTTTAACAATTATTTAAAATTAATATATTACACAAAGTCCATTTTACCCCTTAATATAATCTTTGTAGAAAAAATAGTTACAAGCTGATAATGGAGGGGATGGAGGAGGAGGAGGTAGTGGTGGCGACAATGATAGGGGTGGCAGGGGAGGAGGAGGTGGTGGTGGTGGCAATGGGTGGTGGGCCGCCGCCGACGGCGGCTGAAGAAGTGGTGGTGGTGGTAGCAGCGAGGGTGTTGGAGGAGGTGGTGGGGGTGGCGGCGGAAGAGGTGGCGGTAGGCGACGGTAGGCGACGGGGGTGGAGGAGGTGGTGGCAGCAGCGAGGGGAGGTGGTGGTGGCGGTGGGCGGTGGGGGTGGAAGAGGTGGTGGTAGGCGATGGGCCGGTGGCCGTGGAGGAGGAGGTGGTGGTGGTGGCGGCGGCGGCGACAGGCGGCGGGGTGAGGGCGGCGGTGGAGGGGGAGGTGGCCACGGTGGCGATGGGCCGGTGGCTGGGCCGGTGGCTGGGCCGGGGTGGCTGCGGGTGGAGGTGACGGCGGTGGAAAAGGTAGTGGTGGCAGCAGAAGGTGAAGGTGACGGCGGTGGAAGAGGAAGAGGTTGTGGCGGTAGCAGTTGTGACGTGATATGGCAAGTGAAATAAAGATAAGGAAAACTCAAGGGTAAATTAGACTTTTTAGACCATGAAATAGAATGGTAATGAGGATTCATAGGGGGGGAGGTATGAATGTGGATTACCAATTTTTTGGTAATCATCATTACTATGGTAAACCCTATTACCATGCTAAAGAGCAACCAAACACTCTTTTCTAGGTAATGCAATCATGATTGCCATTGCAGGCCTATAATGCGGTCGAACCAAACGGGCTCTTAGTTATAGAAGATTTACTGTCCATATATAACCAACATACCAATTGACCAAAATTTCCATTCTTGGTCAAATATTATGATAACATTACAGTATGTGCTAACAAACAAAGTTCTGCATTGGCATATTTACATAGAACAAAATGTATTAACTGCACATACCACGACACCTGGAACATTTGGGCAAAGCAGGATGTCGATGAGTCAGTAGGTCCTTAAGCCTCCAATCTTACTGCATCATTCTGGATAGGAGACGACGAAGTATGGGAAGAATTTGTGGTTCGTTGGTAACCAGCAAGGCCGTACTAGGGAAGTGGAGGTTTATACTCTCATGTTCGAACATGCTACTATCACCCTTTCACTTCTTGCTTGTCTCCACCTTGCCTTTGCCCTTATTTTACTCCGCGGTGGCTACCGAGACTGAGATCACATGGTTGGATAGAACACTTGACTGTCCTGGGAACTCCTGGTTAAAACCTTGTTTTGGAAAAAACAAAGCAAATTCATTTGGTGGCAATCCAAGGCAGAGCGACCAAGACGCGCAATGCCGAGAGTGAGTGGAGTCGAAGAGGTACCAAAATGCACAGCTTTTGTCATTTCATCGGTCTTGTTATCACATTAAGTTGGGTCCTTAACTGCTATTTGTTGATTCCAGCTTTATATCTCCAATTTATTCATAGCGTTCTACAATGTAAATCATAATAATATAATATAATTGATTCCAACAAGAAAAATCATAACAATGTCAGTCATAATAACGTAATATCATTGATTCCAAAAAGAAAAATCATAAAATGTGACAATCATACTCTTTTAAACATTAATTCATAAAATCACTCTTAATCTCAGATAGTTGAGTATTTTAAGCTCAATAACTATGACAAAAATCCCTAAATAAAATATAAAAATATATAATAAAATAGGTATTTGTCAACAACCAATTAATTAACTAGTTCAAAATTGAAACAAGCTACCCAAATTTCGGATTATATTCAATCAGTGATTAAATCATATGTCTTACTATGTGAAAAAACAATTCAATACTCCAAATGGCCAAGAAGTCAAGGCATTATTAATGTGTCAACTAAAAGGCATCTGAAATCAGTTCTGAAAACAAACAAATATAATATAGGGAGAATGACAGAAAAATGCTTCAAAGATTTGAAAATAACAGATGGGTTTTTTTTTTTTTTTTTATCAAAAGATGATTAGGAAATGTCATAACGTGATAAGGAATTCTCAACTTCTGGATTTGTGAAATCACCTATTTGTCATTTTCAAATCTTTGGAGCATTTTTCTGTCATTCTCCCTATAATATAACCATGTCCCCGGCCTGCACAATGTATTATTTTCTAAAGTGATATTTTTGAGAAACTTGGACTAACTATAAAACTAAAACACACTTTAAATAAGTTTAAATTTAATTTAGCTTTTTTACATGCTATGTGAAGAGTCCATCAATATAATCATCATTGACAGAAGAAAACAGTTAAATTCCAAGAACAAGATCCATAAAATATGAGAAACATGGATGATAACTAAACTATTAAAGAGAGTAGGGTTCATAATAGGAAATAATTAATCAGAAAAAGTGGTGTACCTGTATGATGTTTTCAGAATTCTCTTTGGGTCAGCCTTATAATTCTCTATTATTTTTCGGTTGAAAATACGATCCAAATTAGTGTGATGAGGAAATTGCGCGCAGTGCAAAACGAACCTCTGAAATTCATTTGCAATGACCCACAAAAGTCAATTTGTCCTTTGAAAATCGACTTAGTGCACCTGAAGCACAAACATCAAATTTATTTGTTTCTTTGGTTTCTCTCCTCATAGAAATTAAAATAATACCCGAAAGGTCACAAAACCTGAAGAAACATCGTATTCATGTAAATGTAGTAAACGAAATGTCATGGCACACGTGGTTGGTTCCAAAAATATATCATCTATCCTCCTCATGCTGCCACAATCTGAATGTAATATAACTATGACTAAATCTGTCGATTTCCTCTTTGAAAACACGATCAATGCCCAATTTTTCAAGCCTATCAACAGTGTAGATTCGAGCAAAGACATCGAAAGGATTGCCACGTTGGAACTGTGGAAATTTAAACATTTGTGTGCATACAAATGGCATTAGTATAGAGTTGAAATTAAAATAAGAAAAATAAATTATATCATAATAAGATAGAAAAGCCACTAATCAGCATCTCCAAATTTATCTAATAAGGAGCGTAGATAATCAAAACACAGTGCATTATTTAAGTATGTAAAAGCAGATGCAGTAGTGGCGGGTGAGTTAAATAAAGTTCCATTCTCCCTTTTGATGTTTCATAGCCATTTCCCAATCTTGAGACTTTCCAAATCCTTCTGAAATACTATCTCTAGTCATTAATATGGGAGCCAATTGATTTTTTTTAGAGAGATTAAGAAAACTAAATGAGCTACATTAAAGTGTATATATATACACATATCATTTTTCTCTAAATTAATTTGTCTGATTTATAAACTTTTATTTAATCTAATGATACACAATATATATTATGATGTAGTAACTTATTTAACTTCCTTGATCCCTCTAAACAAAATCAACTAACTCTTATATTAAGGACTAGAGGGAGTATATGCTAAATATGCTTTCCATCCTTCTAAGTTGCTTCCAGCCCAGCCTCTGTATATATTTGAAGTATCATGTAACTTTGTATACGCGCGTGTGTAATCATTAGAGATGACACACACACACACCCCTTTTGAGTTCTAATTCTCTCTTTTGGATGAATTTGTCTAAGCGTTTTCCTCCAAGGAAGATTGAGATCCAAGTTTTGGGCTTACTCGAGTAAGAGAAGATAATGTCAAATCCAATAGGAGAATATTGCTCTCATCAAGAGCTGAAGCAATGTTTGACTCAATATATTGACGTCCTTAAACAATATGCGATTATATATATCTCGAAATTTGATTACATCAATACCTCTATTAGTTTGCAGTTCACCAACACCCAATGCTTAAGTGGAAGAACACAAGCCAAAGTATATAGAAAAGAGTCTTTGGTAAACAACTCATTATTACCATCAGGAAAGACCGCATGGTAAAAGTGACATGTAGATTGTTAGCTTAGTATGTTCGGTCAACTAACAGCCAAATTTAATTGAGATAACGGCCAGGGCAAAATTGCTCAACATTTGATATTTTTGGGGTAAAATTGCTCCTCCATGACAACTTTCGGAGTAAAATAGCTCTTCAACACTTAACTATAAATGACTCAACTTTAAATCGGGCAACAGAATTACCAGATTCTACATATAAATTACTGGAGTCAACTTTATATACTGATCCCCAAAATTCATTCGTATGTAAGTGGAATTTGAAATCGCCCATATCAATTAAAAATGTAGATAAAAACATAAAATGAACGGTATGATTCATCACAACTTGTAAATAATGAAATTCCTTGGTGCTTTTGTAAATCTCATGAGCTACGTACTGTATAAGTGGTCTGCATAATAGTAAGAACAAGCAGAGCCGCACCGCTCACAACTCCAATGAACTTCCAAGGAGTGCCCAAATAGGTATTTATGTAACTGCGAAGCATGATTAGTAATCCGCGTTGAAGCCATTCCAGTAAACACCGCCAATAATGCCACGCCATTCTCAAAATGAGCATACACCATCCAGCCACACCCTTCGCCTGGGCTTTGTCCAATTCGTGGCATTCTTTATTGTATCTCGCATCCATGTGTTCCGCCCCGGTTACGATGCTTTGGAACATAATCAGCAAATCCTCGTCCTTGGCCCCCGTATGCACTTTTATAACTTCCCTCTCTCTAAGAAGTTGGACGTCATGAACTGAACACACCAAACCTTTGAAAAAATAAGCGTAGGAGGTGAATTTGTAGCCAACTCCGATCAACCCGCCGATTTGCTCCCAAGCAATGAAATTCCTCCATCTGACTTCTGTTTCTTCTTTTATGTGCAGCGTCGGGATGTTCAGTTGTCTCTGTTTAAAATCTATTTCCAATTCGAACATGTCCACGAATTCCCTTAGTGCAGCAGCAACAGGTTTGTTATTGCCTGCCATGTTGCAAATTTAATTTGGTGAGGAGCTAGCTCCCTCTTAAAGATGAATTGCTCAAGATAGTATATAATACTACTGCTGTACTAGATATAAGAATCAGTTAACTATTTTTAAAAAGTTAAAGAAGCTAATTAAATTATTTTAAGGAATTTATATTTTTATTTTGTGTTCAAACTAATTTGAGTGATTAATTATGAACTAATACATAATTTAATCATACACAACATATCATATAATTAAATAATTTATTCAGTTGTTTTAATCTCTCAAAAAAGAGTTAAATAGGTTTAATATTTAGGAGTAGAGGGACTAATAATAAAGACTAATAATAAGTTTTGAGTAGTTACCTTTAGATTCGTTAGTTTGTGGAGTCTTTGTTATTGTGATTCCAAAGGCTTGAAGCTTTCTGGCGCAGCGATGCAGTTGGAGTGGATGTTTGCTGAATATGTCTTGGTCTTGATGGGGAGCAGGGTAGCACAAGTGGATGAGATGAAGGAAATGACAAACATCGCTTGTGAAGTCAACGCCGGCAACGTCGCACCCAAAGAGTGACTCTGCAAGTTTTTGGGGAGAAATTTCGTTGTCCTGTGAAAACGCAACTAGACCGGCTGGTGGCTGGTTAGAATATAAGAGCTGTGAGGATAAATTTGAGAGGACGAGGAAAGGGACTTGGTTCTCGAGCAGCATGAGATCAGTGAGAAGACGCGACCTCTTTTTGTCGTCATCGATATACTCCAGATCAGAAGGAAAAGTGTGATTCTCAGAGAGATTAAGCAGGAGATGTAAGAGAAAGCAGCCGTCAAGGAGCATGATTCTGGTAAACTCATCTGTTCTCATGCGTATTGTGTCCCCATAACTCTCTCGAATTATTCTCTCTGTGTATTTCATGTCCCGACAGCTTTCATGGATCATATACTCTAAATGCTCTCCGTCGCCTGGTTTTGGACGGCTAAGAAGGCTGTGCATGTAGCGCCATTTGGTCAATTCCATGGTTTGCAGGTCGATTGTGGCTCCCCTGTGTATGGGTCCCATGGCCACAAACTTAGGCCTGTACCACTCATCGCTTTTCTCTTTATGGGCTTCTCGCATTTTTTCTGGCACCCTGCAAATACTGGCTGTCTTTACTCCCACTTTGTTTACATATGCCAGCGTCCTTTGAATTTGGCAGATCCATTCCGGGGCTCCCTTTTTTGTTTTACCATCATCATAAGCTATCCCTGACATTATGATGCCTTACAAACAACATTATCAAGTTAATTATTGCTAGTGAAACCAATATATATATATATAGATATAAACAAAACGAAAATTAATGGATGCATATCACACACCTCAATAAACTCAATATCTATCACTTCACCTTCTTGATTTCCTTTTCTCCAAAACTGCCCTTGTGAGCCTCGCATATAGCCCTTATTTATAACTTATATTGAGGATCTGAGGAGGGAGTAGCTTAATTTGAAACATTTATTTAAAAAAGACTCCATAGACGACTTTGACTTTTCAAAATGTCGGTATTCATATTTGTCATTGTGTTTCTGGACTGCGTTCTGCACAGACTATTACGATAATAATTGAGGCATTTCAAATTGATCACAAATAATGGTAATAAACAAACGCAACTTGATAATTCATAAATACAATGTATCTATAGATGGGACATCAATCATTTTTTTTAAAAAAAAGAAGACTTCAGTTAACCTAAATGTTTTTCCCTTTTCAACTATAATCATAATCAAAATAACACCGACAAGCTAAAGATGATACGAAGTCTTCACCAAGAAAGTTGAATGACTTAAGGCAACAACACAAACAAATAAACCAAGGGGTGAATGGAACAAAAACAAGATGGGAAGTGTCGTGCACGTGCATATAAGGAACCAAAAACACCGATGAGAAGGAGAATGAGATTACTGGAAATGGGGATTGAAATCAGAAGTAGAGTACTTCCTCTCGTTTTTAATACAAGATATATTTTGGGAGTTAATCTTGGTCCTAAATATAAAACATAGTTTTCATATTTTTCAATCTTTTCCTAATTTACCCTACGATGCTCTTTCAACAATAATCAAAGGAGGAGAGGAAAAGAGAGGATTGAGGAAGATAACTATAGTACTTTAGAAAATACATGTCATATTAACTAACCTAACTAACGTTCTTAATATAATCAAATTAGGTAAATATGTTTTATATTAAGGACGGAAGGAGTATTTTTCAGGAAAATGCGATCAACGATGAAGTTAATGTTGGAAGAAGGATTTTAATAATAAAAACAATAAAGCAAAATTGCCCCCGAAAAACTTCCATGACAAAATTACCTATCGAGGAAAACTTCTAAGACAAAATAGACCCTTGACCCTTTAAACTTTGTAGAACCCTAACAAATCAAGTAAACCAAACATCATTCATCATCGTTTTCCCTCCAACCATTCCAATGATTGTAATAAAAAAAACACTTAATATATAAGTACCAACTTTTCATGATTACAAGTCAAATACAATATTAGGACTTGTAAAATTATCAATATATTTCATGAATAATCATATATCGAGAGTAATGTCTGTTAGAGTGTAAATGGTTTATTAAAAAGTGCAAGTGTACACTGTTGTAATCAAGTAATATAGAGATGAGTAGAATATCGTTCTCATGAGGATTGATCACAAAGTACCAAAATGGGTAATTTTAATTCTATTTAGTCGATCGATTAGTTGGTGATTGAAAGTATAAAATAAAAATGATTAAATATGAATGCAATTGATATGAAAATAACTATGAGAAAAAGTCCTAGGGATCATATTTCACTTAGCAAATTTCTGATTGAATCACCTATATTCTAGTTCAATTTATTCCACATGATTGATAGCCGAGTTCCCCTAATTTAATTACTAGCCTTTTCCAAGGTCAAGCAATTCTATAATTAATTGCTAATCCAATATACCCCTATATGAATTAAAGCAATTAATCATGCATTAAGATTTATGTAACTCATTAAGACTACACAACTTATATGAATGTATTCCTATTTCATATGCAAGTTATGATTTTAATTATAGGATCTACACACATGCATTTCCTTCCGGTCTCAACATACATATTGAAATCATTCAAAAGATGGTCAATCAATCAAAAGTATGAAGAACAATAATCAAAACTCAATCATAAAGGAAAAATTAAAACTAGATTTAATAAGTTAAGATTCAAGCCGTCATTAGTAAGCTACATCATCACCCTAGGAAAATGGAAATTTAGCTCATGATGAAATTGAAAACAAAACCAAAATAAATTGAAAACTTCATAAACATTGCATGAAACTTAATTATTAAATTATAAAATACAAAGATACAACTACAAGATGCATGAGAATAAAAAAATCTAGTATAGGAGGTAAAACCTTCAATATAGGTGGCAACCTATACCATCCATAAAGGAGGACTACTTAAGCCTTCCATGAAGGAGGTATGTAAGAAACAAATACAATGCATGAAATTAACTCTAAGATGGTGTGTCTTCTTGTATCTTAGGCTCCTCTATTTATAGATGGAGAGGGTGCAAAAGTTTTCAAGAAAGTTAGGCATACATCTTGACCTTAATCTTCCAATATTGACCTTGTGGCTGCCAAACTTATTGATTGCTGCCTAATTTTGACATTCAAGACGGTGGAATTTCAACATGTGATCTCATGAAAGTTGTAGCTCTGGATCTTAGCTTGAAGACACAACTAGAAGCTCCCCATTTCAACATTTACAGCTTAAGTTATGGTCATATTGTTAGGATTGGCAGGCACAGTGGAAGAATTTAAAATTTCGCTAATCCCAATTACGGATCTATCAACGGCATTTAAACCGAGTTAGAAAGATCCGTATATTTTCAATTTAGGGTTTTTCGATCTCTAGGAGCCAACACCTCAGGTCCGATCCTTCTACCGATATCCACATGAAAGCTCTTCAATATAGACTATGTGCTAGTGTCTCCAATGTCTTATAGGGTTTTCCTTGTGGCTCTGAATTCTCATCCGTGTATGAGTTTTTCTGCTCTATCAATTTTATTTAAAAAAAATGAAAGCCCAAGCTACGATGCTTCTCAAGATAGCACCGTAGCTGGGTTAATTTTTTAACATTCTTTTATTTGAAAAAAACCTTATCCGACACTTAAAAATAAAGAGCCGGATAAGGGTGAGAGTAAGTTAAAAAGATATTATTTTTCAGAATCTTATGTTGTAGTAAGTCAAAAAAGAAATCACCCGCTTCATTCTTGAGTTTCCAAGAAAAAAATAATTAGCCCTTGGCCGGCGCTTGATTATGAAACGCCGGCCAAAGCTGGCCTTTGCCAGTGCTTGATAATCAAGTACCGGCTAATAGTGGAGAGGCCTTAGCCGGCGCTTGATAATCAAGCGTTGGTTAAGGCCAAATATTAGACCTTAGTCAAGCGCCGGCTAAGGCCTAATATATTCAAGGCTTACCAAGCCTTGAATATAAAATACAAGGCACTAAGTGCCTTACAAGGCACCACGTGGGCGCCTTGAATATTCAAGGCACCCATATGGTGCCATGTGGTGCCTTGGATATTTTAATGCACCATTTGATGTCTTGAATATATTTAAGATCTTTTTTAGGTGTTTGTTTTTTTTTAAATTTGGAAGCTACAACACTTTGACAAAAAGTGTTGTAGCTTCTTTACAATCTACTATTTTAATTTTCACTCCCGCTGTTTTCATTTTCATTTTCATCTTCCCTCGTTCTCTCTAGCTCCTCCATTTTCCAAAACTTTGTTACAATATAAAGCTTCCTCTCCCATATTTTTTTTTATTGTCCCAGCCTCTTTCAGAATCTCTCTAGCGTGTAAGTGTTTTTTTTGTCAATATTTGGTTCAGTTTTTCTTTTTTAGTTAAAATCTGTCATGATCATATATATGTGTTCATAATTTTTTTTCAGGTATTTATTTGAAGTGTCAATTCTATCTTCTTGAACCTCCTATATATTGTAAGTTTTTTAATTTTTGAGCTTACAAATATAATAATACTTAGTTTAATTCGTTCTGTGTATGATTTTTATGTAGTATTATGAAGATCAGTGTTGTGCCTAATTGACTGACGAACAAGTGGATGAAATCATTGAGGAATAGTGTGAATATATGGTCAGGCAATTAGTTAATATTTAGGTATATACGTTAGGTTATTTCTTTGCCTATTCTCATGTTGTTTATTCTCTTAAAATTAGTTGTACAATTACATTAACTATAATTTCATATATCTAGTACAGATTTTATGAATTAGTTATGTGTTATTTCATTTTGCTTTGGTTTACTATTTTTTTTCTATTCGTATTATAAATTGATATGGATTCTAATTGGCTGAGTTCAAGTAAACAATTATATACAATAATAATTATTATTATTATTATTATTATATATTACGGCGCTTCTAGGCAGAAGCATTGTAGGAGGGTATATACCTCCTACGGCGCTTCTCCCCAGAAGTGTCGTAGGAGGCCCTTAAAAAAAACATAAGTTGTGGCGCTTTTGGAAATTCAAGAAGTGCCGTGGCTTACTTTTACAGCGCTGGAAGCTATGGCACTTGGGAAGCACCATAGTTTTAATAAAAATAAGTGACGTTTATTATATTTTTTGTAGTAGTGTTAACACGATGCAACCTGTCATACAACCATATCACGTCCCTTTTGTCACATGATATATCAGTCAAGGATGAGACATGGATAATGTCATCCTCTTGTTCCTGACCATTACTTTCTCGATTCCTAAGTAGTCTGACAATAAAAATGGAAACTCTTTTCCATCGTAGTATGGCCATACATTTCTCAAACTCACTCATTGAGAGGCCTAGTAATATCTCTCTACTAATGTGAGGGACAAATTCCATCTTGACCATTCATATTCCTCTGCATGAAAAACCACCAAGCCCGATCGTAGCCTTTATCATCACCCGGTCAAAAGTGACTTTTGACTAGTTCAAAGCTTAGCAACTCTCATGTAGGAATCCATGATGACCTCAGGTCAAAGGGCATTGTGACGTGGTTATACATGAGATAAGCTTATGACTTGATCCAAGTAGCTTTCTGATAGTGGGTTGGTCCAGCACCTTGTACTCTTACAAGTGCCTAAGACTTTGATTCGTATCCCTATATCTTATCAAAGTCATACTGGTCTTACTTCATCTTTGCTCCCGTATAGATGATCGACCAGAGACATTTAGGACAGTCTTTATGATTTATCCAAGGATATAGTCATCATAGTGAACATGTGAATAATATGATAACATAATGGAGAAATTCATTAAATAATAATGTTTAAAGTATAATGATTAGCCCTTAGGGCACAATTTCCAACATCCTCCCACTTGTACTAGGTACAATCATTAACTTGCTCAATTCCCATTGTCCTAACATGACGCTCATGATTTTCCTGTACAAGCGACTTGGTAAGAGGATCAGCAACATTGCCTTCTCCTGCTACTTTGCATATTTTTATGTCACCTCTATCATTGATTTCTCTAATTAGATGAAATCATCTGAGTATATGCTTGGTCCTTTGATGTGACCTTGGCTCCTTGGCCTGTGCAATAGTATCACTATTGTCACAGAACAAATCTATTGGATTTGAGATGGTAGGCACCACCCCTATTTTAGTAATGAACTTTTTGATCCAAACGGCTTCCTTAGCTATATCCGATGCTACTATATACTCAAATTTTATTATAAAATCTGCTACAGTGCTCTGCTTGGAGCTCTTCCAGCTTATTGCTCCACCATTCAGAAGGAATATGATTCAGATTGCTATTTAAGGTCATCTTGGTCAGTTTGGAAACTTACGTCTGTATATCCGGTTACAAAGAGTTCATCATCCAATCCACCATAGACAAAAAATAAGTCCTTAGTCCTTCTTAAGTACTTTAGGATATTTTTTACGGCAGTCCAATGACCCTCACCAAGATCTTGTTGATATCTGCTGGTCATACTTAAGGCAAATGAGACATTCGGTTGAGTACATAACATGGCATACATGATGGATCCAATGGCCTAGGCATATGGAACCTTACTCATGTGATCTCACTGATCAGGTGTACTAGGACACAAATCCTTGCTAAGATGGATGCCATGAGACATGGGCATGTAACCCCTTTTTGAATCCTGCATATTGAACCTATACAGTATCTTGTCTATGTATGTGCTTGGACTTAGGCCTATTAGTCTCTTGGATCTATCTCTGTAGATCCTAATCCCTAGGATATAGGTGTCTTCTCCTAAGTCTTTCATTGAAAAGGTCTTTCTTAACTAAGACTTGACACTCTGCAAGATAGGAATGTCATTCCCAGTGAGTATGATGTCATCTACATAAAGCACTAGAAATACAATTGTGCTCCCACAACCTTCTTGTAAACACAAGGTTCGTCGATGTTTTGAATGAATCCAAACTCTTTGACTATTTCATCAAAACGATGATTCCAGCTTCGAGATACTTGCTTTAATCCATAAATGGATCTTTGAAGGTTGAAAACTTTACCAGAGTCTTCTGGACGCATAAAACCTTCAGGTTGTGTCATGTACACATCCTCAAGGAGCTTTCCATTAAGGAAGGTTGTTTTGACATCTATCTGTCATATTTCATAGTCATAATATGCTGTAATGGCAGAAGGATTCTGATTGATTTGGCCATTGCAACTTGGGAAAATGTTTCATCATAGTTTGCACCATGAGTTTGAGTAAATCCTTTTACAATCAAACGTGCCTTAAAGACATTTACATTGCCATCCATGTCAGTTTTCTCCTTCAAAACCTATTTGCACCCGATGGTTTTGACACCTTCAGGTGAATTGACTAAGGTTCATACCTGATTGTCGTACATGGATTGCATTTCGGACTTCATGGCATTTAGCCATTTCTTGGAGTTTGGTCCCATTATGGCTTCTCGATAGGTTGTTGGCTCATTTTGCTCAATAAGCAACACATTACGGCTTCTAGTAATCAGAAATCCATATCTCTGAGGTTGATGCCGTGTCCTATCAGATCTTCGTAGACCTTGTATTACTTGAGGAGGATCAACAACTTGTTGTGAGTCTTCTCTAATTTCCATATGTGGTTCTGTACTCTCTTGTGACTCTCGAACTTCTTCGAGATGTACCTCGCTCCCACTGGTTCTTTTAGAGATAAACTCTCTTTATAGAAACTTCCCATTTCGAATAACAAACACTTTGTTATCAGTGGGATTGTAGACATAGTATCCTTTGTTTCCTTAGGATACCCCACGAAAAGGCACTTTAAGGATCTGGGCACTGATTTATCTGAGGCTTGTTGCTTAACATATACCTCACATTCCCAGATCTTGAGAAAAGATAAACTTGGTTTCTTTCCAGTCCATATCTCATATGGTGTCTTTTCAATTGCCTTATATGGAACTTGATTTAGTGTGAACGCATCTGTCTCTAGGGCATGTCCCTAAAAGGATGGTGGATGATCTGTTTGATTCATCATAAATCAAACCATATCTAATAGTGTTCGATTCCTCCGTTCAGAAACATCATTCCATTGTGATGTTCCTGGAGGAGTTAATTGTGAGATTATCCCACAACTCCTAAGATGGTCAATGAACTCTTGGCTCAAATATTCACCACCTCGATCAGATCGAAGTGCTTTAATTGTTTTGCCAAGTTGGTTTTGTACTTCATTTTGGAATATTTTGAACATTTCAAAAGATTCAGATTTATGCTTTATTAGATAGATATATCCATATCTACTAAAGTCATTTATAAATGTAATAAAGTACAGATAACCACCTATGGCAGCTGTATTTAATGGTCCGCATGCATCTATATGTATGAGGCCTAATAAATCAGTGGCCCTCTCACTATGCCCAATAAAAGATGCCTTTGTCATCTTTCCTAATAAGTAAGATTCACATGTATCATATGATTCAAAATCAAATGTGTTTAGAAATCCATCTTAATGGAGTTTAGAAATGCGTTTCTCATTTATATGGCCTAGACGTCAATGCCATAAGTAGGTTGGATTCAAATCATTTGACTTGATCATTTTAGTAGTTACATTATAGATATTTCCACTATTAAGATGTTCCAAATTTAATATATAATGACCAACATGCAAATCACCATCAGCATAGAAAACGTCACTACGATAAATAGAACATTTATCATTCCTAGTAATGGAAGTATAACCTTCCTTATCCAAATAAGAAAGAGAAATAATGTTATTACTCAAAGCAGGAACATAATAGCAATTATTCAAAACTAACAAAAGCCCAATGGGTAGAACTAATTCATAAGTTCCTGCAGCTAAAGTAGTAACTCTTGCTCTGTTTTCAACTCGTACGTCCACCTCGACCTTCTTCAGCTTTCTACTATCCTTTAGACCCTATATATTTGTTTAAATTTGAGAACCACATGCAATATCTAATACCCATGTAAAGGAAGTAGAAAAATGAATGTCTATAACATAAATACCTGAAGCGATAGCCCCACTATCCTTCTTGTTCTTTTTCAGATCTTCGAGGTAGAGTCTGCAATTCCTCTTCCAATGACTGGGTTCATTACAGAAGTAGCAGACTCCTTCCTTTAGAGGCTTTGCCTTCTTGGGTGCAGGCTTGGTTTTGGGCTTATTTGACTCTTTGGTCTTACCACCTGAGCCATTACCCTTGCATTTGCCCTTCCCTTTCTTTTTCATACCCTTTCCTTTCTGAACCATCAAAACAGTACTGGGCTTTTTCTTAATGCTCTGCTCAGCAGTTTTAAGCATCCCATGTAGTTCAGAAATTGATTTTTCCATGTTATTCATGTTGTAGTTCATGACAAACTGGTCATAACTTTTCTGGAGTGAGTTCAAGATCAAATCCGTAGCTAACTCCTGGCTCATGGGAAATCCAAGCCTATCAAGGTGATCAATATAGCCTTTCATCTTAACACATGAGTACTAACGATACACCTTCAACCATCTTGTATGAATGTAAGGCCTTTGTGGTCTCATACCTTTCTTGCCTTGCCTATTGCTAAAACATTTCCTTGAGATGGACAATCATCTCATAAGCCTCTATAAGTTCCAGATCTCTTTGGAGCTTTGGAACCATAGTGGCAAGCATCAGGCAACCTACATCCATAGAGTCATCCTTATGCTTCGTGTAAGCATCTCTTTGAGCTCTTGGAGTATTGGCTACAGCTCCTTAGGAATGGGTTGATCTAGGACATAAGCATTTCTTTCCTGCTTGAGAATAATTCTCAAGTTCCTGAACCAGTCAAGAAAGTTTGTCCCATTGAGTTTGTCCTTCTCAAGGATCGATCGCAACGATAGTGTAGCAGTATTACTAGTCGACATGATTCTAAAATTAAAATATGCAAAGTTAGTTAGTAATCTCCCACTAAATTAACAACCCTCAATAGAATAATTAGTGGGCTAAGATCCATATTTGGCTTAAACTTAAGTCCGCATTGGCAGGACGCTTAAATTCAAGTTATTTAGGTAGATAACCTATTTACCAATTACATCACATGTAACTCTTAGATGTTTATGGGATTCGATCATTATATGATCCGACATGTTTAATCCCATCTAATACCTTGAGATCCAAAACCGTTTTGTTAATCTCAATTAAGTTAAAACAATAATGAATTTTGTGAGTAGCACTATTACTCACTCTTATCTCACTAGGTTAACTTAAAAGCATCCACTTTGATGGTTCCCACAATTGAGCGATCTAAGTTTTGATAAGTATTCATTTATTAACGGCATTATGACTTAAGATTTGTTTTCGAGGGCTTAATTAATTAGTTTTGTTTATATGAATGCAATCGTGGTTGTATCTCATACATATAAATACATATAAATGCAAAAGTATTCATGCAATGATCTAATCAAAAGCATAATTTAAACGTGACACAACATGGCTTACCTAACCTAAAATCCTCCCAAGCCAATGAGAGGACTTCTCTAAATAAGAAAAGAAATACATTGAGAGAAACCTCGTTTAAACATTCGAGGGGAGTGAGATAAGAAGAGAATGTACATTGAGAGTATTTAGAAGAAGGCATGGCACACATGCCATATTTAAATATTACAACCCTTTGTAAAATCTAAAGCCATGTTGTTCACCATACTCAAACAAGTATGAAGAATAAACCACAACAAGTAAGAATTCATACAATATGAAAAGCAATAAATGTCGTGATTAGGTTATATCGCGCTACGAACAGGTAGTCACAGCAGTCCTGACGAAGCTTTTGAAAAAGGCACATTCTTTTTAGAAGAAATATTTGAAATTTTAAAATATTTAAAATTTCTGGCCCAATTTTTAAAATATTTGTTTCAATCCAGTTCAAAAAAAGGATTTCGGCCCATTTTAAAAAAAAAAGGCCCAGAACGCTTCTGATCTGAATTGTCTTCCCCATAGTTTCGGATCCCTAAAACCTAAATAGAGATCCGAACTAGACCCGGTTCTTCTCTAAGCTTTCGGATCCCTAAATCTGATTAGAGACCCGAACGTGAACCATACGCCGTGATCTTCAAGTGCCGATTTCAAGCGATGCAGCTACCTCGACGACTGACAATTTCAGCCTCTTTCTCTCAATCATGTTTCGCACATAATTGAAATCCAAAACCAAAATGAAAACATTTTTTGCACATAGCTAGCAGAATCCAAAATCGGAAAAAGGAAACAAATGCATGTTGTGTATCATGTTTCGAATACATTCATGATTTACTTCAAAAGGAAAATCATACAGATTTAACGAAACTATATATATCACATATATATCACATGATTAAGAACATAAACTCAATTTAAACATACAATTGACCTGGCTTTGATGTCATTGTTAGGATTGGCAGGCACAGCGGAAGAATTTAAAATTTCACCAATTCCAATTATGGATCTATCAATGACGTTTCTACCGAGTTAGAAAGATTCGTACCTTTTCAATTTAGGGTTTTTCGATCTCTAGGAGCCAACACCTCAGGTCTGCTCCCTCTACCGGTATCCACACGAATGCTCTCCAATACAGACTACGTGATAGCGCCTCTAATGTCTCCTAGAGTTTCCCTTGCGACTCTGAATTCTCATCCTTGTATGAGTTTTTTTGCTCTATCAATTTTATAACTTATGAGGGCTATATTCGAATTTCAAAATTAATCTTTATTAATTTTGAAATTAATTAACCCTTAATTATCTTGATGAGCTAATTAAATAAATTCAGTTTAAATCAAATTTTTCCAACAGTTTTAATTTAACCTATTTATTTAATCCAAATAAAGAGCCACTAGATTTAATTTATCTTCATAAATTAAATCTGAGATACTATATCTCTATCATGTTAGTTATTAAATTTAATTTATCTTAATAAAATTAAATTTAAAACTAACACAATATAATAATATCATATAATATATATACATATATAAATATGTATTTCAAAAATACATATATATATATATATATATATAATATTATTACTTTTATTTTCGCACTTCTTATAAATATGTCTTGAAAAGTGTAAGTAGTCAACAAAATAAACAACACAAGATATAAATAATCAATCACCAGAAAATAAGTCAAAAAATACAAAATTGGTAATAATACTTATGAAATAAAAAATATCTTTTATAAGTTTTTAATTTTTAGGATTATTAATACAAGATATTCTTATAAAACTTAATTCTAAAAAAGATAATAACAACTAAATATTTACAATATCATTCACAAAATATAAAAAAAAAATCAATAATAATATTATCATATAAATAATTTTAAGATATAAAAAAATATATACGGGCTTAAAAGGGCCGGCCCTTTTAGGCCTTTGGCCCTACAGGGCTGGCCATTTTAGGCCCGCTTTCACTTTTGAGGCAAAAATCTTAAGTCCAGCCCTTGTAAATTCAGAGCCTAAATGGGCCGGCCCGTTTTCCCAGCTCTAATTATTTCTCCCCTTTGCACTTCATAAAACTAGAGTAATTTCCTCTCCAATTGTATTTCAATGGATATATGTGTTAGTCTAAGGTTCAAAAGCACTTAACAAAGTTCTATCAAATCAAAATCAAGTTTCTCTTTTCATTAAAATGCACAATCTCTTACTACAATTAATGAAAATCAACTCTAAGCAACAACCTTAATGTGACAATGTAAGGTTAGTAAATATATCTCTATTTTACAAACAAGCTATCCATTTAACAAGTAAATATCAAGTCAAGCATGATTTTAACCAAGTTCTACACCTAGATTAGTTCTCTCAAGTCTAATCCAAATGAACATATCAATCTAAATGGTGGCCAAACATTTAGAAGCATTAAGAAAAGGATAAAATCAACACACACACACACACACACACACACACCATTAACTACTAAAAGAGAGGAATAATCAAGTCTTAATCCATACAAGGTTCAAAATAAGCATAGAATGAAGAGTTTAGGTAGACATAATCCTAAAATAGCCACAAATATCTAAAATAATTACAGCCATATCAAGAAACTAGCAAAGAAAGGGAAGAAGAATGAGAAAAACTAAGGATTGAAACTTCAAATCTCTTCTAGACTCCAACCCCAAGCTCCAAACTCTTTAAGAGACCAAGCCCTAGCTCCGGAAACATCCAAAAAGTCTAGAATGAGTGATTTTCGACCTATCCCTAGCTTTTATGTATGTTTTTCCACTTCAGGTTTCAAAACGCACAGCATTAGTTTTGAGCATTCACCGTCGGTTCGCTATAATGAACCCATAGTGAATTGTCAGACAGAAGTAGTGCTTTTTTAGGTGATTTCATTATGACTTTGGGTACAACGAATCCACGGCGAAAGGGTAGACAGAGAGGTTATCTTTTAAGGCAGTTTTGTAATGGCTTGACTATGGCACTTTCATGGCAAATGCAGGCTTATATTCCATAGAGTTCTTTTTGACTTCTTACATTCTTTCCTGCCCTTCACAACTTCCCATGATCTTTGAGAGTTTTACAACTTGTCATCTTCCACCTACAAAGAGGAGGAATTCATGAGCTTTTTAACTTTCACAAATAACCACAACTATATGCATTTAACTCATGATTTAACAAAATTTTGAGTTTGCTTTTGTCACATCACATTTTCTTCTATAATCTTTTTATATGCATAATTTGAACCAAAAAATAAGTGAAAAGAGAAGAAAATGTGTTAGAATATTATCAATTTCTATGAGTTAACACACCCTCAAACTTAAGTTTTTGCTTGTCCTTAAGCAAAGAAGTTTATCCTCACTAAATGAATCAATTACTCATAATTTATGTATGAATGAATTTGTCCTCATCAGCTGCTCAAGAAATTATATTAAACAAGAAATGAAGACAATATGCAAAGATGATTGCTTCATAAATTTAAAACATGCTTTTCAAGAATTCCTAAGTGTGAGTGTGTGAATGGAGTCAACATTTATTCCTTTTGCACTAGCTAAAGTTAAAAGCAACACTTCAAATCATATACCTATATTCAAACAAACAATTTTATCATATCCCCTAATTCCTTCTTCTTTTCTTCTAATTCACTCCACTTGACTTAAAAATCAAAGGGACTTTTATTAGCTTGTAATGGGGCCAGGGGTTAAGGTTTTCAAAGGAAAAGGTAAAGGATAATCAATCAAATACCTTAAGGTAGATGATAACTACTCAAGGGTTTTCTTTCTTTTCTCATGAAACATACTTCCCTAAACTTTAACCAAATTGATCTTTGGAATACTATGGCTTGATTTCTATACATTGTGAGCTCTTTTACTTTCTACTCTCCTTTCCTAATCATTTGAAACTTTGCACAACATTACCACATTCCACAACCCAATCAAATATCATCTATCTCAAAACAAGGGAATCATGGTTTTTCACATTGGCTAAGGTAGGTAGATGTTAGGTTTCTGAATAATAGTTGTTAATTGTTTTTTTTTTCAAATTAAATAGGCTCAAAATAAAGGTTCAAAAGGGAATAAAATCAATTAGGTAAGCTTGAAAGGATCAATCGCATTTTATTAACTGCCCTAATCATTTTTTCAAATCTTATGAAATAAATCAAAAGTTTTGAAGAATTCCAAAGATGATTCTAAAACAAAAAGCTTGAAACAAAGGTATATAACCTAATTTGACACAAAGCCATTCAACAAGCACGTCCACAATAAATTCAACTCCAATAGTGCATAAATTACTTAAAAACTTTTGAACAACATGTTTTATCACTATAATGCACTCATCCGTGCACATTAATAAAATTTCCTATCTAATAGAGCAGTAATTTACATCATATGATCATTCAAACAATATTTGACAAATAACCGAAACTAACAGCTCATTTTCAACAATTTTTCACAAGAAAAAATTTAAGTATGAGAAATCTCAAATATTCCAACAATTTCCTAAAAATACTTGTTCCAAAATTTTTCTGTGCACTCATTCTCTTTCAAAATTGTGACACACTCTCACCCCCAAACTTAAGATTAACAATGTCCTCATTGTTAACCCAAGCATGAAGGGATTGAAACTGAACAGTACTTATACAATATGTACTCATATCCACAATATGCACAAAGATCAAGAATCCATAGGTAACAAGGCTCTCAATAACCCAACCAAAGCTTGGAATAAGTGCATAATCTAGCTATCAGTAGCTAGTCCCATAACATTCACAATAAACGTAGGACCAAAAGAAACAACGTATATAAATAATCACATTGGCCACTAAAAGGAAACACAATCAAAAGCAGGACATGGCCATCAGGACCTATTTTAAAAGTAGAACAGTAGTTACTGTGCAATGAGCCCACAATAGCTCACATCCAAAACAAGAATTCCAAAAGCAAGTAAGAGACCCTTAGTAGCCTTAAGCTATAGAGTGTGCAAACAGCTAAACAATCATGGAAACTAAGGAATCTGATAAATCCTAGACACAACCATAACTTCAAGGACAACTACATTAAGCAAAACAGTCTAAAAGATGAGCTATCAGAATTAACAAAACACAAATAGCAACAGACAACAACATTGCAAATTATTATGAGTCACCATAGGTGGAAAAATGGCTTTTTAGACCAGATAAAAATGGCTTTTTAGACCGGTTTTGGATGAGGTCTTGATATAGTTGGTCTAAAAAGACTGTTATTTTTTAGACCGGTTAAGCAACCGGTCTTAAAAATCACTTTTTTAGACTGGTTACTCGAAGAACAAGTCTAAAAAGTCCAAAATTTTTAGACCAGTTGTTTGAAAGTCGGTCTAAAAAAATTTTTTTTAAGACTTTTAATACGGTTATTATAAAAACTAGTCTAAAAAGTGACATTTTTTTAAAAAAAAAACATAAATAGGGCTTTTTTTTGGATTGGAAGGATTTTAAAATCATCCCAATCCAAAAAAAAAAATGCCCTATTTTTTTACTATCATATAATTTTAAGTAAGTTGTGACAACCGTAACTAAATGATGAAAAACAACAACTCTTAAGATAAAAAATTGACTATAATTAATAAAAATGGCAGCTCAACTATTATCACCTTTATAAGTCCATTTTTTTGTCAAGCTCATACTTGACCTTGCTTCCTTTCCCAATTTCAACAACCTGCATGTTGCTCAAGTAAGCAAATAACTGAATAAGATAACCACTTTAAGTCCAACAAGGTATTTGATCCCGTGTATATGCAGAGAGTTTGGAAATGATGTACATTATACAAGGCTTTTAAACAGAGTGACTTGCTATGAGTTTTATATCCTAACACAAATCCATGCATGTCATATAAGAACTGGTCGATAGTGCTTTTGGGTATGCTAATTGTCAGCATCGAAAGGTCTATAAGATAACAATAAAATATTAATAACTTCAGTACTATAAAATGTTCCCAGTTTTACCCATTAATGTTAAGTTTGGTAAACTGCGTTGCCAGTCATCAATTGAACAATTTAACGTTGATTAAGAATGATGTGCACTTTGTCATAAGTTTAAGTTCAGAATGCTTACACAGTTGAACATTCTTGGACCTTCAAGTCTTGAATCGTGGTGAAAATTCTGTTAGAATGCCAAATTGATAAACCATGCCCAAAGCTCCTTGACGACATTGATGTTAGCAGAAAAAGTTCAAAACGAATATGACCTTCTAATAGTTCAGTTGTTAGGATCTTCAACTACTCCTTCAAAGAGAAAGAAGAGAGACAACACTCCAGTAGCTGATAATGGCGACGTGGGATTATCCAATATATCCACCCATACCTTAAAGGCCAACAAAGTAATAATCAAGGACATAAAAATAGAAAAATGAGTGCCTATGTGTTGTTCTGAGTTTTTGAATGTGTCATTTTAGTAGTCCAAGTTTCGAGTTTAGTTTACTTTTAACTGTGTCCTGCGCTTTCACGTTATATTAGGTTATACTCATTTAACGTGATATCTACCGTTGGACATGCCTATTTATGTTTGATTTTATAATTTTTTGCCATTTATGAATATCTTTTAGTCAGAATATATACACTAAGCTACCATTAGTTATATTATAGTGATGAATAATTCTTTTTCAAGTTGAAGTTATATTGATTAATAATTATAACTCTATATAATATGTTAATTAAAATGCAATTGTGTGAATATTTAATGAAAATTGATTTGGCTCAAATACGAGGACGTGTGGGGCACTATTCTTAACTTGAGAAATGAGAAATCAGATGCTTTATACAAAAGGGAAGAATCACCAAAATGAACAAAAAAATGTAATGTAAATACAGAAGCTAACCAAAAACAAAATGTTAAAGTTAACACTTCATGGGAAAAAAGGTAAAGAGAGGGATTTTCTATATAAATAAGTAGATTATTAATATAGGGGGTATGAACTAATATAATTGCTTAATCAATCTAATGTGAAAAAAAATATAAATAAAGGGGAAAAGAAAATATTAGGAAATAATCATCTATAAATTATAATGTTGGATGATGATGTCACTATTTCTAAATTAAATCAATATCCATATTTTGGATCAATAATAAAGAAAATTTAAGAAATAATCAAAACATCTTCAAATATGATTACTTAAGCAATCAATTATGAAGAAATATAAAAAAAAAAAAAAAAGGGAATTTGAAAATAATCATCTATAATGTGGGATGATGATGTCACTATTTCTAAATCAAATCATCAAAACAATAATTTGCATCAATAATAAATGAAATTTAAGAAATAACCAAATCATTTTTAAGTATGATTACTTAATCAATTAATTTTGAAGAAATATAAAAAAATTAAATTAAAAAATAATAATCAATAAATTATATTTATTGATTAATGGATCCAAACTGAATCCCTTAGTATTTATTACATTTTTTTTTATCAAAAAACTAAAATTTTGAAATATGATAACTTTTTGATTTATGGACATAATTTTGAGTTATGATATCTCCTTGATTTAAGCCAAAAAACAAATACCGATTTACCGGCAATATATTTGGGACTTTAGTGTAAAAATATACGGGTCATTTAAAATAGATGATTATAAAATAATTATATGATTTATTATGATTACAAATAAATATTGCTTATTACACATACAATAAAAAATTGATCATAAAGACTAAATTATATAATAAATAAGGGAATATATAAATACCATTTGGATTAGGAAACCCCAAAAAGTCTATTAACACATAAAAAAGATAAATAGGTCTTAAGAAACTAACCTAGTATTAAGAAATGTGCTTTTACCAAAATGACTCTCAAGTTTTTTTTTTAAAAAAAAAGAAAGAACCTTCACCGGCATTGGAGCTTCACCTGCTGAAAACACCCCCGGCACTGGAGCTCTGTCGACCGGCACCACCCCGCCAGTGGGCCTCCAGCGCCAGCAGCCGGAGCTCCGATGACAACTTGAGTAATGAGATTGACTACTGTAACACCCCAAATTTTATTCACCAAGAGTATATTGTGATTATTTTATATATTTAATAAAATGGTGAATGTTTAAGGTCAAAGAAATTAAATATTGAAAATTGAAAGTTGAATGGTGTTTTCAGTGAAATCGCCTAAGAGGCAGTGAGTTTGTCATATGGTTTTGAAAGATCAAATGATGAGCAAAAATTATGAAATTATACAGGGTGAAATTAGACATCCTAAGCTTTAATTTTATAGGTGATATGAATCAATTGAAGCTATGTACAAAAAGATATGAATTTTTGAAGTTAGTCCAGAAAATCTGGAAAGTTTCTGGAGCAACGGTCAAAGATTGAAAATCTGGGAATATTATGAGCACATATGGAAATTGGATTAAAATATGATTTCTTGGCACATGTAGTTTGATTAATGGAATGAAAGCCCAAATGGTGTGCATGAAGGGCCCTTAGGACATTTTTGGGCTAACCAAATGGAGGAGAATTGGTTCAATTGCAATTGGAGGCTTATGACACAAGTTGGAAGAGGATAAACTCAAGTACAAGGCTTATGTCATATTTCATTATCCTATCATTTATTAATTAAGAGGAAAATGGGAGATATTTTATGAAGCCCGTGCTTCATCTTTCTTGTTCATTTCACATCAAGAACAAGAGAGAGAGAGAGAGAGAGAAGCCTTAAGAAATATAGAGGAAAGGAGGAGAGCTCAACTAAGAAAGATCAAAGGTAAGCTTGTATGTTTATGTGATCAAGCTTCCTCTTTTGTATGACCTCCTCTCTAATCTCTTCTTCTCCATGAAACACTATGTTTAGCAAGCAATCTCAAGGGAGAGAGAAAAAGGGTGGTAGGCTTTAAAGAGAGAAAGTGAAGAAAACCAAGGTAACTTCAAGAACATCAACTCTTGTGGTTTATTGTTGTTGCTATTGTTGTTCTTGGCTTGATTTGGTATTGGTTGGTTGATTTTGTAAATTTGGAAAGTGATAACCCTAAGGGGTAATGCTGCCCAAATTTCTACAAATCATGTTTAGAATGTGATTAAGTAGTTAAATAAGTGATTAGAGGTGTAAAGAATGTGGTTTATGGATTGAAATCAAGAAATTCCATTTTTCCCAATCTTTATAGAATTTTGTCCAGATATGTTTTGGGCTGTGTTTGGACTGGATTTGGTGTTTTTGATGATTCCATTGTGTTTAGAATGGAAAATTGTGTAGGGTTCATGTTGGGTGCGAAGTGAGAAAAGCCCTAGAATGTGAAATGACAAAAATAGCCTTAAAACCCTTACATAGGGGTTGTCAAGGGTAAATTCGTAATTGGGGCTGGAATGTGAGAAAACCGAGATCAAAAATGGATTCCTTGGGCAAAAATATGTCAGAATAGCCCGTGTTAAAATTTCAGAAAAAGTACCGTCGGACCGGGTACAGCGGGGCCGGGCCGGGGTCCCGGGGGCATTTTGGTCATTTTTCAATATAGACCCATATAACCCCCAGAAACACTGTGGAAGTGTCTAAATGGTACATTTGGAATTGTAGGACAGAGTGGAGAGTTGAGCTGCGACACACTTTATGAGGCACGTAATTCGAGGTGGGAAATGTTTAAGGTAGAGAACTTACCTCTCTTGCATGTATTTGATATTTGTGCTGTTGTATTGATGCATGTTATTGCTTTGCTTGATTTTGTAAAACATACATGAATAATTGAAGCTCTGTTTCTGTTTATGCTATGGCCATACATATGTTGTTTGAAACATTGAGCACGCAAATATGTCATTATGTGAGCATGAGTTATGTAATGTAAATACGTCATGCATTAAGCACTTATCTTGCATGCATATTGGTATTGCTTTCCTATTGAGATTCCTCAGAATCTCACCCTCCCCTACCAACAATTTAGACAGGAGAAGACAGAACGTATGCTGAGAACAAAGAAGAGAATCGTACGAGGGGATTGCAGCGGTGGAACGAAGACTGGAAGATGTCTCCGTTTCACTGGGATGGGTGTAGACACCCACGTAGCGCTGTGAGATTACGTTAATTGTAATTATCAAGTACGAACCCCTATGGGGAATTTCCGTAATCGTGCACATAATATCAGTATATCTATGTTATTTCTATGTTGCCCACCGAACTGCATATCGTTTTCCACAAGTACTCTGAAATAGGTGAAAATAAAAAGAGGGTGTGACAACTACTTGAACTCCTTAAACCCTATTAAGCATCGTTGACAAGTTGAATAATGGTAATGACAAGTTGTCATTCCCAATACTCAAGTTGTCATTGTCTTTATTCAATTTGTCAATAATGCCGAACAAGGCTTATAGAGCTCAAGTAGTCAATCTCATTACTCAAGTTGTTACCGGAGCTCCGACGCCGGTGGGGGTTCTTTCTTTTTTAAAAAAAACTCAAGGGCCATTTCAGAATCTCAGATTAGTCTGTTGAGATCTATTTGTCCTTTACAGGTATTAACAGACTTTTTGGGATTTTTCAAGTTCAAATGGTATTTATTTGTAATTTTTCATAATAAATATTACATACCTCATAAAGCAATACTTTACAACCAAAAACCCTATTAGATCAACTTTCACTGCAAAAAAACACCCGATTTCCGACGGAATTTGCCACAGAATTTTTTCTGTGGCAAATTTAGCCACGGAATTTTTTCCTTGGCAAGTTTTCGACAGCAAATTCCAACGGAAAGTTTTTCGACGGAAATTTCTATGGCAAATTGCCACGGACATTTTCCGCAGGAAATTCAGTTGGAAAAAATTAAAAATTATTAATTTTAAAAAAAATAATATTTATAAAATTAAAATATTAATTATTAAATAATTATATTTAACCTTAATTATTAAAATTATATTATTATTTATTAATATTATATTTAAAATTTTATATTAAAAATAATATTTATAATATTAAATTATTATTTATTAAGTAATTTTAAATAAAAATTTTGTTTAATTAAATATATAAATATTTTTTTACATTTTTATTAAATTTTTCATTATTTTTAATAATATTATATTTAATTATTAATTAATTATATGTATATAATTAATTAATTATATGTGTGTGTGTGTGTGTGTGTGTGTGTGTGTGTGTGTGTGTGTGTGTGTGTGATAAAATGGAATCCTAGATCCCTAATATTCTCATATTTTCTTTATCTTAATCTTGTCATCCTTGAGTTAATATTTAAATTACCAATTATTGTGATTAGTTGTTAGAATTAGACTATATTGTTAGAGAAATATATTTCAAATTTAGAAATATAATGAATATAATTAAGAATTTAGAACCTCGTATATATGAAATTGAATGTAAGAACTTGCTTGAAAGTTCATATTTCCCTTTAATAGAAAATCAAGAAGAAACTTGTATGTTTACTCCATTTAATAAATTGGAATAATATGTATATGATGAAACAATTAGCTACTTATATAAATCATAATATAAAAGATATATTAGAAATATATAATTTGGAAGAAACTTTAAATATGGTCCCAAAAGATGTTAAAGAAAAAGTAATTTTAGAAAAACCAAAGAATAGAAGTAGTAAATTAGAATTTTTGAGCCAATCTTTAGAAGAAAATACGTATAATATAATGAAAAAAGTAGAATATAATAATGAAGAGTTAAAAGAAATAAAAAATAATGTAAAGAATATAATGAATTCGTTAGGAATAAGAGAACCTTTTATAATAGAAAAATCAGAACTAGATTTAGAACTTATATCATCTAATTATGGTCAATTAAAAATGATGAAAGCTTTAGAAGAAATGGAAAAAATAGAAATATCTAGAGAACAAATATTTAAACAAAATATGGATGAAAATGTAAAAAAAACAAAAATTATAGTAGAGGAAATATTAAAAGGACAACAAATATTAAATAATAATCTATGGACAATAAATGATAAAATAAATGATGGAATAACTAAAATAGATAAAAGAGAAATAATAAAAGTAGAAGAACCTAAAAAGAGAAAGGAGAAAAATGAAGAACTAGAAGAAGGACATAAAATAGCAGAAATAATATGTTATTCAGGAACAACAAAAGATTTATTAGAAATATTTAAACTGACAATAAAAATGATGAATGCTAAAGATAATGAAGAAGATGAAATAGAAAAATTAATGGAATTAGAAGAATAAGAATTAGAACAAATTCAAAAAGATTTTAGAAATGCTACTATAATAAGAGGAGATTTAGATAAAGAAACTGAATTAAGTACAGGAATTGTAATACAAGAAAAAGGAGATACTAGTACAAAGATGGAAACAGATTCTGAAAAAATAAAAACTAAAGAAGATTATATAAAAACTAGATATCAAAGAGAAATAGGAATGTGTGCAGAAGAATTGAAACATAAAGAAACTACAAAAGGAGAGAAAATGAATTTTGAAATAAAATTTAGGGTTAATATAACTTTTGATCCCTGAAGTTTGATCCAATTTTGGTTTTGGTTCCTGAAGTTTGAAATCGGTGGTTTTGGTCCCTGAAGTTTCACCTGATTTTGGTTTTGGTCCCTCAAGTTTGAAAAGGACTAAGTTTTTTTTCTGGGTCTGGTCGGGTTTTTTAATTGGGTCACCAAGTCCTTTTTAAACTTGAGGGACCAAAACCAAAATCGGGTGAAAATTCAGGGACCAAAACCACCGATTTCAAACTTGAGGGACCAAAACCAAAATCGGGTGAAACTTCAGGGACCAAAACCACAGATTTCAAACTTCAGGACCAAAACCAAAATCGGATCAAACTTCAGGGACCAAAAGTTATATTAACCCTACACCAAGTAGTAAAGCAGGATTTATACCTCCACCTATAGAACAATATGAAACAAGAAGTATACCAATGTCAAGAATATGGTTAAATTTAGATTGTAATCTTGAAAATGAAAAGATATTACAAGAATGGGCTAGCGCACAAGTAATAGCATTAATCGGAAGAAATTTAGATTTTCAATCAACAAATTTATTAATAGAATCAAGTTTTTTAGGAAATGTATTAAATTGGTGGAAAAGCATAGATGAAAATTGGAGAGAAACAATAGGACATATAGATAAAAGTGAATATAATAGTAAGAGAGAATACTATGTGAAAATAGTAAGAAGATATGAATATGTAATAAGAAATGAATTTGAAGGAAGGAGTTATGGAACATATGAATTAACAACCAGTAATGAAGCAATAAGAAAATTATATCAAATAGAAATATGTTCATTAGAATCAAAATATTTAAATCAATATATATGTGAATTTCAGAAATATTATTATGAAATTAAAGAAAATCCATATGTAAAGAAACAAAAATATTTAGATATGTTTTTTAGGAAATTACCAAAATTAATAGGAGATACTATATTAGAAGACTATTATAAATATTTTGCAGATAGAATAGATTTAATACCATTTGTAGATACTTTAGGAAGAAGAATAGATTATTTAAGGGAATATTTGTCAAATAAATGTAAACAAACTTGGAGAAATATGAAATATTATAAACAAAATAAGATAATATTAAGATGTGGAGAATATGAAAAACCTCATAGATGGGGATGTAATGATAAAGAAAGAAAGATAAAAAGAAAGAATAAGAAATACAATAAATATAGAAAACCCATGAAAAGGTATAATAAATATAGATATAAATTTAAGAAATATCCCAAAGATAAATTTTATAGGAAATATGAACCACGAAAATATTTTAAGAAAGGGAAGAAAATAGAATATAGTAAAAAACCAAGAAAATTTAAATTTTATAATTGTGAAAAAATAGGACATATATCAACAGAATGTAAAGAACCAAGAGATAAGAAAACAATGAAAATTTTGGAACAAGCTCAAGAATATGAATTAAAGCCTTTGGGGTTTGATGAAGAAATATATAGTGATATAGAAAATCCAAAAATAGAAATTTATAAAATAAAATTATTAATTGACTCAGAATTAAGTAAAAATGAAGAGGAATTATTAGAATCATATATAGAATATCTAGAAAGTGAAGCAGATGAATATCAATTATATGATGAATAGTCAAGAAGTAGGAGAAATAACAGAAGAAAAAGAATATGAAGACTATAAAGAATATAACAATATATAAGAAGGAATTGTTGAAAAAAGAATGACATTTAATGAAAAACAATATGCTAAGATAAAAGACATAAAGCTAAATTTAAAACCAAATTAGATAACTAAAGAAAATTTTATGGAAAAAGTTAGTAAAATAATGAAATCAAAGAAAAATATAAAGAGTTAATGTGTAATATTAGAAAAAAAGCATCCTATAGAGACATCTTTAACAGAAAGAATACTTAGAATATCATTAATAAGTAAAGGACTAATAGAAAATGAAATATCTAAATTATCATTTAAAGAAGAAGTAACGGAAATATATATAGCAGGGGTACAATTACTAGTAAAAATCTATTTTAGAAAAGGAATAGATTCGCCTATAGAATTATTAATAACTGATGGAAGAATAATTAGTAGTGTGGAAGATAGTGTGTTAGGAATATTAGCAGGAAATTTAATATACCAAAAATTAAAATTTACATTAACTACAAACTTTGCATTATCAAGCAATGAACATATAGATCAATCAATAATGATATATCATAAATTAAAAGGAATAAAATTATTAACAGGAGCAAAAACTATAAGTATAACAGCAATGATAGGATTAGTATTTACAAATGAACATAAAATATTTAATAAATCAATAGGAAGAATAAGTATAGAAAAACAATTTATGCCAATATTAAAAGAAATAAAAGTAAATCCTATAAATATAACACTCCCAGAACAATTAAAAATAGAGTTGGATAGAACTATAAGCATAAATGAAAATAGAGAAAAGAGATTAGTTACAAATAATAATTTGGGAAATAGATCATTAAGAATAAATACTTTATCAGAACCTTTACAAATAAATATAAACCCAAGAAAAAGTATAGATATAAGAAGTAATAGTAGTAATAGATTAGCAGAAATACCTTTAATAGATACTCCCATAAATACAAATTTAGTAGAAATAAGAAAAAAATAGAAAATTTAGATATAACTCAAGAACAAGAACAAACTGAAAGTAAAATAATTATGGAAATAAAGAAATATGGAATATGGCAAGAAGTAATAACTTTAATAGATGAAACAAAAGAAATAAGTACTATTAAATAGGATATATAGATAATGATTTTGTGAAGAAACTGATGAAGGAATTAAAACAAATATAATTGTAATTAGATTTAATAAAAGAGATATAATATAATTAACATTACGGGTTGAAGAGAATAAGAATAAAATATACAAAATAATACTAGGAAAATATTTTTTAGACAAAGTAAGACCTTATAGAAATAAAAAAGATAGAATAATATTTAATATAAACCATTAAACAATTGTAATACCAAAGTTAAAATGATGTTAAACATAAAGAAAACAGTCAAGGTAATAAGAGTAATATTAGCATAAGAAAATTATTATTATATAGATGACAATAGAATAATAATTCCTAAAGCAAATAAAGGTATGATGAATCATATAGTGCATAATATAGAAAAAGCAAACCAAAGAGAAAAAAGAAGGTTGAGAAGACTATATTTTGAAGAACCACATAATTTTGTATAAGAAGAGAATAAAGTAGTAAATAATATGACAAATAGAACTGAAATAAGAAAAGTGTTTAAAGAAAAACTTGAATTATTATCTAGAGTTTAGTTTTTATGGATAGAATAACATTATATGATGACAAAGTATGGTATTATTATAAAGATAACATAGAAATAAGAATACCTAAAACAGAAAAAGGATTAATAAAGAGTCTAATAAATAAACTTAATAGTTCAAACAAGGATGAAAAAGAAGCTTTAAGACAATTAATAGAAGAAAATCAATATGATGCAATAAGATATTTACAAATGTTAAATAATGTAATGTCAAGAAAAAGACAGAGAGATGATATTAAAGAGGAATTTAGGAAACAATGAGAATTACTTTCAAGAGTTTAATATGGATAGGTTGATAATAGAAGATAATGATTGGAGATACCTTAGAAAGGAATATATTACTATTATACCAAAAAATAATAAAAGCTTTATAAGATTAATATTAAAAAGATAAGAAGAACTCATAAATATGAAAATCAAAGATTAGAATATATATATTTTCAACATCCATTATTATATGAAGAAGAATATGATGTGGTAGTAAGAGAAAGTGTAACCCCCTGCCGTAATTATATCCGAAATACGCAATTAAAGTGAAATAGAGACCAATAATAAACAAATAACAAATTGCAAACCCATCTACCAGACGGGGTTTTCATAAATGCCTTTCAAAATCATTGATAACTTGGTCTCACAGTCACATTCCGAATACAATTACTACGCGGAATATCACATTCATGGGAAATCAGAGTACACAATATAATCCCGGCAATCTCGGGTTCCATACATTAACTCAAAGCCTTATAGGGCATATTCGCCCCTACAAGCCCTCATATGGGGATTACACAAATTCTCATATCAAATACATACTCGAATATACATTCCAACCTACACAATTATATATCCAAATATACTTAATCCCAATCATGCATTGATAACCACCTATCACAAGATTACAACCCGAACGAGTCCCGTCGCCTTTGATTGCTTACTCCATCCTCGATCCACCTACCCTGTCTAAATTGTTGGTAGGGGAGGGTGAGATTCGAGAGAATCTCAGTAGGATAACAATATCAAAATGCATGTATGATAGATGTTTAATGCATGACATGCTTGCATCACACAACTCATGATAACACAATGACAATTTGCAAGCTCAATGCTTCGAACAATATACCTATGGCCATAGCATAAATTGAAACATAGCTTCAAATTACACATAATTATGCAAAGCTAAGACATGCACCAACACACTAACACATATATAAAATACAAGCAGAAGAGATATGTTCCCTACCTTAACCCTTTTCCGCCTCGAAACGCGTGCCTCGATCTACGTGCAAACGGCTCGGGGCTCCATATTCGATCCTACAATGTCAAATGTACTATTTAGACACTTCCATAGTGTTTCTGGGGGTTATATGATTCTATCTTGAAAATTTACCAAAATGCCCCCGGGACCCTGGCCCGGCCCCGCCGTACCCGGTCCGACTGTACTTTTCCCGAAATTTTGACATGGGCTATTCTGACATATTTTCGCCCAAGGAATCCATTTCCGGACTCGGAATTATCAAATTCAATGTCATATTACGAAATTGCCCTTGGCAGCCCTACTTTTAGGGTTTTAGGGGCGTTTCCGTAATTATGCTTTCTCGGCCTTTTCCGAAAAAGTGTCCAACTGTAACCCCACCTAATTTTCCCTCCTGAACTCAATGGAATCATCAAATCATTGAAAATCCAACTCTAAGACCCATTTATAGCCCAGACCGAAATATATGGGTTTTCTAGGGAAAATCAGGGTTTTTCGGTTTCGGCTCCGTAAACACGTTCCTTTCTACTCCTAACCACTTTATTGACTATTTCATTAGGTTACAACTACCATTTAGTATCAATTTGGGCAGCATAACCCCTAGGAAAACCCATTTTCCATTTTTACAACCAATGGCAATCCGGCGAAATTTCACCGATTAAATTGCCCACAGCAGCCAGAATAGTCAATATACAAGAGTTTGGAAGTTACCTCAAGCTCCCAATAGCTTTTCCTCAATATGGCTGAACCCTAGCCCCTTTTAAAACCATGAAAATTGAGCTTCAAACACCTTAAAGAACATGAAAGAGAAGCTTAGAAGCAAGGTTATACGAGTTAGGAGCTAGATCGTCGGAGAAATCGGCTTACCTTGTGAGATTTCTCCTCTTTCTCTCTCTAAGAGCTCCCAACTTTCTCTCACAAGTTTCAGCTGCTTCATCACGACAGAAAATGATAGCTGAAGAAGATGAGAATATATTTAATTCCATGCTGATGTCATCTTTTAATGAGATGATGTCATAATTCCCATTTTCGGATTTTCTGGCAGATTTTCTGCCCAAACTTTGAAAACTCATAACTAATTCTAGAAAAATCGAAATGAGGTGATCCCAAAGCCAAATGAAAGGTATTCAAGTCCTCTACACAGGAAAAATACTGGCCAATACTGGAAATCACCACACAAATACAGAATTCCCAAACATTCAAGACTGTCCCAAAACAGAATCCATTTTCGACCTCAAACTTTGGACAGCTATAACTCCCAGTTCCCAAAACGAAATGGCACAAGTTATATGTCCATTTTGAAGCTTGGGATGTGAACTTTAAGACTGGAAAGTTTCATAATTTTCTGACATCATTTGCCTATTAAAAACGTCCACACGAGAAGACTGGCCATACAGAATTCACACTGGACAGCATTTCCAGTTTTGCAACCAATGTGTCCAATTCAATTTAAATCAATTCCAATGATTAAATACCACAACATGACACCATTTCCATCACAATACCCCATTCAATTCTTCCCTCTATTCTAAGTCAATTTGGATGTTAATCCACAATTGAACTCAAATACAGGGTTTCGGCGTTGCTCAAACCACACACGAATCACATTCGAGTGTCAAATCACTTCATATTCTCCAAAAGGGTTATTTATCACTAACCACATCCACTTTTGGAGTCATTAACCATTAATCACAATTTGGGATCTTGCTAAACTGGGGCTTAGCAATCCACTAATCTTAGGCTTATTCTCTAGCCTCGAGTCTCGGAATTCGGGGTATTACATTTCTCCCCCTGTTCAATAAATTTCGTCCTCGAAATTTGTCATACCACTTAATCCAAAAACTACGGATGCTTCTTCACGACAGCTTCCGTTTCACAATTCATTTCACATTGGGATGGTCTCCTCTAGACCACCCACACACAAATGATACCCCACAAATCCGATTCTAACAAGAATCTCAAACATTGAATGCAACTCAGTTGCCCCAAACTGCAATCGGCCCATTTCACGATTGCCACACAAACCAAATCACCATATTTTTTTGCCAAACAGATGCAATCGCTTCCACATACGATTGCCACAACACCATCATCACATAACCACAATCGTCGCAAGCCCCGTAATTCATGAGTGGCTAGTGCATCTCAATATCTGGAGGCTCTAACTTATGAGCCATATCATAAGATCTTGGCAGTTGGGCGGCATAGGCCACCACTCTGCTTAACTCAAACTAGTTACTCCTTCCGGGAGTAACCCCAAAACACCGCAACCTCAATACATCAAACGACAGCCTTAGCTGTATACACAAACATTCAGCTTCTGCTATATCCACTTTCACAGCTTTACCCTCACCCGTACACCCACCAGTAACTCCACTAGTGGTAATCGGGACTTTTGGGAATTCACAACAATATCACATCTGTATCAACTTTTATGGCGTTGCCCTCACCCGTACACCCACCAGTGACTCCGCTAGTGGTAACCGGGACTTTTGGGTATCAACACAATATCACATCATCTGGTCACTACGGAATCTCAATTTCTTTTATCCAAAGTACCTGACGTAATGGCCCACCTAGAGTCTCAGTCTCTTCTATCCAGGTGCCTTTTATTGTCACAACTACCTCGGTTTTACCCCCTCTAGGGATGCCTCGTGCCGGTGGTGCCCACCCCGGTTTTACCCCCCGCTGGGGATGCCCCGCGACGGTGGCTGGGTTACTCAATTATTGTCACACCCACCCCGGTTTTACCCCCTCTAGGGATGCCCCGTGCCGGTGGTGCCCACCCCGGTTTTACCCCCCACTGGGGATGCCCCGCGACAATGGCTGGGTTACTCACATTTCACCCAGGACTCACAAGAAAATCCATTTCCTTATCAAACGTACATGGCAGATTCTAATTTTACGCACCGCCTTTCGACCTTAGGTCAACACCGGTGCAACCAACGTGGTGGCTAGCCAGGTTGGCCATGCCAGGGTAGTGCCCTCAGAATAGAGAACCCCCGATCATGTAGTCAAATTAGCCATCAGCTGAATTAGCTCTGCTCTACTACACAACTATACCTCAGTCCTAGCTTATCCACAATTGTCACAGATGCACAATCACACTCCACTCTCATCCCCTTTCTCCGCCGGGAAGACACACAGTCTTTACCCGAACCGTTGTTAGCTACTCAGGGACTATTGATGTGGCAGTGCACACATATAGCCATTCTGGCTCACAAATAATAGATTCGCAATCACACCCTACCCTCATCCCCTTTCTCCGCCGGGAAAACACACAGTCTTTACCCGAACCGTTGTTAGCTACTCAGGGACTATTGGCGTAGCGGTGCTCACACATAGCCTTTCGGCTTCCACATCACACTCCACCCTCATCCCCTTTCTCCGCCGGGAAGACACACAGTCTTTACCCGAACTATTGTTAGCTACTCAGGGACTATTGGCGTGGCAGTGCATATACATAGCCTCGCGGCTCACAAATAGTCAATCCCCCGTAACTACCGCCTCGAAGGCACGGTCCTCCGCCATAGGAATCACCCCATACGGCCGCAGGTGAGAGACTCACAAATATCAGTCACATCCTGAGCCTATGCCTATCAGGCGCAGCCCACCAGACCAAACCGATCCGGCCCAACTAGGGAGATGGACTCACAGTGCACAATAGTAACAAGCTGGAACTAGGCATATTAACAGCTTCACCTTCAACATTGCGAATTCTTTTCACGTACTGGGATCCTTCAAGGCCCCTTTTCACAATACAACTTGACCCCGAAGGTTTACCTCCCGAAGCCATCACTAACGCATTGCACTTTCTGCAAATTCGAGCTTCTGTTCAACACAATTCTCAAACATCACATTCACCACGCTTCCGCTGCACACTCTGAGGTCTTTATCCTCATCTGTGCCTTCACAATGTCAGGGTGACTCAATAGGAGTCCCATAGGAATCTCCTACTACCCCTGTCCACACACATAATCTGTGCCAGACCTTGGCTCAATTCAATTCGAATCATTCAGAGCCATACCAACACATCGTTGAGATCCCATACTCCCAACGTTCCCAGAGCTCTACTCTATGATTCAACGTCACGGCGATTGCTCTTGACGGTTCGTTATCAAGGCGGCTGCACACTAGGGTTCATTGTCACGGTGGCTCCACTCTAGGGTTCATCGTCATGGTGGCTCCACACTACGGTACTGTACCCGATGCTTCACTCAGTCACCTGACTGGTCAGCCCCTTCGGTCAGCATCCTCCATAGGTAGCCCTTTCCAATCAGATCTCACCGTAGGTAGCCCTCTTCCATTAAAACTCCCCGTAGGTAGCACTCTCCGATCCGAATCCTCCATAGGTAACTTTTCCCTCTGCTAGATTTACAAATAGCAATCTCAGGATACTCGATACATATTTCAATTCAATTCTAGTACCATGCTCTAGCACCACAGACCATCCAGGTCAAATGCAATTCCTATGAATCAGCCCAGCTATGGAGTCTGATCCTTGGATCACAGCTCATCTATCCAAACCTCACCTTAGTTGAACTGGGAAATCACTTCCCTCAATTCCACGGAGCATTATCAACCTCAACACAAATCCAAATATCTTTGCCAGCCTAAGGCACCATGGTCCCCTAGGTCTTAAGGACTTTAAACAAACAAATTCAGGACAACCAAATAATGTATACACATAATCCACAAATCTCAGATATCCACAACACCAGAGATATAAATGTGTATACCACAAACAACCAAAATCACAAATCATTGCGTATTCCTTAGGCAATCATAACTCATCACTCATTCCCTAGTTTGGCCTAAGGGAAATATCCTAGCAAAATCCATCTTTGCCAGGAACTGCAGCTCTGATACCAAAATGTAACCCCCTGCCGTAATTATATCCGAAATACGCAATTAAAGTGAAATAGAGACCAATAATAAACAAATAACAAATTGCAAACCCATCTACCAGACGGGGTTTTCATAAATGCCTTTCAAAATCATTGATAACTTGGTCTCACAGTCACATTCCGAATACAATTACTACGCGGAATATCACATTCATGGGAAATCAGAGTACACAATATAATCCCGGCAATCTCGGGTTCCATACATTAACTCAAAGCCTTATAGGGCATATTCGCCCCTACAAGCCCTCATATGGGGATTACACAAATTCTCATATCAAATACATACTCGAATATACATTCCAACCTACACAATTATATATCCAAATATACTTAATCCCAATCATGCATTGATAACCACCTATCACAAGATTACAACCCGAACGAGTCCCGTCGCCTTTGATTGCTTACTCCATCCTCGATCCACCTACCCTGTCTAAATTGTTGGTAGGGGAGGGTGAGATTCGAGAGAATCTCAGTAGGATAACAATATCAAAATGCATGTATGATAGATGTTTAATGCATGACATGCTTGCATCACACAACTCATGATAACACAATGACAATTTGCAAGCTCAATGCTTCGAACAATATACCTATGGCCATAGCATAAATTGAAACATAGCTTCAAATTACACATAATTATGCAAAGCTAAGACATGCACCAACACACTAACACATATATAAAATACAAGCAGAAGAGATATGTTCCCTACCTTAACCCTTTTCCGCCTCGAAACGCGTGCCTCGATCTACGTGCAAACGGCTCGGGGCTCCATATTCGATCCTACAATGTCAAATGTACTATTTAGACACTTCCATAGTGTTTCTGGGGGTTATATGATTCTATCTTGAAAATTTACCAAAATGCCCCCGGGACCCTGGCCCGGCCCCGCCGTACCCGGTCCGACTGTACTTTTCCCGAAATTTTGACATGGGCTATTCTGACATATTTTCGCCCAAGGAATCCATTTCCGGACTCGGAATTATCAAATTCAATGTCATATTACGAAATTGCCCTTGGCAGCCCTACTTTTAGGGTTTTAGGGGCGTTTCCGTAATTATGCTTTCTCGGCCTTTTCCGAAAAAGTGTCCAACTGTAACCCCACCTAATTTTCCCTCCTGAACTCAATGGAATCATCAAATCATTGAAAATCCAACTCTAAGACCCATTTATAGCCCAGACCGAAATATATGGGTTTTCTAGGGAAAATCAGGGTTTTTCGGTTTCGGCTCCGTAAACACGTTCCTTTCTACTCCTAACCACTTTATTGACTATTTCATTAGGTTACAACTACCATTTAGTATCAATTTGGGCAGCATAACCCCTAGGAAAACCCATTTTCCATTTTTACAACCAATGGCAATCCGGCGAAATTTCACCGATTAAATTGCCCACAGCAGCCAGAATAGTCAATATACAAGAGTTTGGAAGTTACCTCAAGCTCCCAATAGCTTTTCCTCAATATGGCTGAACCCTAGCCCCTTTTAAAACCATGAAAATTGAGCTTCAAACACCTTAAAGAACATGAAAGAGAAGCTTAGAAGCAAGGTTATACGAGTTAGGAGCTAGATCGTCGGAGAAATCGGCTTACCTTGTGAGATTTCTCCTCTTTCTCTCTCTAAGAGCTCCCAACTTTCTCTCACAAGTTTCAGCTGCTTCATCACGACAGAAAATGATAGCTGAAGAAGATGAGAATATATTTAATTCCATGCTGATGTCATCTTTTAATGAGATGATGTCATAATTCCCATTTTCGGATTTTCTGGCAGATTTTCTGCCCAAACTTTGAAAACTCATAACTAATTCTAGAAAAATCGAAATGAGGTGATCCCAAAGCCAAATGAAAGGTATTCAAGTCCTCTACACAGGAAAAATACTGGCCAATACTGGAAATCACCACACAAATACAGAATTCCCAAACATTCAAGACTGTCCCAAAACAGAATCCATTTTCGACCTCAAACTTTGGACAGCTATAACTCCCAGTTCCCAAAACGAAATGGCACAAGTTATATGTCCATTTTGAAGCTTGGGATGTGAACTTTAAGACTGGAAAGTTTCATAATTTTCTGACATCATTTGCCTATTAAAAACGTCCACACGAGAAGACTGGCCATACAGAATTCACACTGGACAGCATTTCCAGTTTTGCAACCAATGTGTCCAATTCAATTTAAATCAATTCCAATGATTAAATACCACAACATGACACCATTTCCATCACAATACCCCATTCAATTCTTCCCTCTATTCTAAGTCAATTTGGATGTTAATCCACAATTGAACTCAAATACAGGGTTTCGGCGTTGCTCAAACCACACACGAATCACATTCGAGTGTCAAATCACTTCATATTCTCCAAAAGGGTTATTTATCACTAACCACATCCACTTTTGGAGTCATTAACCATTAATCACAATTTGGGATCTTGCTAAACTGGGGCTTAGCAATCCACTAATCTTAGGCTTATTCTCTAGCCTCGAGTCTCGGAATTCGGGGTATTACAGAAAGAGAAGGAAGAAAAAATGTAAAGAGAATCTTGAAAAAATGTTTAGAAGTTTTATCTAGGATATGAGGCCATTATATTACATTTTGGTGAAATTTAATTATAAAAAATATAGAGTCATAAAATATCATACTTTAGTAGATATTGGAGCAAATTTAACAATAGCAAACTATAATATTTTACCACCAGAATTATGGAAGAAAAAAAAAATAAAATGCTTAGAATGGAAAGTGCAGGAAAAGAAATTCATATGATAGAATTATAAGCAAAAGATATAAATATACAGATAGGAAATTATGAATTATTAATAAAATAATTATACCAATATAATGAACCATCTTGTGATATAATCTTAAGATTAAATTTTTTAGAACAATATTATCCTATACATATGATTAGTAAAGCTTTAATATTAACCACACCTTGTAAACATGAAGCATGGAGAATAAGATTAACTAGACCATATAGAAGAAAAGATGAAAAGTTTCAGAAAAAGAATAATGATCAAGAAGTACAATTTTTACAGAATAATGATCCAGTAGAAATCCAACATATGTTAGCTGTAATATCTCAAATTTTGAAATTTGAGGCTAGAGAATAAGCCTGAATTAAGTGGACTGCTAAGCCCTGATTTATCATGTGCCCTAAATCTATTCCCTAATATTTCTTATATCTTTGGGGCATTAAAGAAAATAAAATAATGAATTTTGAAGAAAGTAATTATGTTTTTGGTGAAATCGTCTATAAGGTAGTGAGCTTATCATATGATTTTATATAACCAAATGATGAGCAAAAATTATGATATTTTATAAGGTGAAATTAGACATCCTAAGCTTTAATTTGATAAGTTATATAACTCAATCAGAGCTATACAAAAAAATTTATGAATTTTTGAAGTCAGTACAGAAAAAATGTGAAGTTTCTGGAACAGCAGGCAAATATTAAAATTCTGGGAATTTGTGCTTCTAAATAGAAAAAAGCTATATTTTTCCTTGAAACTAGACTCAATAAAGTTTTTATAGCCTTTGGAATCACTCCAATTCGATTTTTCTAGAATTAGTTATGATTTTACAAAGTTGAGCAAAAAATCTGCCAGAAATTGCTGAAATCCGAAATTGTTGGAAATTAAATTAATAATTAAATATCATATAATATATGATATTAAACATCATCATCCTCCTTTCTCCAGCCCATTTTCACGCACACAGCAGCTGAAAGAAGAGAGAGAAAGTTGAGAGAGTTTAGAGAGAGAAAGGGAAGAAATCTCGCAAGGTAAACCGATTTCTCCGACGATTTAGCTTCTAACGCATGTAACTCCAACCCTAAGCTACTCCTCTTTGTTCTTTAAGGTTTGGAGGCTCAAAAATTTGTGGTTGAAGGGTTAGGGTTTCAGCCATATTGGTGAAAAGCCAGAGGGAAGCGAAAGATAACTTCCAAACCTTCGTATATTAACTTTGTGGCTGTTGTGGATATTTTAATCGGTGAAATTTCACCGAATTGCCATTTGTTTTAAATTTTGGAAATGTGTGTGCCTAAGGGTTATACTACCCAATTTTAGTTCAAATGGTTGTTATAACTCAATTAGATGGTTAATAAAGTGGTTTGGAGTAAAAAGGGACGTGTTTACGGAGCTGGAATCACAAAACCCCGATTTTTCCCGGAGGATCCCATAAATTCGGTCAGGGCTGGATCTAGGGGTAGGAGTTGGATTTTCAATAATTTTATGGTTCCATTGAGTTCAAGAGGGAAAATTAGGTGGGGTTACAGTTGGTAACTTTTTTAGAAAAGGCCGAAAAAGCATAATTACGAAAACGCCCATGAAACCCTTAAAGTGGGGTTGTTAAGGGTATTTTTGTAATTTGACACTAAGTTTGGTGATTTCGAGCCTGAAATGAATTCCTTGGGTGAAAATATGTCAGAATAGCCCATGTCAAAATTTCAGGAAAAGTACAGTCAGATTAGGTACGCCTGGGCTAAGTCGGCTCCCCGAGGGCATTTTGGTAAATTTTCACAATAGACTCATATAACCCCCAAAAATACTATGGAAGTGTCTAAATGATACATTTGGACTTGTAGGACCGAGTTGAGAGCTCGAGTTGCTGGCACGCAAATCGAGGAGAAAGACTAGAGGTAGGGAACTTACTTATCCTGCATGTATTTAATATTTGTGCTTGTGTATTGATGTATGTTATTGCTTTACTTGATTATGTGAAACATATATGAATGATTGAAGCTCTGTTTCTGTTTATACTGTGGCCATAGTTTTGTTGCATGAAGCATTGAGCACGCAGATATGTCATTGTGTTAGCATGAGTTTATGTAATGCAAGCATGTCATGCATTAAGCACTTATCTTGCATGCATATTGGTATCTGTTTCCTACTGAGATTCTCTCGAATCTCACCCTCCCATACCAACAATTTAGACGGGAAGAGATAGAAGATATGCTTAGAACAAAGAAGAAAACAGTGCGAGGGGTTCACAGTGGTAGAACGAAGACGAGAAGATGTCTCTGTTTCACTGTGATGGGTTTAGATACCCTAAAGTCCTGTGCAGCTATAAGGTTTGAAGTTATTCTGTGTGAACCCCTATAGGGAATTTCTGTGATCATGCACATATTATCAGTATATTTATGTTATTCATGTGTTGTCCACCGAACCGCATATCATTTTTTGCGAATACTCTGATAAAGGTAAAAATGAGATAAGGGCGTGACATTAGCAACCTTACAAATTATAGAAGTTAAGATTATAGAACAAAGAATTATAGACACTTATAGTGATAACCCTTTAATTCATTGGGAAAAATCTAAACCTATAGCAAAAATAGAACTAAAAGATTATAGTAAAGAGATAAATTGTAAACCTTATGCATGGACAGAAAATGATAGAAAAGAGTCTATAATGCATATAGAAGAAATGAAAAAAATATAATTTAATAAGAGAAAGTAGATTAGAATATTCATCACCAGCTATAATAGTGTCAAAATATAGTGAAGAAAAAAGAGGAAAAACTATAATGGTTATTAATTATCAAAAGTTAAATGAGTTAGCAATAAGAAATAGATATCCTATACCTAAGATGGATTTATTATTTAATCTAATAAAAGGAAAAACTATATTTAGTAAGTTTGATTGTAAATCAGGATTTTTTCAAGTAAAATTAGAAGAATATATTAAAAAATATACAGCCTTTAGTACATCAGAAGGATTATATGAATGGAATATATTACCTATGGGATTTCATAATAGTCCAAGTATATTTCAAGAACATGTATAAAAAATGTTATTAACTATAAGAGATTTTGCTGTAATTTTTATTGATAATATATTAATATTTTCAAAAGATGAAAAAGAACATGAAGAATACTTAGAAAAATTTACAAGATTGATAGAAGAATTTAAATATATCACCCTCTAAAATGGAATTAAGAAAAGAAAAAATTAATTTCTTAGGACAAGTTATAACAAAAGATGGAATAGAATTACAAGATCATATAAGTCAGAAGATATTTCAGTTTAAGAAATTACAAGTAAGAAAGAATTACAATCATTTTTAGGACTAGTAAATCAAGCTAGAAGTTATATCCCTAATTTATCAAAATTAACATCAAAAGTATCTAAGTTAGTAGGAGAACAAACTATATGGAAATGGGATAATAATATAGAAAAAGTTATAGAAAGTATAAAAATGTTATGTAAAGATTTACCTAAATTAACCTTACCAATAAAAGAAAATGTAAAATGGATAATTTATACTGATGCCTCATATGATTATTCGGGTACAGCCTTATATCATGAAGATGAACATGGAATAGAAAAAATAACGAGATATACAAGTAGAAAGTTTAACGAATCATAGAGTAGATATCACTCTAATTGGAAAGAATTTTTAGCAGTTGTAAAAGCTGTAGAAAAATTAGAATTATTTATTGTAAATAGTACATTTATAATCAAAACTGATAATACTCAAGTAAAATATTGGTTATCAAGAGGAATAAAATAGAATAAGTTGAGTAATAAAATGTTAATCAAATGGCAAACAGATTTGGCTTATTATGATTATGAAGTTGAGTATATCAAAGGAAAAAATAAATTAATTGTTGATTATTTGAGCAGATGAAAACAGTAAACAGGTTTGGAAGGCATAGTCTTGTAAACCAGACAAATAAAGACGAAGAATCATCTTCTTTGATGAACCAACTTGTAATGAAGATTAATATTCTTGAGATGAATATGAGTCTATTAAGTAGCCAAGTAAGTACTAGTATACAAGAGCTAACAAGCTCTATTTCTAGCATAAACGATGCACCTAATGACATATATATACAACTTGAGAATCTGAAGACAAGTAAGGCAGATAATACTGTCAATCCAACTATAAGGACAAATGTCCAAATGAATAATGTGACCAGTAAGGGCAAGGAAGCAATTATTGCCAGCCCAGAACCATCTGTAAAAGGGTCATTCACCCTTGGTGAGTCATCTTCTCACTCAACCCAAAATTTAATTGAGTCATTAGGACTTAACTCTATCACACCTATAATCTAAAAAGAAAAAGAAGCCAATCTTTTTCCTATATAGTGGCCCTACAGAAGCATAAAAAGAAAAAGAAAAAACAAAAAAGAATACTTCTATACCAGCATCTAATCAGATCTTTGATCTTCCCCAGTAGTATAATTTCTATAAGCTTATTGTGAAAAAATTGAATCAATTAGCCTTGTCCCATAAGACCATTAAATATGTCTCCCATTATGCTTTCAATAAAGCCATTATATATCCAGGAACTCCTCTGAGTATTGTAAAGACTTTGTATAATTATGGTTTAATTCAGAGTATTTATCCATCAGCATCCATGAAGGAAATCTCTGAGTTACCACAAATTATTAAATTATCTGTAGAAGAGTATTTTAAGATTGTAACAAAGCACCAAGTCTTTATAAGGTGTTACTCGACTGTATCAGAGGTTACACCAGACAAGTTCTATATGCTTATAAACCTAATAAGGTTAGGAACTACTAAGAAGCCATTGGAATATGAACCAGAGGTCAAAGAAGAAATAGAAGATGATGAAGAATTCCAGTTCAGAGTATCAAATATAAGAGCTCAAGACTATCATATAATTTTCCAAAAGATGAATAGAATCAAAATAGTGGGAAAAGAAGAACAACCATAGGTATTTAGATCCAGTAATATGACATGCGTATATTCATTTAGAACTAAACTCCATAATGACAAGCAGTTTAATCTCTGGTATGATAAGATAAAGAAGAATCAGATGGATAACACAGAAGAAACAGAGAAGAAGATATGCCAAATAATTGGAGATTATCCAAATCATGAATGCCAGCATTGCAAAGAAATCAGAGGAAATGACAATAATCTAGATATTTCTCTGGACCCAAGCCTCCTGTAAGTGTCGGCACAAGAAGACAAGAAAAGTGATCATCGACACAACTAAACAAGCAAAGACAGAAAAACGTGCAAAGGAATCTCCTACAAGATAAAAAGTTAGAGTCTCAGTCATGTAATTTCAGTCATGTAATCATGTAATTGTTACCTGAGTTAAGGTAACCAGAGTCAATGTAATCTAGAGTTTGTAACCAAAGTTGAGATCCTCAGCTCTATATAAGCGTCTTGTAAGTTCCATTTGGAAGACACACAGAAAATTTTGAATGAAAAGAAATTTTCCTTCAAACTCTATCTCAAATATCTCTGATCTCTACGAGCAATTCTCTGCAGTGGTAGCTTGCAATATCATATTTAGTATGTGTTTGCGATAGTGGTAGGAAAAATGACTTAATAAAAAAGTCAGTTTTTGTAATGTGATTTATGTTTGGATGAGCAATTGAATAAGTGATTTTCCATAAGTCAAAACTTGTTTAGATTGGCGATTGTATAAGTGCTTTTTTAAAAGTAAAAACTTATTTGGATTGGCGATTACATTAGTGCTTTTGTGTTGATTATAACAAAACAAGATATTTAAAATTAAAAATTAGTGGAAAAATGGAAGTTAGAAAATGTGAAGCCAAAATACATAATTTAACATCAAAATATTACATAACTAATTGGATCACATGTCCCATATAAGTCGATCTCTAATCATGTCACGAATACGAATTCATACGAGTTAAAGATGTCCCAGCATCATTGGACGAGGAAGCCGCATCGTCTAAAGTATTATTACCTTCTTGAGCTATATTGCCACGTTTTGCTGCAGGAAATTAACATCACTCTGAGAATTTCTAGTACGCTTTCCCAGTCTTCTCATTGAACGTAGAGACAATAGCGTCCCAACCATCCTTCAAAAAAGATAGGCCTCAAGGTTCTTTTTTTAAAATTTGGTCAATCATAGCGTGGACAATTACTTCAGTTGACTTATCATCCCATAGTGCTCTGTCATTCAGCTTTCTATGGAAAAGTTTCACTTTACAGTGTGGACTATGAACATATGTTACTGATTGCATTTTCATGAAGCAACCATGCAAGAGAAGCAATACAAGTCACGCGTTCTAAAAGCAATACAAAGTTTATGACAAAAAAAAAAGAACATGATATACAAATGGATATGCACCAATTCATTGTTGCTTAGACTTTTAGGGACATTGTGTATATGGGTTGGAGTAGCACTCCATCAAAATAACATAGTTAATTGAAAGGAAATTTTTTGGCCATCATTTCAGGAATTCACAAGAAAATTATACACACATGCATGCATGACTTCTTTTAATATGTGCTGCTAGTTCACTAGTATGGAACTTTGTTATTACCTAAGCTGCTGATTTTTGTTCTGAAATGCTGTTTCCTCCCCCTATCAGGCTAGAAAATCTCTTCGTTGTTTGAAGCTATTGTCACAACAAAAACTTGAGGCAAAGCTGTATGGAAGATATCCTTGCAAGGATACAATACAGAGAAGAAGCAACAGTAAAATGAGAAAGAGCCCTGTCATGCATATCTTATGAATCATTGGTATATATACAATGGAGATCTAATTCTAGTCAGAATTAGGGACTGTGAAATTATGACTTTGAAATCTGAATTCCTTCAAAATAAAAAAAAACACACACACACACTCTACAACTCGGCAAGTAGAGCAAGCAATAGCATTACAACTAGCCAAGCAGAGCAAGCAATGGCATTACACTACAGATCGAACAAAACAGGAAAAAGAAACAGAGGCTTGAATTGGCAAGTAGAGGAACCAATGGCATTACCACATAAAACAAAAAACTACTGGAGAAGACACCTATCCACCACTAGAAAATACAGATCGGCCTGTGTCTTTCATTTAGAGTAAGTTGTGAAGCTAACCTTGCAAATGCAGGTAGAAACCGATAGCAGGGCACCGATCAGACAAACCGACGGAGGATCGGAGGAGAACGAGCTAACACCACCATCTACATTGGCCAAAAATGTGGAGAAAGAACAGATCCACCACCGTGTGTGAACAAATCTGCCGACCGAACTCTGCAACACACTGTCACAATTCACCTCCACCAACGGTCTACCTTAGATTGCGAAGCCGAATCACACCGCTAACTCCAACTACCGACCACACCACTACCAACACTAGAGACGGCTTCAACTGCACCAACACCACCGCTTCACCAAGTTCCAGATGCCGACCGAGAGAAGGAGGAGGTTTGGAGATAGGGAGACTGTGGAGGCCTCTAACAGGAACGCTCGACCAGAAAAGGGGAAGAGAGGAGGGAGAAAATGAAATGGTTGGCAGGGGCATTAAATGCCCATAATAACAGTAATAATCGGACCGGAAAAAAAAAACGCTACAGCTTTTTTTCAAAAATAAGCCTCAAGTTGGGGCTTATCCAATAAGTTGGTATTTTGGGCTTATCATTTTTGGGAAAATGCTCTGCCAAACGCTATCGAAACGGGTTGCATTTTTATTTGGGCTTTTTGCCCAAAAAACGGGCTTATTGGGCTAGAAAAGTGATACTAAACACTCACTTAATCAACTGTTATTGAAGACGAATAAGGTATGAGGGGCTAAACTCTCTTTGGGGATCTAGAGGGAAATTTTATCAAGCATTCATGGGAATGATTCGATAAGTGAAACTACTGGGCAATATGTAAAAAAAAAAAAGCCTGGAGAAATGAAGGAAAATAGGATGTTACGCCTCCTGTAGGAAATGAAGGCAGGCTGTGCTGATATAACCTGAAGGAGAAATGTTGAGATCCAAATAGAGGATTCTCTGTAAATAGTTCCTGTATGAAAGAGGACAAGATTCTTTTCATAACCCGGGTTATATTTGGTCAAAATCATTATGGTTTCCTTTATTCACTCCTAGTAATATATTTTGATTTTTCCAAGTGAGTCCATGTCTTTTAAAATTCTTGTTTTTAAAATTTTGCAAAATTTATACTGCCCAGGTCTGTCTTAGTTATGGTATCAGATATGTATATAATTCATTAATTATATGTATGTGTGTGTGTGTGTATGATAATATTATATATATAATAATATGACACAGGTTCATTTCGGCACAACTGCCAAATACACGCGCGCGAAGGCGTTGGTAGCCTGAGGTCACAGGTTTGAATGGGAGGAGAGGCATTTTCAGGAATTATGAGATGCGGACACGTGGTAGTGCGAGGAGACACGTGGCAGCTAGGGGAGAGGGACAAGTGGCGCACTGAGGAGCAAACACATGGCATTTGGAAATTTTAAAAAAAAATTGGAAATTTCCGACGGGATTTAAATTCCGTCGCAAATTTGTTTATAACGCACCTATTAGCGACGGAACGAAGTCTGTCGAAAATGCGGTCTATCAGAAATTCCTTCAGAAAAACTGATTCCGTGGCAAATTCCGTTGGAAATTCAATATCTTTTTATAGTGTTTCAATGGTTGAAATCCACCAATATCATTATAATAAAAATCTACCATGATAAATCTTAACCATTGAAAGTTCATCTAACGGTAGATACACTCAATAGAAAGTACGTAAATGGAGAGAGAAAACAACGGAGACACCCAATCCCATAATTAGACCTCTATTTATAATGTCTTATAATAATTAACTACCTCATTAAAATATTAACTAACTAACGAGAATGTCAACTAATTAATAACTTTATATATCTCCAACCTAATTAAGTTCCTTTGTACAAGCAGTAACAAAATTAATTATCATGATAATCAGACTATAGATCTGTCTCATAATAGTCAGTGCAGCCCCAAAAAAAAAAGCTATCACGAAAGATATAAATTTTATATACACACGTTTTGAAAAAGTCAAATTTGGCAGGTGCAATGTTTTGTCTAGTTTCTCCAATTTTTCGTTTTAGGAGACCCACTTAATTGATTAATTAATTTTGTAAGTTAAAGTTGCTTTTGTTCAAATTAATTATCATGATCATCTGTATATCTGCTTTCATATTTGCCGGCCGGCCCATTAAGTCACAAAGTTGCAATAACGGAGAGCATATAATAATATGACTTATTAAAATGTATATTAGGTATTTCTTTTTAACTTTTTTTAGAGAGATTAATGAAATTAAATAAATTAGTAATACATTAAAGTATTTATATTTATCTTTCTTATACCAAATTAATTTGTCTGACTTAGAAATCGATATATAATCAAATGATACACGACATATTCTATGATAAATTAACTTACTCCCTTTGGTCTTTAATATAAGAGTCAATTGACTTTTGTTGGAGAGATTAAAGAAATTAAGTAATTAGATTAAATTATTTATATTTATCATTTTTCTCCAAACTAATATATCTGACTTATATACTAATATATTATCTAATAATACACAACGTATGTTATGATTAAGTACTTTTTTTTATTCATTAATTTCTAAAAAAAAATTAACTAGCTTTTATATTAAAAAATAGATGTAATATTTAATTTCCTTAATTTTTTAAAAAAATTAATTGAATCTTATATTAAAAATAAGAGGTAATGTATAATAATTCATTATTCTGTCCCCTACTCTTGTCATGGTGGCCCGATTAAGAGGATATCATATAAGGCCGGATTCTCGGAGTCAAGTATAAGTCTTTAATTTAAAAGATAAAAAAGAAAAAAAAGGTAACTGAAGCGCTCTTTTTTGTTTTTGGAAAATTGTTCATAAATACCTAATTAGAAGTTTATTTGTCAAATGGAACCGTTTGCATATAGGGAATATTGCTTGAATATAAGGGAAGATCTTTTACACACAGGGAAGATTGTTTGAATACAAAGGAAGATATTTTACACACGGGGAATATTGTTTGAACACAAGGAAAGATTTTTTACACATAAGGAAGATTGTTTGAACATAAGAGAATATTACATAGGAAAGACTATTTGAACACAAAAAAGATATATTGTACACAAGAGAAGATCTTTTACATACATGGAAGATTGTTTGAACACAAGGGAAGATCTTTTACACCTAGGGAAGATTGTTTGAACACAAGGGAAGATCACATAAAAGCCATGTGGTCATTTTACTTCCTATTTTATTTCTCTTAAAGGACTTCGATACTCCAGGTTCCACTTAACAATTGTGTTTAAACAATTTCCCTATGTACAAATTGATCTTCCCTTGTGTTCAAACAATTTTTCCTATATGCAAAGGTCTCATTGGACAAATAAATTTCTAATTAAGTATTATGAGCAATTTTCTCTTCTTTTTTTTCCGTGAATAAAGTTTTCTTTTTTAATTGTCTCACATGTTGTTACGTTGTATTTATGAATTATTTAGCAGCTTTTGTTTTTTGTTTTTTGTTTTTTTTTTTTTTTTGAGATGCCACGGTAATTATCCTGAATATGAAACTTTGAATCTGTCCTCAACTGCTTAATTTCTTTATTTCGGGGACTACAATTTTGTTATCAAGCATCTTAATTGTCATGCTGTCAAATTCGGCAATTGAGTCGGGTCAAAAAAAAAAAAAAAAACATAATCCCCACTTATCATGTATTCATGTCCCAGAAGTCTTCTATTTTAATCAGGTCAGAAAAACAAAAGAAGTCTTCTTCTTTTATTGTCTCACATGTAGGCTTTTATTTTATGAATTATCAAGTTGCTTTTATTTTATTTTATTTTATTTTTTTTTGTGATGCCACAATAATTATCAAGAAAGTCAAACTTTGGATCTGTTCTGTAGTGCTTAATTTCTTTATTTCGGGGGCTGCAATTAATTGTTAAAAATTAATCGTCATGCTGTCAAATTCACCAATTGAATTAGTTCATAAAAAATAACCAATTGATTTGCATACTTACAATAAGTGATAGTATTATAAAATGACTAATTATAAAAATGCACAAGACTTACCCCATCCTTTCATCATCTTCGTACGTCATGCGGCCCACGTATCTCTCCAACAAAAATGACAAATACCTTGGGACATATATTTTAGGGTTAAGGTGTAAATTTATTAATGAAGTTTTGTTCGAGGAGTGTCTGACACAAATATATTTTAAAAGGGGAAAAAATACCAATGAACAATTAAAAAAGGTGCACCCAGCACAAAACTGTTAAATTTGACCTAACGGCGTTAAATTATAAGAGAAGAAAACCTCTAACGGCGTTAGGTCAAATTTAACAGTTTTGTGTTGGATGCACCCCTTTTAATTGTTCATTGGTATTTTTGCCTCTTCTAAAACATATTTATACCAGACACCCCTCAAACAAAACTTCATTGATAAATTTGCACCTTAACCCTATATTTTAAAAAGACAACGTATTCTGTATGTGCAACCTACCCCTTATGTTTCACACTTATAAACTTGTAACATTGCATAATTTTGTCGGGCAAAAAAACATTTTTTAATTTTGTCTTTGAGGTTACAAAAATAACAACTACCTTGGGACATACATTTTAAAAAGACAACGTATTCTGTATGTGCAGCCTACCCCTTATGTTTCACACTTATATACTTGTAACATTGTATAATTTTGTCTGGCAAAAAAAAAAAACATTGTTTAATTTTGTCTTTGAGGTTTAGGCCAAAAAAAAGTTTTCGTTGAGATGCCACAATGAATGAATGAACTCTAAACAGATTTTAGATATATGTTGATGAAAAAAAGGTTACAGTGACAAATATATATTTTTTTATAGTATTATCTAGTATACAATTCGGAGTTTGTGGCTGCCCCTCCCAACAAAAGTGTCTCATCTGAGACTCAAACTTCAGACTCAATAGGGTCTAATGGGGCTTTACACTACTAAACCAACTCTATATTAGTTACAATGATAAATATATTTGAATGCTCATTTTGAAAATTCAATGCTTTGGTGGTTTGAATACTCCTCAGTTTGTTCATTTTATTTTATCTTTGAAGTTATGGAAAATTAAAAAAAAAAAAAAAGTCTTGCCGGTAAAAAAATTAAAAAATTGTCTTTGAGTTGCCATGATTGATAGTTAATTATAATCAAATTATAGATATATTTGCTTAATTGGGCCAAAGCATATGAAAATATATATTTTTTGCTATTAGGAAAAGTGACAAAAATTCTATCAAAAAAAAGGAAAAATGACAAATGTTTGGACACATTTAAAAAAAGTTAAAATACTAGGCATGTGGCACAAATAAGTATTAATTAATTGTAATAATAAAATAATTGGCCATCAAGACGCCCGTGATTGAGAGGAGCTATAATTGGGTTAAGGTGTAAATTTGCTCCGAAAGATTTCGTTGAGAAGTAATATTACTTGGGGAGTTTTTTCAAGCTCAAAATCATCTCAAAATTTTCAAAACGTAGTAATGTTGACCCATACCATTTAAAAACTAATGTTGATCGTTAAAAAATTAACGTTGACAGTTAACTTTTTAATGGAAAATGGTAACATTGCTTTATTTTAACACTTCTGAGACAATATTGAACCTAAAAAAACTTCTAAAGTAATATTACTCCTTAGCGAAAATTTCCAGAGCAAATTTACACATTCACCAATTATAATTTATAATGTTAAAGTCAGATTGTTAGGTGTGGCATTTTTTAATGTTTAAAACCACGTACACTTCCTCGGCTCCAAAATCATGGTTGTTTAAGGTCGTGACATATTTGTTAAAAAAAATATTACTTAATATAAGCGTATTATATATTGACACTGTCTCCTTTGCTTACCATACTCCTTCATCAGTGTCCCATGACGAAGGTGAAAAGCCAAGTTTCGAGGATCAATTTTATAATCAAGTTTTTAATTTGAAATGGAAAAAAAATTTTAATGGTAACTAGAGTCTTGTTCTTGTTTTATTGTTAATTCTTTCCCGTTGTCCATACTATATACATTTTCAAGTCTCTTTTGTTTAATATTTTGAGGTGCCACAGTTATTAAATATCTGGCCCTGCTCAATTTGAATTGAGGCAGCAAAGAGCAAAGTCTCGCTTCATGTGCAACCTGAACCTAGTAAGAGCCGAAGTTATAGTTGGGCCTATACTATACAATAGAGGTGTTTAGGCCCAAATAATTGTAACTGGGCCTGAAATAGAATCACACGGTAGTTCCTTCACAATCATGTGGGATGCACTAACAAAATATTGGTTGAAATGGTAAGTAGTTTCACCCCCGAAAGAAGAAAAATATAAGTTCAAATTATGAGAAGTGCACTTATTGAGATGACTTTAACCTTAACACTCCCAGCTCGATAGAGATTAGGCTTAGAACCAAAATGATTTGAGGATACTCTGGGTTCATACCAAAAAAATAATCATGTGGTGTGCTTTAACTTTTACTACCTTCAGTCTTTTATATAAATTTAGTTGGGGAATTGGATTTGGTCCGAAATATAATATAGCAATCCTTATTGTCTCCCAAATTTATAATTCAATTTTAAAATATCCATATTGATTACACATATTGACAATGTTTTCATCTAAGGGTAGACATAATTAAGAATGATATTTTAGGGAAGTCAACTCATTTGTAACAAATAACTAAATTAATATTAAGGACAGCAGGTTTTATTTGTTATGTTGTTGCTGCCACCGCGAGTGGGTATGTAGACTGTTGATATGTTGGAATAAAAAAAGAAATAGGAAGAAAATATAGGAGTATTGGGTAATATGAAAAATTGAAGTCTAATACTATAATTAGAGAGAATTCCTTTTATTTTTTATCAATATAATAATATTTTTAGGGAAAAAGACGGGAAAAAGACAAGAAAATACCATTGAACTTCAAAATCTCAAATCAGCTTTGTTGCCTTAAGAGTATAGGTATTAACTACAAGAATATAGTAATTGTCAACTCATTTTAGTAGAAAACCAATTATTTGAAATTTTAAAGTTTGAGTGATATTATCTTCTCTTTTCTCCATATTTTTATTGCAAATTTGGATGTGACAAATAATGGGGTGGGCACATGCATGGTGTGCTTGGTGTTGCCCAATCCTTGGGTGTTGGGTCAGGCTGAAACAAAGAAAGAAAAACTAAAACATAACAGACAAAACTGTAGGCAAGCTTATGATTGGGTCAGCGGAGACATTGTGGTAGTGAAGCAAGCGCATTTTATGAAGAAAACGTGGATCCGTAATTTGTGAGTTGTGAAGAAGATGACTAGTATGTAAAACAACAAATGTTAGTTTATGAGTTAATATTGTTATTTGGAATATGTTGTGAAGAAAACCATAGAACTAAAAAAGGCTATCATTTTGCAAAAAGTGTCAAGAACCAACCCTCCAGAAAGAAATCAAGCTCTTAAAAGTGCAATACAGACCTAGGAATTGAATTTATCTCTTCCAATATGCCTCTCATGTGAAGCTGCTGATTGTGCTTGAAGCATGGACGAAGTGCAACACTGCTAATGTCTAGTTTAATTAGAATAATGGAGATGGTAAGGACCAAACCTTTGATTGCATGGTTGAAGCGGCTATTACACAAGACTTCTAACAACTCATTCTTTGAAAAGCATAAGCTTTTAGGTCTAAGCCAAGGAACGGTTATCCCTAACCCAGGCAGTGCCTTTAAGGTCATAGGCTTTTTAATGCAGATTGATGAGGAAGAAATATTTTTATTTTATTATTTAAGGCATGTTTAATTTTCTGTGTTTAGTATGGCTTTGTTATTAAAATACTAGAGTTAATAATAGTTATTCATATAATTCTACCCTACTGTCCTCCTCATTTAAAGACGTGTACATTTATGCTATAACTCTGTTATGGCACTCATGATTTTAAATGTGTCATGTGCTAACCCACCCCAAAAAGCTTAAGCTCTTAGGAGAATGTCAGGAAAACTTTATGATCCTGATGTACAATTAATCTTGGGAAAATATCAGCTAGGTCCCAAGGTACAAAAATAATCTCAAAAAACTCCCTTTGCAAATTCCAAGGTCAGAAAAGTCCCTAGGGACTTTTCTGACAGTAATTCCCTTTGAGCAATTACTAAAATAACCTCCACTCAAATAAGAAAAGAAAACGCACAGAGGAGAGAGGAGTGAAGCACGTATTTTTGATCAAGGCATCATGGAAAAAGAGAAAAACGCACACGGACGAAAGGCGTAGGTGGTGCAACATTGAATGGATACAAAGTGGTGTTAATGTGGCTGGGAACATCATCTTTATCATCGTCCAGGTACGTGCAGGAACGTAGAGAAACAAACTGGAAAATTTTGTTTTTTTGTGTGTGAAAGTTGGTTAGATTGAGAGTGAGGGTTTGGTGAAAGGTTGGATCTTGAGCTAAAAAATGGAGTAAGTGGTAGGTGGTAGATAAGAAAAGCTAAGAATTTGGTAGACAAATGAGCTTGATCATTGAAGTTGGGATTTCACCTTGGGTGGGTTGGGTTTATGTTAGAGTGCTCTGTTTTTGTGGCATGGTAACAGAGGAGCTGCTGTGTTTAAAGTGAGAATGATGAATGTAATTGGTATTCTTTGCTGGAAAAACGCTGAAATGAACAAAAAAAAATTGTTGTAAATTTGTGCATATGAAGTTGTAAATATTGCTGTGAAAGTTGTTAATACGTACCGTAGGTGTGCTCTGTTTTTGGTGAAGCAAACAGAGGTTTGACCCTGTTTTTAGTGTGTTTGGTGTTGTTAGAAAAAGCACATGTCTAGGAAAAAAAGTGTAGCTAACGTGTTGTTAATATGTGCATATGAAGTTGTAAATATTGCTGTGAAAGTTGTTAATACGTACCGTAGCTGTGCTCTGTTTTTGGGGAAGAAAACAAAGGTGTGAGTGTGGTTTGTGTTATTAGAAAATGATAATATGATGGAAAAAAAAGTGTTATTAACGTGTTGTAAATTTGTGCATATGTAGTTGTAAATATTGCTGTGAAAGTTGTTAATACGAAGTTTGTCCCTGTGCTCTGTTTTTGGGGAAGAAAACAGAGGTGTGAGTGTGGTTTGTGTTATTAGAAGATGCTGATATGATGAAAAAAAAGTGTTATTAACGTGTTGTAAATTTGTGCAGATGAAGTTGTAAATATTGCTGTGGAAGTTGTTAATACGAAGTTTGTCCCTGTGCTCTGTTTTTGGGGAAGCAAACAGAGGTGTGAGTGTGGTTTGTGTTATTAGAAAATGCTGATATGATGAAAAGAAAGTGTTGTTAACGTGTTGTAAATTTGTGCAAATATAGTTGTAAATATTGCTATGGAAGTTGTTAATACGTACAGAACCTGTGCTCTATTTTTGGGGAAGCAAACAGAGGGAATGCTCTATTTTTAGGGGAGCAAATAGAGATGTGCTGTCCATTCTCACTGGCAACCAACAAGTGAAGAGGAAGAAAGACATGTAGCATTTAAGATGTTATTTTGTAGTATAGGCTAGTTGTTGTGTACATTGGCAACACATTATGTATATGTTCACAACATATTTTTTGGTGGTTTAATTAGGTTATTTGACAGGTGAAAGGGCCAACGTATTTGACAACAAGGTCCCCAAATTGGTTTTTTTTTTTGTTTTTATGGTTTACCAGTGGATATGCATGTTTTCACAACAGTTGATGTCATTTTAACAACTGTTTGATGTTTTTATGTTTTCACAAAGGTCATTGGATGCGTGCTTGTCCCACAAACTCTCAAAATCTCAAATAACGTTTACAATATATTCAGTTACTTTTACAAAATGTACACAACATGGTATGATGTCATTGTTCACAACGTGGTATGCTGTATTTACAACATCATAAGTCATATTAACAACGTATTCAGTTACATTTACAGTATGTAAAAGGAATGCATGCTTGTGCAATGTTTACAACACATGCTGCTACGTTTACAACACATTAAGTTATTTTTACAAGTCTTTAAGCTAATTTTACAACTATTTTCACCAGTGACACCAGGGCAGTAGCTTGTGCAAGAAGCTACAATATACACACCACTTTTTTGACACTTCTCTCATCGTTTACAATATGTTATGCTATATGTACAACATCATAAGTCATATTAACAACGTATTAAGTTACGTTTACAACATGTAAGAAAAAAAGCGTGCCTGTGCAATGTTTACAACATATTATGCTATATTTTCAACACTTAAAGTCATTTTAACAAGTCTTTAAGCTATGTTTACAACTATTTCCAGCTATTGCACCAGGGCAGTAGCTTGTGCAAGAAGTTACAATATACACACCACTTTTTTGGCACTTCTCTCATTATTTACAACAACACAACACTTTGCTGGCACTTCTGTGATTGTTGACAATATGTTATGCTATATTTATACATACGTTGTGCCTTCCTTTACGCATCTTGTTCTTACTAAACCACCAACATGTTGCATTTTTTCTTCTCCACCATTTAAAAACTCCCCTCACATGAAAGAAACAAAATAGATTCTTCCCTGAACAACTTCCCATCTTTCATGTCAATCTGCAACACAAACTTCATATTAACAACTTCCAAAGCAATATTTACAACTTCATATGCACATATTAACAACACGTTAACTAAACTTTTTATTCCTACACATGTGCTTTTTTTAATAACACCAAACACACTAAAAACAAGGCCAAGCCTCTGTTTTCTTACCCAAAAATAGAGCACAGCTACGGTACGTATTAACAACTTCCACAGCAATATTTACAACTTCATATGCACATATTAACAACACGTTAACTACACGTTTTATTCCTACATATATGCTTTTTCTAATAACACCAAACATACTAAAACTAAGGCAAAACCTCTGTTTTCTTACCCAAAAATAGAGCACAGCTACGGTTCGTATTAACAACTTTCACAGCAATATTTACAACTTCATATGCACATACTAACAACACGTTAGCTACACTTTTTTTCCTACACATGTGCTTTTTCTAACAACACCAAACACACTAAAAATAGGGTCAAACCTCTGTTTGCTTCACCAAAAACAGAGCACACCTACGGTACGTATTAACAACTTCCACAGCAATATTTACAACTTCATATGCACAAATTTACAACAATTTTTTTTTTTGTTCATTTCAGCGTTTTTCCAGCAAAGAATACCAATTACATTCATCATTCTCACTTTAAACACAGCAGCTCCTCTGTTACCATGCCACAAAAATAGAGCACTCTAACATAAACCCAACCCACCCAAGGTGAAATCCCAACTTCAATGAGCAAGCTCATTTGTCTACCAAATTCTTAGCTTTTCTTGTCTACCACCTACCATTTACTCCATTTTTTAGCTCAAGATCCAACCTTTCATCAAACCCTCACTCTCAATCTAACCAACTTTCACACACGAAAAAACAAAATTTTCCAGTTCGTTTCTCTACGTTGCTGCACGTACCTGGACGATGATGAAGACGATGTTCCCAGCCACATTAACACCACTTTGTATCCATTCAATGTTGCACCACCTACGCCTTTCGTCCGTGTGCATTTTTCTCTTTTTCCTTGATGCCTTGATCAAAAATACGTGCTTCACTCCTCTCTCCTCTGTGCGTTTTCTTTTCTTATTTGAGTGGGGGTTATTTTAGTAATTGCTCAAAGGGAATTGCTATCAGAAAAGTCCCTAGGGATTTTTCTGACCTTGGAATTTGCAAATGGAGTTTTTTGAGATTATTTCTGTACCTTGGGACCTAGCTGATATTTTCCCATTAATCTTTAGCCCAATGTTTTAAAAGCCAGATCGGATGTCGAGCCGGAAAGGTCAGCAGGTCAAGGTTCAACCAGTTGGAATGGTTGAGCTGTTTATCTGGACCGGTAACGTATTAATTAAATTTAAAAATATTATATATATATATATATATATTACAATAATTATACATGACTTTCTTAGATTATATATTAATTTATAAGTTAGGTACAATAGTTTGGAGAAAAAATAACATACATAAATATTTTAAAGTTACTTAATTAATTTTCTTAATATCTCCAAAAAAAAATAACTCTATCTTATATTTAAAACAGGAAAGAGGATTATTTTCCCTTAAAATTGATTCTCCTTGATTCCTTTCATATATTTTCAAAAACAATTCATTATTAAAAATATTTTCAAACAAAGTTATTTATTAACTTTTTTTACCATATTTTTTTACCTGAATTATTTATTAATTAGGACTTTTAGTGTCACTTAAAGATAAGAGCCGTGTTTCATACGCTGCTTCTGTGGCTCACAGTTTATGAGGACCATCACAAGGGCTTATCCTTTTTCTTTCCGTCGGTGGCCTCTTCTTCTCTTTCTTTTTTTCTCCAGTTCAGCCTCAGTTTGGGATGAAGAACCACGGTGTTGGAGAAGAATCAAACAACCAATCAAACATCAATGGAGTATATCTTATTTTGTTTTAAAGATAAGTGTTTCATCTCCTCTTCTTCAATGAATATGTCCCAGATTTCAATCTTCATCTTCGAGCATCTACGTCTTTTTTTCATCATCCTTCCTACGTCTTTTCCATCATCATTCCTACATTGTGCAAGACTCGTCCGGCTTTTACAGATCCACTCCGGTTAGTGGCTGAATCCCGGCTCATGGCTCAAATGCCGGTTTAGGGCGGCCCAACGCGGGCGAACTTCATGAACGAGCTAACTGTGTAAGCCGAGCTGTTCTTCTTTCCGATCGACAGTTCGCCCGGTCCGGCCCGGCTCCAAAAATGTTTCTTTAGCCCTTTGTGAGCCTTGGTTTAATGTTCTCAATTTTGTGCTTTAAAGCGTGTTTGGGTAAGCGGCTGCAGGCCAGAAACATGCTCACCTAAAAGCACAGTGAGGTGAAGAAATCTTGTTTGGATTCATGTTTTGCTCCATCGAGCTTCTCCACCAAAAGTGGCATCTTCCACAAAAGATGCCTGTTCTCCGTGGTGTGGCTTCACAGTGAAGCAGGGAAGCGACCGTTACTGCTCTGCCTTGTTCGGTTGTCTAGTGTCGGGATCTGTCAAGCTTGGCATTTTTTGGGCACAAGGCAGATCGTGAGTCGTCGATGTTGTTGCATGTCGTTGTTTTCAGTAACCTAACGGTGAAGCTCGTCGACTGGGTTGTCTCTGGCGGCGGAGCACCGTCACAACAATCGGCTAAACTATCGAAGGAAGGGAGAGCGAAGTAGGGCCCAGCATTGAGGATACAGAAAGCAAGAGAATATGAGCAAGAAACCCAAGAAGACTACAGAGAAAGAGGGAGGGGTCAGGCGGTGGAAGTGTAGAGAGAGAGAGAGAGAGAGAGAGGATATTATGAGATAATTGTATAATCTAATATTTGAAAGATAACAGATATCATCAAATTTTTTTATTGTTCATTATTAATAAAATATAAAATTTCAATAGTAAAAATGTGATGAATATAATGATATAATTGCATATCATATATTGGCAAAAAAAAATTGCATTTCATACAAATCACATCATTATTGGCAACAATTACACGTGGTTTTTTTTTTTTTTGAAAAATACAAATCTAAGCTTGTTAATATCTATAAGAAAATATAACTGAGGACAATTACATGTTTTTCAAAAATACAAATCTAAGCCTTTTTTTTTTGCCAGTAAATCTAAACCTGTAAATATCTACAAATAATATCACCACATTTCTTATTACTGCTTTATTAGTATTTTTTATATTTGAAAACAATTTACTAATTAAGCTTCCTCATGCTTTTAAGAGAGATTAGCATCCTCACGAAATATCCGTAGATTATCTTCAATACAAATAAATCATGTTCGTGACAAAATTAAAGACCAATTTTTTAGGGATAGGTAATTCAATAATAATATACTTGATATATACATTCTAATTTATATACAATTTTGTCCATTTTAAATTAAGTTCTGAAGTGTTTTTTTACTTTTTTTTTCTCAATAATAATTTTAATTTTTTTATTTTATCCACTTTTAATTTAAATTTTCCCCTTCACTTATCACAATATATACAAATAATATATATATATATATATACATATATGTAGTATTCAAAAACATTCATACCCTTTTCAGTCATTTTCTATCTAATTCAGGTTTATGAGGAAGAAATATTTTTATTTTATTATTTAAGGTATGTTCAACTTTTAGTGCTTATTATGGCTTTGTTATTAAACTAATAGAGTTAATAATAGTTAATCATATAATTCTGCCCCACTGTCCTCCTCATTTAAAGACGTGTACATTTATGCTATAACTCTGTTATGGCACTCATGACTTTAAATGTGTCATGTGCTAACCCACCCCAAAAATCTTAAGCTCTTAGGAGAATGTCAGGAAAACTTTACGATCCTGATGTACAATTAATCTTTAGCCCTTTGTGAGCCTTGGTTTAATGTTCTCAATTTTGTGCTTCAGTCAGTAACTTCACAGATGCATTGGGTATCCTCACAACTCCTCCAAGTAGTCAATGTTCTGAAGCAATCTGTTCACATGACAGGAAATTTCCACTGGAATTTTGAGGATGTTGCAAAATCAATAGTGTGCATGATGATGACTGGACCCTTTCTTACAGGATATCCACAGGTACTATTCTGGAGTAAGATGAGTTTTGCTGATCCTTGTTGGATGAGTGCAAACAAACATAAGCTTGATTTTTCTGCTTTTTTAATTTGTTAGACTCTGAATGATTGGTATGATCGAGAAACTGATGCAATCAATGAACCTTATCGACCGATTCCTTCAGGGGCAATATCTGAGAATGAGGTATGTTAGTTTTTTGACTGGGATTCATGCATGCTTTCCTATTGCAGTTTCTCAAATTTTCATTGCCTTAAATTCTTCAGGTTATCACACAAATATGGGTGCTGTTATTAGGAGGCCTTGGCTTGGCTGGCTTGTTGGACATATGGGTTTGTATTCGACACTTCAGTTTCATTGTTCATTTATCTCCCTGTAAAGTGTGAATTACAATGAATCTTGGTTTTTGAATGCTTGTTCTTATTATAGGCAGGGCATGATTTCCCTGTAGTTTTTTACCTTGCTCTTTTAGGATCATTGCTGTCTTATATATACTCTGCTCCTCCTTTGAAGGTATTTCATTTTTATATTTCAAATACTTTCATTATTTTTCCCAATATTATTTCTTTCAAAGTTTGTTTCTCCAGTTCAAACTTCAAAGGAGTTTTTTTTTTGTTTCTCGAAGTGAATCATCCTTCTTCCCACTGCTGCAGGAAATTCTTTTTTTTCCTTCTTTTAACATTTGACGAAATTTCCTTTTTCTCTGTAGGTAAAACAAAATGGATGGATTGGAAACTTTGCTCTTGGAGCTATCTACATCAGTGTACCATGGTGCTATATTCTTTTGCATAACATATTTTAAGCACTCTGCTAGTTATGTACATGCTTTTCTAAATTGATTCATGACTCAACCCTTTGATAATCATCCATTTTCTTTGTCAGGAGAGTTGATCTTTATGCATAGTAGTTAACTTCCATCTATATGATGCATACAAGACTATAGAGGGGATTCTTGTATCAATAATTAATGTTTGCTTAAAAAACTAACGAAATATTATTCTTGCTTGAATTTGTTGTTAGAAATCAGCTAGGTAAAACTGAGGGACGTTTTATTCACCCAATATAATTGGGAACCTGATCTTTTTGTTTAATTTAAATCTAAAGTCTACTGTCTGGATCCGTGTGATTTGACCGTGTCTTTACGTCTTGGGGTTAAATGCAAAATATTTTTAATCCAAAAATTGTAGTATAATGCAACACTCGGGTCGTCTCACTTGAAGAGCCTTTTATTGAACTACCTAAGTAATCTAATTATCATGCAATATGCAATAAAAACAAGGGAAAAACGGTTTTTGGATTTTCCAAATTAATAGTTAAAAGAAAATGCAATTTTTAATCAAATGCTAATCTAATATTTTTGGTATTTTCTTTATAAAAATGGAGAATGATTGAGAGTGAATGGAATGATAAGGGATAGAAAATATGATTGAAGAATGCTCTTGGTAATGAAGAAATGACAATCCTTACTCAAAAAGATTATGGGAGTTAAGAATTCATTAAGTCTTAAGAACAACCTCAAGATAACACTTGAGTCCAATATTCCCAATTAATAGTAGCTCCTACAAACATAGCTAACTACTACCTCTTGAGATATTGTTTAAAACCACTTAATGTGCAATTGAAATTTGAATAATGCAACATGAGTCTTCTTGGATTTGAGTGCTTAACAGCCCCTCAAGGATACAAATCAACCACATTAATTAGACAATAACACGCTAATTAACATAATCTCATTGCAACCACAAAGAAATTCAAACATATATAATCTTCACATTGTAAAATTCAATCTCAACTACAATTATCAAACCAAAAGAGACAATTAACATTAATCCCAATTCCAAAATCATATACAATAATTCCTAAAACTAGGCAATTAAATATATAATTCTAGACTAGTAGAATGATAGAAAAACTCCCCTTTATAGTCCATCAAGCTCAAGCACAAATCATCATCACCAAGAACCAAGAAATTTAGCCACTCATGATCTCAATTACTCCTATAGCATCTTCAAAGTACTACCAAAATCTCATGGAAATTGAGTGACCAAATCACAGAAAAGAGGGAATGGGGCTATCGGTTTTGCTGAGAAAATTGAAGGAAATGGCAGAGACAAACGCTGGTATGGAGGAGGAAGGAAGGAACAGTAAAAGCATAAAGAAAGGAGGCCGTGGATGCTGTGGTGGTGGAAACCAAGAACAGAGGAAGATTGGTGGTTCACGGTGGTGTTGAAACAGGAGTCAACGGTGGTTTTAGGTGGTAGAGAGACACTGTGGTGGTGGTGACAGTGCTTCCTCGCATCTGTCACGTCCCAGCTCTGCTTCACCGGCAATGGAGGACGGTGGTGGTGAGTTCTGATGGTTGGTGTCAATAGAGAATGGTGAAGGGTTGAACTCCCTCCGGTGGTGAAAGAACAGAGGTGGTGGGAGACAGAGAGGAGACTGGTGGGTCGGTGAATAGTGAAGTCTCCCTCTCTTCCCTTGTCTTTCGGTTTTCAGCTCCCAAATCGCTGCTCTATCTCTCCAACAGAATATCGCGGCCTGAACTCTGCTCACAGGCCTCTCAGCTCTCAGCTCGGATCTGCGTCTTTCAACTCTCAACTCTGGTCTGGTTTAACACGTCACCGGCGGCAATGGAAGAGAAGAGAAGCTGCGCCGCCGGCGACACAATAAGGGGAAGGGAAGAAGAAGGTCCAGGTGATGCGATGATTCGAAAAAACTCCCCTGTGCGGCGCTGTCACTCTGGTTTTATTCCTCTTCCGCTTGCCTCTCGGATCTTCCATGTCCATTTTCCCATGTCCACCAAAGCCTCACCAAATCAGGTCCAAGTTTCGGATCCTTATTTCAGTCCCAGCTACGGCCTACACTAGTATCTCACTACAGTTGGGTCTTTGATTTATGCTCCATGAAGCCCACACACGATGAGATGACCAGGGACCTCCATGACAATTCCAAAATGTTCTTAAGGAGGGACTTAAGCAAACTAATTTGAAATGTTCTGAGGCAGAACTAAAATTTCTGAATATTTTGGGTCCTTTACTATAATTTCTTCTGTCCCTTTTCTCCATACACTTGTAATTTCTATGAAATTATGGGATTTATTTTGTGATTTTCTCTAATCCACAAAATAATAATTTTTGACCTCCAAAGTCTCAAAATTTCTCCTTAAGCACCTACAATGCAAAAATTAAGCACAACGTAGCATCAAAAGTTCAAGGGACAATTGTATAAAAATAATTAAAAAATTGTAAACATTTTCCCATAATTGCCATTAATTCAAAACAATTGTTCCTAACCAAAATTAATGCTTAATCATGCAATAATACTTCATAAAATGCATTTATATCCACACACCCCCTTACATAGACTACAACTCACTGACATTACACATAATCCATGAACACACTACTTTAGTCAAACAAATGGATTTTGCTCTAATATGAAGTTAACCTAAAAAACTAAGGTAGTGCGCTAAGGTGGTCTGAAAAGTAGACACCTTTAATTACTAAATCAAAGGGATTTACTTATCACATGTCTCATCTAATTTATTTTCTTCATTCCTAATTAATCTCAAAATCTGTAACTACCATTATACCACAGTACCATACCTTTATGAATTGCTCCACATGCTAAAACGATGGGATTTCTTGGTCACATTATTCAAGAAATTTTATCTCATAGAAATCCACACACGCCCCTTGCATAGACTACTACTTATTTCCATTACCCTTAAACTGCGCAAATCTATGTTACCACCATAACTTCATTAACTACACCAGCATTTATTACTACACTCTATATGAGCATCAAACCTTCATACCTTACTTACTGGTTATAACTGTTGACCTACATTATCTAATGCCATTGATTAGGTAACCAAACTACAATGCCACCTCTCGCAATCATTGACAGAACCATAACTTCATTAATTGCATTGCACATGATATAAAATTTTAATTTAAATATTCAATATCATGAAACAAACAATATAATGATTTTACCTGGACATAATACAAAATCTGCTACTTGTAGAAGCGGCTTGTGCTAAGAACTCACATCAAATTTTACAGCTTTAGCTAACTATAAAATAAATATATTAGATAGTAACTTAGTCAATTAAAATACCAGCCATAATCTGTTGCACTGTTTATGGAGTTCCAACGTACATAGTAATAACCATTAAGAGAAGATGAATTTGAGTTTTTATTGGAAGTTTGTGGGTGCAATGTGTAAACTCCATTAACTCATATTGACATTAACAAAAATTATTATTATTCATAAGTCTGGTTAAGTCATTGGTTGTTTTTGTGGTTAACACCATTTATCTCCATTAAATTGGAATTGTAGGTTCACAATACTTTGCAAAAATCATCTTAGGCAAGTGTTTTACCAATAGTTTGATACAAAGCTCATTTCATGGACGAACATTTACAAGTTGTACTAAAATGACATTGACATGAAGTATTATTCTTTTTATGTTTGGTATTGTCATTGATTCTTTCTTTGGTTAACACAATTTATCTCCACTAACATGGAATTGTAGGTTCCCAATACTTTGAAAAAAATGATAATAATCAACAATTTACATGAGATTAACCAAACTACTACTTTCATTTCATTACATGACATTTTTTGCACCCTGCATGTGTACAATAACCATAACTAATACCAGGACTACCCCAATAGCTACCCAAAATAATTTCCATGTTCAAATATTTACATCACCAACCCAACTGAACATGTTCAAAAACACACCAGTTCAATGTCATCCTAACCATAACAACATAAAATACAGGTGCCTATATAGCAAAAATATTAAATCACCCAAACCAACATTAGGTATTCGTAGTCCTAAACCTGGCAAGCAGAGCCCTTGTTAACCTCATGAAAATCTTGTTAGAATGGCATATTTCATCATGTTTTTGCCTCACTTCGGGTATATTAGTGGGCGTTCGAGAGCGTTAAAGTGGATGAAATGTGTCTTTCTCATGTTGAACAGCAGAATGCAAATGTGGAGGATTTTATTTAATAACTGCTATGAATGCTTAACTGTGTTTGTGAGTCTTTGTGTGAAATGAGACAGATTCAGTCATAGCTGGTCCAGAGAAAGCCAAGTGCAGTAAGAAAGAGGTGAAGGAAGTTGGAGCCATCAACCATTCCAAGGAAAGGCAAACTGGGAGGAGAACAGAGCAGAAAAGAGAAGGAGATGAACTCTGGAAGGTTGCTGGCCGCGGCCAGCCTACTCATGGGCCGCGGCCAAAAGAGGAACAGAAAGGCATGGGCCGCGGCCAACCATCCCATGGGCCGCGGCCAAGATGAACCAACAGGAGGTCAGAGGCTTATTGGCCGCAGCCAACCAACTTATGGGCCGCGGCCCACATATGAACAGAAGCATGTTGGCTGCGGCCCACAGAGTGGCTGGCCGCGGCCAACCCCCGCAAATGATGCTGTGCGTTCTGACATTTGAAGAGCTATAAAAAGCAAAACCCAGGGTTTGAAATGGGGATCCCCAATTTGGAAAGACCGAAAGAAGCGGCTGGAAAGGTCCTGAGAGCTTGGGTTTGCTAGAAATCAAGGAGAATTAAGTGGGATTGAAGATTGGAAGAGATTTCAACTCCAGTTTTCTTGATCTTTCTGTATTCATTCCCTTTCTCCACTGTGATTCTGATATGGCTACACTTAATGCTGTTATTTGTAATTTGTTTTTGAACATGAGTAGCTAGGTTTTTTTCATTCTAGGATTGTTCTACACTTTTGTATGGATTAAACTTGAATTCTTCTTCCTCTTAGTAGTTAATGGTATATATGTGTTAATTCTTCCCTGTTTTCACTGATATTCATGACTTGCTAGCACTATGAATAATCTATTCAGCTAGATTAAGCTTGAGAGAGTTAATCTAATTAAAGAACTGGGTAGAATTATGCTAGACTTGAAGTTTAAAGAGTTAAATGGATGGTTTGTTAATAACATAGAGATATAGTTATTAACCTAGCATTGTCAAAGTAAGGAGGTTGTTTAATGATTATTTTCCCTTAAATACAACAAGAGATTGTGTATCTTAATGGAGGATATAAGTTTGGTTATAACTTGAGAAAGCTTAACCAATTGCTATTGAACCTTAGACTGACATATATATATTCCATAAAAGTAATATCAAAGAGGAAGTAGATTGAGTTTATGATATACAAAGGGAACGAACAATCCTAGGTTTACTCTAATTGATTGAATTCACAAGAATCAGAGTTTTGTTCAGTAATTTTTAGTTGTTATCAACATATCTTTTGAATTTGTTTTTCTCACACTCAACACTTTGTTTTGATTCAACTTAATCAAACACATCAAGCCCATTGCTTGACTAAATTGTTACTCAAATCCTCAAGGGAACGATCTCACTTATCACTTTATTACTTGACACGATCCGTGCACTTGCGGTAGCGAACAAGTTTTTGGACTCATGGGCCACGGCCAAAAAAGGAACATAAAGGCATGGGCCGCGGCCAACCATCCCATGGGCCGCAGCCAGCAACCTTCCAGAGTTCATCTCCTTCTCTTTTCTACTCTGTTCTCCTCCCAGTTTGCCTTTCCTTGGAATGGTTGATGGCTCCAACTTCCTTCACCTCTTTCTTACTGCACTTGGCTTTCTCTGAACCAGCTATGACTGAATCTGTCTCATTTCACACAAAGACTCAAACACAGTTAAGCATTCATAGCAGGTATTAAATAAAATCCTCCACATTTGCATTCTTCTGTTCAACATGAGAAAGACATATTTCATCCACTTTAACGCTCTCGAACGCCCACTAATATACCCGAAGTGAGGTAAAAACATGATGAAATGTGCCATTCTAACAAGATTTTCATGAGGTTAACAACACCCCAAACTTGCACTTTTGCTCGTCCTCGAGTAAACTCAGTCAATTTCCAGAAATAAGGTTAAGTTAACCTCAGACATAATGCTCATGCCTACCCTTCTCTTTTCTTAAGCTATTCATGACACCCAATATACATACATGCCTGGTTCATAGTTTAAAAACAAATTCCTCAACATTTTTCAACTGAGTGTGTGTTTGACAAGAGTTGAATAGCAATCGTCCTACATTTATCAAGATTAGAAACAACACTTCAACATGTATGATTTGGCCTCAATATCTAGACTTAATCCTTTTGCATTCTCTTTTCTTTTACATACAGGTCAATTCACACACCTTTAGTGCCAAAGGAACTTTTGGGTTGCATGGAATTGTTCATTGTCATCGCTTGAAGCTAACACAAAGTTCAGTATGAGGCAATACAAAGGAATTAGGCTAAAGCTCAATCAATCAAAGTTATGTGCACCAGAGAACACTCACGGACTTACGTGTTTAGCTCTCATAAATGAGGGTAATTTCGCTCAGTGCCACTTATAGTAGGTCCTGCCATAGGCTTGTAAAAACTCTACTCTCTCCACCACTTGTATACCTAGATTTATGAATCAAGGGGGCTTTCTAACAGGGTTGTAATGTTGGAAATAATCTAATGGAAAGGACTAATGGAACAAGCGCTATGCATGCATAAGCGTCTATAATGACATCTCTTTCTCTCTCTTTTTTCTTTTTCTTTTTCTTTTTTTTTCAGTGGAAACAACATATATATATTGATTTTTCTTTACTCATTCCTTCCTCTCTTTTGTGAATTGCATAACTAAGCACTTATTGAAACAAAGAGTAACTCAAACGCTAATTCACTGCTTTTCTAAGTATCATTCAATTACAGAGCAAACACATGCATGACTTGTTAAATGTTAGATTTTTGAAAGGAAAATGAATGGCTCAAAGGGGGTAATCAATGGGTGAGTATGAAAGGTTTGTGTTTAGGTCAATGGGTTCAGAAATGAATGCCCCTATCATTTTCATTAATCCACATGCATATGTGATTTTGAAAAAGAATTTAAACAAGTTCTAGAGGTACGCTAACATAAATGGCACAAACACTCTAATGAATGAAACTTAGGCTCAAAATCCTTCCAACAGAGGTTTTCCTCTCTCGCGCACAATCCCCAAGATTAATCCAACCTTAGCCTAATCCGAATGCATTAACTTAACTGATCAATATGCTAACTTTACGCGCCATAACCAGCCACTTCCATACAATTCACTTAAGAACATAAACAGTTCCATAAAAATTTTAGCTCAAAGATAGTGTCAATCATGCTCTTAACGTGTGTGAACTGCTAATCTCTTCCCAGAAATTCAAATACAATTTCAAAAGTCTTTCAATGAAAACAGTTCATACATGTCAATTTGCTATAAAATCCCCTGACAAAGCATTCAAATTATTCTCAACCCTCGTGTACAGTGTTTAATCAGGTAAGTATTAAGAATTAGCTTTTAAAATGAGAACCAAGCAGTCATGAATATCCAGTCTTTGATTCAAAGATAGGGCGTAACACAGATTTAAACACATGCATGCGAATATAACAGCCCTCCTAACTGTCATATCTTTGTTGAACTTTAGGTTCCAATACACCCTTGTTGTAGATGTATAATTTTGTAATACCATACTAGCTACCTGCAAACAATAGGACCGAGTCAGGAACCATTCAACATTTGGACAAATATATTGGATTAACCATGAATTAATATGAACCTCAAACTTTCTTCACAAGGGCCATAATGCACAACCAAACACAACTTCTCCACATTAATGACCCAATGGAGTTCATTCCAAGCATTAATTGTACTCTCCCCTTGCAGTTTAACTTGAATTGTTTCGCCTCTAAAACAAACACATTTGGCACTTATTCATTACATCAACCAACATTACACACATAAACATAAAACTGACTTTATGAACTATATTCACTCAACTGCCTGTCCCCAATAAGGAACTCAAACACCTAGGTAAGCAAACCATTCATGAACTCCCACCCATACTTGTCAACTCGATACAATATCCCTATAGCATCTGGCAAAACAGTATAACGATTAGTAGTCATGGGAGGTTAACTAATGAGAAAATGAAGAAGTGTAACAACACTGGTTCCGTTGATGAGAAATGATCACCTCAAACATGAATGTGAGGAAAAACCTCCCCTGCAACCCTTTTCGCATCCATCAGTATGAAGCTATGGTTTGGACCAATGAAAAAGTGTTCACAGACGACGGTAAAAGGAGTAAGAATAATATGGTATTTACGATGCAAACCCTCGCCACTAGTTCCAACAATGAAATGTTGAATGTAGAACATCCTTCCCTCTTGGCCTAGAACATCGATATTTGCACACTTTAAGTAGTCTCGAATGGCGAAATCTCATTCAAACATCTGCAAACTTCCGCCAGTTGGAAGGGAGAAATCCACTGCTGTTGTGAAAATATGCAGACCAACTACCTTATGAGCATCCATCCCATAAGGCATGACCTCCATATATAAGAAGTCACTCATTATAGGCACTCAATCAGAGTAGCATAGACCCTAAATTAGACATAAACTCAGCATTAAATGCTCTCCCTCATCATGGAACTAAGTTCAACCATATACAATATAAATCAACAAGGGACTACTTACACCATCACAACTAACGGCTGAAACTTTGGCCATGTCTAAAACCTTTCACTATATGAAATTTGCCCCAATATCCTGTACAAATCGGAGGACTATACCCTTACAATGACATTACAGATGGAACTTATTTACTCGCATTAAATGCGTAGTACATAAAAAATTTACAAATTATTTTTAAATTTACACTACCTATTTAAAAGACATCATATGTCATATTGGTGCATCTAGAGCCCAACAACTAAGTCGGAACTGTTCAATAAGCCAATGTTGGCTCTAGGAACAGTACACTAAGAGAGAAGCCAATGATGGAAATGGCTCAAAGAACAGTAATATGCAATAGATTTTATTGATTTATTGATTCTTAATGGAATCGGGAAGTGCAGTAATTCTTGAAATCCCACGGTGGCTGAGATACTTGAGATGTTTTTGTGGACCAATTTTAATTGAGAAAATTAATAAATAAATCGAGTCTGTATTAAGCATGGCTATTATTGATAATGGATTTTGAAGTAGCAAATTTTTCAAAAAAAATTTGAAAGAACAAGATAACCAAATTTTTGAGTAAGTTTTCCATAGCTGAAATCGTTATCGGAGTCTTGAAAATCCCAAGTATGATGCAAGATTGTGTGAAAGGATGAGCAACAACTCTCGGACGGCAAGAAATCGGCAATGATCTAAGAATTGGGCAATGATCGCAGCAGAATCACATTAGGTGCTATTAGATTTGTGTGGCAGAAGTTGCCGAACATGTCAAAGCAGCGACAGATTGGATTTTCGATGACACTTAATCAGAAAAGCTTGCTGGAAATCATGTAGGTGGTGAAGATCTTGATTGAAGCAGAGATCATCGGGATTGAGAAGGCATTTCCAATTGTGATAAAAGAGGGAGAAGAAAGGCCGGATGTCGGATTGATCATATACAGTGGAAAATAAAGATTCGTAACCCTTCATTCCATGAATTCTCAAAACGCAGCCGTTTAACCACAAAAGAAGCTAGACAGCAAAAAGATCCATTGGGCCTTGGAAAACATTACCTCAAGAATAGCCTGCTCATGATACCATCTTAATAAAATCAAGATGAATCTAACAAATGATTCTTTACAAGATACAAATTAACCCACTAGAGTTTAACAAGGATTATGCCTCTCTTGATGGTGATTAACAACTAACCCTAACTCTAAAGATTTAGGAGAGGCTTCCCTCTCTAGAGAGAGATTCACATTAAATTATCTTTTAACATGGTGTGGATCTTACTATCCTACACACCTTGATCCATACAATTAAACCTCTATTTATAGGGTCTTACAAAGATTAATTACCTCATTAAGATCTCAATGAACTAATGATTTTAAATATCTGATACATCGATATTCATTATTGGACTTCTAAGAACTAAGCCATCAGTTTCAGCGACAAAAAGTGGTGTTCTTTTTATAAACAAAGTAGTAAAGTTTCCTTGAAACCTGAATAACAATAAATGAATAATTACAAGATCTTAATATTGATTTTATTGATATACTTTCTTTTCCAGTTTCCTCTGTTTCCAGGCAATTATACACGTGCATATATTCATGTATGTAATACTTCCTTGCTAATATATATATTTACTCCGTCTGGATAAGAGAAGTAAATATTACTGTAGATATAATTCATTTCAACTTGCTCTGTAATTTTAGCTTACATAATTGAAGTGGCTTGAATTACGTTTTCAGGCCAGCGCCCAGCGATTCTTTGTCCTTGGTCATCTGGTTACTGCTCTTGCAACCGGCCACTAGTTTTCAATGAATCAAATATGCAAGAGAGCAATGCTATCTGGGAAGAAGGAAATTCACAAATATTAGACCGGCTTTAGGTGCATGCTAAGGTGAAGTTTGATCAAGGCTTGTTCTCTAGTGCTTAATTGGAGTAGTTTAGGAAATTTCGGTGACTGGGACTTTAGTAGGTTGAGAAATATGTGTATATATAGTACAAGCTGCAACACATAGCATTTGTATCCAATGGATTTCTCGTCTAAAGCTTCAAACTTTCTCAACCTAAACTGTATATTATATATATATATATTATATGTATTTATGCATGCATCTTTCTATAACGTTATTTGTATTGCCATCCATGTTATCAAAAAGCCATTTAGATCACCGCTAATCTCAATCAATTGAATGATCCCAAAAGGCATTAGGAGGGAAATTTAGAGAACTGTTGTTTTTTGAAATTAGCCATCATCTACTGATTAGGCCAATATCAGTACTGGTCATGTCGAATTAATTTTTCTGTAAAGCCCAATTAACTTTAATGAAGCTCATATAAAATTTTAACGTCCTAGAATAAAGAGAAAATTTCAGAAAAGACTTAAATAGGATTACATTCAATAGGAGGATATCTATGCTTAGTGAAAAAAGAAAATTTTAGACAAGTCTTAGAATAAAAGAAAATTTCAGAAAATACCCCAAATATATCAAAATCCTAAATCAGTTTTATTTACGCATCATATCGTAAATCATAAGCTTCATGATCAATTTTAAGGATGATAATAATGTAATTCTCATATAAAAGAACATCAACAGTTTGTACATATTAGCATTTTAAAAGTAAATAACACTTTTGAAAAAAATAAATAAATAATCGGGTTTTGATTAGGATAAGTGAAAAGGAATCATGGATAATCGAGAAGTAAAAGAAAATTCTCAAATAAATTTGGACTAAATCAAAAAAAGAATACGAAAAAGAATACATTGGCATCATGCGATTCCTATGATTCTGACTTGTAACGCTCTTGAAATTGCAAGATACATGTATAAGTAAGATATATCAACAGATTTGTGTTTTTGTCACCTGTTTTTTGAATCGAATCGTGATGTACGATTCGAGATTCATGGATTCTAACTATCATGCCTACAACCCTTACTCTCTCCGTCTCTCTCTACAAACTGAATGCTAACATTGGACGCGCTTACAAGTCAAAACCAATATTGGTTTGAAAGAGAAGCCAAAATAACGAAAGAAAACATGATAGAAAACAAAAAGGAGCCCACCATTCACCATCTTTTTGTAAAGAGTTGGAGAATGATGAAAAATTGATGATAGCCAAATTGGTTTTTTGTTTTTTATGTAATGGGCTTTTTATGAATGAAAAATTCAGTTAACATTAAAAAAAAAATACTCAAGTTAATGAACCTGGTTCGGTTTGGCGAAGGTCCCAAGCAGATAAAACTGAACCTGATCGGTTTTATATATAAAATAAAAAACCAAACTGGACTTTATTTTAATTAATCGAATTCAAACATGCACGATAGTGGTCAAAATATTACAATAATTCATTGATTCACTTTTGGGACGCGGTAAATATAACTTGAACGGAGACCAAGGAACATACATGTATGCAGGCTTTTGGTAGGGATGCATGAATGAAAAAGCCAATGTAAGGCGGTGGATAAGTCGCCAACTTACCCGACTAAACCATACGATCTTTTCTTTCCACGTCTTTCAGGATTTGAAACTGAGTGCTGAGGCCCAATTGAGCCATCAGAAGCCAAACGAAGGAAACAAGTTCGCCACCTTTACTCAGTAACCGCACGTGCTCCACAGGCCTGCAATGACTTGAAGCATATGACAGCAATTCCACCCACACTGAGCTTATGAACTCCCATTTCTGACCATTTAAGTCTTTTAACACTTTGGCCAACCTACACGCTTCAAACAGAACGGACGTGCTACTATGCCCTTTCATTTCAATGGATATAACTTCCTCAGGCGCCTGTCTAAGAAGTCGGCAAGCTTCCATCAGCATCTTCTCCGGATCCTTATGTTTCAGAGTATTTCTTTCACAGAAGAAGTTCCTTTTGGTCTCTTCACATGTGTCATTAAACCTTAATTGTCCGTTTACTATTTCCGTAGACACCAAATTAGGTTGCATCACAAAAAGGTATAGCATGTAATCTGAGAGAATCTTACTGATTTCTCTTTCGTGCCTATCCTTATCCTCATTATTGGCATCTTCGGTGTTGCAGAGGGTAGTAGCGATGTGCCACAATAGCAGGCTCTCATCAAAAGCAACTTGGTTGGGCTCCATAAAAGGCTTCAATTTCTCTATGATTTCTCTATTTAAGTCTTCGTTATGGAGAACCCACTCACCTCTAGCAGAACATATGCTTGGTATGCTCTCTAAATCATCCATAGCATGCTTAGACTTACCTCTCAGGCTTTTGAAGATACATTCCCAAAGCTCTTGAAGGAATGGGTTTTTGGACTTGTACTTCCATCGAATAAGTAGATTTTCTCCACCACATTTTTTGACAACTTTATAGACAACGGTTTTTACAGATAACCCAAAAATACAATAGCTCTCACCCCCTGGAACTGATTGGTCTAGGCTATAATTTATAAAATTGTGCCCTGAGATTGCTCCGGACCATCTGCGAGTGGACAGTTGATGGCATCCTTTGTAAGGCCCATCCTTCAGTTTTGGCCACCTTGGCATCTGCCGTCGAAGGAAATGTGCCAAAATATTTTCATTTAAAAATTTGTGAAAGGCAATTCGTAATTTTCCTAAAGAAGAAGCGTCGTCGGAATCTATTGGAGATTCAACGGTTTTAGCATTCAGATACACAAAACTCAGATAAGAATTTCAGAGATGAACAAATGAAATAAAGAAGAGAAAAGAACAAATAGAAGCAGAGAAAGTGAAGAATCATTTAACCAGATGTTATTGATCTTTTTGTAAAGGTAATGATACAGATGCTGATGCGATACTGATTTAACATATATATATACAGCTAGTGCGATTGTGTAAGTGAATGTGAGAGATGTGAGATATTGTGTGCAGTGTAACTGATTACAGCTGGCAATCAACTTGTTCTACAGCTGGCAGTCAACTTGTTCTAGTCTTTACACGTGGTAGCAACTCAGAAACTGAAATGGTTAGCCTAACTCCCTTGCTTAACTGACTAGTTACACTAATACCCTCCCCTAAACTTAGGGGTGGGGTGCAAGAGCATCCCCAACACTAAGTTTATGACGATAGAAGCCAAAGAGAGAACCAGAGAGAGGTTTGGTCAAGGTGTCGGCAATCTGATCAACAGCAGGAATATGAAGCACCTGAATGTGCTTACTCAAAACCTTTTCACGAACAAAAAAGAGATCAAGTTCAATGTGCTTAGTTCGGTGATGCAAAACAGGATTGTGAGCTAGATGGATGGTGCTTAAGTTATCACACAGAACCAAAGGCGGAACATGTTGTTGTACATGAAGTTCAGTAAGCAAAGATTGAAGCCAGAGGAGTTCAGAGACAACATTAGCAAGACTACGAAACTCAGCTTCTGTAGAAGAGCGAGCAACAACAGATTGTTTCTTAGAGCACCAGGAAATGAGATTGCCACCAAAGAAAACACAGTTGCCAGAGGTAGACCGACGATCATCAGGATCAGTTGCCCAATTGGCATCAGAATAAGCAACAAGGCGTAGAGAATCAGGCTTGTGAAGCGTGAGGCCAAAAGAAATAGTACCTTTCAAATAACGTAGGATGCGTTTTACAGCTTGCCAGTGAGACTCAAGAGGATGCTGCATATATTGACATACCTTATTGACACTAAATGAAATTTCTGGCCTGGTAATTGTTGCATATTGAAGTGCACCAACAATAGAGCGATATAAATGAGGATCAGCCAAGGGTAAAGAACCTGTAGAAGACAAGGGCGGAGAAGAGACCATAGGAGTTTTTACTGCATTACAGTTGGGCATACCAGCTCGTTCAAGAAGGTCAGAAATGTACTTTCGTTGAGATAATGTGAGACCACCAGAAGGTGTTTTATGAACCTTAATACCAAGAAAATAGTTAAGCTCACCTAAATCCTTGAGGGCAAATTCAGTATTGAGTTTTGTCTTGAGTGCAGAAATAAAAGACACAGAATTTCCAGTGATGATAATGTCATTAACATAGGCAAGAACATAGGTAATGGTGGAGCCAGAATGCATAGTAAACAAAGATGGGTCACACTTGCTAGGAGTAAAACCATATTTCTGTAAGGCAGCAGATAACCGATTAAACCAAGCTCTAGGAGCTTGTTTAAGGCCATAGAGAGCCTTATTAAGTTTGCAGACCAAAGGAGCAGAACCAATCTCAAATCCAGGAGGTTGTTGCATATATACCTCCTCTTCAAGGACACCATTTAAAAAGGCATTGTTGACATCAATTTGGGAAATACTCCACTGTTGTGAGAGAGCAATAGTAAGGACAGTACGAATAGTGGCAGGCTTCACAACAGGAGAGAAAGTCTCATTATAATCAAACCCAAAGGTTTGATGAAACCCCTTTGCTACCAACCTAGCTTTGTATTTATCCAGTGTACCATCTTGTTTTTGCTTAACACGCCAAACCCATTTGCAACCAATAATAGGCCGATTGAGAGGTGGAGGAACAAGAACCCAGGTTTGATTATCAAGAAGAGCTTTGTACTCAGCATGCATGGCATCATACCAATTAGGATCTTGAAGAGCAGATGAAACTGATTTAGGAATAGAGGAGATAGTTAACACTTTTGGTTTAAAAATTCCAGACTTGGAGCGGGTTTGCATAGGATGACCAGAAGAGAGAGAAACAGGAGCAGCAATATTGGAAGAAGGCACAGCAGAAGGCACAGCAGAAGACACTGAAGCAGGACTTGAAGATGTAGCAGATGAGCTCAGAGGAGAAGATAGCAACTCATGAAAGGAACCAGTAGAGGACTCAACTGAAGTATTACCAGAAGAAATAGCAAGATCAGTGAGTGTATCAGCTGCAAGTAAAGGAATCATGGAAGAAGGAAGTGAACCATACTGAGGCACCCGTGCAGATCCAGCAACTGATGTATGAGAAAAGGGAAAAGAGGTTTCATGAAATTTCACATCTTTGGAGAAATAAATCCGACCAGAGGGATCAAGACATTTGTATCCTTTATGATGAGGGCTGTAACCAAGAAAAGTACATTGAGTAGACCGAAAAGACAACTTGTGAGAGTTGTAAGGCCTCAGCAGTGGATAGCAAGCACAACCAAAGACCTTAAGAAAATTATAATCAGGACTAGACTGAAAAAGTCGAGTGTAAGGTACTTCATGATTGATGGCAGCAGAAGGAAGTCGATTGATAATATAAACAGCAGAAGTAAAAGCATCATCCCAGAACTTGAGAGGCATATGAGCATGAGACAGCATAGTAAGACCTATATCAACAATATGCCTATGTTTCCGTTCAACATAACCCATTTGAGTATGTGCATGTGGACAGGAATAGCGATGGATAATACCATGCTGTGCTAAAAATTGATCAAAGGCCTTAAACTCACCACCTCCATCAGTTTGGAGAGATTTGATGTTACAGTCAAGCTGATTTTCAATCATAGTCTTAAACTGAATGAATGTAGACAGAGCAGCAGACTTATTTTTAAGAGGATAAATCCAAGTATATTTAGAATATGCATCAACAAAAGCAATATAATAAGAGAATCCTGAAGCAGAAAGACAATGAGCTGGGCCCCATAAATCAGCAAATATTAGTTGAAGGGGCTTTGTATATTCAGTACTAGATAGAGGGGAAGGAATGCGATGAAGCTTCCCAATACAACAAGAGGGACAAAAGTAGGATAAATTTTTATTGATGTCAAATTTTCCAAGATTACATTTAGTAACCAGTTGTTTTACTACTGACATTGAAGCATGGCCTAATCGATTGTGCCATAGATCTAATACATCAGATACATCAGATGTAGGAACTGAACCAGAAGGACAAGACTGTAAAGAGCAATCTAATGGAGCTAACTTTGTCATTAATGCATGAGAGAGTACTGGCTGTCTGGAGGAAGATCCTTGAGCAGGAGAATGAAGAAGGACAAGTCAAAGATCATCAAAGTAATAGAGGCCGTCACTTCTGAGATGTCCCCTGAGCAGGATCTGGTGTGTCACCTGTGATTTAATACAGCACCATGAAGGATGAAACTCAAAATAGACATTATTGTCTCCGGCTAGCTTTGAAACACTCATCAAATTAGACATGATATTTGGAACATGAAAAATATTCTGCAACTGAAGAGGAGAATTAGGATGCAGAGAAGGTAGTATAGTGAGTCCTTTATTAAGAATATGCACACCTGATCCATTACCAACAAACACTTGATTGGATGAATTAGTTACTGGTGTGGCCTGAGACATATTGTATTGATGTGGCGTGACATGATGAGAAGCACCAGAGTCAGGAATCCATGAGTAGTCATAGTAATATTCTGGTGTTGGTGATGGTGGTACATAAGGATAAACAGGAGGAGCAAATGTAGCCAAGTTCACAGTTGGAGAAGCATATGAATATGGACGCACAGACGCATTATGCATGTAATGATTAGGAACAGGTGATGCAGAAGAATTATCATTTCGATAATAGCAATGAGAATATGTATGACCAAATCGATTACAGTAGTTACAGTACATAGCAGAACGTCTTCCTCTGCCCCTGAAATGTCTATTTGAACCTCGGCCTCGAAACATCTGACCGCGATTAGAACCAAACTGTGATGGATGAGATGGCATAGGAGTTGGCCGATCATCCTGAGACTTGTGCTGCAATTGAACATTGCTAGAATGGCCAGTACTTGTTTCAGGATTAGTAACAAGATTGATAGATATCGGTTCAACAGAAGAAGTTTTTAGAGTCTTAGCAATCCTAATTTCTTGAGCCAACAACAACGACTCAATCTCACTCATAGAAAATTTGTGTTTCTGTGCAGTGATAATCATGACCGTAACATCAAATTCTTCAGGTAATCCTTCTAAAATTACATCGACATGTTCTTGAATAGTGATAGTCTCACCGATAGAAATTAAACAATCAATTAATGCCTTAATCCTAAGCAGATATTCAGAAATAGACTGAGTAGGACCTTTCTTTGTGTTACGAAGCTCTGTTTTGAACTGCTGGATTTTTGCTCTTGTGTGTGCTTCAAAGAAATCGAGAATTCGTCGCCACAAACTATAGGATGTATCACATCCTACAAGTCGCGTATGCATTTCTTCAGAAACTGTAGATAAGATCCACGAGACGAGAAGCTGGTCTTGTTTGAGCCATCGAGTATAAGAGTCTGTGAGAGCTCCAGAATCATCGACCTTCTTTGGTATGTTACTGTTGGTCAGAAAATCTTCCAAATCATGACCACGAACAGCTGCCAGGACTTGTTGCCTCCATGGCAAGAAGTTTTTCTCACTCAGCTTCGCAGAAATTGTGTGATTGAACGCAATCACTCCAGAGGTATGACTGAGATCTGCAACTCTAGGATGGCCGGAAAAACCAGCGTTCGTCATGACTGCCCGATCGAGTGCTCTGATACCATTTTAGCATTCAGATACACAAAACTCAGATAAGAATTTCAGAGATGAACAAATGAAATAAAGAAGAGAAAAGAACAAATAGAAGCAGAGAAAGTGAAGAATCATTTAACCAGATGTTATTGATCTTTTTGTAAAGGTAATGATACAGATGCTGATGCGATACTGATTTAACATATATATATACAGCTAGTGCGATTGTGTAAGTGAATGTGAGAGATGTGAGATATTGTGTGCAGTGTAACTGATTACGGCTGGCAATCAACTTGTTCTACGGCTGGCAGTCAACTTGTTCTAGTCTTTACACGTGGTAGCAACTCAGAAACTGAAATGGTTAGCCTAACTCCCTTGCTTAACTGACTAGTTACACTAATAAACGGAAAGAGTGGCTGTGTAATCTGTGAAAATGTGAATGGCAAAAGCCATGAAGTCCAGCAACAGAGCGCCGCACAGCAACGCATAAGTGATCCTAACATCCATGACTTGGAAACGATTCTTCTCTACGGTAGCGAAGGACATGAGGGAAACCACAGTCAATACAAAGCAAAGATACTTACACCATTGCCAAGGCTGGCGGAGAACTAGAGAGGCCTTGGTGTAGAAAAATTCACACATGAAATCAAATTCAGTTTCTATGACCCTATAAGCATTTTCTGGATCATCTCTTGCGAAATATTGATGGCTTTTGCGGCGGTCAGCCGAGGTGTAGATCATGTCAACGATGAGACCTCGGAACTTTTGGAAGAAGCAGTGAGCATCCAGCACCTGCTTGAGATAAGTTATATGTTCCTCAGGGCTTTTGTTGCCATCATGCGGAGCTGGCAGGACAGCCTCATCATTGGATGTGTAATGATGTTCAGGAGCCCCAGTCATTCTGACAGGAACCCAAGCCTTGTTTCTCGAAGCCAGTCCTGTAAAAATCAGGCCCGGATCGGGTTCTCGAACCAGCGACTGCCTGAACTTATTGATGGAGGAGACGGACAAAGCGGCAATTCTCTCTGCGTACTTGGCTGTTCCTGCAATGAACATCAACATGGTTTGTACACATAATGTGTTCCCAGGAATTGTTGACAGGAAGACACGAGCTGCTGTGACCAACTGGAAAACAAGAGTGAAAAGGTGCCTAAGCCAGAGCTCGTTGTCTTCTAGAGAAAAAGCACTGATGGTACAGGGGCCACCAAGGTGTAAGAGAAGAAACGGACTCCAAAACGCCATGAGGTGGTCTTCGTCAGTGGCAGCAGATTTTCCGGCTTCACTCTTGTAAATGAGTCCGACACAGTAGCTGGCGGCCCAGTCGGCGAGAAGGTAAGCCAACCAGACATACGATAAGCAGAAACTGCTGGTGCGTTTTCTTAAAGGAGATGAAACGATGAGGAAGATCTGGAGGCAAAGGCTTAAGAGGATAACTAGGCGGATATTCCACTCACCCAAGGCTGAAAAAAATTTTATGAAGAAATTGACAATATCGGAAAGGAAGCCATACTCGCCAGAAAATACAGCGAATTCTACAATTCTATAAGGATTGAGAAATTCCGGCGACATGCTCGGTTTAGAGTGGCAGCAGCAGCTCCTCTTCGTTCTTTTCTCGTCTGCAGGAGGATATGGTGTTTTAGGAATGAATTAAGCAAAGACTTGGGGATTTATTTGTTTATCTATCTTCACGGGCCTCAAGAAAGTGCCGATAAATTTGGGGTTCTCCACTGGGGAATTGCGTACAGATGCACATTGGATTGAGTTTGTGATCCATATATATATATATATATATATATATATAGCCCTTGCCCAATCTAGTGCTAGTTTTATACATTAAATCAGAACACTAATCACGATGCCACTTTAATTAAACTAATCCACTCTATAATTTATTCAAGTATTTCTTATTCCTAGTCTAAGCCTCTTTAATTATCAAAACAAAAGTTCAAGTGGTGCCCAAAAAAATTATCTAGCAGCGGTAACTAATTAAAATTTCGATAGACATTAAAGATCCATATTTTTTTAAAATTAAAAACGGAATTATGTTAGCTTTTTTATGCACAATTTTACTGTAACAACAGACTGAAATACTGAAAGTATGAAGTGTTATTTTTTTACCTTTTTACGAGATATTTTAAAACAAAAGTCAACTTTCATTTTTAAAGACATTACAGAAAATATATATTTGTAAGCCTGACCAACAATACTACTATAGTAATGAATGTTGAGTTTTAGAGGGACAACAGGAGCATAAAGTAGGGGCATATGTGATGAGAATGTTGGGATGGATGTATGGTTATATAAGAAAAGATAACATACACGTGGAAGAGTTTGTGCGACAACATTTATTAAAGAGAAAATGGTAGAAAATCATCTAGAGTAGTGTCGTTCAAACATATATAAAGAAGGTCATTGAATGTGATAGAAAGAAGAGTAAATCAAATAGTATAAAATCTGATGAAAAGGGGTAGATGAAGATAGAAGATAACCCTCAATGAAGTTATTGAGCGGGATTTCTTAATCACCAATTGGCAGATGGCTAGTTTAGCTTGAAACAAACTATAATTTCCATCTAGCTAAATGTTACCCTTTAGAAATTTACATCATTTCAGTACATCTTCTTTCTGTGATTTTTGGCATACATTTGTATATATTAGAAGCTTAAAAGATAGGAAAATGTGTATTTTGTGTCAAGAAAAGAATTATTGCAGTTTTATTGCTTTATTGTGTTTATTTTACCATGATTTTGGCTTATTCGTTCGTTTATGGAAGTGTTATTTTTCTTGCAGGGATCTTTGGGTGGGTAGAAGAATGAAGTCACCATCATACTCCTACTACTAAGAGAAAGGTTAGAACCAAAAAAAAACATGAAGTGAAAAACCGGACCGCCGCCAATGAAGGGTGGAACTTCTATGCATGCTATGAAATAATTTTAGAAACAAGAATCTTAAGTTATCTCGTAAGTTTCAGAATCACCACCAACGTCTAACTTTATAATAGTTGCATTTCTTAGTTTCTGTTCTCTCTTAATAACTTTGCCGCTCAAATAAAATGATTTTAATTTGATAATTGAAATGCTCGCTAATGACAGAATTCCAACTTGCGTCAAATTTCTTGAAACGAATAATGTTATGCAATTAAGTATACTTTAATTTCATTATCTTCTGGCAACTGTGTGGGTTATTGACACCCCAAAATGAAATGCACAATGATAAACATTTGGAATAATACTCCCTCCGGTCCTAATTATAAGATAAAGTTGATTTTTTTGGAGAAATTAAAGAAGCCAATTAAATCACTTTAGAATATTTTTATTTTTATTTTTTTCTTCAAACTAATTAATTTGACTAATAAAATGGTATAAAATCTAAAGATCCTAAAAATATAAATACTCTAAAGTGATTTAATTGGCTTCCTTAATTTCTCCAAAAAAAATCAACTTTATCTTATAATTAGGATCGGAGGGAGTATCATTTAAAGCCCTCTCAGTTATCATCATGAAAGAATCAATACAATCTGAAATAGCATGTAAGAATTAAGGAAATGAATTGCAGATAAATTAATTTCTTGATCAATTACCAAAATGCTCATTCCTTATTTTTGATAGAATAATCCACCCCCACCATTATCGTTGGCGCCCATGATCACATTTAATATTGTCTTTGAGGTGCCCCAATTAATTAACTATAATAAGATAATTAGTATTTTGTCTGATTATATCATACTTATTGAGAGTAGCAGCAAAATTAAAATAATTAGGCTAAAGTACATTTGTAGTCCTTCAAGTTCATATGAGGCGTACTTTTGGTCTCTTAACTTTATATAGTATACTTTTTGTCCTATAATTCTATAACCGTTAATATTGCTAATAGAAAACGCTGATACAACAAACTCAAGTGATAATAGTGTAATTAAATTCTATTAATATTAAATTTAAAATATATGTAAATTGAAAAATATTTAAAAACTTAATAAAGTAGTCAATATCAAAACTTTGATTGTATTACAAAATTTTAGTTTCATAATCTAAATAGCAAAACCTTGATTTCATTTACAACAATTTGTCAGTTTAATTTAGTTTAATAATCTAAATATATTCTCTTAAAAAATTAAAATTTAAATATGCTTTGCCAGCTGCACAGTCATTGTTTGAGTTTGCAGCATCAACATTTTTTGTTAGCAACATTAACGATATTAGAAATATAAGATAAAAAGTATACTTTATAAAGTTAAGAAACTAAAAGTATAACTTATATATAAAACTTAAATGAGTAAAAGTATATTTTAGCCAAATAATTACAATAACATAAACTGTGTGTGTGTGGGGCCAGTGCGGGGATACATTTTGAACTCAGGCCGGTAGCGAACGAGACATTTTTGAAAAGTCAAGTAATCAGTGTCTTGTTTTCTAAGTAACGCGCATAATGCCTCCTGTTTCAAAAAAAAATTTGAAGGTGCTTTCGTTTAATTTCTTCAATCAGTTATTACTCATGTTATTGGTCATAGTAAAGTAACCTACTGAAAGTTGGGAAAATATAACTTTTTTATTTTTTGGCCAACGAGTTGATAATACAAGGGAGAGTATTATAATGCGACTTATTATAATAATGCATAACTCTGTCACCTTATTTCGTCATGTTCTTTCATCAGAGTGGGCCGAATCAAGGGAAAATGACTTGGATTTTTAGATTACAAGTCCGTCCTTAATTAAAAAAGAGAAACCATGAAAGATAATTTTTTTTGGCCAAACATGAAAGGTTATTGAAGTCATCTTTTTTTTAATGTCTCACATTGTATACATGTTTTATTTATAAATTGTCAAGTTGCTTTTGTTTATTTTTTTTTTCTTGAGATGACATAATCAATTATCACGATAATCTGACGATAGATCTGTGTCCTAAACTCCTAATACCCTTTTTTTGTTTTACCTGTCCTGTGTCGTAATACTTAGCGGCTTAGCGCATCCAAAAAACGAAAGCTACCGTGAAAAGGTGCAATTAATGTTTTGTCAACTTTCTCTTATTTTTTGTTTTGGGAGCCACACTTAATTGATTAATTAATTTCGTGAATTAAAGTTGCTGTTGTTCAAATTAATTATCATGTTCTTTTATCAGCAATTAATTGCCATGTTCATCTGGATTTTTTTTTAATCAACTGTTCATCTGGATATATGCTGTAATATTTTCCCGGCCCATTAAGTCACAAACTTGCAATAACTGAGAGTATAATTAATATGACTTATCAAAATATGACTAAGAGCGGGCCGGAATTAAATTAAGGTATTATATATTACATATTTCTTTAATATATGGTACTCCCTCAGTCTTTAATATAAGACCAAGTTGACTGTTTTTGAAAAGAATAAGGAAGCTAAATATTAGTATAAAAAAGATAAACATAAATACTTTAAATTAATTTATTTAATTTTATTAATCTCTTTAAAAAATCAATTAGGTTTTAAATCAAGGATCAGGGAGGTAGTAATTCATAATTCTGTCCCCTTCATTTGTCATGGTGGCCCGATTAAGAGGATAAGGCGGCATTCTAAGAGTCAATGTATAAATTATAATTTAAAAGAGACAAAAATAAGGTAAAACTCTTCCTTTTTAATCAGGTAAAAAAAAAAAGAAAAGAAAAGAAGTGTTACTTTTAAATTGTCTCAAATGTAGGTACCATAGTTGTTAAAATGACCAGTTAAGTGGGGGTTGTTAAATAGGCCCGATGCTTTGTGGGTTAAAGTTCTGAAATCTAAATATAAGTGTGCTGACAGGGAGGTGCCGGAGGTGAGAAAGAAGAGTAACTCCTCTCATACATGGAGGGGAATTTGTGCTGTTTGGAACCAATTCAAAAAGAGTTTGGGAAAGAGGATTGGGAATGGGAGAAATACCTCGTTCTGGTTTGAAAATTGGTCTAATATTAATGTACCACTCATTGATTTGATTCCAGGCTTGGAAGTTTTTATTGACCGAAATGAAAGGGTTGCTGATTATGTCCTGAGTAATGGGGAATGGGATTTTGTGAAACTCCAGAGTTGGTTTTCACCAGCAATTATTGACCGAATCACCTGTGCTCACCCACCCTGTGAGGAGAGAGGAGAGGATGTATTTTTTTGGAAACCATCTTCGGATGGTCGTTTTTCTGTTAAATCTGCATATCTTTCTCTTTTTGCAGGTACAAATGGGAGTACTGAGACTATATGGAAAATTCTATGGAGAAGCTCTGTTCCTGAGAAAATAAAGTCTTTTATGTGGCTGTTTTCACATGGTCGAACACATACAGCTCAATTACGTGTCAGCAGAGGAGTCCAAGCTTCAGACTCATGTCCTTTCTCTTGCAACCAGGCGGAGGACTCTATGCACCTGCTGCGGGACTGTTCAAATGCAATTGAAAGATGGAAAGCGGTGGTGAAGCAGGATCAATGGAGTACTTTTGTTTCTCTTCAGGGTACAGATTGGATTAAATGGAACCTTACTCATGAAGTGGGAAAGGGTTTCACAAAGAAGGTAAAATGGCAAACTCTGTTTGGGTATATGTGTTGGGATATTTGGGTAGATAGATGTAAGAAGCTTTTTGGAGATTCTAGTCCAGGAGAAGATTTTGGGGTGGCTTCTACTTTCTTCAGAGCCTGTGCCGATCAAGATATCTTATCTTCGAGTGTGTTCGCGAATAGGAGTCTGTCCTCTCATCTTTCTTGGCAAAGGGTATCACAAGATTTCTTTTCCTTGGAAATAGATGGTTCTGTTTTGAGAGATGGGAGGAGTGGTTGTGGTGGAGTAATTAGGGATCTCAATAAGGAATGGGTTTGCGGGTTCTCGTGTAAACTAATTGCTGTTCCACCGGCTATAGCTGAGCTTATAGGGATGATTCATGGACTTCATTTATGTTGGTGGAGAGGGATACGGAAGGTGTGTCTTTTTTCTGATTGCATAGAAGCGATTAATCTTGCAACTAGGGGATGTGAACAGACCTATCCCTTCAGAGATGTGGTTGAGGAGATTAGGAATCTGATTTATAGAGATTGGCAGGTTCGATTCATCAATGTTCCTCGGGAAGATCTGGTGTTAGCTGATGGTTTGGCCAAACTTGCGCATGGTCTTGTAGGGAACTTTTGTATTTTTGATCATCCTCCACCTACTTCTCAAGAGGTGGAAACTGATGATAGAGCATAGCAGGGTGTATTTGGTTGTCTTTGGTATTTGTTTTGAGAGTTGTTGATGTCCAGTTTGTAATCAAAAAAAAAAAAAAATGACCAGTTAAGCATGGCGAGTCAAGTCTAAGTTTCTAAGTAAGGATATCTTGTCAACTCGCTTGTAGAAACGGACAGCCTAAAAACTCACTTAACTCCATCAAATCGGCGCTTGAATGCGAATTGAATTGATGAATGATAATGTCTCTTAAGTATAACCTCTAAGCCTATCTGACAACCCCACCCCATATAGCGAAACACTTATATATTTTGGATGTACCACGTGATTTGAACTTTGTCAAATAAAAATATAACTACTAAGATTATTGTAATCTTAGTTGTCCGATGATTCATATAAAAAAATTCATATTTTATTTTGTTTTTAAGAAAAACTTGAGTTCATCATTTTGTTTTAGTTTTTTTCATATTAAGATGTGTATTTTTCTTAAAAACCAAATAAAATGTTAATTTTTCATATGAGTTATCAGTTAGCTAGGATTAAAACCCTCCCCCCATACAGGCATTCATGGTAAGCCTTGAAACTTGATCTGTGACATTCTAATTTAATTTATGTGTAAAAATATTATTTAGTGGAAATAAATTTAATGTTTAGTATTATTTAAAAAAATAAAAATATAAATTTTTACTCGTTATTTATGCATAAATCGTTATAAAATTGTTGTCCTTACCTATATATATGAATCATTTAGCACATGTGTAAAATAAAAATAGTTCCTTGAAAATATTGGTAAAATATATTAAATATTGTATATAATCATTGGATCATTAATAATTTTTAAAAATTTTATTACGTTCAAGGAACACTAATGCAGCTTTTATTTGAAATTTTATGTTAAATATCATAAATTATATATAGAAAGAAAGTAACTTATTTCAAAGGAAATGATTATACACCCATTTTTAGAAGTCAAAGTTTTTGGTAGGCAAAATCTTTTATCAAGTCTCTCTAATTTTATTTTTCCAGGAGCCACAGTAATTAATTACTTAATTCCGTCAAGGTGCTTCGTTTAATTTTTTTATATTTGGGTGATACAGTTAATCATGTTAATTGTTACGCTGTCGAATTCCCCAGTTGAATTGCAAAACTTGCAATAACTGATATAGTATTATAATATGACTTAATATACAAATGCACAAGTCTTTCGCCATTCTTTCATCATCTTCCTACATCACGATGGCCCCTATCCACTCCTAAATTTAAATGCAGAAAATTAATGTAGGGTACTGAGGTCGTCTTTTTTGAAATATTTTACAATATTTTTATTGCATCAATAATTTTTTGGCCATGCATTTATAAATTTTCAAGCTGCTTTTGTTTAATTTATCTTTGAGGAACGAGTAGGTGCCACAATTAATTATCATGGCCATCACATTTTTTAGATCTGGTCCTGCGGTGCGGGGGGCGGACCTTGTGAGAGGGGCCAAATGTCACAATGAACTAATAATTAAATTTTAACATCTATTTGACTGTACTTAATTATGCAGCCAAAAATATGCTACAATGACTAATAATCTAATATAGCTTATCTGTCAAACAAAAATAATAAATTTGTTTTTATAAAAAATAATACTCCCTCCGGTCCTAATTATAAGACAAAGTTGACTTTTTTGGAGAAATTAAATAAGCTAATTAAATTACTTTAGAGTGTTTATATTTTTAGTTTTTTCTTCAAACTAATTAGTTTAACTAATAAACTAATATATAATATAAAGACACATAACATATGATATGATTAAGTAACTTATTTAGCTTCCTTAATTTCTCCAAAAAAAGTCAACTTTGTCTTATAATTAGGACTGGAGGTAGTAAATATATTTGGACATACATTTTAAAAACTTCTGCAGGAGCAATCTACCCCTAATGATTAAGATTTTTTTTTTAGCTGAAAATGATTCACACTTATAAACTCCTAACTTTGTTTACTTTTGTCTTTGAGGTTTTGGCCAAAAAAAAGTTGTCTTCGAGATGCCACACTGAATGAGTGAAGGAATTATATTCAAATTTTAGATCTGTGTTTATACAGACATAAGGGGAATGACAAAAGCAAAAAAAAAAAAAAAAACTCCAATATTATAACAAAATATATTTTGCTATCAGAGAAATGACAAATATGTTTGGACTTGTGTTTTTAAAAGGTAAAGTCTTAAGTAAGTGCCACAATTAATTATTAATTAATTATAATAAAAAATAATTGGGCATCAAATCACATGTTTTTTTTTATCTGAAATCACTTGTTCAGAGTAGCAATAATTTTTTTGCCAACCAGATTAACAATAATGGAAAACTTACTAGGCCTACACGCTGTCATTCTTGTTTCCTCCTTATCATGTCACTGAAGTCTTCTATTTTAATCAGGTCAGAAAAAACAAAAGTCTTCTTTTTTTATTGTCTCACATGTAGGTACGTCGTATTTATGAACTATCAATTTGCTTTTATTTATTTATTTTTTTGTGATGCCACAATAATTATCAAGAAAGTCAAACTTTGGATCTGTTCTGTATTGTTTAATTTCTCTATTTCGGGGGCTACAGTTAATTGTTATGTTAATCATCATGCTGTCAAATTCACCAATTGAATTAGGTCATAAAAAATAACCAATTGAGTTGCATACTTGCAATAGTGATAGTATTATAAAATGACTAATTATAAAAATGCACAAGTCTGTCCACATCATGCGGCCCACTTATCTGTCAAACAAAAATGATAAATACCTTGGGATATACATTTTAAAAACACAACGTATTCTGTATGTGCAACCTACCCCTTATGTTTCACACTTATAAACTTGTAACATTGTATCATTTTGTACGGCAAAAAAACATTGTTTAATTTTGTCTTTGAGGTTTAGGCTAAAAAAAGTTTTCTTTCGGATGCCACAATGAATGAATGAATTCTAAACAGATTTTAGATATATGTTGATGAAAAAAAAAAGGTTATAGTGACAAATATATATATATTTTTTATAGCATTATTTGGTATATAGTTCAGGGTTCGTGGCTGCCCCTTCTAACAAAAGCATCTCGTATGGGACTCAAACTTCAAACCCAAAGAAGTTTAGACCTTACACTGTTAAACCAACTCTATATTAGTTACAGTGATAAATATATTTGAATGCTCATTTTGAAAATTCAATGCTTTGGTGGTATGAATACTCCTCGGTTTGTCCATTTTATTTTGTCTTTGAGGTTGTGGAAAATTAAAAAAAGAACTGCCTTGCTGGTAAAAAAATTTAAAAATTGTCTTTGAGTTGCCACTATTAATATTGATAATTAATTATCATCAAATTATAGATATATTTGCTTAATCTGTCCAAAGCATATGAATATATATATTTTTTGCTATTGGGAAAAGTGACAAAAAATATATATAGTTTTTGATATTAGGAAAAGTGACAAAAATTCTATCCAAAAAAGAAAAAATGACAAAAATGTTTGGACACATATTTAAAAAAGTTAAAGTCCTACGTAGGTGGCACAATTAATTATTAATTAATTCTAATAATAAAATGATTGGCCATGAGAGGAGCAACAATGGAGAGTATTATAATTGGGTTAGTGTATAAATTTGTTCTGAAAGTTTTTTCTGAGGAGTAATGTTGCCCAAAGAGTTTTTTTATGTTCAATATCACTCCGAAAGTTTCAAAACATAGTAATATTGTCTTATACCATTAAAAAACTAACATTGATTATTAAAAAATTAACATTGATCGTTAACCTTTTAACGGAAAATGGCAACATTACTTTATTTTAATACTTCTGAGGCAATATTAAACCTAAAAAAACTTTTAGGGTAATTTTGCTCCTTAGCGAAAACTTCTGGGATAAATTTGCACATTAATCCATTATAATTTATAATGTCAAAGTCAGATTGTTAGGTGTGGCTTTTTCTAATGTTTTAAACCACGTACACTTCCTCTGCCCCAAAATCATGCTTGTTTAAGGCCGTGACATATTTGTTAAAAAAATATTACTTAATAGAAGCGTCTTGTACATTGACACTGTTCCCTTTGTCTACCATCCTCCTTCATCATTGTCAGCCAAGTTTCGAGGGTCAATTTTATAATCAAGTCTTTAATTTGAAATGGAAAAAAAAAATAATGGTAACTAGAGTCTTGTTCTTGTTTTATTGTTAATTCTTTCTCGTTGTCCATACTCCATAGTATATACATTTTCAAGTTTCTTTTGTTTAATATTTTGACGTGCCACAGTTATTAAATATCATGGCCCTGCTCAAGTTGAATTGAGGGTGCAAAAGAGGACCAAGGACTCACTTCATGTGCAACCTGAACCTGGTAAGAACCCAAGTTATAGTAGGACCTAAACTACACAATAGAGGTGTTTAGGCCCAAATAATTGTAATTGGGCCAGAAATAGAAGCACACGGTAGTTCATTCATAATCATGTGGGATGAACCAACAACATGTTGGTTGAAATGGTGGATAGTTTCACTCTCGAAGGAGCAAAATACAAGTTTACATTATGAGAAGCATACTTGTTGAAAGGGTTTTAACCTAAACGCTCCCAACTCAACAGAGATTAGGCTTTTAGAACCAAAATGATTTGGGGATACATTGGGTTCACACCAAAAAAATAATCATGTGATATACCTTAACTTTTACTACCTTCGATCTTTTATATAAAATCTAGTTGGGGAATTAGATTTGGCCTTAAATATAATATAGCAATCCTTCATACTTCCCAAATCTATAACTCATTTTTTAAAGTATCCACATTGATTACACATATTGACAATGTTTTCATGATTTCATCTATGGGTAGACATGATTAAGAATGATATTTTAGGGAAATCAACTCATTTGTAACAAATAACTAAATTAATATTAAGGACGGCAGGTTTTATTTGTTATGTTGTTGCTGCCACCGCGAGAGGGTAAGTAGACTGTTGATATGTTGGAATAAAAAAAGAAATAGGGAGGAAACATAGGAGTATTGAGTAATATGAAAAATTAAAGTCTAATACTACAATTAGAGAGAATTCCTTTTATTTTTTACCAATATAATAATATTTTTAGGGAAAAAGACAAGAAAATACCAATGAAATTTAAAATCCCAAGTCAGTCTTGTTGATTACAAGAATACAGTAATTGTCAACTCATTTTAGTAGGAAATCACTTATTTAAACTTTTAAAGTTTGATATTTTCTTCTCTTTTCTCCATATTTTTATTGCAAATTTTGTTGTGACAAATAATGGGTTGGGCACATGCATGGTGTGCTTGGTGTTGCCCAATCCTTGGGTATTGGGTCAGGCTGAAACAAAGAAAGAAAAACAAAAACATAACATATAAAACTATAGGCGCGCTGATGATTGGGTCAACAGGGACATTGTGGCAGTGAAGCAAGCGCATTATTGAGGGATTGGGAAAATGCGTGTCCGTAATTTGTGAGCTGTGAAGAAGATGACTAGTATGGGAAACAACAAATGTTAGTTTATGAGTTAATATTGTTATTTGGAATATGTTGTGAAGAAAACCATAGAACTAAAAAAGGCTATCATTTTACTGGCAAAAAAAAAAAAGGCTATCATTTTGCAAAAAGTGTCAAGAACCAACCCTCCAGAAAGAAATCAAGCTCGTGCAATACAGACCTAGGAATTGAATTTATCTCTTCCAATATGCCTCTCATGTGAAGCTGATTGTGCTTGAAGCATGGATGCAGCACTGCCAATGTCTAGTTTAATTAGAATAATGGAGATGGTAAGGACCAAATCTTTGATTGCATGGTTGAAGAGGCTATTACACAAGACTTCTAACAACTAATTCTTTGAAAAGCATAAACTTTTAGGTCTAGGCCAAGGAACGGTTATTCCCAACACAGGCAGTGCCTTTAAGGTCATAGGCTTTTTAATGCAGATTAATGAGGAAGAAATATTTTTATTTTATTATTTAAGGCATGTTTAATTTTTTGTGCTTATCATGGCTTTGTTATTAAAATAATAGAGCTAGTAATAGTTATTCATATAATTCTGCTCCACTGTCCTCCTCATTCAAAGACGTGTACATTTATACTATTACTCTGTTTAATGTCCTCAATTTTGTGCTTTAGTCAGTAACTTCACAGATGCATTGGGTATCCTCACAACTTCTCCAAGTAGTCAATGTTCTGAAGCAATCTATTCACATGACAGGAAATTTCCACTGGAATTTTGAGGATGTTTCAAAATTAATTGTGTGCATGATGATGTCTGGACCCTTTCTTACAGGATATACGCAGGTACTATTCTGGAGAAAGATGAGTTTTGCTGATCCTTGTTGGATGAGTGCCAAACAAACATAAGCTTGATTTTTCTGCCTTTTTAATTTGTTAGACTCTGAATGATTGGTATGATCGAGAAATTGATGCAATCAATGAACCTTATCGACCAATTCCTTCAGGGGCAATATCTGAGAATGAGGTATGTTAGTTATTTAACTGGGATTCATGCATGCTTTCCTGTTTCTGTTTTTCAAATTTTCATTGCCTTAAATTCTTCAGGTTATCACACAAATATGGGTGCTGTTATTCGGAGGCCTTGGCTTGGCTGGCTTGTTGAACTTATATGGGTTTGTGTTCGACGCTTCAGTTTCATTGTTCATTTATCTCCCTGTAAAGTGTGAATTACAATGAATCTTGGTTTTTCAATGCTTGTTCTTATTATAGGCAGGGCATGATTTCCCTGTAGTTTCTTACCTTGCTCTTGGTGGATCATTGCTGTCTTATATATACTCTGCTCCTCCTTTGAAGGTACTTCATTTTTATATTTCAAATACTTTCATTATTTTTCCCAATATTATTTCTTTCAAAGTTTGTTTCTCTGGTTCAAACTTCAAAGGAGTTTTTTTGTTGCTTGATGTAAACCATCCTTCTTCCCACTGCTGCGGGAGATTCTTTCTTTTTTCTTCTTTGAACATTAGACGAAATTTTCCTTTTCTCTACAGCTAAAGCAAAATGGATGGATTGGAAACTTTGCTCTTGGAGCTAGCTACATCAGTTTACCATGGTGCTATATTATTTTGCATAACATATTTGAAGAACTCTGCTGGTTATGTACATGCATTTATAAATTGATTCATGACTCATCCCGTTGATATTCATCGATTTTCTTTGTTAGGAGAGTTGATCCTTATGCATAGTAGTTAACTTCCATATGTATGACGCATACAAGACTATAGAGGGGATTCTTGTATCAATAATTAATGTTTGCTTAAAAAACCAAAAACTTATTATTCTTGCTTTCATTTATTGTGAGAAATCAGCTGGGTAAAACTAAGGGACAATTTGTTCACCCAAAATAATTGGGAACCTAATCTTTTTGTTTAATTTAAATCTGAAGTCTACTGTCTGGACTCGCACCATGTTTCTAAAGTTTTGTAACCAAGTTCCTAATGACAGGTGGGCTGGCCAGGCTATGTTCGGAACTCTTACACCTGATATTGTTGTTCTCACACTGCTATAAAGCATAGCTGGGGTATGTAATAGCCGTAAGTCAGTAGTTTGTTATATTCTGTATGTATCGCATGCTAAGTTTTTTGAAAAGATCTGTAATATTTTACCTTATACATGTCAGTTGGGAATTGCCATTGTCAATGACTTCAAAAGTGTTGAAGGGGATAGAGCTCAGGGACTTCAGGTTGTTCTGTTATCCTATCTTTTAATTTTTGTAATTGCTAATCTTTGTGGTTCAAGAATATCTGATCTTGCACATTAACGGAAGTAACTGCCACCGCCTGACATTTCAATTCTTCCAACAGTCATTTCCAGTTGCATTTGGTACTGAAACTGCTAAATGGATATGTGTTGGTGCCATTGACATTACACAGCTATCTGTTGCCAGTACATTTTAATCCACTACGTATTGTTTCATGGTTTATTCTCTAATACTTTCTTCAAAATGGCTATACATACTATATTTACAACATATACTAGTTAGCTTAACCTGAACCAGAATAGGAAGTCTGATTCGGTTTTTATGCAAGGAGTTTAGTTATTCACATTTATGTTTTTCAGGGTATCTCCTTGGAGCAGGTAAACCATACTACGCACTGGCTTTACTTGCCTTGATAGCTTCGCAAGTCATTTTTCAGGTAAAGCACAATCAAAGTGCAAACATTTTTCTTTCCTTCGGTGGTGTTTGGCACATGTAGCCAGTTTGCTGAGTAATTGGAAACTTGTTTATGAGATTCTGATACAATTAAACATTAAATACATGAGAATTCCCTTAAAAGGGTTTTTTATTGTTTTTTTGCATCATCTATATTTTTAATATCTACCACGGATTGGGAAAAGAAAATTGTAATATATAATGTAAAATAGCTGAAGAATACACGATTTTGTTGTCCTATTCAGCCAAGTTTATGTTGGCATCTTATTGGTTCTTGTGTTCTTGCAGTTTCAGTACTTACTGAAAGACCCTGTAAAGTATGACGTTAGATATCAGGTACATATTCCCTATTGGACTCCTTAAGAACTAAGCTTGCAGTGGATAGAATGCGGTGTTCTTTCAATAGACAATATTAGAGTTTCCTGTCGACTTTATTGTAGAGGAAATGAATTGTAAAACCTGAAGCCATTTGTAGTCTCCTTCAAATTTACCTATCCTTCTGGAACAAATAGATGAATAACTATAAGATCTTAATATTGATTTTATGGACATGCTTTCTTTTCCAGTCAAGGGTGCACACGCATATGTTCATGCATGTAATTCTTCCTCGCTACTCCCTTCGGCCTTTAATATAAGACATATTTGGAGAGTTGATCTTGATCCTAAATATAAAACTTTATTTTCATATTTGTCAATATTTTCCTAATTTATCCCTATTGATACTCCCTTAACAATAATTAAGGAGAAGAGGGAAGAAGAAAATTAAAGAAAATGACTAGGGTATTTTAAAAAAAAATTGTTATATTAACTAACCTAACTAACTTACTTAATCTAATCAAATTAGATAAATATGTCTTATATTAAGAACCGGAGGAGCAATATATACCTCCTTATAAGAGAAGCAAATATTAGATATAATTCATTTCATTCTCTTTTTTTTTTGTTCATCTCTTTCATTTTTCCTTGCTCCATGTTTTTTATTTTTGCATGATTGAAGTGGTTTGAATTACGTTTTCAGGCCAGCGCGCAGCCATTCCTTGTCCTTGCAACTAGCCACTAGTCCACAATGAATCAATATGCAAGATATCCTGAAAGGATATGGGATATGGATGGAGAAAATAAACAGAAACATAACCCGCACACTGGGAAGAAGGAAATTCACAAATGTTAGATTGGCTTTACGTGCGTGCTAAAGTTATTCTGATCAAGGCTTATTCTCTTGCGGTTATAGTAGTTTCGGAAATTTTGGTTCTTGGGGGAGTTTAGGTTGAGAAAGCTTATATAAAGCTGTAGACAAGAAATCCATGGTATACAAATGCTGTCTGTTGCAACTTGTAATATATGCATGCATCTTTCTATAACATTGGGTGCTTTATGTATTTATGTACAACATTCTTTTGTGTGATTTCCTATCTGAATCCATCTCTTTTGTTTTGAGTGTAGTTTGGAAATATTTCTTTTTTACTTCATACAATACAAGCATATGAAAAGGGCAAGTTTGAGATGAAGCAGCAGAGACAGAATTACATTAAGCCACATGAAGAAGACACAGAAGAGATTAAAAAAAAACGAAGAACAATACTATAACAGGAATGCTCTCGTTGGTTGCCTAATATAACATCTCTTTCTCTCGCCCTCCTATCTATCATAAATAAAAGTACTTTCAAGTTTCAATATTATTATCGGCTTGCTTCGTGGATTAGTTGAGCGGCTTACCAACAGTGAGTTTGGTCTTTGCGTCCTTTATTTGGAACTGAGTGCCTAACCCCAAGTGAACCATCAGCAGCCAAACAAAGGAAATGAGTTCGCCACCTTTGCTCAGTAACTGAACGTGTCCCGTTGGACGGCAATGACATGCAGCGTATGACAACAATTCCACCCAAACACTAGTTACGATTTCCCATTTCTCATCTTCATTTGGTAACTTGTCTAACATTTTGGCCAAACGACATGCTTCAAACAAGAGCGATTTGCTCCTATCCCCCTTCAGATCCATGGGTTTTTGATCTGTTGGCACTTTCATCACAACATTGCAAGCTTCCTTCAGCATAGCCTTGCGATCCCATATTACTGAAATCCTCTTCTTGAAGAACTTTTTGGCCTCTTCACATGTATCTTGGAACCTCTTTTGTCCCATTCCTGCTATCGCGGACATCATATTAGGTTGCATGATTAGAAGGTATAGCATGTAATCCGAGAGAAGCATACTGATTTCTCTCTTGATGATCTGTCCCTCCTGTGTGGTGCTGTTGGCGTAACAGAGAGAAGTAGCAATGTGCCACAATAGGAGGCTTTCATCGAAAGCAACTTCGTTGGGATCCACATATGACTTCAAACTTTCTAATGCGGCTACAACTGTGATGGAATCCACATCTGACTTCAAACTTTTTAATCGCGATGCAGCTTCATTGGGATCCACACATGGCTTCAAGCTTTTTAATTTAGCTGCAACTTTGATGGGATCCACATATGGCTTCAAACTTTCTAATAGCGCTGCAACTAAATTGATGGAATCCACACATGGCTTCAAACTTTCTAACAGCGCTGCGACTAATTTGGTGGAATCCACATATGGCTTCAAACTTTCTAATGTGTCTGCAACTTTGATGGAATCCATATTTGACTTCAAACTTTCAAATTGTGATGTTCCTTCATTGGGAACCACATATGGCTTCAAACTTTCAAATTGTGATGTTCCTTCATTGGGGACCACATATGGCTTCAAACTTTCTAATAGCGCTGCAACTTCGTTGGAATCCACATGTGACTTCAAACTTTCTAATAGCGCTGTAACTAATTTGGTGGAATCCACATATGGCTTCAAACTTTCTAATAGCGCTGCAACTTCATTGGGATCCACATTTGGCTTTAAACTTTCTAATAGCGCTGCAACTTCGTTGGGATCCACATTTGTCTTCAAACTTTCTAATTGCGCTGCAACTTCGTTGGGATCCACATTTGGCTTCAACTTTTCTATTTTCGCTTTCTGGATAACCCGCTCACCTCTAGCAGAACATATGCTTTGGATGGCCTTTATATCTTTAGCTTCACCAGATTTCTCTTTCAGTTGAGCAAAGACATATTCCCAAAGCTCTTTGAGGAACGGGTTTGTGGACTGATATCTCCATTGATCAAGGAGATCTTTAAAATCACAACGTTTGTCTCGGCGATAGAAAAAATCCTGTACGGATACCACGATTCCGAAGAACACACGCTGAATGACTTTACCACAAGTAAAGCTTTCATGAAGATTATTAGGAACTACCCTTGGAACTGACTCGTCCAGGCAGTATTTCAGCAGATTGTACCCCGAGATTGATCCACACCATCTGCGAAATACAAATTTGGTGGACAGTTTTTCACATCCTTTATAAGGCCCTTCATCAATTTTTGACCAAGTTGGTTTCCTCAACATGAGGAAATCCACTAAAAATCTTTCATTGAGATATTTGAACAGTTTAATTTGTAATTTTTGGTGAAAAGGAGCTGTGTAGGAATATCTGAGCAATTCATCGGAGAGTGTAGCTGTGTAGTCGGTGAAAAAACGTAAGAGAAGACAAATGACGTCCAAGACCAGAGTACCCGACAGCAACGCATAAGTGACCCAAACATCCAACTTGTCGAAACCACTACTATGCCTTTCTGCCTTAATGAAGAGTATGATGGTGGACATAATCGAAATTAAGGAGATGAATTTTCCCCAGAACCAGAACCAATATTCGCGAACCACCCAGGCCTTGGTGTAGAAAACTTCATACATGAAATTAAGCTCAATCTCTATGAGCATGAGAGCTTCTTCTGCCGACTTATTTTTCAAATATTGCTGGCTATCGAGGCGGTCCACGATGAGACCTTGAAACTTGTGGAAGAAGAAGAAAGCTTTCTGAACCAACTCAAGATAATCTTCGTTATCATTTTTGTCATCATGCTCTGTTTTTGATTTGGCAGCCTCAGGGGATGCTTGACGAAGCTCTGGAATCACGATTATCTTGGCGGGAAAGCCGGTGTCTTGTCGAGAAGACTGCTCCTCCATGAGCTTTGCAAAATTGGGCCCAGCATCGGGATCTGGAAGCGAGGATTTCCTGAAATTATCGACGGCGGCGATGTACAGAGCGTGAATTCTCTCAGCGTACTTGATCAATCCGGCAACAAACATCAATATTGTGGGTAACCATAATGTATTGCCAGGAAGCGTTAAGAGGAAGACATAAGCAGCAGTGACTGACTGGAAAATTAGAGCAAGAAGGTGCCTGAGCCAGAGCTGGTTGTCCTCCAAAGCAAAAGCAGAGATGGTATCGGGGCCACCAAGATGTAAGAGAAGGAAAGGACCCCAAAATGCCATGAGGTAATCGTTTTGAGAAAGTTTGGATTTTTGCTCTTGATTGTTAGAGATGAGTCCAATGCAGTAGCCGGCAGCCCAGTCGGCGAGAAGGTAAGCCAACCAGACAAAGAACACAAAGAAGCCTCTGGTGCGTTTTCTGGAAGGAGCAAAGACTATAAGGAAGATCTGAAGTAAGAGACTGAAGAGGATAACTATGCGATTATTCCACTGGTTCCATATAGTCTTCTGGAACTTGGTGATGGAAGAAAGCATATTTGAGCTACAAGAGTGACAATGCCGAAGCTACAGATTGATGATGCAGCAATGCAGAGTGATAAAGCAAGGCCTTTTTATTTTGGGAGCACAAAAGGCAAGTAAAGCTTATAAATTATAAAAGGCCTAGAAATTCGGCGTCGCAAGTTCATCTTGTGGGGGGTTGAATTAATTTTTAAGAATAATTTTTATAATTTATGAAGTAAGTGTGTTAAGTTAATCTTGTTTGAATTAATTTTTGAAAATAGCTTTTATAATTTATGAAATAAGTGTGTGAGTATCTCGAATTACATAAACCTAGATTTAAAACTTTGGGAAATTTCCAAACACTAACCTTGTAGTAAACCACCACGTTCCAGCGCGAATTCCATTGGGAAAGCAAGACTTTTTCCAGTCATGCGTCGGCCTCAAGTAGTTTGAGAGATTAATGAAGCTTCCACGTCTACTTAATCTTTTTATGTGAGAAATTAACAAAATTAACTAATTTGTATTAAAATATTTATATTTATTATTTTTTTAAAATTAATTTATCTGAGTTATAAAATAATATGTGATCTAATGACATATGATATATATTATAATTAAGTAACTCATTTAATTTTCTTAATATCTAAAAAAAAGGAGTTAATGACTCTTATATTAAAAATTAGAGGCATTAAATAATTTATAAACCAAAATTCACGAGGATTGGATGGAAAACACGTGCCTTAAGTAGTATATATAATGTTTCTCCTTTATTTAAATACATATTTGTTCATATATTCGTACACATAATTTTTTTTAATTTTTATTTTTCAAATTTCAGGAACATAATTATTTTTTAAAAATTTATATGTTTTATAATTGTTGACTAAATGTTTATGTTTGACTTGAGGGAACATACAGTAAAAAATGTATTATTCATTATTTTCCTTAATAAATCTAAACTATTGATATTCAATTTGAATAATTTGTGTTTTAGTTTGCTTACATCTACTGTCAGCCTCTCAGGTTTCAGTCTTATTGATTATTGTTGAGGGAGTATCAATAAAAGTAAATTAGAAAAATATTGATAAATATAAAAACTATGTGAGAAATACTTGCATACTCCAGGAGTGTCATCTCATATATAATCTGACTAATTAAAATACAATAACTCATTTAAGTTTAATCTTATATGGCAAATGAGTCATCTAGATAAATTCAAATTTTATGATTTTAGAGATGATGGGAGGAAATTGCGTTTTTTGTTTTTCTAAATTAAAAAAATTATGTTTTTCAAAATCATAAAATTTGAGTTTCTCGTATGACTCATCTGTCATATATGATTTAAATAAGATAAATTGTTGCATTTTAATTAGTTAGAGTATAGATGAAGTGACGCTCCTGGAATATGTAAGTATTTTTTAAATTATGTCTTATATTTAAGATTAAAATTAATTCTCCAAATATATCTTATATCATACAGCCACCAAAACAACACAAAGTTTATAAATTCTACCGGTCATGCAATCATCTTGTATCTCAATTCTAGCTGTACGTCTAGATTAGATATACAAGGTCAGAAAACAAGATTTCATGTAAATATATGCCACAAAAAAAATTTTACCAACAGAAAGCAAATACAATAAAATGAGTGTTTGGCATTACTTATTTCTGAGAAATAAGTACTTATTATATAAGTCGAGATAAAACTCATCTTATATACTTACCTCATATACCGTAAATCATAAATTATAAGCACTTATTACCTAAAAATAAGTTATCCCAAATGAGCACAAAATAAAAAGGCAAACAGCAAAATCAACCAGAGCAGGAACATTATCATCCCTTGTTCCACTCATACTGGACTTGTACTCGTTCACCTTTCTTTACCCACTCAACTTTCTTCACGTATTGGAGTGAAGGAAACACTGACTTGAGAGTTTCTTCCTTAATCTCCATATTTGTACACCTGAGCACCAAATATTTCACTTTATTCCACTGCTCTCCCTCATCTAACAAATTCTTCAGCTTTCCTCCTTTAATGCATAGCGTCTCCAGGTTCCTCATGTTGCTGGGCTTCAACCATTCTGGCTTCGTCTCGTGAGGAATGCCTTCAAGATGCAGTTTTTGTAACCTTTCTGGGAAAGACACAGTGTATTCTTCATATGTAACAGCTGTGCACCATGATATTTTCAGACACTTGAGCTCATTAAAATCCTTCAACAAGTCCAATCCATCTCCCTGGATTGAAGCATCGCTCCCTATATGTATACTTAATCGCTTCAGACTCTTGAGACTTTCTTTAAGATCCATTATTCTGTTCCGCGAACTGTCTATGATGAATCCCTTGAGCACTTGTAGGGAAGTGAGCTTGTCGAGCCCCTTTGGCATGCTGTCCAGCAAGTAACATTCTGATACATCCAAATGAGTGAGCTTTCTCAATGATGCAATACCATCAGGCAGCGTTTCTAGATTATGACAAGCCTTGAGGTCCAGAATTTCGAGGCTGACTAGTTCTTTAATGGATTCCGGAAGTGCAGTGATTTTCGAAATCCCACGGAGGCTGAGATACTTGAGAAATTTCTGGGTCTTCAAACCTGTTAGGAGCGATTCATCTCGAACTTCAATGTGATGGGTGGGAGAAACCTGCCAACGACCAAGCTGAAGCACCACCAAATTCTTCAGTTTAGCGAGCCATCGGTGTTGAACATCAAATTCACTCTCGTTTAAATTAAAAATGGTGCTCATCGAAGTCTCGATGGATTCAAGTTGACTTTCCAAATTAGTTTGACCAGCGATCAAACAAGCTCGCCGAGAATAGGAAGGATCAAATTGTGGTATCCCGCCCTGCAAGCTCAAGAGCTTCTCTTTCTTGGCCACTGAGATCAACATGTAACGGACGCAACTGAAAATTTGAATTTTACTGACTCTTGGACGCTTGTCAGTACGATAGGGTATGAGTAATTCAAGATCCAAAAGTTCTTCAAATACTTGTTCGCCTTCTTCCTCGTCCTCGACCAACCCTTCCCCAATCCACCAATAAATAAGGAACCTTTTCCTCAGAACAGCTTTTTCAGGAAAAATTGCCAGAAACAAGCAAATTCTCGGGTCATGCTTCCAAAATTCATAACTCACCCGAAGACATTTCACGATTGGATGCTCATCACGTTCTTCTTTGTCTATAATATCCAGTTCCTTTTCAGATAAAGCTGTGAGATTGTTCTGAGCGGCCTCAGCTGCAAGTAGGAACAGAGATTCGTCTATTATTTGAGGGAGCTCATTACGGATAGAACGGAATTCAGAGGATGTAATTTCGTAGAAGCGATCCAACCGGGAGCGCAGTTTCTGTTCCCACTGTTGAGATCGTGGCAATTGATCCATCAAATGGTCGATCATCTTCTTCACATCTTTGGCTGATGAATCATCTTCGAATGTTTCTTCAAAGACCTTCTTGAGGCGATTCAACTGTGTGGGCACATTTGGCAGTGAATTTGTTGGGACTGACATTTTCAGAGTGCAAGAGATCTAAACGTTGTCTGATACAAGTTTGGGTGCAGGGCAGGAACATGAAGCCAACTTGATATATGTATTTAACTTGTGGGAGATGTGGATAAATAGGAAATCATCTTTTGTATCCCAACGCCCGCTTGAAAGCATGTGAAAAACTTTCTTTGTTTCTTTTTTAATTTGTTTTGATTGATATGAATATCTAAAACTTTCTTTTCGAATGTTTTATTTTTTTTCAATTTGATAATTAAATTTTACGTGAAATGAGTGAGGTTTGGATACCTTGTGGGTGTGAAATGATGTATTTTTTAATTTTTTTATAATTTTTTTTAAAAAAAAATGCTTTAAAATTGTGTAATTTTAGGTATTTAGAAGAACGAGATAGCATCATTAAATAAGAGACATTAAGGGCAAAAAAGTAAAAACAACAGAACCATCGGATGTATATTTAACTTATGAGAGATGGCAATGAATAGGCGCAAATCAGTTGGCAGAAAAAAAAAAAGAATAGGCGCAAATCCAAACTTGATTTAATTGTGGATATATTCAATTAAAAGAAAATGGTGTGAGAGACAAGTGGTCACATTTTTTTCCTAAGGAAAGGGAGATAGTCTCTGGTATTTAATATTTATCAATTTTTTAATAATTTATTATTAATGATGCTCAATCAACAATAATTAAGTAAAGATAGAATAAAGAAATTAAAAAAGATTATTAGGATATTTTAAAAAATACGTATGATATTAATAAATTTAAATAATTTTTTTAATCTAATTAAATTATATCGATATATCTTATATTAAAAATAGAAGGAAATATATGGGGCAATTATGCCTCCCAAGTGATAAAAATGGATCGATCTCACACGTCAATTCAACACCTGTTGCCATCCGTTTCTACCCATCCTCTGCAATCACCCCCACCATTTTCTCTCTCATCCTCCCTGGCCTCAACCAAATAGCCTTCCTCTCTTTGCTTCTTTTTTTTTTTTTTTTTTTTGCGTGAGCACGGTATCCCAGGGCAAGCCATCTTTCAGGCATATCAACGGCCCCAGACTAATCCGTTCGACCCGTGATAGGCACCCTATAGGTGGGGAAGTCTGGCCAGTGGCAATTTTCCATTCCCAAGTCTCGAACTCAAGACCCTTGGTTAAGGGAGGAGGAGCCCAACCGCTCCACCCCTTGCACCTGGTTCTCTCTTTGCTTCTTTGGTTCAAGGCTTCAGGCTCAATCTAGTCAGCGACAATAATAGGAGAACTGCAAAAATCCGAAACGCTCTAACATTGACCATTAAACAATGTATAGATGGTGAATAAAGTAACACTAAGGAGCAGTCTGATACGAGGGATTTAGAGGGGAAGAGGCGGAGGGAAAATTTTAATGACTTTGATTTTAAAAAAATGGAATGGAGAAGTGGGATTGAAAGTTTTTTATTAATTTTAAATTTTCATGACTTTGATTTTAGGATATATTAGCTAGATGCCATTGAAAAATAGTTCGGAGTAAGTGTTGAGTGCTCCTAGCTAGTAAAACATTTTAAGTGATTGAGTGCATTAAAATAAATTAATTTAAGATATTGAATATGGTACTACTGAACAAATACTTCATAATACACACACTCTTCTTGTTTAGAAAAAAGTGCCCACCTTCACTATTTTACCTAAAGACAGTAGTTTTAGGGTGAAGAATAGCATTGGCCCGCATGGGAAATGGAAACAAGTGGATCTTAGCCTGGGGTCGATTAAGGGTGTGTTTGGTTTGAGATGAATGTGGAGAAATTATAATTTTGGATAAAAGAAGTCTAAAATTTACTCTCTCATTTTTTTAAAATTTTGAGTTCTCATCCAAAATTTAAATTCCTTCAACCGAAAAAGGTAATTTACCCACCGAAAATTTAAACACACCCTAAGGGTGTGTTTGGTTTGAGGGGAGGGGTGAGAGGGTGGGTAAATTACCTTTTTCGGTTGAATGAATTTAAATTTTGGGCGGAAACCCAAAATTTAAAAAAATGAAAAGGTAAATGTTAGGTTTCTTTTATCCAAAATTATAATTTCTCCACCCCCACCCCTCCCCTCAAACCAAACACACCCTAAAACTCCCCGGGGCCAAGACAGAATTTCCAATCAGGACAACAACATAATGTAGGCCTAAACATAAATAAATTAAAAAGAAAGTACAGAAAATTGAGAAAATTTTATAAAAAATATCTGAAGTATATCAAAACAATACCAAATCAGCTTTGTTTATTGTAATTCATGAGCTACTTACTACACAGATAAGCATATGACAATATGTTTTAGTAGGTATTTTCAAATCATGGAGGTATTTGATTAGAATTTTCCACCAAATTACGGCCTCCGGTTCTTAATACTCTAATAACAAATATTTATCTAATTTGATTAGATTAAAGAAATTAATTAGTCAATTTAATTAATAAGATATATATTTTTATAAACAACATAGTCATCTTTATTAATTTCATCTCTTTTTTTTATTATTGTTAAAAGAGTATCAATAGAAGTATATTAAAAAAATTAAAAAATATAAAAAATATATCTTATATTTTAAATAAAATCAACTTTACAAACATGTCATATATTAAACAAGGGAGCATTTGATGTCAAATGAGGTGGATCTAAGATGGAGGTAAGAGAGTATTATCGATATAAATATTTCTTTCTCCTGTTGGTTTATAGCTTCAGACGAGCGAGCTTCATCATCATGGAATCATCCGACCGTTTGGATAAACCGAAATTGATTGCTGAAGAAAATCCACAATCATCATCAGATCCTATCTTGGCCAAGTTCAAAGAAATCTATGAGAAGTTGCAGGTTTATACCAACCCTGAATCCATTTGGTCGCGTCATCTTGAAGAGATCCTCAACAAGTGGCAGGTCCTCAAGGAGAAGAACAAGTCTATCAAGAGGGTTTTCTCCTTCCATAGTGAGGCTCAGATGAATGAGGAGTCGGCTATCTTTTCTAAACTTGAAAAACTAGGACTGGAAATTTCTTCCAGGCCAACAAATTTGCTGCCGTTTGATGATCGGTATCCATTATGCAAACCCCATCGAAATACTTGTATTGAGTATGATGTTTCCGGTGAACGCAGAAAGCAGATGGTCAATTGGCTCTTGACGTCGTCCTGTGATGATTTCACGGTCATCGGGATTTATGGGATCTGTGGTTGCGGCAAGACGGCGCTTGTTAAGAGCGTTTTGGAACAAAAAACTGTCGGCGCCAAGTTCAAGAACATCATATGGGCTTGCTTATCGCAGTTAACTTACGAAGAAGAAATAGATGATGACTGGATTATTAAACATTTGCTGTATCGTTTGGGTTTAGATGCTGACAGCCTTGTGGGCAATATGGATGAAGATAAGGATTGGCTCATGGAAGAACTAGGGCGGCGATTACGGGAGTCAGGGAATTACATTTTAGTGTTGGATGACATGTGGCACTGTAGCACAAGTTTCGTTGATAATTTCTTAGGGAGATTGAAGAAAACTGGGGGTGGTGCAGTGATCGTAACCAGCAGGAGAAAATCAGTGGCTGAAAAAATCGGTGACAAGAATATGCTCATTCATCTGAACCCTTGTGATGATGATTACAAGGAAAGCGCCTTTTCAAAAGACGAAACCAAGGATTTAGGGAAATAAATTAATAGGCATGTTTGTATGATGCGTGCGAAAGAAATTAGTATTTTTTGCACTGTCAATGTTATATATGGTTATGTCCCTGCTTCAAGAAACTGGAGAATTCCTTCATGGTGGCAGGAAATCAGGTTTATCTTTGCAAGTTGCTTGTGTTAAAGCTTTTCATCATTTAGGTGCTACATTTATCAATTAACATGAAAATCAAACTCTCGATCTGTCCTGCACTAAGTGCTCAAGGCAACAAAAATAGAATGCTTCAACGGAAAATATTCTGAAAAGTCAAAGTTTTTGGTAGGTGTAATTTTTTTTTTATTAATTCTTTTGCTAAGCATAATATCCTCCTATTGGAGGCATTGTCGAGTATTAAATATGGGTACATCTCCCATCAAAGATTCAAACCTTAGTTCATCAAATTATGAGTGATTAGTCCTTTTCGCTAGAACCAATCTTCATTGGTGGTAGGTGCAAGCTTTTAAGGCCATGCTAAATGACTTGACAGATTCACATGTTAAATTGTTATGTTCTGAAAAGTTGTGTTGGAATATACTAATTCATCTTTGATATATTATAAATTTTATATTTTATATTAGGGTTAATAAAATGCTTAGTGTTTGTTTGTCCACATTTTAATTTTAAACTATAAGTTTTTTTTCTGTCCATAGAATGACTTTCAGAATAAAATGTCAGTCCCTGCATCTTAATAAAAAACTGGAGCACAAAATATTTAAAAAAATATAAAATATTTATTTAACCATGTCTTTTTTAAATAAACAAGTATAAAATATTTAAAATTGCATGTCAAATGCCAAGTTCTTTTTTTTAAATGACATTATATAAGTAAGAATATAAAAATCATGACATGGCTAAAAAACGGTAATTTTAAAGGCATGGGAGTTGATAATCAAAACATGAAACATTATGATCCTTAATTTAAAGGTAAGGAATGTTATACACAACTGGCATAAAGTTCGGGGTTGAGCTAACTTGAAAGCAATCTTTGTCACGTGAATGACTCATAACTAGGTGAAGAATACTTTGTTTCTAAGTGTCTTCCCAAGTTGCTTGATGTCAAAGCTGTCGATTCAGCTACAATTAATTATATAAATATGAGGGATTTAATTGGAAAAAGTCCTTTTTTTAAAAAAAAATGTTATCGATGAAAATGACCTAATAAAATTATAATGAAACAAATCTCATTATTCTAATACAAAACTTTAACTATTTTTGTATTTTCAATTTATTACTTGTACTAGTGTTTTAAGTTTTAACTTTAAAATATACATTTTAATTTAAAAAATTAACACAGTTATTTTTAAAAGACTCTATTAAAATAAATTTATTTATTAATCTTCTTCCTGTCGTATTAAATTCTTAATTTAAGTTTTTGATATTTTTCAAAAGTTTTTAAATGTTTGTTTATAATGATGTAAAATAATTTTGAAAAGACCAGAATACTGATGAGTGCAGCTCATATATAGAATTATTTATAACTGTTCCACTAAATTTCATGAGATATTAAACAATTTTTATTTAACAAGTAACAATGTCGCTTTTTTAGGCCATTCACAACAGATAGCCATTAACTACATTTCACTAGCTATTAACTTTCATTTAGCAAGTAATAAGGCTACTCTTTCATGCCATTCACAATTTTTGTGTAGCTATAATTAGCAACTTTTACTTAGCAAATAACAACTTTGAAATTTAAAAAAATGTGACAGTCAGAAACTAAATAAAAGTTCTTAATAGCTAATGGCCCTGTTAATTGGTTTTTTTTTTTTTTTGCCATCGGCCCTGTTAATTGTTAAACGACAGCTATTACTATCCGTGGTCTTTAATACTAAACTCACTTTATAATTCAATTTCTTCATTTATTAAAGTGGGTGCAATCCTTTAAGGCCACACTGAATGACTTGACATATTAACATGTTAAATTTTTATATTCTGAAATGTCGAAATAATGTTGAAATTCGAACTCCATAAATAACTGCAAGGCATAATACTCTGATGGGTGAGAGTTGATCACCTAATGCTTTTAGGGTGTTTTCTTATTAATTTTTGAAGAATAGTTTCTAGAGAAAAAATGAAGAATAACTTTTGAAGAATAGATTATGAGGAGAATAGATTATGGGAAAAAGTGATTTTGATAAAATGAGAGTGTTTGGATGTTTTGTTCAGAATAGCTTTTTTCATGGTCAAATTACTAAAAAATACATTAAATTTTATGATAATTACATATAAAGAATAAGCTTATATTTTATGTATTATTTAAGGGTTAAGGTCCAAATTTAACAGTCAAGTTTTTCCTGAGGGGCATCTGATACAAATAAGTTCTAGAAAATGCAAAAATAACAATGAACAATTAAAAATGATGTAAATTTAATAAAACCGTTAAATTTGACCTAACGGCGTTAAATTATAAGAGAAGAAAACTCCTAGCGGCATTAAAAAGGATGCATCTTAACCCATTATTTAACATTAAAGATCATAATTAATACCAAAAATGAAATAAATTTGTCTATATGTAATGTTAATTAACTTAACTAATTTTTCTAATATAATCAAATTAGATAAATAAGTCTTATATTAAAATTCTAAAAAAAATTAATAAACAGATACAGAGAGAACGTCAAAATAAAATTTTAAAAAAATATATATGAGAGAGATAGGGGCATGGGGCCCACATCATGCAAAGAACCAATAAGAATCAGAGGGTGGGGCCCACATCTTCAAAAAGCTAAAAAAATGCTTCTCCTTAAAACCATGGTTTTAGTTAAAAAAGGGATTATCCCTTTTTTTTAGTGTTAGGATATTTGGTTTTATGCTAAAAGTGCTTTTTTATAAGATATCCGAACATACTTTTCTTCAAAAGCCATAAATGACTGCTAAGTAGTATAGTACTTTACTGAGTATTCGGCAACCTTTAAAACCTAGGTTTTAGAAGATTTTTTTTGTAAATCAAGATAAAACTTCTCTCACATACTTACTTCATAAATTATGGGTGTGTTTGGGATAGCGGTAAGAAAAATGACTTATATAATTCGGGCTTATTAAAAATGACTTAATAAATAAGTCAATATTTATAATGTGATTTATATTTGAATGAGCGGTTGAATAAGTGATTTTTCATAAGTGAAAATGTGTTTGGATTAGCGATTGTATAAGTGCGTTTTTAAAAGTAAAAACTTGAATGGTATTTATATATTCTTAAAATTTTAGATAGATCATATATGCGATATCGAACAGTAACATATCATTTGGCCCAGGAAGATATCTGAAAATGCAAACTTGTAACTCCTGAGATGAAGCCCAAACTAAAAAAAGAATTTCAGAAATTGTAACAGCATAAACACATTGTGTTTCAGTCGTATGTCTGTTTCAATTTTTTCTTTCTGAGCAGCATTGCTGATATTTGGGTTTTCCTTTTGCCAATCTAATTATTTCATACACCGTTGCTTGCCGTGATACAATCCCTGGGTCGAAGAATGAATCTGTCAAATGACTTGTGTTATTTATCACGTTTCAGACTGGAGGATTTTAGTGGAGGTTAGCTCTGAAATATTTTGTTGCTTTGAACTTTGAAGCTTTTTTTTTTTTTTTTTTTTGCGATGAAGAAACCAAAGAAAAAGAACAGAGCCATACATAGATCTCTCTGATATAATTTTCAAACTCAGACCCTGCAACTTGAGAGACAATACATGTCTGATTCAGATGTCTATCTCCAGAAGAACACTTGAACTGAGGCTTGCCAGTTAAGAACAGGGATGAGCATGACCAAATCCCAACAAGGCCCCAAGAAGAGGCTCCAATTCTGAGGACCCAAGAAGGTTCTGGGGATGGAAGCGACGAAGAAGATGATGACGAAGATGAAGAAGAGCTGGTTCTGATGGCGATGATGAGGCCTGCAAGAACCATAGGAAGAACAAAACCAGAGCTCCATCTTGATTCAGAGTACCTTACATCACTCATTACAAAATGTTGAAGTACGTCATCTATCTTTCCCTCCATCTGTTTAGCTGCATATGTTGTGAGAAAGAAGATAATTGCTGCTGCTGTGAACGCTCACCGAAACTGTCGACGCACAAGATTCCCGCCGGCCTTCACAGAATCAGTCCGAGTCGAAGATGAGGACCACCTTCCCGCCGATCACCAAACACCGCAGACCGCACCGCACAACAACACCATCGAAACACAAGCAGAGCAACGATCCAGCTTCCACGGGTTTAGCTGGGCGCCGACGGATGGAAGATCTGGACGAGAATGGAGTTTCTGAACAAGCTAATCAATGAACAAGCCGCTGGCAGAGAAGAATGAGAACAGCGAACATGAGCGAAGGAGGAAGAGAGAAGAGAAGAAAGAGAAAGAAATAAAAAAAAACTGAGCCAGCATTTACTAACAGTCAAAATGTGATATTTGTCTTAAAATAAGCTCCACCGGCCCACTTTTAAAATAAGCATCTTATTTAAATCGTATCACAATTTCAAACTGATGAACCAAACACACACAATCGGATCACGTTTTGTTTTGGGCTTTTTTGGGTTGAAATCGTGCTTATATCAGAAAAAACGTGGACCCAAACACACACTATAAAAGCTATTCTTCAAAAGCTAATATGAACACACAAAGAAGAATGTCCATATAACAAAGCAAAGGACACGCGGTATAGCTGAAAGATTCTTTTTTTGACCTGAAAAAAAAAATCTGTCCAAAAAAGAATCTGCAGCTCTTCAGATTGTCCTTTTCTGACAGATTCCGGTGTTATGTTTTGGAGTGGTCTATTCTTTGCATTAATGCATGGTTTTATTGGCTTATAAGAGAGTGTGCCACAATAACCGTGGAGGGTCCATGTGGAGACCCAACACACTTACTGTTAGGGGGTGTTCAAAGTATCCCGATCATAGTTGTTCCGGCCCGATCCCGGATATTTTATCTCGAGAATTTTCCGTTCCGGTCGGGACTGGGACAGGGAAAACCGGGACCGGGATCACACCTGTGATCCCAAGAATTCTCGGTCCCGGTTTTTTTTTTCTTTTTATTTTTTCCTTTTTTCCTTAAAAAATAGGTTATTATTTTATTTTTGTATTTTTTACCCCATAAATTAAGTTATCATTTGATAAAATATATATCACATATTTAGTTAGAGTTAAATCGTATATATCGTGATACAAATCCTAACTATATAATGTATAAAGATAATAACAAAAATGATGAATGTAATAATAATATTAATAATAATATGTTATTTTTCAATTCTAACTCAATTTGTGTGATTTTTATGACCTTATTAAGTGTTAAATAATCACTTTAAACACTAGATTATAAAAAATTTAACTAATATAATTATATTATTAAGACCGGGAATTCCCGGTCCCGGTTGTCCCGGGAATTTCCCGGGACCGAGACCGGGAATGACATCCCAGTCCCGGCCAATCCCGGGACGGGAACCGGGAATGGGAATTCTCAGTCCCGTCCCGGGATTTGAACACCCCTACTTACTGCATGTGTCTAATAGGCTAATCCCACTGCTTTGTGGTGTTCGGATGTGAAAATAACCTCTTCCCACCCTCATCTCAACCAACGGTCTTTTGAAACTCAGATCGGCCACTAGATCAATCAGGATACTGAGTTAAGGATCAGTAGATCATATCAGAATCAAACCGGTGTTAAGCCGGGATTATACCGGTGAGGAAGTGAATATTTTAAGGTTATCTATGCTAAATTCTGAATGAAATATTTTTTTAAAAAAATCAGTCAAACCCCACAAAAACCAATCAAACCGGGGCTAACTACCAGATCTATCAGGTTTTCAGAACACTGATCTCAACATGTCGCTTTAATGATCAAAATTATATAAATATGAGGGATTTAATTGGAAAAGTCTTCTTTTATTAAAAAAAATTTATATGATTAAAATGACCTAATAAAATTATAATGAAACAAATCTCATTATTTTAATACAAAACTTTAACTATGTTTGTATTTTCAATTTATTACTTGTACTATTGCTTTACTTTTAAAATATATATTTTAATTTAAAACATTAACACAGTTAATTTTTAAAAAACTATATGAAAATAAATTTATTTATTAATCTTCTTCCTGTCGTACTAAATACATAATTTATCTTCTTGATATTTTTCAGAAGTTTTAATTTTTTTTTTTATGATGATGTAAAATAATTTCGTTTAGCAAGTAACAAGGCTACTATTTCATGTCATTCACAACTTTTATGTAGCTATTAGCAATTAACAAGTTTGAAATTTAAAAAAAAATGTGACAGTCAAAACCTAAATAAAAGTTATTGATAGCTAAAGGCCCTCTTAATTGTTAGACGAGGGCTATTACTACCTGTGGTTCTTAGTATTAAACTCACTTTATAATTCAATTTCTTCATTTATAAAAGTGGGTGCAATCCTTTAAGGCCACACCGAATGACTTGACATGTTCACATCTTGAATTGTTATGTTCTGAAATGGCGAAATAATGTTCAAGAAAAAAATAAAATAGAAAAGTGAAATAAGGGGGTGAATAGATCTAGAGTTTGCGGATAACCTCAGAAAAAAGATGCCGTGTTTTTTTATTTACCATCTCTGCATTAAATCAACTTCTAATAGTTGATATTTGATACATTATAAGAATATTATTATAATTTTAAATAACAGAAATAAATATAAACAAGTTTAACAAGCACAGATACAGTTTAGAAAAAGTAAATTGAGTAGGTTAAATAAATTAAAATTTATAAAATATTTAATAAATTTTTACAGTGTTTATGTATTGATATTAAATTTTAACAATTTAATTTTATCTATGTGTGTGTATTTTTCTATTTAGTATTGTAATAATATTGTTATAATGTATTAAATCTTGAGAAATACTTATATACTCTAGGAACGCCGTTTCATCTGCACTCTGACTAATTAAAATACAACAACTCATCTTATTTTAATCATACATAACAACGAGTCATATGGAGAAATTCAATTTTTTTGTTTTTTAAAAAAACATAAACTCATTAATTTCGAAAAGCAAAAAAAAAAAAAACAAGCCCTTGTCATGATTTGTTATTAAAATCATAAAATTTGAATATTTCTATATGACTCATTTATCATATAGAATTAAAATAAAATGAATTATTTTATTTTATTTAGCTAAAATACAGACGAAGAGATGAAGTGGCGTACTTAGTCTACGTAACTATTTCTCTTAAATCTACCAATGGAAGTTGGCGCAGATGGGTAGGTATCTGCGCCACACCAATCCGTTCCTGGGTTCGATCTCAGGAAACGGAAGGTGTAAAGAATTTCCATTGGGAGCTCTCTCCCCTGGGGCGCCTTAAAGAGGTGAATTCCTGTCGGGCCTATCAGATTGGGGGCGCCAGGACTAGTCGGTTGTTGGGGGCCCATGTCGGTAAATCCGGCGTTGGCCTTCAGGTTAACGTCGGATACCTGGAAGGTGGGTGCACCGAAGGCCAAAAATGGTCCATTGCATAAACCATAAAAAAAAAATTCTCTTAAATCTCGGCCAGTAAGAGTTGATCCAATGATAAAAAGAACATAGGGAGACAAAAAACTCTGTTGTCGTCTGATGGGCGACGGGGGATCACCAAATGCCTTTACTCACTCACCATAAATGCCTGCTAAGTGTAGTACTCTAATGAATGTCTTCAACAAGTTAAGTGAGTGTTTGGTAATTTGTAATTTGTTAAACTTAGGTTTTAAATCTAGATTTGTGTAACCCGAGATAAAATTCCTCTCACATTCTTATCTTATAAATCATAAAAATTATTCTCAAAAACTAATCTAAATACACTCTTAATTCATTGATTTTTCCAGCAGTGGATCAGATGCGTACATGTGTTGGTTCATCGATCTGCTTGACTCGCACATTGAATGATGATAACAACCCAAGAGGCCTGCCTAACTGCTTGATGTTAATGCTATTCATTAATTGAATTATCATAACCATGGAGAGAAAAACCGGACCGGACCGGCCGGTCGGACCGGAAAACCGGTCGACCGGACCCCACCGGACCCCAGTCCGGTCCGGTTGGCCGTTTGACTCTGGGTGAGGATCGAACCGGTCAACCCCGAGTCGACCCGGCCGGGTCGCTAACGACTCGGCCAACCCGCTGGGTGGGCGGGTTGGCCGAGTCAATTTTTTTTTTTGGAAATGTCCCAAAACGACGCCGTTTTGGGACATTTCAGAAAAGAAAAAAAAAATCTGGTCGGATCTGGTTAACCGACCCGATTCTGAGATCAGATCTGAGATCAGATCGCAGCTCCACGCTCGATCATTTGATCGATCCGAAACGCTGAGACAGAGAGGGTGAGAGAGTGAACCGAACTCGTGCCCTAGCCCCATCTGCGATTCATCGATCTCCAGTTCTCCGGTCCGCTGTGCAACACTGAGTGGGCGCCTGGGCGACATTGAAGTCGACGATGACTTGGGCGACGGCAAGCGGCTGCGGGAAGAGGCAACGATGAGCTTAGGAGACGACAAGAGGCGGCAAGTTGCTCTGTCATTTAGCATTTTAGCCTCATGTTTTTTGCATAGCTTCAGTTCTTCTCTCTCACGTTTTTCCTCTCAGTGATTTAGCTTCAAATTAGATATTTTAGCTATTTTGATGTTAGTGATAACTTATGAGTTATGAATGTTCATTATATTTTGTTATTATCAATTAAATTGTAATATTTTAATATGACCGGTTCAATCACCGATTCACTCACCGGTCTGACCCCGATTGACCCAATGACCCTTGAACCTGTGCCGCGACCGGTTCATTGACCGGTCCGATTTTTCGTTCCTTGATCATAACACAGCAAAGGACACGCTGAACAGCTCAAGGTAAAAAAAAAAAAATCTGTCAGCTCTTCAACCTGTCCTTTGCTGACAGATTCACGTGTTATGTTTTGGAGTGGTCTATCCTTTGCAAAATGCATGGTTTTATTGGCTTTTAAGAGAGCGTACCTGTTGGCAAAAAAAAAAATTGAGAGAGCGTACCACAATGACTTTGGAGGGTCCATGTGGAGACCCTAAGCACTTCCTGTACATGTGTCTAATAGGCCGGAATCCGCTGCCGTCCTTTTCTTCAAAAGAAAAGGATGGTCCTTTTCTTTATGGGGACCGTCGGATCAAGATTTCAACGGTCCAGATTTAATATATTATTAAAATATTATTATAAAAATAATATTATAAAAATAATATTTTAATAATATATTAAATCTGGACCGTTAAAATCTTGATCCGACGGTCCTCATAAAGAAAAGGACCATCCTTTTCTTTTGAAGAAAAGGACGGCAGCGGGCTCCTAATAGGCCTATCCCACTGTTTTGTGGTGTTCGGATGTGACAACAACCTCTGCCCACCTTCATCAAACGTTCTGAAATTCGGATTGCCCAGTGAATTGTTTGATATACTGAGTTAAAGATTAATGGGTTAATGCCCAGGGGGCTTGGTCCGGTGGTTGAGACAAGGGAGCGCAAGATGCCCTCCCGCCACCTGGGCTCGATTCCTGGGAAGTCCCTCCCTAGGGGCGACTCCGGATTAGTCTGCATCTTCGGATGTGGGATACCGGAGGAAATAATTCAAAAAAAGATTAATGGATTAATTCAAAATCAAATTGAAACTAAATCGGTGAAAAAGTAAATATTTTTCATTTATTACTTCTACTATTGTTTTACTTTTAAAATATATTTTTTAATTGAAAACAGCAGCACAGTTATTTTTAAAAAAAATATATTAAAATAAATTTATTTATTAATCTTCTTCCTATCGCACTAAATTTTTAATTTATCTTTTTGATATTTTTCAAAAGTTTTAAAATTCTTGTTTATACTGACATAAAACAATTTCGTTTAGCAAGTAATGAGAGTATTCTTTCGTGTCATTTACAACTTTTATGTAGCTATTAGCAATTTTTACTTAGCAAATAACAAATTTGAAATTTTTAAAAAAAAATGTGACAGTAAAAAAGTAAATAAAAGTTATTAATAACTAATGGCCTTGCTATTGTTAAATGACAGCTATTATTACCTATACTATTTAATATTAAACCCACTTTATAATTGAATTTCTTCATTTATCAAAGTGGATGCAATCCTTTAAGGCCATACTGAATGACTTGACTGGTTCACATGTTCAATTTTTATGTTCTGAAAAGTCGAAATAATGTTCACGCAACAAAATGAAAATAGAACAGCGGAATAATGGGGTGAATATAGCTAGAGTTTGCGGATCACCTCAGAAAAAAGATGTCGTGTTTGTTTATTTACTATCTCTACCATTAAATCAATTTTTAATAGTTAATATTTGATACATCATAATAATATTATTATAATGTTAAATAACATAAAAAAATATAAAAAAATTTAACAAGCGCAGATACAATTTAGAAAAAGCAAATTGAGTAGGATAAACATATTAGAAATTATAAAATATTTAATAAATGTTTACAGTGTTTATGTATTCATATCAAATTTTAACAATTTCATTTTATCTATGGGTGCGAATTTTTCTATTTAGTATCATAATAATATTGTTATAATCTATTAAATCTCAAGAAAAACTTACATACTACAGGAGCGTCGCCTTATCTGTACTCTGACCAATTAAAATATAACAACTCATCTTATTTTAATCCTACATAATAGGTGAGTCATCTAAAGAAATCCAATTTTTTTCTTTTTTAAAAAACATAAACTTCTTAATTTAAAAAAACAAAAAACACAATTACCCCTCACGAGTTGTTGTTTTTTAAAATCATAAAATTTGAATTTCTCCATATAACTCATTTGTAATGTAAAATTAAAATAAGATGAGTTATTTTATTTTAATTTGTTAGAAGTCAATAATCATATCCCTGCCGTCAGGAAATTAGGAAACGAATTGTGGTTTCACATTCATTTCCAAATGTATTTATTTGTATATATATCTGTACGTACCATTACATTAATGAGAACTTGGTTTTAGAATCATTACATGGCATCAGAGCCTTTTCAGAATTAAGTTGAGTTTCAGAAATTTTTTTTTCCGGCCAACCTCCATTGTTTCCGGCCAAAAAGCTTCCAAGTTCATCTTCAGATCTCCCTTCGCCGGTGTCTTTTCTGGTCACACGCGCCTCACTTCCAGAGCCTTCATCCTCCGATCGGCCAAACCCAACCGACGGCACACCGTTCCGACGTCGCGTGAAGCTTCACGCGCCTCCCAATCCTCCGCTGCACTGTTCACTCGCCGGCGCGTGGGGCGTTTTCCGGTGTCATTTTCAGGCAATTCCAAGGGCGTTCTGATCGAATCCTCCTAGCCGTTCCATCCATGGTGGCTGTTTAGTCCAACTCTCACTTTAAAATTATTGGATACTTGCCTCTCTTGTTCAAGTAGAAAGCCCATTGACGGTTGCGTGATTTTCTGAGGGGCTTTAGCACTTTCATTTTGTCATTTCTGGTATGGGTCCCCTTTCTAAAATTGTCCTTTAATTATTTGTTGAGTGGTGTTTAAAAAAAAACAAGAAGAACCTCCTCCATTGAGGTATCTCGTCTCTTGTATTTTAGATGTAGGTCCCGTGTCTGTTTGTTAAAGCAGTGGTTTCTTTCAATTTTCTGCGCTTGTTTCTTTTCCTTTTCTGGCAGTAATATTACTTGTTCTGAGTTGCTGCCAATTGTGGGTCCCTCTTTAAAAAAAAATTCTGAGGTACTATTCACTTATGGTACTGTTCATCTGAGGTACTATTCACTCACAGTTACTGTTCATCTGAGGTACTATTCACTCACGGTTACTGTTCATCTGGCAGCTTCTGTTTATCGTTTGGGATATTTCTGGTTGTGAGAAATTTCAATTTGGTCACTAGTGTGACGTTTGTTGTTGTAGTTGGAGGACCTTGAAGCCTTATTCGGAATATTTCAGATTGTTGCTGCAATTTCATGATTGTGTGATTCTCTTGTTCTTGCTCTGAGAGTTTGTTGACATTTCACCTTTGCTGTTTGGTACATCTTCTTATTTGATGATGGCTGAATCTACGTTTGGATCTTCATATGCTCTTGCTATGGGTAACATCACTTCTAGCCTTGCCACTTGTTCCTCAAAGTGGATTATCGATTCCAGTGCAACTGATCATATGACAAATAATAAAAATTTATTCTCCTCGTATACACCTTATGCCAACTCCTAGTATAACCTTTGCCAATGGTTCTTATTCTCGTGTTGTCGGATCTGGCACTATTAGACCCACCTCGACTGTTTCTTTATCCTCTGTCCTTCATGTTCCTGATCTTACTTTTAATCTTTTGTTCACTAGCAAACTTACTCGACAATTAAATTGTTTTATCACACTCTTTCCTGACCACTGTTTGATTCAGGATCTCACGACGAAGCAGGTAATTGGTAAGGGCTATGAATCCGGTGGCCACTATATCCTTGATGATTAGGTACCACGTTCTGTTGCTTGTTCTGGTGAGTCATCTCTATTTGAAATTCATTGTCGTCTAGGTCATATGTCTCTGTCATCTCTTCGAAAATTGTATCCTCAATTCTCTTCTGTGTCTGCTTTAAATTGTGAGTCCTGTCAGTTTGCCAAACACCATCGTGTTCATTTGGCACCCCGTGTCAATAAACGAGCTGCGTCTCCATTTGAGTTAGTACATTCTGATGTTTGGGGTCCTTGTTCAATCTTGTCTCAAATTGGTTATCGTTATTTTGTCACTTTTGTTGATGATTTTTCTCGAACCACTTGGCTTTACTTAATGAAACAACGTTCTGAATTATTTACTCACTTTCGTTATTTCTGTGCTGAAATTCAAACCCAGTTTAACACTCCTGTGAAAATCTTACGTAGTGATAATACAAAAGAATATTTTTCCGCCCCATACACCGAGTACATGCAAAATCATGGTATTCTTCACCAATCTTCTTGTGTTGATACCCCTGCTCAAAACGGTGTTGCTGAAAGAAAGAACCGACATCTCTTAGAAACTGCTCGAGCTATCATGTTTCATTCCTCTGTTCCTAAAATTTTTTGGGCCGATGCCGTTTCTACTGCTTGTTTTCTCATAAATCACATGCCTTCGGCTGTTCTTTGTGGAGATATTCCGTATTCCCTTTTGTTTCTCACCACTAAGTTGTTTCCTATTGATCCAAAACTCTTTGGTTGTGTTTGTTTTGTTCGGGATGTTCATCCAAGTGTAAGTAAACTCGAACCCAAGTCCTTACGATGTGTCTTCCTTGGTTATTCTAGAATTCAGAAAGGTTATCGATGTTACTCTCCTGATCTCTGTCGTTACCTTGTGTCCACTGATGTAATCTTTCATGAGTCTTCTCCTTTCTTCGCATCTTCGACCTCCTCTGAGTCTTCATCTGTCATTGCTGAGTCTGATGATGTCCTAGTTTATCGTGTCCCACTCTCACCAGTACAAGCAACTGCTCCAGAACCTGATATCATCAATGATACTAATGTTACCAATGTTTTGCCGTTACCAATCACTGCTTCGCCAACGGATTCTGGTCATGACTCCTTGGTTTCTATTCCTGATCCTCCAGTTCCTCCCATTGATTTACCTCCTGATCCAGTTGTTCCTGATTCTGCTGTTGATCTACCTATTGCCCTCCGGAAAGGTACTCGTCCTCGTTGTCCTCCCAAAAGATATGCTAACTGTACCTATCCTATATCCTCCTTCATGTCTTACAGAATTTGTCTCCTACTTCTTCTTCACTTGTGGTCACCCTTGATTCCATTTCTACCCCTACTACTCTTCACCAAGCCTTGACTCATCCTGGTTAGCGCACAGCAATGGAAGAAGAACTTATGGCCCTTGAAAAAGCTGGTACTTGGACTCTTATTGATCTACCTCCTGGGAAGAAAGCCATTGGATGTAAATGGGTGTTTGTTGTTAAAACCAAAGCTGATGCTTCTTTAGAACGGTTAAAAGCTCGGCTTGTTGCTAAAGGGTATGCACAAACTTATGGTATTGATTATTCTGAAACTTTCTCTCCAGTGGCCAAACTTACCTCAGTTCGTCTTCTTGTTTCTTTGGAGGCCACATATCATTGGGATTTACATCAATTAGATGTTAAGAATGCTTTCCTCAATGGCGACCTTCTTGAAGAAGTTTACATGGAGCAACCACCTGGGTTCGTTGCTCAGGGGGAGAATCGGAAAGTGTGTTACCTCCGGAAGTCACTGTATGGTTTAAAGCAAAGTCCTCGAGCCTGGTTTGATAGATTCTGTGATGTAGTAAGAAGTTTGGATTAAGTCAAAGCAAGTGTGATCACTCTGTGTTCTACCAGCAATCTGATGCAGGTATGATTCTTCTAGTAGTATACGTTGATGATATTGTGATTACAGGGAGTAACATTTCTGGAATCTCAGAACTTAAAACCTTCCTGAATTCCCACTTCCAAACAAAAGATTTGGGGTCATTAAAGTACTTTCTTGGTATTGAAGTTTTGAAAAACAAGAAAGGTATTCTTTTGAGTCAAAGGAAGTATGTTTTCGATCTATTAAAGGAGACTGGAAAACTTGGAGCTGCACCAAGCAACATTCCCATGATTTCGAATCCCTTCTTAGATCTTGATGCTAGTATGTTTGATGAGCTTCCTGATGATTTGAAGAAGAAGATTGATCCAGAGAAATTGAAGCCGTTTCCATTTCCTGAGAGATATAGAAGACTCATTGGGAAGATGAATTATTTAACAGTAACTCGTCCTGATATAACCTTCTCAGTCAGCAGGCTCAGCCAATTCATGGCATCACCAACAGTGGCACAATGGGAAGCTTTAGAACATATCTTGTATTATTTGAAAGGTTCTTCAGGTCATGGTATTCTTTATACAGATTATGGACACACTAAAGTTGAGTGTTTTTGTGATGCGGATCATGCAGGATCTAAGGTCACAAGACGATCTACTACGGGTTATTGTGTGTTTATTGGTGGAAATTTGATATCTTGGAGAAGTAAGAAGCAAAGAGTTGTGTCAAAATCAAGTGCAGAAGCGGAATACAGAGCCATGTCACAGTCAGTACAAAAAATTGTATGGGTATTTCAAATTTTGAAAGAAATTGGCATCACTACGACATTACCTGCAAAACTATGGTGTGACAATAAAGTAGCACTTCATATAGCATCAAACTCTGTGTTCCATGAACGAACAAAACATATTGAGATTGACTGTCATTTTATTCGTGACAAGATCAAAGAAAATATTGTATATACAGGGCACATACGATCTGACGACCAATTGGCAGATCTTCTGACAAAAGCCTTAAATGGAACACGGGTTCAATATCTTTGTAACAAGTTGGGCATGATCAATATATATGCTCCAACTTGAGGGGGAGTGTTAGAAGTCAATAATCATATCCCCCGCTGTCAGGAAATTAGGAAACGAATTGTGGTTTCACATTCATTTTCAAATGTATTTATTTGTATATATATCTGTACGTACCATTACATTAATGAGAACTTGGTTTTAGAATCATTACATAATTAATTAGAATACATATGAGGTGATGCTCATAGTCTATGTATCAATTTCTCTTAAATCTCTACTGGTAAGAGTTGATCCAATGATAAAAAAACACATGGGGACGAAAAAGAGGGAAAGGTAAATGGTGAGATTCGAACTCCATAAATAACTGCATGGCATAATACTCTGATGGGTGAGAGTCGATCACCTAATGCCTTTACTTCAAAAGCCATAAATGACTGCTAAGTAGTATAGTACTCTAATGAATGTATTCATAAAGTTTGGTTTGTTTGATTTTTCCAGCGGTGGAACAGAAAAAGGGAAGGTGCAATTAATGCGTACATGTGCTGGTTCATCGATCTGCTTGACTCTCAGAGGTATTGAGTGTGTGTTTGGCAACATCCTAAATTATGATTTCAAATCATAGTTTACGTGATCTGAGATAAAACTCCTTTCACATATTTACCTTATAAATTATAAAAACTATTAAAAAAAATTAATCCAAACACACACAAAAGAGAATAACCCAAGAGGCCTGCGGCCGGCCCACTGGTTGATGTTAATGCTATTCATTAATTGAATTATCATAAGGGTTAATATAACTTTTGGTCCCTGAAGTTTGATTCAATTTTGGTTTTGGTCCCTCAAGTTTGAAATATGTGGTTTTGGTCCCTGAAGTTTCATGCGATTTTGGTTTTGGTCCCTGAAGTTTGAAATCGATGGTTTTGATCCCTGAAGTTTCACCCGATTTTGGTTTTGGTCCCTCAAGTTTGAAAAGGACTTGGTTTTTTTTCTGGGTCGGGTCGGGTTTTTTAATTGGGTCGCCAAGTCCTTTTCAAACTTGAGGGACCAAAACCAAAATCGGGTGAAACTTCAGGGACCAAAACCATCGATTTCAAACTTCAGGGACCAAAACCAAAATCGCATGAAACTTCAGGGACCAAAACCACATATTTCAAACTTGAGGGACCAAAACCAAAATTGAATCAAACTTCAGGGACCGAAAGTTATATTAACCCTTATCATAACAAAGTAAAGGACAAGCTGAATAGCTGACAGATTCACGTGTCATGTTTTGGAGTGGTCTATTCTTTCCAAGAATGCATGGTTTTATTGGCTTTTATGAGAGTGTACCACAATGACCTTGGAGGGTCCATGCGGAGACCCTACACACTTCCTCCATGTCTCTAATAGGCTAGTCCCACTGTTTTGTGGTGTTCGGCTGTGAAAACAAACTCGTCCGACCGTTATCTCAAAAAAGGCTCTAAGATTCGGACCAGCTACTTAATGGTTGGGGTGACAGATTAAGGGTCATAATGAGTTAGATCAGAGTTAAATTGGGACTAAACTAGAATTAAATTAATGAGGAAGTAAATATTTTAGAGTTATTTATACGAAATTCTGAATAAAATATTTTTTAAAAAAACCAGCCAAACAGTACAAAAACCGGTCAAACCGCGTAAAAATCAATCAAATCAGGGTTAACCACCGGACCTGACTGATCGGGCCACTGGTTGGCCGGTTTCAAACTCAAACTGGCTGATTCGGTCCAATTTTCAGAACACTAATCTCAATATGTCGCTTTGATGATCAAAATTATATAAACATGAGGGATTTAATTGGAAGAGTCTTCCTTTTTTTAAAAAAAAAAAACGTCATTGATGAAAATGACCTAATAAGATTATAATAAAGAAAATCTCATTATTTTAATAGAAAACTTTAACCATTTTTGTATTTTGTATTTATTATTTGTACTAGTGTTTTACTTTTAAAATATATATTTAAATTTAAAACATTAACACAGTTATTGTTTAAAAAACTATATTAAAATAAATTTATTTATTAATCGTCTTCCTCTCGTACTAAATTCTTAATTTCTCTTTTTGATACTTTTCAGAAGTTTTTAAAGTTTTGTTTATAATTATGTAAAATAAATTCGTTTAGCAAGTAATAAGGGCACTCTTTCATGTCATTCACAACTTTTATGTAGCTATTATAAACTTTTACTGAGTAATTAACAAGTTTTAAATTTAAGAAAAAATTGTGACAGTCAAAAATTAAATAAAACTTGTTAATAACTAATGACACTGTTAATTGTTGAACGACAGCCATTATTATCCGTGGTCTGTAATATTAAACATATTTTATAATTCAATTTCTTTCATTTATTAAAGTGGGTGCAATCCTTTAAGGCCACCCTCAATGATTTGACATATTCACATGTTGAATTGTTATGTTCTGAAATGTCGAAATAATGTCCACGGACAAAAATAAAATAGAAAAGTGAAATAATGGGGTGAATACACGCTCAGAAAAAAGATGTCGTGTTTCGATATTGGTTTATAGTTGTATGTAGTCATATTTGATTGGTAAGAAATGATCATATTTTTAATAATAAATAATGAAGTAAATAGGAGTTATTGGCATGTGTTTGTTCGGTGTTGTCTTGAGGTATGTCTACCCACATGCAACCGAAGTCTTATATCGCACCAAATATGGGTTGGCGAACTCCACCTGCTGGGATGGTTAAAGTTAATACAGATGGATCCAGGAATGAAGCGTCGGGGTGCTGTATTTATGGTGGGGTGATAAGGGATGAACAAAGTAGATTTATTCAAGAGTTTATGTTTAGGATTGAATGCGGGTCGGTTATCACAGCAGAAGCCTAGGGAATTTTGTGAGATATGAAATTAGCTTGGGAAGGAGGATTTATGCATATTATTGTTGAGAGTGACTGCAGCGAAGTATTGGATCTTATTCAAGGACTGGTGCTTGATGAACATCATGATGCTACTTTAATCTTGGAAATTCAATCGATGCTGGAATGTGAGTGGGATGTGAAGATTCTACATTGTTGTAGGGAGGTGAATAAGGTGGCGGATTACTTGGCAAAAATAGCATGGGATATGACAGTGGATTTTCTTGTAGTTGACAGAGAACCTGCTGAAGTTAAACGTTTGCTCATGAAAGATGTTAAGAATCAATACATTTGTATTGAGTTAGTAGAGTAGAGCTTGTAGGGCTATGCCTTCTCTTTTTCCATCAAAAAAAGAAAAAAGAAAAAAGATGTTGTGTTTGTTTATTTAACTTCTAATAGTTAAGATTTGATACATCATAATAATATTATTATAATTTTAAATAACAGAAATAAATATAAATAAGTTTAACAAGCACAGATACAATTTAGAAAAAGCAAATTGAGTAGAATGAATAAATTAAAAATTATAAAATATTTAATAAATTTTTACATTGTATATGTATTCATATTAAATTTTAACATTTTAATTTTTTCTATGTGTGTTTATTTTTCTACTTAGTATCCCAATAATATTGTTACAATGTATTAAATGTCAAGAAATACTTATATACTGCAGCAGCGTCGTCTCATCTGCACTCTGACTAATTAAAACACAACAATCATCTTATTTTAATTCTATATAACAATGAGTGGTCTGGAGAAATTCAATTTTTTTGTTTTTTTAAAAAAAACATAAACTTTTTAATTTTAAAAAATAAAAAACATAAGTCCCTCTCATGAGTTGCTTTTTAAAATCATAAAATTTAAATATTTCCATATAACTTCTTTATCATGAAAGATTAAAATAAGATAAGCTGTTATATTTTAATTAGTCAAAACACAGATGAGGATGAAATGACGTTGTTAATCTACGTAACTATTTCTCTTGTATCTCTACAAATAATTGTGTGTTCGGATTAGTTTCTAGAGAATAGGTTTTATAATTTACGAGGTAAGTATGTGAGAGGATTTTTGTCTCGATTTACAGAAAAATACTTCTAAAACCATGCTTTTGGGATAACGCACACTAAGCCGGAGGAGGCAAACAAGCCGGAGCCTTGAGGTTTGCAATTTTGGCTTGCCGAAGAGGACAATTCAGAAATGACTGCTGCAAAAGAGGACAGCCGAATCCCGCTGTTGGAGATCTCAAATGTTGACCCAAAAAAAGGAGGATAGAAAAAAGTCTTGGCCAATTAAAAACGAAGTTTGAAATAATTGAAGTGGCGGGCCAGGGAAAAGAAATTTGAAGAAAGGAAATGCTCTAACGGAGAAAAATAAGGAAAGTATAAAGTCATAGAAAGGGCTCCATAGAAAGACAAGAAGGAACCAAATTTTCAAAAGGTAGAGAACATGATAGGCCAGAATGTGAATGGGCGGAAAAACATAGACTTGACTGGGCTTCAACAAAATGGGCTCAATGAGGTTTCAACTTTGAACAAAACTCTCGAGTATATGAAATTTTTTTGTTATTTAAAAACCATAAATTTCTTAATTTAGAAAAATAAAAGACACAATTCTCTATCATAAGTTATCGTTTTTTTTAAATCATAAAATTTAAAATTTTCTATATGACTCATTCATCATATGAAATTAAAATAAGATAAATTATTCTATTTTAATTAACCAAACTATATATGCAGAGATGAAGTGGCGTTCTTATTCTATGTAACTATTTCTCTTATATCTCTGGCAGTAAGAGTTGATCCAATCATAAAAATAACATAAGGAGAGAGAAAACTCTGATGTCTGATTGGAGCCAGTTGATCACCTAATGCCTTTACTTCAAACGCCATAAATGACTGTATAAATGTATTCATAAAGTTTGGTTTGTTTGATTTTTCCAGCAGTGGAACAGAGAAAAGAAAGGTGCAATTAACGCGTACATGTGTTGGTTCATCTGCTTGACTCTCACCGGATTGAATGATGATAACAACCCAAGAGGACTGCCCAACCTCTTGATGTTAATGCTATTCATTAATTGAATTATCATAACAAAGCAAAGGACACGCTGAATAGCTGACAGATCCACGTGTTATGTTTTGGACTGGTTTATTCTTTGCATTAACATATCGTGATAGTTTATTTTTTACTTATAAATATTTAGAAATCATGATTTATGATATACGAGATAAGTATGTGAGAGGAGTTTTATCTCAACTTTCGTAATAAACATTTATATAAAAAAAAAAGCTATTACAAATATAGTTATGGTCTTATTGGCAAGAGCCGGAAATATGGGCCGGGTCGTCCCTCCTTCACGGGCTCGGGCCTAAACGGGCTTGAACTCATTTTAATTAAATTTTTTTTTTCAAATTTTATAATTTATTTATTATTTTACCTTAAATTGAGATACATTATTTTTAAAACTCATAAATTTTTAGTTGGGAAAGCACTCATACTTGTCTTTGCAAGTAAATCCAAAACATATTTTCGTTGGGAAAGCACAATACCGGCAGAGGACCTAGCTACCTTAATACCAAGGAAGTATTTCATTATTCCCAAGTCCTTGATTCTGAAATTCCTATGCAACAAGTCCTTTACCTCTTGAATTCGTATCTCTGAACTACCAGTCATAATCATATTATCCACATATACCAGAACTATAACAATATCAACACCAAATTTCTTAAAGAACAAAGAGTAATCATGTTTACTACGTTTAAAACCACCACAAACCAATGCAGCACACAACTTATCATTCTATTGTCTAGAAGCCTGTTTAAGACCATAAAGGGACTTGTTAAGTTTACAAACCATTTCCCCCCCTTGACTTTCAAAACCTTAGGGAATAGTCATGTAAACTTCCTTGTTCAGATCTCCCTGCAAAAAAGCATTATCTACATCCATCTGAAAAACTTCCTCGGTGAAGGCTAAAAATCTGTGACCCTGTGACCTTGTCAAAACGCTCTTGCAGATCGAGCCAAACAAGATGAGCTTCTTAATGAAAAATGACACTGTTGGCCAAATCTTTAGAAAGGGAATACGGTAACCAAGAAAGCACTACGGCATTGCACCGTTACCACTGGTCATGGAGTCTGGTATCTTGTGCATCCTTGGTGCAGGACCCATCTATGAAGCCTAGTTTTTGTTTCCCTTTAAGAGCGATTCTCATCGACCAGCTCCATATGGTATAATTTTCGCAGCCAGTAAGCACCTGGGGAATAAGGACTGAACCTTGTGTATCAGAAGGGTGAAGGTAGAGAGGATGAGTAAACGGGAGGGAATCGACTGTAAACTCTTCCTTTCGTTCAGCCATGAGAGAGGTGGGAATGAATTAGTGGACAACCATAGCAGTAATCTGAATCGGAAGAAGACGTGGAGATCGGTGGTGAGAATGATGGAAGATTCTGGATTTCTCGCGATGTTTAAGGCGTCGCCGATTCTGAAGCAGGTGAAAGTCGCAAGTGGCGTCGATGATTTTGAAGCGAGTGACGGATCTTGCGTCGATGATTCTGAAGCAAGTGACGGATCTTGAAGATCCGAACTGGTGATTAGGTTCGATTGCTTAAGCGAGTGACGGATCTTGCGTCGATGATTCTGAAGCGAGTGACGGATCTTGAAGATCCAAACTGGTGATTAGGTTCGATGATATCCAGCATCTCTGGCTCGTGGAATGGAGAACGACGCCCGTGGAATGGAGGACGAAGAACAATTCTGAGGCGAGTGGCGGATCTTGAAGATCCGAATTGGTGATTGAGTTTCTTTGGTATTCTTCGTCTCTGGCTCGTGGAATGAAGGACGAAGAACAACCTTCTGGGCCTGGGTTCTTCAGTTGTGGGCCTCTAAAGCCGAAGCTTGAGGCATATACCAGGCAGGTTCTTTGAATGGTCCAAATGTGGAATTGCTGAGTTCTTGAATATTCGACTTGTGTGGGTCGGTTTCTTGAATTTGGGGCCTCTAAAGACAAGGCTTGAGGCATAAACTGAGACTTGTAACCTGGCGCTCTGGTACCATGTTGAGTGGAGTCACCAGTAGTTTATGAGCTGAACAATTTCTCTATATTGAATCAACTGAACTGAATTACAAACATGTGTCCAATATTTATAAACCTAATAACCAGACTCATACAGAGGCCCAATACATGTGGCCCAACTACATATATACAAGTAATGAGTTTTAACAATAACAACTAAATCTATTACACACTAAATCTCAACAAGAGTGTACCACAATGACTTTGGAGGGCCCATGTGGAGACCCTACACACCTCCTCCATGTCTCTAATAGGCTAATCCTACTGTTTTATGGCGTTCGGACGTGAAAACAACCTCTTTCTATCCGAAGCGAAAACTCGGATCGTTTATTGAGTGTGTGTCTGGGGACCCTTTTTAAATTCAATTGAAGGCCATAAGCTCAATTGTCAATTGAGAACTCAAATTTGAGTGTTTGGAGAGACCAATTGATAATTGAGCTTTTGTCAAAGTCCAATTGGTGAAAGCTCAATTGGGAGAAGCTAAAAAATGCAGCTTTTGTTAAAAGCTAATGACATTTTATGCTAGATTGGGTTGTTTGGAAATTAGTTATATGATATTGGTTTTTCCCATAAAATGTTTTTTAAATAGTATGTAGTATCAAAAAATATTTTGAGTTTTTTTAACCCCTTAAAATATTTTTCTTATTATACTCACTACCTAGTGTGCTATCAGACTGATTGCAATTTTACCCACTTTCTAGTTGCACCCACTCAAAAAAATTTTTTTGAGTGTTTTTAACCCCTTAAAATATTTTTTTTTATGTTTTTAATCTCTTAAAATATTTTTTCAGCTGTACCCAGTGTGTTATCAGACTAATTTCAATTTTACCTTTAATATAGTTTTTCAGCTCCAAAAATTACTTTAAAATATTTTTTTGGTGTTTTTAAACCCTTAAAATATTTTTCAAGTTGTACCTACTATGTTATCAGACTTATTATAATTTTATTTTTAATGTACTTTTTCAGCTCCAAAAATTACTTTAAAATATTTTTTTGTGCTTTTAACTCTTTAAAATAATTTTTCAGTTGTACCCTGTCTTAGGAGACTGACTACAATTTTATCTTTAATGTATTTTTTTAGTAGTAAAGAGCACCCAAAACTTAGAATATTGATTTTTTGATTTCCACCCACTCTAAAATATTTTTCCAGTAGCACCTAATATTTTAAAGTAATTTTTAAATATTTACTTGATTTTTTAAATATTTTTCCACCCACTCTCTCTTACCATTATCACAAAAGCCCTTATACTTAAGCCAATCCAAACAAGTTTTATTTTTGCAAAAGCTCAATCGCCAATCACCAATCCAAACATAAATTACATTACATAATTTGGCTTTTACCAAAAGTAATATCACAACAAGCCCAATTGAAACAAGCCCAATTATCAATCGTTGTTCTAAACACACTCTGAATTGGTTGGGATATTGGATCAAGTAATCAGTAGGTCAGATTGGAATTAAATTGAGGCTAAATCAAAAGTAAACCGATGAGGAAGTAAATATTTTAAAATTATCTATACTAAATTCTGAATAAAATATTTTTTTTAAAAAATGAGTCAAACCCCACAAAAATCAATCAAATCAGGATTAACCACTAGACCGATCCGCTTTTTAGTTTTTAGAACATTGATCTCAACACGTTGCTTTGAAGATCAAAATTATATAAATATGAGGGATTGAATTGGAAAAGTCTTCTTTTTTTAAATATTGGTTAGAAATTTTAATTGTAATATGAGGGATTAATTTTCCTTTAATTTAACTAAATATTGGTTGGAAATTTTATATTTTATATGAGGATTAATACAATATTTATTCCTTATAGTTTACCGTCATTTTAATTTTAGTTCCATATAGTTTCAGACTATATGTTTTGGCCCCTAGAATTTCTTTCTGTGTAAAATATCAGTCACTACATTTTAATAAAATACTGGACCGTAAAATATTTAAGATGCTTTAAAAAACACATAAAATATTTATTTAACCATGTTTTTTCAAAAAATTGTAAAATATTTAAAATTACATGTCAAATGCCAAGTGCTTTTTTAAATGACATGATATATGATAAAAAATATAAAAATCATTGCATGGCGAAAAAATACGGTAATTTTAACCGCATGGGAGTTGATAGTCAAAACATGAAATATTAGGGTCCTTAATTTTAAGGTCGGGGATGCTATACCCTATTGCCATAAAGTTTGGGGTAACTTTTGTGTTTTAGCCTAAATTAAAAGTTAAGGGGTAAAAATACCCATAAACTTTTCTTAAAAATGCATCTATCACCATAAATTTTTTTTTTTTGGTGTAAAAGTAACCATGAAATTTCAAAAGGGAACAAAAATGACACTTCCGTTAAAACTAACTAACGGCTGTTAACTCCAATATAAAAGTACCAAAATACCCCCATCTAAAAAAAAGGTTAAGGAGCAAAAATAACCATAAACTTTTTTCAAAAGTAAGTCCACCACTATAACATTTTTTTTAGATATGGATATTTTGGTACTTTTCATTGGAGTTAGCGACCGTTAGTTAGTTTTAACGGAAGTATCACTTTTGCCCCCTTTTGAAAGTTCATGATTACTTTTATACCAAAAAAAGTTTTTGGTGGTGGATGCACTTTTAAAAAAAAGTTATGTGTAGTTTTATCCCTTAACCCAAAAATAAATGCAGGTGGTGCTAACTTGAAAGCAATCATTGCCACGTGAATAACTCATAACAGTGTGAAGAATAATACTTTATCAGGTTCTTTTTATAAATAACTTTTTTTTATTGCGCAAAATGAACTGACGGTTAAAATTAGTTAAAAATAATAATTATGTCAAAAATGCCATGTTTCGTCCCCAAATATATCCATATTTATGAAAATGGCAAAAGAGGGAGAATGAGTAATAAATAATTAAATGAAAATGAATTAGTGATTTCTAGATGATAATTAATATAAAGACATGTATTTAATAGGGACATAAAAGGAAAATATAGTTTAGATTTTGAGACACAAGAAAAAAGTTGCATATATGAAGGACTACACTAAGAGAAAGAAAGTTACTTATAAAAATGACCGGAGGGAGTAATATAAGAAGTGGAAAGCTAAGAGATTGAGTCAAATTCGAGTCAAAAATTTTGGGACTGAGTCACATTGAGATATAATTAAGGGATTGAGTTAAGAAAATTAAAAGTTGGAAAACTAAAAAATTATTTTTTCTTATTTTATAATAAAATTTTACTTTAATATTTCTCTAAGAGTAAATAAATCTTATACATTATATATTTATATACATCACACAACTTAGGGGTGTTCATGAAGCCCACCGCCCAGTGCGCCCACCCCGACCCAAAAAAAAATCGCCCTGCCCAGCTAAAAAAAAAAGCAGCCCGAAAAAATTTGGGCACAATCGGGCTGGGCATTTTAGTGGGTAGGGCCGGGCATCAGGCAGGGTATGCCGCCCTGCCCATTTGGCCCTGCCCGGTAGGTATATAATTATATATATTAAAATATTTGATATAAATATTTTTTTGTGTAACCGTTTATAATTTTATATAATTATATTATATTATATGTTTTGTTTTATTAGGCTCCTTTGCTCCTCCAATCTCAAATATCTATTACACACACGCACGCTGCATGACATTAAGCCATTAACCCTTAACCCTTTCTCTGTTTTGTTTCTTACTCTCTCTGTGATTCTGCGACTGTATCTCTTTTTTTTTTTTCTGAGCTCTCTATATTGTTTATCGACATTAAAGCTGTTTTTTTCCCACATAAGGTGTGCGTAGGGCATCTTTGGTTGTGAACCTATTTGTGCTCCCTTGAAGAGTGACTTCAAAGTTGGGTTGATAAATGTTGGGCAAGGCAAAGTCCACCCTCGCCCAGCCCCCCCACGCCCAGCCCAAAAATGTCTGGGCTTCACCGGGCAAGGGCTTCGCCCTGCCCCGCCCTGCCCATGTACACCCCTAACACAACTCAATCATTTCATGTCTAAACTTGTTTTTTAATATATCATGCATTTAAATAAGTTTCATTTTGTCAAATTGACGTTTGTTTATAAAAACTTATCTTCTTTTTATTCGTGTTGGAAAATAGCCTAATCCACCCTTGGTGGATTCGACCCAAGCCCAATAGGATTTGGGTTAAAGTATAAATAATATAAATGTTTGGGTTGATATATGTAATATTCCCCAAATCATTATGAGTCATATTATTTAACCGATAGAATATGACTCTACAAGTGGTATTGTTTCACCGAAACAATATGTCTCTCAATCGAAAGGATATCTTGTCTCTCTAATGGAAGGACATATTAGTAGAAGTGGAAGGGATGCATAGAACCCTATAAATAGGTGTAAAGAGATTCAGTTGAAGTATACTTGAAATAACATACAGAAACTCTGTCAAACTGACTCCCCATTCTCTCTACTATATTTATCTCTTCTTTTTCCTATTGTGGTGTATTTGCTGTGCGTCATAATCGCTTCCGCAACTGTGATCCGATTAGCTTGCACTACTACAGAATTGAGATATAACCACCCCAAAAGACGTCCCAAATTGAAAATTGGGTAGTTAAAAAGATAGGCGGTGGCATTTTCGTAATTATATATATGTAGGGGAACCTTTAGGCGTCCCAAATTAAAATTTGGGACGTCTAATGTGCTTCATGGCGCGAAATATAAATTTATGAAATTTTTTTTAGCGTCTGGAGCTAGGTTTAGGCGTCCCAAATGTCATTTGGGACGCCTAAACTAGGACTTTAGGCGTCCCAAATGCCATTTGGGACGCCTAAAGGCGTTGCATGTCAGACACTTGTCTGACATGCGGTCTATCACACCCATCTCCTCTCACCCACCCACAACTTTACTCTTCTTCCTCCTCTCCCCCACACCGTCGGCCTCCCTCCTCTGGTTTTCTTTCTTCAATTCCTCACCCACAAAACTCTTCTTCCTCCTCTCCCCACCCACACCATCGGCCCCTCCTAGAGTTTTTTTGCTTCAACTCCTCCCTCCTCCCTTGTTCAACCGTGGATCTTTGCTCTCTCCTCCTCCCTTGTTCAATTCCTCACCCACAACTTTAACACCGTCGTTGAACTCCTCCCTTCTTCTTCCTCTTTGTTTCTTTGCTCTCTCCTCCACCTTGGTCGCTCCATTGTTGTGCACACACCACCGTGGATCTCCATCTACCTCTCCAACATACTAGCTAGCTGATCAGGTTGGTTATTTCTTCGTTTTTAATTTTTTTTTTTTTTTGTAACAGAATGTTATATTTTGTTTTTGAAATATAAATTAAATGGTTGAGATTGTGATTATTATATATTACTTATATATAAATGGTTGAGATTGTGCTTATCTATTAAGAAGACTCCCCTGTTATAGGACCCCTTAGCTTATAACATGTTATGCATTTACACGTTGCTAAATTCCTTTTTAAATTCATTACAATATGTTGCTGTAAGAAGTAGAGAGACATGTGAGGTAATATGGATGTTGAATACAAATATTTCAAGAGTTGTAGTGTCTTCTTCGTCTCACTTAGCTTGCAAACTTTCTTTTATAAAAAATATGTAAAAGCTACGTAGAGAAAAGCATTGCAATATTAACACAAGGCATGAAAATGTAATAAATGATTTTAATGAAGTTTTGAATTTATACCATTCGTGATTTCACAGAGAGATCAATATTTATAATTTATTACATTTTCATATTCATACATGTAAGTTTAATTAATATTCTACTCAAATTAGATAATAAAATTAAATTCATATTCATGCATGTAAGTTTAAGCATTATTTATAATTTCAAATAAATGAAAAATTATTGTCAAATACTTTTTTTTGCCAGAATATTGTCAAATACTTATTAATTGATATTTACTCTTCATTAATTAATAGAAAATAGTGATAGGGTGCAATTGTGCCGTGCCAGTTTTTTGGAGAGGTTCTTATATAATTCCCCTACATATATATAATTACGAAAATGCCACCGCCTATCTTTTTAACCACCCAATTTTCAATTTGGGACGTCTTTTGGGGTGGTTATATCTCAATTCTGTAGTAGTGTAGCCTCCCCCACAATATTCATTAAATGATTGTTATCTAGGAGAGATGAGGCTAGGAGGGGGCAATAACTTAATTAGGCAATCCCATCATATGTCGTTGAGAATTGTACTAAACGTGTGAATGTAATTTGGTAATGCCTTAGGTGGTAACAAAATGGATCATAGTTGGATGAATGCTTTGAGAACTAGTGAAGAATATGAGAAAGGGGTGGACGAATTTATTGAATTCGCTAAAAAGAATGCTCCTGCAAGAAATGGGAAGTATTTTTGTCCTTGTGTCAATTGTTTGAATGAGAGTAGACGGGATGTTGATGTCATAAAGGATCACCTACTTTGTGATGGAATAAATCTGCGATACACAAGGTGGATATGGCATGGTGAGGAAGTAACTGATTGTCCGTCACACAAGAAGGAAGCTGTGGATGTCATAGATGAAGATAGAATGGAGAGAATGATTAACGATGTTGAGGCAGAATCCTTTGCGCAGTCGCAGGAGTATGACAGCCTGCGGAGTGATGCAGAGACACCATTGTACAGTGGTAGTAAGTACACGCGGCTGACAGGAACATTACATTTGGTTAACTTAAAGGCAACTTGTGGGTGGACCGATAGTAGTTTCACATTGCTACTTGAACTATTGTGTGATATGTTTCCGGAGGATAATGTACTTCCAAATCGTATGTATGAGGCCAAGAAAATCCTGTCTACAATGGGTATGGAGTATAAGAAGATACATGCTTGCCCTAATGACTGCGTACTGTACAGAAATGAGTACGGAGGTCTTAGTGAGTGTCCTAAGTGTAAAACTGCACGATACAAAGTGAAAAAAGATGGTGGTTGTGGTGATGTGACAAGTAAAAGGCAACCTTTAAAGGTTATGTGGTATCTTCCAATAATACCACGTTTTAAACGTTTGTTTGCGAGTGCAACAAAAGCGAAGAAGTTGAGATGGCACTCTGATGAGAGAACATCTGATGGGAAATATCTTCGGCACCCAGCTGACTCTCCACAATGGAAAAAAATAGATGAAATCTTCCCTCAATTTGGCAGCGAGCCGAGAAACCTACGGCTTGGGCTTTGTACAGACGACATCAATCCGTATAGAACTCTTACTAGCACACATAGTGCGTGGCCGGTTCTCCTTGTAATATACAACTTGTCTCCCTGGCTATGTATGAAACGTAAGTATATGATGCTATCTATGATGATTTCTGGACCAAAACAGCCAGGGAACGATATTGATGTCTATTTGGCGCCTTTGATTGAGGACTTGAAGAAGTTATGGGAGGAAGGCATAGATGTGTTTGATGCTTATAAGAAGGAGTCTTTCAAGCTACGTGCACTGATTTTCACAACGATAAACGACTTCCCTGCGTACGGAAACTTGTCAGGGTACAGCGTGAAGGGTCACAAAGCATGCCCAATATGTGAAGCAGACACACACTTCCAACAACTAAAGCATGGAAGAAAAACTGTCTACCTTGGCCACAGGAGGTTTCTTCATCGGTTCCACCCTTATCGTAGGCTAAGAAAGCGGTTTAACAGCTTACCGGAGCATGGAATGGCTCCAAAGTCACTAACCGGAGAGGAAGTCCACAGTCGAGTGGAACGTATCCATGTCACTTTTGGTAAGAATCAGAGGGTCGCGGGTGAGAAGAACATATGGAAGAAGAGATCCATTTTCTTTGATCTTCCATATTGGCGTTCGCTAGACGTGAGACACAGTATTGATGTGATGCATGTGGAGAAGAATGTTTGTGATAGCCTTATCAGTACGCTTTTGCACATACCAGGGAAGACTAAGGATGGGATTAATGCGAGATTAGACCTTGTCGATATGGGAATAAGAGAACGGTTACATCCACAACTAAGAGATGATGGTAGGAGGGCATACATGGAGCCAGCAGCGCATACACTATCAAAAGCAGAGAAAAGAAGTTTGTGTGGGTGTTTGCATGAAATGAAGGTGCCGCAAGGGTATTCCTCGAATGTGAGAAGATGTGTCTCAATGGACGATTTGAAGTTAGTGGGAATGAAGTCCCATGATTATCATGTGTTGATGCAACAACTATTACCAGTAGCTATTAGAGGCATAATGAAAGATGAAGTACGAAACACAGTGACAAGATTGTGCGTTTTCTTCAATGCTATCTGTAACAAAGTCATTGACACTGAAAAGTTGGATGAACTAGAAAATGAGGGTTACATTATTTTGTCACAACTAGAGATGCACTTTCCGCCTTCATTTTTTGATATAATGGTGCATTTGGTAGGTCATTTGGTGAGGGAGGTAAGGCTATGCGGTCCAGTTTACCTGAGGTGGATGTACCCTTTCGAGCGATACATGAAGATCTTAAAAGGGTATTCTAAAAATCCTTATCGACCAGAAGCCTCAATAGTAGAAAGATATGTAGTTGAGGAGGCTATGGAGTTTTGCAAAGATTATATGTCAGGGAAGAAGGAACAATCTCGGCATGAAGAAGGGAGAAGCAAGGGAACACGAGGACTGAAAGTGAAGAATGTTCCTCGTGAAGAGGTGTTGCAAGCCCACTTGTATATCCTGAATAATATGGAAGAAGTTCAACCTTACATAAATGAACACAGAAACACTTTGAAGAACAAGAATCCAAGGAAGAATGATATGCAGATTGCTATTGAGCAAAACAAGACATTCATGCAGTGGTTCGAGGAAAAGGTTTTGCACGAGATCGGTGTGTCTGAGACAATCGAGTGGCTAGCTTGGGGGCCTTCGTTTCAGGTCATTACTTGGACCGGTTATGATATAAATGGCTATTCTTTCTATACCAAAGCGCAAGATGACAAAAGTACCATGCAAAATAGTGGGGTTATGGTAGAAGCTGAATCTATGCACTTTTCCAGTTCGAGAGACAAAAACCCCATATTAGCGTCTATGGCCTATTATGGAGTTATAGAAGAAATATGGGAGATGACGTACAACAAGTTCAAAGTTGCTTTATTTAAATGTAAGTGGGTTAGCAACAATGCCGTGGTAATAGATAAACAATATGGATTTGTCTCAGTCGATCTTCGAAGAGTTGGCTATAGAGAAGAGCCCTTCATTTTAGCAAGCCAGGCGAAGCAAGTGTTTTATGTCACCGATCCTGCCAGCAAAAATATGTCCATTGTCCTTAAAAGTAAAAAACAGAAGTATGGTGATCCGACCTTCAACCTTGATGACACACCACCTTTCACAACAACTACACCTCGAACAAATGAAGTAGAATTGGTAGATGATGACGAATATGCTGTAAGAAATGACCATGGTGAAGGACTATGGGAAACAATATAGAGTAAGACCTTAATTTATAAACGAGAACTGTGTTTTACTTCCCGCTTACTATATACATGTGTTTTCATTGCAATTTACTTATGTTTCTGATGATGCTTTTTGTGTTAACAGGAATATGGACAACGTTAGTGATGACGAGAGGGGTGGAGATGACGAAAGCTCTAGCAATGACGAAATTCCTAGAGTTGAACCCCCTGCAAGAAGGAGGGTTAGAGGCTGTACAAAGATGGGAGCATTGGTTGCACGTCATGAACATCAACAGGAGAGGCTGCATATAGACTTCGATCATAATCTGAATCCAATTGGTCCTGAGGAAGACCACTTCATTAGCTACATAGGGCTTTTGGCTCGAAGCAAAGTGCGCATTACCTACGATAATTGGAGATTGGTTCCCCCAAAAACGAAAGACATGATTTGGCAGCAACTTTTGGTATGTAAGTTTTGATGCATTGTAGCTTTGTTCTTATTGTTTCAAACATAATAATCTTATGCTTTACCTTGCAGCAAACATACGATGTCCCCGACACCACAGAGATGCATAGGCACTGGATGGATGAGGTTCGTGTACGATGGAAAGGTTTCAAGAACAAGCTAACAAAGCATTACATTCGAGGGGCCCTTAGGGGTAATGATCCATGTGCACAGTATACATATTTATCTCCAGAGGACTGGAGGTTGTTTGCGGCATCACGAGCAGATCCTGAGTTTTTGGTAAGATTTCTGTCATGATTTAGAACTACTTATATCGTTGATTTCATATACTTTATATCGTTGATTCATTTTTTGTCGTTTTTCATTCATAGAAATTAAGTGCAGCAAATGCCCAGAGGCAAGCAGAAAATAAATATCAACATTTCATGTCTCGCGGTGGATATCGCAAGCTTGAGCGGCAAATGATGGCAGAAGAGTTACAAAAAATGAAGGAAGCAGCGGAATCTGATCCTAGCGTTGTTATCCAGCCACCGGCACCTCCTCCACGTCACAAAAAATGGAAAGCAGGGAGGATTAAGGCTGGGAAGTACATCAATCCGACTGTTGCTGAGGTTGCTGCGAGGATTGTAAGTAGTTATACCATAAGTACCTAATTTTTTACATGTCGCGAGTGGTTTCGATACATTTACGATAAACTGCATGCTACAGGATGACCTGGACGAGCAGAGTAGCCAAGGTTCATTCAATCCAAGTAGACGGATGGACATCTTGTCAACGGCTATTGGGAAGGCAGATGACCTTGGTCGTGTTCGAGGAGAGACACGGGGAGTTAGTGCCGCGAGGTATTTTGGACGAGAGCCACGTTATTCCTCACAAGCTGGACCTAGTAAGGACGTTGTGGCCAAGATTCGAGAGGAGCTCGAACGAGAGATCGAGGCCAACCTTCGTGACAAGCTCCGACAAGACATGTTGCCAGAGCTTCAACTTGAAATGGCAAAGATGTTTGAAGCACATCAAAGGGCAAGGGACGAGGCTCGAACTCAGGAATCCCCGGCCTTCAATAGCACCAGAGGAAGTTACAACCCTCTGGAGCAACCACTTGGCCACCCTTCTCCCACTCCAGTATCGGGACCACTTGGCGACCCTTCTCCCAATCCAGTGTCGGGAGACCCTTGCACCCTCTATTTGGATGATCCATTATTGCGTGTTGTTGCTGATGCTCTCATTCACACATATGCTACCACCCACCATAATCAGCAAATTCCGAAGGATTATCGTAGGGTGAATGTGACGAGTGTTAGAAAGGGGGAAGAAGGTACAGCCATCCCTGTTCCTGATCCAGAGGTTGGCACGTTAGGTCAAGCGATAGGATCTTTCATCCTTTGGCCTCGCAATCTTATTGGTTCAGACGCAACACCTCCAATGGTAGGAATTACCTTACTGTTACTGAAAATCTATTGGCATCCTAATAACAATTTGTTTTTTGATGTTCTAAAAGGATGACGAAGCTGCGAGTAAATGGCCCTACTTAGCACGGCTGCAACAGATCTACAAGGGCATTAAACAGATTGACTTGAAGATGCCTCCAGGGATTGTGGGCCAAGAGGAGTATCCCTACACGATTGACAATAAAGATCTCAAGCAGTTTATCAGGTTGGAGGAGATAGATGCAGGCTGGGTCAAATTTACAGTCCGGTAAGTTTTTTTTTTCAATTTTCCCATAGAATTCATTTAGTGGTTTTTTGTTTTCATACATTCAAGAATTGATTCCTTATTTTAATTCTATTATAGCACCTTCCACAATCTCTGCGCAAACATGGAAAGAAGTAATTGGTATGGATTCTTATGTCCTGCGAATACGACGGGGGATACTTGTACTGTGGCGCATAGGACTCACTATGTCGGCTCCCAAATGGCACAAACCAAACTTCGTTGTTATCTAGCACCCATTGTCCAACGGTTCGTATTTACATTTTGTCAATTTCAGAAGTTTACTAAATAATTGTCTTCTCACTCATCTAACTTCATTTTAATGTGTACATGTTGTTAAAGAAACCACTGGACTTTGTGTGTTATATGTCCCCGCCGCAACGTAGTCTATTGGTTTGATCCCTTGAGTAACAGGCCAGACAGAGAGACAAAATCCGTCTTCGACACGTAAGTTATTCTGTTTGTATTTCATTAACAACAAAAATAAATGAATGGTTCTAATTTCTGTTCATTTTGCTTTTCATGATAGTGCTTGTCAAACATATAGAATCCTAGGTGGGTCACGCGAGGGTGCAGTTGTTAAAAAGCCAAAGTGGTTTTATCCCATAGTAAGTACATTCGATCCTACCTAATTGTTTCATTGACGGTCCTTTTAGACATACCTTTATTGATTTTAACAACTAATTGCATCCCTTTGATTAAAAGTGCCCTCGGCAACCTGGCAACACTGAATGCGGATATTATGTTATACTTTATATGTATAACATAACTCAAGGTGGAATTACTAGCGATTTTGAAAAGGTAATCGCTTCTTCATTCTCAAATGATAATATTTTTGGTGTTCTAATCGAAATGTTAATTAATTCATTTGCTTGAGATTCATTTCATCAAAGCTTATTACTTTCTAATTTTCAGATTTTTGATAATGATGATGCCTACCTACGTGAAGACCTTGATTTGATCAGAGATCTATTGGCTGGACATCTTCTTCAACATATAGATCAGTAAACTTGTTATTTTATATCAGTTTGTACTTGTGTGATGACAGCGTTTTGACACTTTCTGGTTGTTTTTTGTTGATATATATAGTAGTAGGTTGCATGAAAGGTTATTGTATGTATATATAGTAAAGATTGTAGTGCTGGATGTCCTTACTAGTTTGTAACGGACAGTGTGGTTTATGAATCCATCTTTTATTCTGTTTCTGCAGTTTCAATTCGTTGGGTAATACAGAATGTAAATTATGGTATAAAAAAAAAACCTGACTTTTAGACGTCCCAAATTAAGATTTGGGAGGCCAAAAGTCCCCCAGGTGGGACTTTAGGCGTCCCAAATTAAGATTTGGGAGGCCAAAAGTCCCCACAGGGTGGGACTTTAGGCGTCCCAAATTAAGATTTGGGACGCCTAAAGTCCCCCAGGGTGGGACTTTAGGCGTCCCAAATTAAGATTTGGGACGCCTAAAGTCCCACCCTGTGGGGACTTTAGGCGTCCCAAATCTTAATTTGGGACGCCTAAAGTCCCATCATGGGGGGACTTTAGGCGTCCCAAATATTAATTTGGGACGCCTAAAGTCAGACTTTAGGCGTCCCTATCATTTGGGACGTCTTTTGTCTCAACTTACTACGCCCCCAGCATATACGTCCCCCCGTTTTGGGACGTTAAAAGTGCCAAATTTGGGAGGTTAAAGCCCCTTTTTGTAGTAGTGTTGGGTACAAGAGATAAACGGTCGCACTTCAGGTACGCTCAATAATTCTTACATGGTATCAGAGACAGGTTAGCCTGTATGAGATTATGATCTCTATATTATGATAATATGATGTGCATATTATTATTTTCAAATATATATATATATATATATTATATCATGTTGGTGCGGTAAGCATGGATTATATATATATAAATGATTATATGATGTTGCTTCCGCTGTGTGTGTGTTTTTTGTTTTCTTTCGTGAGTTTGAAAGAAAATATATTGGTGATTGTGAGTATATATATGATTATATATAACCATATACATATACATATATTCATAGTTTTGGTTCATGCTTATATATATAGTTTTCTCCAGTTCCTACTTATATGTTTGTAAATGTAAATAATAGAAGCATAGAACCATAAAACAAAATAACTTAGAGAGAATATGAAAATTGAAGTAGATTTTTTCTTTGTTTTTTAGCAACGGGTCATTTTAAAATTAGAGAATTAGGATTTAAAATTAGTCCTATTGCGTAGATCTCAAAAAAACGTGTGAAAACGACACCAAGAATGTTAAAAACAAACGTCGGACGGAGGAGATATGGAGAAGAGAAGGTTCCGGGTCGACGAGCCCGACCCACGCCTGTAATCGGGTCCGGGCTTCAACCTCCAGCCTCCAAAACGACGTCGTTCTGTGTTAAAAAAAACGTTATCTGCTTGAAAGGTGTCTAGGCCAGAAAAAAAAAGAATTTGTTTTTGTTTTGTTCAGGCCCAATATGCAAAGCCCAACGAAAAAAATATGAAGCAAAAAGAAACATTTTTTTGGCCAAAAAAGCCACGTGGAGCGTGTGGCCACGTGGCAAATTTGTTGGACACGTGGAGGGCACATTAGACAGTGCTCGACGCGTGGAGGCTGATGATCCGGTGCGTGTCGTCGGATTACTGCCGGCAGGTGGCGCGTGGTGTCCACACGCCACTGTGTGCGTGTGTCTTTTCTGTTTTTTTTTATTTTTCAGTTTTTATGACTTCTTTCGGCGAGTAGGGGCATGTGCCTGAGCTGAATGAGACCCGGTTTATTCCTAAAAATTTCTAAATTCATGATCTTTAATATGATATGCTATTTGAGTAGTTTAGATCAATGTTTTAAAAGCCAGACCGGACATCGAGTTGGAAAGATCAGCGGGTCATGGTTCAACCGGTTGGAACGGTAGAGCCGTTCGGTCGGACCGGTGACGTAATAATTAAATTTAAAAATAATATATATTATATATTACAATTAATCTTCAATATAATTTCATATGAAGTTAATAAAGTCACAAAATACCATTTAAGGAAGAATATTAAATCAATCATCAACCTAAAAAAATGTATTAACAATAATGATTTCATGACTTGTTAAATATAGGTGACTTTTGATTGATCCAAACATTAATTTCTTGAAAGACATTTAGATCATACCACTCTGGTCCTATATATAAGTTTTTTTTTATAAAAAAAATTTGGTCATATTTATAGGTCCAGTTTTAATGTAATAAATAAGATTGTGACAATTTTACCCCTATTAATTGTATAAATGAAGAAATAATTTAAAGATAGATAGAGAAGAAAGAGTTGAAATGTACACATTCATCAATGAGGACAGAGTTATAAATTTACCCCATAATCATTGAGTTAACTACCTCTCTTTAATATATGAAATTTAGTTAACATGAACTTATAAATATAACTAGAATGATAAATATCATCAAGTTATTAAGAAAATGACCTAAAATTAAGATCTTCAATCCAATTCCACTGCTTCTAATTATAGAGTGTATAGTGATACATATAAGAATTTAAAATTATAAATAAAAGAGTTTAAATCTTCTACAAAAAAAAACGTGATGTGCTGTAAAGTCACATGTCCCCAAGAGCCTTAAGGCACGGTTTTCAAGTTCTGAAATGGTAGATTAGTCAAACACGCAAGATGGGTAGAAATCATGTCTCTCTTTTATCAATGTATATATCAATAATATATATTAATATTATATTATTTCTCTTTCATAATTTCATCCTCTGCAACATGTTCCCCTTCGTTCCTTTCCATCATTTTTTCTCTTTGTCCCTTACTCCAGTGACCTTTATTTCTTCTTCTTCTTTCATCATCTTCTTCTTTTTCATACAAAAGACTGGTTTATATCTAATATTACTGTGGCCGAAGGCAACCGTGGGCATTGATTAATATCTGGAAAGGGAGATCTGCTCGTCGTAGGTGTCGGAATAAATTGTTGTCACCGGTGAAGCTGTCGAAAATTTCAGGAAACTCAGGCCGGACGATTACTTCAGGATCGTTCCGGCTCCCAGATTAACTCCGGTTTCCGGCTCTAAGGCGGATTTACACCGGCTTTAAACGGCCAACTATGAAAAACGGTTTAGAGGGGGTGACTCGAGCCATGTTCTTCTCCGGTCTGCGGTCGGACCGGTCAGACCGTCCGGTCCGGTCCGGTCCAGTCCCAAAAACATTGGTTTAGATGCCAATTGGTATATGTTTATGATATTATAAGTGTGTTCATGAATGTTTTAAACCATTTCGAAACTTCTAAAATTAATTTGTTGATTTCAATATTTTTCTGTTATATTTAAATGTGTTATAAACATGTTTTCATATATTATAGAGACAATATTGCCTTATTTATATTATGATTAAGCATGATTTAATTGATAATTCATTATATTATTATATATTTTTTAATAAGTGGGAGCTTTTAGGAGTTGTTAATCCTAAAAATTAGAGTTGTAAAACTACTTATATATAATTCTTGACCGAATTTAAGTGATTTTGCTAATATTTATGTGATGGGAGATACAAACGTATACTCCTGATCATGAATTTAGTAGTATTATTATTTTTTCTGGTTAAGAATAATATAAGTACATGACAATGTATATTGTGTGCGCTATATATATATATTGTTGTCGATGATATGTTCAATAGTTTGATTCCCTTAGAGAGAGATATTGAATGAGAAATAGATTTGTCACAAAATTGAAAATGGCAACTAAGAACATCATCGCTGGATTAAATAAAGGGGATAAATTAAATGGAGACAATTGAGATATCTGGCACCAAAAAGTCCAATATATTTTGGAGGAACAAGAGGCAATGGAACCTCTAACAACAGTTGTAGCATAGCTTGCTGCTAGGAATACAGCCCAACACAGGAGAGACCAAAAGGTCTATGAGGCTTGGAAAAAGAAAAATAGCATTGCAAGAATTACATTGTTGAGTACAATGGCAGATGACCTCATGTGTGAATATGAGAAAAATGAAACAGCGTAGGCCATATGGGCAACGTTGACAGACAAGTTTGGTGGTACATCTACCTCTAAGCTTAAACAATTAACTATTAAGTTTGATACGTATAAGCTTAGGCCAAATATTTCCATGAAACAACATCTGAGAGAGATGACAAATATGATTAAAGAATTGAAGGAAGCTGGGCATACTGTGTCTTATGAACAACAAGTTCAGGCAGTGATAAGATCATTGCCATCTAGTTGGGAGCACATGAAGGTTAATCTAACCCATAATGAAGGCATTAAAAATTTTAATGATGTGGCTAAACACTTGGATCTTGAGGATGAGCGCTCTTCTTGGATTTTGGACTCAGGTTCAACAGACCATGTGACGAGGGATCGAGGATCCTATGTAAAATACCGTCGATTGCCTGACAGATGTAAGTGGCTTTATGTAGGTAACAATGCAAAGATTGAAGTTAAAGGCTTTGGAACTTGCAAATTAATTTTGCGTAGTTGAAAGGCTCTGATCCTTCATGATGTGCTTCATGCTCCTGACATCCGACAGAATATAGTTTCTGCAAAATGTCTTGTAAATTATGGGTTTAATGTAAACTTTCATGATAAAGTTGCAGACATATTTTATAATTTTGTATTTTATGGTTTAGCTTTCCTTTTAAAGATGTTCTTTGTAATGGATACTATTGATGATTATAATATACATGATTGCTTTGCTACTTCTTTTGATTCAACTGTTGATATGGCTATTTGGCATGCTAGACTAGGGCATATTAATCAAAATAAAATGATTAAACTAACAAAAGAAGGTTTGCTAGGATTTATATCCAATATAAAAATGTCCTTGTGTGAAAGTTGTTTGGCAGGTAAGGCAACTAGAAAATCTTTTGATAAGGGAATCAGATCAGACCAACCATTGCAATTAATTCATTTTGATATTTGCCATCCTATGAGTGTGAGGGCAAGGCATGGAGCTTGGTATTTTATCACTTTTATTGATGACTATTCACGATACGATCATGTCTATTTGATCTCACATAAGTCTGAGGCTTTTGATTGCTTTAGACGATACGTAAATGAAGTTGAAAATCAAATGGACAATAAAGTTAAAGTATTACGTACTGATCAAGGACGTGAATATTTGTTTGATCAATTTAAAGAGCTCTGTGAAGAAAAAGGGATAATTAGGCAGCTAACTATCCCTGGTGCTCCACAACAGAACGGAGTTGCTATAAGATGAGATATAACGCTTCTAGACGTGGTTAGGGCAATGATGGCGCAGGCAAATCTACTAATTTCATATTGGGGTGATGCTTTAATGACTGCTACCTTCTTACTTAATCGTGTGCCCTCAAAATCAGTTACTTTAACACCTTATAAGTTATGGACAAAACTCAAGCTAGATCTTAGTATCCTTAGACCATGGGGGTCAGCTGCATACATTCATGATAATTCTCATAAGAATGGAAAGTTAGGTCCTAGAGGAAATAAATGTATCTTTGTAAGGTACTTTGAACAATCTAAAGGATATGTCTTTATAAGCGAAAATGAAGATTAAACAGTGATTGAAATTGAATCTAGAGATGCTATATTTCTAGAAAATGAATTCCCTAATAGGGGAGACATTGATCACACTGTATCTCTTTATGAGACAGAAATAAACAAGTATAGAACATGTTGGTATGCGTGAATCATCCCAAAATGTCGATCTAAGTGGGAGCTTAGAAGGGTTAACGCAAAGACCTAGACAAAAGAAAAGACAAAAATAAGAAGCTCCTATAAGAAAGATTAACAGGGAAAGTATACCTAAAAGACGCTTCCAAATAGAAAGCGAAGCACTTATTGTTACTCCTAATGAGGATGATGAACCACGTTCTATACAAGAAGCCTTATTGAGTCCCACTAAAGATGAATGGAAAAAGACAATGGAAGAATAAATGAACTCAATAAAAAAGAATAAAGTTTGGGAATTGGTTGACCTACCGAAAGGGCGAAAATCCATTGGGAGCAAGTGGATTCTCAAAATTAAAAGAAAAGTGGATGGGTCAATTGATAAGTATAAGGCACGATTAGTTGCAAAGGAGTATACACAACAAGAAGGTATAGATTATGAAGATACCTTCTCACCTGTGGTACGATTTAATTCTATAAGAATTATTCTAGCAATAGTAAACAGTTTAGATTTGGAATTACATCAAATGGATGTTAAAACTGCATTTTTAAAGGGTGATCTGGATAAGAAAATCTATATGGAACAACCATTAGGTTTCATTGAAAAAGGAAAAGAGAACAAAGTTTGTAAACTTAAAATGTCTATTTATGGACTCAAGCAATCATCCAGACAGTGGTATTTGATGTTTCATAAAGCAATAACCTCTTATGATTTCCAAATGATTAAAGAGGACCACTGTGTTTACATCAAACGGTTTGAGGGTAATTTTGTTATATTATTTTTATATGTAGATGATATACTATTAGCTAGAAATAATCTTTATTCGATTATAGTTATTAAAGAATGACTTTCATCGAATTTTGAAATGAAAGATATGGGTGAAGCAAAGTATATACTTGGAGTTAAGATCCAAAGAGATCGTTCAAAAAGAATCTTATATCTTTCACAAGAAAATTACATTAAAAAGATTCTCGAACGATTCAACATGAGTAACTGCAATTCCTTAGATACCCCGGTGGCTTCTGGTGTAACCTTAAGCCATGAGATGTGTCCCAAAACTGAGTCAGATCAAAAGAAAATGATGAAAGTTCCATATGCTAGTACTGTTGGTAGTTTAATGTATGCAATGATGTGTACAAGGCCAGATATCTGCTTTGCGGTAGGATTGGTAAGTAGGTTCCAGTCCAACCTAAGTGAGCGTCACTGGAAAGCAGTAAAAAGGATCATGAGATACTTAAAAGGCACATCTGACTATGCACTATGCTATGAAGGAAGCAATCTACGCTGGTTGGATACTCCAATGTTGATTTAGGCGGAGATGAGGAAGAGCGAAGATCGACTTCAGGTTATACTTTCTTACTGAATAATGGCGCCATATGTTGGAGTAGTAAGAAGCAGACATATATTGCTTTACATTCTATAGAAGCCGAGTTCGTAGCATGCACTGCAGTATCACAATAGGCTTTATGGTTGAAGAGGTTCATTGAACATCTTGGATTTGGCAATGAGAGTACAAATCCAATATTAATGCATTGTGATAATACTGTAACCATAGCCTATACTAAAGATCCCAAGTATCATAGTAAGACTATAGACATCAAGTACAATTTTGTAAGAGATTATATAGTACAGAAAATTATTGCTGTACAACATATTTCGATCAAGTGTATGGTCGCTGATCCCCTGACCAAACCAATTGCCAAGGAAACATTTGAAAAACATGTAAGGGCACTTGGTGTACATAAAATGTAAAATTTCAGACTTTATTACATTTATGATTAATTGAAGTACTTATCATTATTAGTATAAATGTCTGTGTGAAAGTATACAATGTCTAGTATGTCGTACAGGCTTGTGAGGTTGTCTCTCTCACACGAGCAACCGCCTTTAACACTCAGGAGAGGTGTGCAAAGATTAGACAATTGTATTCACCAGTAGAGCAGCTAGAATGCTGATATGGTAGAGAAGTAACACAAACTATGTCGCCTTGACAATAGTGTAGCATGTCAAGATGAGATCCATAAACGTGAACATAAGTATGGATCGAATCATGGATATCCACTTCTATGATGCCTGTAGCCAGATAACAAATTCTTCAATATTGACGTCTGAGTAGAAAGGAAGAATTTGGGTTTAGATGCTGTGAGTGTCTAGACTTAATTCTGTACATTGTTAACAACAAAAATGCAAAACGACGTGCGCTCTTATGGTGTAAGAGTAATACTGTAGCATGTGATTCATACCGCATGTGCTAAAGAATCGCAAACAGGATGCAAGTAAGAAGATTTGATATCCTTTAACTTTGACAATATCATAGAGGTATGCTTCAACATCTGCTACTTTAGCATATGTCCTACGATCATGATAGATACGATTTATGGTATTATGTTAGGAAAGTGGCTGATGTATATTGAAGTGATATCTGGGCGAAAGGAAGATTACTTGAAATATACACAAATATGCTAGTGTCTGAGACATGTCCTTTATGGTATTATTTTTAATAATTTCATAATTGTGGATACTATGCATACTAGAAAGGCAATATGAGTTTTATACTGACTCAAAAGGGATTAGATTAGCCATGTGAAAGTGTTTATAAGTGAATATAGAATATTTAAGGCACAATATTAAAATAAAGCTACACAATGAAGGTTGTCTTGTGCTGGTCTTTATAAAAGGGATTTCTAGTACATACACCTATATGCAAATGTCATGCCTACGCGGTCACGACAAAGCACCTAGTATGAAAGAAGGAAGAAAAAGAGACATATCTAATCCACCAAGTGTGAGTAAGAGATGTTGGAAAATAGCATAATCCATCCTTAGTGGATTGGGCCCAAGCCTAACAAGATTTGTGTTAAAGTATAAATAATATAAATGCTTAGGTAGATATATGTAATATTTCCCAAATCATTATGAATCATATTGTTTAACCGATAGAATATGACTCTACAAGTGGTATTGTTTCACTGAAACAATATGTCTCTCAATCAAAAGGATATCTTGTCTCTTTGATGGAAGGACATGTTAGTAGAAGTGGAAGGGATGCATAGAACCCTATAAATAGGCGTAAAGGGATTCAATTGATGGACACTTGAAATAACATACAGAAACTCTGTCAAATTGACTCCCCATTCCCTCTACTATATTTATCTCTTCTTCTTCCTATCGTGGTGTATTTGTTGTGCGTCACAATCGCTTCCGCAACTGTGATCTGATTAGCGTGGGTACAAGAGATAAACGGTCGCACTTCAGATACGCCAAATAATTCTTACAATTCGGAACATAAATCACATTGCAAAAACATATTTAAACATAAATTAAATTACATGACTCTAGCAAAGGCAAAAATAATTACATTATTCTAAGTGATTTTTACTCCAACTTCACTCTAGACGAAACTATTTTTGCTAATACTGATATAAAGTTTGGGATTTTGTTATACTAGTTCAAAAATATATGTAAAAAAGTTTTGAAACAGCTTTTGGGTTAAGGTGCAGAAATACCTATGAATTTTTTCTAAAAGTGCACCTAATACTATAAACAATTTTTAGGTGTAAAAATACCCATCAACTTCTCAAAATGGGGCAAAAATGCCCACACCGTTAATTGATACAATCGTCTATTTTGTGGGACCTATATTATTACTTTTTGATGTGCAGAAATATCCATGACCTTTTCTTAAAAGTGCAACCAACACCATAAACTTTTTGATGGGTGCAAAAGCACCCATAAACTTTTTAAAAATTTATAGTGTTGGGTGCACTTTTGAAAAAAATTTATAGGTATTTTTTCACTTCAAAAAATAATAATATGGGTCATATAAAACGGACGTTTGTACCAATTAATGGTGTGGGCATTTTTACCTCATTTTAAGAAGTTTATAAGTATTTTTACATCTAAAAAAATTTATGGTGTTGGATATATTTTTGAAAAAAATTCATAGATATTTTTGCCCCTTAACCCAAAACTCTTCCCTATCTTTGGACTAGTTACACTTTGTACTCCCCCAAGTCTTGTTAAGTCATTTTCTAGGAAATATGGATTCTTGAATATTTGGTTGGCTTTTTTACCGAGACCCTGTAAACAGTACAATAAAATACTAAAATGTTACATTATGGACATTGGACAGTAATTAAGAACAACTTTTATAAATACAAAGAATTTGTCCTTCTCCAGAACCACTTACCCATATGACCCTTTATGTTTCAACAAGAAATTGAAAATTTTCAAGGACTGAACAATTTCAATTTATACCTTTCTGTTGTTACACTGCTCTAACCCCCGTCATGCCTTAGTTTTTACCTTTTATTTAATTACAATTTCCTGTAAAAAAAAGTAAAGTGTTAGATGGGTAAGTCATTTTTGGAGAAGACGATTTCTTTGTATTTCTAAAATGGCGTAAAGTGTTAATAGTGATTTACGGTATACGAGGTAAGTATGTGAGAAGATTTTTATCTTGATTTAGTGATTTACGTAAAAAACATTTATAAGTAAAACATAAGCTATCTCAAATATAAGCTAGTAGTATTGGAGTAGTAATTACCTTCTACGGTATATCATTTTAGTTTTTTTTTTTTTACTGTTTTAAATCACGTCTCGGTTGAAAAGCCATGTTTGGTTTACGTATGGGCTTAGATGCTAATAGCCTGGATGAGCAATATAGATGAAAGTAGAAATTGGCTCATGGAAGCATCCATTGTGAATTCAAGGAATTATTATTGTGTAAATTTTGTTAGGGAAATTGAAGAAAAATATAGCACTACGTCCTTTGCTTAATATAAAACCTTACTTGTCATTATAAGTGAGATCCTATATTAAGGACGAGAAGTAGTAACTTCTAATAAATCAATTTTATCATTTATTTATTATTGTTGAGACTTTGTACTCACTTGGTATAATGCGTATTAAATATAGTTAATGTCGAAATTTTTTTAAAATTTTTTGTCAAGGTTAATGAGGTTTATGATTTTTTTTTGTTCTCGTGAAATATGTTAAATATAATTTATAAATAAGACTATTGTTAATAATATTGTTAATCCTTATAGTTTGATTTATAATTTGGACCAAAACCATATGGATTTATAAAAATTTTGTTTGAGTTTAACTACCGATCCCTATAATTTTAACGAATTTTTATTTTGGTTGCTATAGTTAAATTCAAGCTAAACACTTATAAAACCATATGAATAAAAACTAACGATTAAAACTATAAAGATCAAAATTAAAATTAAATCAAATTATAAAAATTAATAATGATATTAACTCATGACCAACGATGTCATTACAGCAAGGGAAAAAAGGGTTCGAGTACAGATATAACTTATTTGTCAAACAAAAATAACAAATATATTTGTACATACATTTTGATTCATGTTCCTAGATAGGGTTTTACATGACTTTATAGTAGTGAGTGTTGGATTTTAAAATGATAACATGAATATAAAATGGGGATAGCTAATATGAGGATATTAAAATGGATGCGTTGTTATATAAGAAAAGATAAGATTTGTAATAATCATATACGCGAACGAGTTAAAATGGCATCTATTAAAGGAAAAATGGTAGAAAGCCATTTGAGGTGGTTTAGACATGTTTAACGAAGGCCATTGAATGCTCCAGTGAGGAGGATTGATCAAACACTATGAAGTCTTGTAAAACAAGGTCGAGGAAGGCTGAATCGAACGTTGAATGCAGTAATAGAGAGAGATCTTTTGATCAATAATATACCTAAAAATATGATTTTCAACAGAGCATAATGACGTCGTGTGATCCATGTAGCCGACCCCACCTAATAGGATAAAGACTTTATTATTGTTGTTGTACATAGAAAAGATCAAATATTTTTTAAAAATTAAAAGATCATATACTGACATATGAATGAATTATAATTAAATTTTAACCCATGTTAATGTCTAACAAAACAAGTTACAGTGACAAATATACTGCCATACGTACATATTTTGAAAATTCAATGCCTTTGCGGCCTTTTCTTCTTCTTCTTATTTTTTTTTTAAATGTTTCTCGCTATGTATACAAGTAGCTGTAATACTCCTACTTTATAATAAAAAGGGGATCAATGGCGCACAAAGTTGCCCCCAATCACATCTAATAATTCCTCTGAATCAAATCTAAAATCTTGGCTTAAAAGGGAACGCCCTTTTTAATAGCTAAATAGTATGAAAAAGTTCTTCGGTAAAAAAAAAAACATGAAAAAGTTATTAATAGCTAATAAACAAGAAAAAATGGCCTTGTTAATATTGAACTTTATAATTCAATTTCTTTATCAGCTGGGATTAGATCGGGAGAGTAATAGCTAATGAGATTAACAGATTGCTTCAATAACAAATATTTTGGACCGTCAAAGTTTCTGGTAGGTGCAATCTTTTCAGGTCCCCCCGAATGATTTGACAGTGTCACATGTTAAATTGTTGTGTGATGAAAAGTCGAAATAAATTCACGATTAAAAAGAAAATAGAAAAGTGAAATAATGGGGTGAATAAAACCAGAGTTTGCGGTTCACCTCAGAAAAAAGATGCTGTCTCTATTTACTTTTCTCTTAATTTCTTCTTTGTGTGCAATCATTAGATCACCTTTATAGGTTGTGATTTGATACATTATAATAATCGATAATTAAAAAATAAATATAAATAAATTTAATATGCATAGCTACACGCTAGAAAAGCAGATTGAGGAGGATAAATAAATTAAAACTTATATCATAAATTTTACAGTGTTAATGCATTCATATTGAACTTTAACATTATAAATTTTATATACGCATTCATATTGAACTTTAACATTATAAATTTATATATATGGGTGTATTTTTGTTATTTAATATTATTATAATATACCCCCTCCATTCCAAAATATAAACTTTAAATTTGAGAGTATGGATTGCATTGTCACACTCAAACCAAGCCAAGAATAATTTTTACAAAATGATGATTTGATTTTATCTTTGTGTGTACTAAAAACCAAGGACAATGAGTTTGATCTCTTACTATTTGTGTGGTGATATTTCTGATGTGTGAATGTTGTAGGCCATGATTGGGGTTCGCATCGGTCTTCAGTTTTGTGTGTGTATTTCAGCAAGTCAATCATATTTCATGTACGTTGGAAATTCTTAGAAGATAAAATAAGGGAAAATTGAGAAAAAATCTCTCATTGGCAATTTATTTGCTAAATGGGACCTTCACGTGTAGATTATCTTCCACGTGTGCAGAATATCTTTCCTAATGTGCAGATGATCTTCCCTGTGTGCAAAATTCTTCCCCTACGTGTGCAAAAATCTTCTCTCCGTATGCAGATATCTTCCCAGGTCACATTTAACAAATAAATTACCAATAAGATCTTTTTTTTAACAATTCTCCCATAAAATAATGCTCATGGTAAAATAAATTCTAGTAGAAAAGTGAAAAAATGGGGTGAATAAATCCGGAGGTTGCGGTTCACCTCTTGCCTTAAATGACTGCAAATTAGAGTACTGCAAACGATGGTACTCTGATGAATGTCTTCAAGTTTCGTTTGTTTAACTTTTCCAGCATAGGGGCATAGAAATGAAAGCTGCATTCAATGAGAGCACCGGATTGATAAAACATTAGGCCTTTAATTTAAAGGTTAGGGATGTCATGCAATATACACAATTGACCTAAAATTTAAGAGTTTTATGTATTTTAACCTAGGTTTTATGGGTAGGGGTGGAAACAGGTCAGGCCAGGCCAGGCTTTTGCCTTAACAGGCCTGCACAAATTGGCCTGAGCCTGGCCTGTGGCCTGTTAAAGGCCAATTTTTAGGCCTGGGCCTGGCATGTTCACAGGCCTGGCATGGCCTGAAGCCTGTTAAGGAGGCTTGAATTTTTAAAATTTTTTAAGCAAACCGACAGGCCACACTGCAAAACAGGCTAACAGGCCACAGGCCTTCTTAAACAGGCCGAAAACAGGCTAAAACTTACAGGCTCAGGCGAAATTATCCTTTAACCCTTATTTGATTTTTTTAAAAAAATATTTTTACAGGTTCAAGCCGGCCTGACAGGCTTGTCAATAGGCCTTGGCTTGGCCTATTAAGCAAAACAGGCTTTTGTTTTGGCCTTGGCCTGATCTTTTAGCCTTACAGACTAGGCCTGAACAGGCCAATCACAGGCCAGGCTACAGGCCCCTGACAGGCCATCTGGCCTATTTCCACCCCTATTTATGGGAAAAAAAAATCTAGGCGGAGCTAACTTGAAAGCAATCTTTTCCACAGGAACGACTCACAACTAAGAGAAGAATAATAATATATAAAATTAAAAAAAAATGAGATTGAGTTAAATGCAAGTCAAAAGTTTTAGGTCATAATTAAGAAATTGAGTTATTATGAGTTAAAAGTCAAAGAAATGGAAGATTATTTTCTCTTTAACTAAATAAAAGTTATTAATAGCTAACAAACATAAAAAAAAAAAAAAAACCTTGTTAATTGTTAAATGATAGTTACTTCTGGCCCATTCAAATCAGACGAGTTTTTGGTGCGGCTCACCCAAGCCAATTCGGTTTGGATATATTCCATATCAGATCTCATTGTCTTACTTTGTTTGCTGCTCAGTTTTCATATTCTTCACTGCTTCCTTTTCCTTAGTTTCTGGTGCTCTTTCATTCAACTTCCACATCAAGTCAATCAAAAATCAATTTTCTCATGCCCTAAACACTCTTCATTTTTTTTCCCTTCACTTCTTTCTTCTCTGTTCTTCAGTCAACCCTATTTTGTTTATCTTCTTAATTCTCAAACAGTTTATATAAGAAATTTGATGTCCTCATTCAGAGAGATCTCTTTTATTGTTTTCCCGCGTTCTGTTTGTTGCTTCCTTATCCATCCTATACAATACTCCTAAAAATATTGTTTTTCTCTTCCTTCAAAAGTTTTGTACTGCCTGTTCCATTTATTTGGGACAGAGTGCCTCTGTTTCTTGCTCGCACATAAATTATATATATATTTTTTCAAAAAAAGGTTTCTTTTCTTGCTTATCATCCGCATTATATAAAGTCTTCTGCTATTGCTGTGTTCTGTCATATAAAAATCTCAAAAACCTCAAAAAGGCACAGAGAGAGAGAGAGAGAGTGAGAGGGAGAGAGATCTGTTAGAAGTTTTGCGGCAGTCTCCGGCTTGGTTCATCAGAGACGAGAAGATCAGGGTATATTCTACCTCCTTGTTTGCATCCTTCTGCATTCAGTGAAAATTTGTGTGACTCTGTTTTTATTTTTATTCTTTCTATTTTCCTCCTCTTCTTATTTCCTCTTTTGGCTCTCAACAGAACTTTGTTGCGAAGAACCTCAACCACGAATCTTGATCCATCTCGGAGAAGATAGGGTACCGTACACCTTGTGTGTTTTATGTGTATTATATTTATATGATTTTTTGTTTTGCCAAATTTGATATTTATATGAATGAATGATGCATTGAATGAATTATTATAATTCGGTAGTTATTCAGTGCTAATGACTTTTTATTTAACATTGTAATATGATCCAAACCGTATAAATCTAATTTAAATGGTTTAAATTTTACAATTTTTAATATGTAATTTTTTTAAATGATAAATTCAATTTTATGAAAAATAATAGATTATCTTTATTTTTAAATTGTTAATATATTAAAGTAAAAAAGTTATTTAAAACATAACACTCACTCATATATTCGTCATTCATCCCAACAAAGCGAGGACACATAGGCAAGGGGTGCGTCATGTGCCCCCCATGCTGCCCAAAAATTGAGGGCTCTCAAGTTTTTTTTTTTTTTTGGATTTTTTTGTTATTATGATTTTTTATAAAATGCATGACATTTTAATATCTTGCGAGTAAAAATGATACTCTTTAAGTCTTTAATATAAAATATATTTATGTCCAATATATAAGACATTATTTTCATATTTGTCAATCTTTTCCTAATTCACCTCCATTGATGCTCTCTCAATATTAATCAAAGAGGAGAGGCAAGGTGGAGTTAATGAAGATGACTAAGGTGTTTTAAAAAATAAATATCATATTAACTAACTTAATTAATTTCCTTAATCTAATTAAAATAGATAAATATGTCTTATGCTAAGGACTCGAGGGAATATTGTTTTCAATTTTTTTTATGATTTTTTAAAGATTTTATATTCTAAAATTGTGTAGTTTCTCCTCCATTTAAATTATTATATCTTTGAAAAATTGTAAAAATTGAAAATAATACTATTCTTTGCATCAAAGATATCAAAATATCACTTATTTTATATTGAATATAATGATTAAAAAAAACATAACAAAAAAATATTTGGGAAGACCCCGATTTCTAGGGCTAGTAGGGGTCGTCATCAAAGATCCCAACCCGCAACGTGGTTAAGAACCTCTCATCTTCCCTTCCCATCCTCTTCACTTCTCTTTCTTTTTCTAACCATTAGATCATATATTGAATCATTAGTGGAAAAATGACTTTTTAGACCGATTTTGGATCCGGTCTTGATACAGCCAGTCTTAAAAGTATGTCACTTTTAAGACCGGTTTGGTAACCGGTCTTAAAATTCTCACTTTTAAGACCGGTTGTATTAATAACCGGTCTTAAAGTAAACAATTTTAAGACCGGTTGTTATGACCACCGGTCTTAAAAGACCTCTTTTGTAAGGTAATTACAGAACATTTTTAAGACCGGTTATTATTATAGCCGGTCTTAAAAAACTTTTAAGACCGGTTTCATATATAACCTGTCTTAAAAATTAAATTTTAAGACCCGTTATAATAATAACCGGTCTTAAAAATGTTCTGTAATTATCTTTTAAGACTTAAAATAACTTTTAAGATCGGTTATTTTTATAACCGGTCTTAAAAGTATTATAATTTTTTTTATTTGTGTGTGATTAGGTTAGTTACCAGAACGCATCCTAGAATTGCTACTTCCAATGCCATACTTATTAAGTGACATAAGGTGTTCAGTTTGCTTCCCCTTACCATTTCCTTTTTCTTTAACCTTCTTATTGGGAATTTGTAACATAACATGTCATATATCCTTATGTAATGTGTTGTTTAAAACCATCGATATATATATGCATAATTGTTTAAAATACATGTAAGCCAATGACATGGCTCAAACAGATTCACATGTATAAATGCATGGTTGCACATAATCACAAAAACAACAAACATGTCAAATCATACAACCAACAAGTTTTGCAACCAACCAACATGTCAATTCATCATCAATATATACAAAAAATTTGTCAGTTTTACAAGAACTCACTGTTGTAAAAGTTCATAAATGAATTCAGCACAACAATTGCGAATGTGATCAATATCTTCTTTTGAAAAAGGGTCAGTAAGATCAAACATCTGAAACACCAAAATCAGGCAAAACATTAACTTCACTTAAAAAAAAATAAAAGTAATTCAAATTTTTTTAACTATATATACATTTACCTCTTGAGTAAATTCTGTCGTGCCTAGGGTAATAATATTATAAATGTGCCTTAGAACATACAACCCACACAAGTTGGACCCCGGTGGTTGCCTACGGGTTTGAAAAATAATATGATATCATTAAAACAAATATAAAATTAAAGCATGACTTATTATTGAATACATTCTTAAAACAAATCAATATGTAACTAACATTTGGCAAGATTCATGTAGGGTCTTTTAGTTCACGAGTATGCTTACCACAAGCAGTGTATAGGTATGTCTGCATAGCCCTATATCATCAAAATCATAAAGGTTACTTATTTTATACAAATTCCATAAATTTTGCACATGAAAAGTAATTAATAATGCAAGAAAACTTACGAGTTCAAGGACTTCTTCAATTCACTAGTTGGCTTACTGAGGTGGAGGGAGCATAAGAGGATGACAGAATAACTCTTCTTGCACAAAATAGCCAATTGCCAATGATCACTGAAAAAAGGGAAGACTTTTAAGCAACTATAAAACATTATGTATATTATGAAATATAAATTTGTTTCTTACCCATACAAATATGGAGCAAAGAAACACTCAATTGAGGTTTCACTAAAGCCTATGCGATAAGTATGTGTGTTTGATAGTAGCAATGGTCCTTTTGTCATAGAGTTGAAGTGGGCATAGGAATCCAAATTTATTGGTTTTCCCAGAGTCAACCAACCTATGATTCATGTACCTACAATAATGCAAGCACACAAATCAAAGTTTAACGGCGTAATTTGTAAAATATTAACTTCCAATTTGAGAAGATACTTACATTAAAAAGAGTTGGACAATCAAAATCGTAAGTTGTTGTAGAGGAGCTACCAGGGACATTAAATCATCCCTTTCAATATAGCATTGCGCCCCTGACTTGCCAACAGCTGACTCAGTAGGCCAATTTCTTGTTCGAAAGGACGTATCATATGCCATCAGAATCACTTACTGCATGACATTCAATGGAGGCCGTGAAACATCTTGAGTGGTGACAGGGATTCCTCAGCTCGATCAGAAACAAGGTTCTTTGGCCACAAGATGAAAGAGTTGAGGACATCGCCCACAACCTTGAAGTCATCAACAGGGATAGGGAGAGGTGTATTTGCAACGATTACCTCTTCAACTGCCACTCTGACTTGATCATCCTTTATTTCTTGGTGGTGGACAGTTGATCTCAAGTTGTGCACGCTCCCCCATGCAACTATTCGTCTCAGAGGATCCTCCACAAACAAGTCACAAGGATCACCAATTTCTTTTCCAGGACCCTCTGATGACTGACCAATACAACTCCTTTTAGTGCTCTGTTTAGGGTTTTGGGAATGAGCTTAGGGAGCACTGGTATCTGCTTGTCTTTTTCTCATCATGATCATCGATTCTTCCTTCATTTTGCTGAACCTTTCTTCAAATCGTGCATCAAATGATGCTTTTGCCTCGGCCCTAGCTTCCGCCCTTATAGTGGCTGATATATGCTCCATCTCCTCCCTAGTCACCATACTACTTAAGGAACTACGTGGGGGTGCTCCAAAATAATCCCTTATGCCTACCCCTTCTCTATCTCCTTGACACGGCTGGGATGCTCACGTTTTCCTGTAGCTACGGTCAGGATGTCATTCCTCCCATCTGACCTAAACGATCCCTCGGCTTGTTATGTTTGAAGCTTCTCCTATAAGACACAGATGACAAACGTTAGTAATGAAATTTGTTTACTAAATAATTAATAACAACAAGTCAACAACAATACTTATAATTTTCTCACCAACTATATGAGATTGTTCACTCGTATAAGATCCACTCCTCTTTTAGTGACCAAACAACCACTTCTCTTCGCGACGTATAGGAGATGGTGGAGAAAGAAGAACAGAAGGATCGGATTAAGATGCTTCTTTCAATCTCTTCCATTTAGCTGCCAACAAGTCTTTTTCGGCCTTTGCATAACCACCACGAGACATTGTATGGGGGCAATAATTCTTTCTACCACTCTCTTGGGCCTTTTACCTTTTTTCTTGCAAATAAGAAATCAAAATTAAGGTACAATCAATAAATACAATTCACAATTCATAAGTAAATCAAATGTAAAATAAGTCAACTCACCAATGCTTCTGGAGTAGTCCGAAGCCGTCTAAATTCTTGCCAAGTGTGTTCGTCAATATAAGAATACTGGTCGCACAGATTAGGACGAGGCTGACGTTCTTCCACCTCGATATGCATGTAATTGTTGGCTAGACTTGTCTTAAACTTCCTCCAGCGTTCATCACAATACGTCATTGTCTTGTTATACAGGGCTTCATTTTCAGGAATGTCGTAAGTGAGCTGGATAGTTTCCCAAATATGTCGCTTCACATTTTTATCCACATTTCTCCACTACTCTATCAAGATGCTAGGCTTGTTGTGTGCTAGGAGGCCGACAAAACTCCTATACCATGGGCATTAGGCCCGATTGGTTTCTAATATCTATCAAACTCAATCGGAATCTTTTCATCGGTATTTCGATTGAGAGGAATGTCTCTCAATCAGGTGGCTCTCCTACCCCTTCGTCTAGGCCAGTTATGTGGCTCACTGTGTTCCTGGCTCGGAGCATTGCCAGGCTCGCTTTGATTAACATTAGTTGGATTCGGAGTACCCTCACTAGGATGACTCATTATCCTCACTTTAAGGACACTATTTAAGGATAGCTAGTGATGGTTTAAGGAAATTTTGCTACACGGTGTTTATTGCTATAACACGGTACTATCTACAAAGGCATCGTTCAAAAGCAATTCACAATTTATGCAAACATGAACAAATAATTAATTGCAATGTACAAGTTGATAACCAATATTAAGCAATATCTGCACTATGAATCCAGAGATTTACTATATTGAACATACATGCAAAAATACAGAATTAGTATTGAAGCAAAAATACAGAGTTAGGCAATATGAACACAAGCAAGTTTTCATTCATCAAAATGTTCCTGCAAGAGTTTATATAGTATGAAGCACCATAAACACGTAGACAGTCCTAAATGCACTAGGAGGCAGACTCAGAACCCTTCTCATACACAACCAAAATAAACCCAGGTCCACAGAAGCATAAGGACATTAACCTCAGACACATGTATATAGTAAACTCTTCTAAATAATTAACGGTACCTTCAACCTTTGCTTGAGGATCCTCTTCTTCCTCTGGATTTGAACAGTCTTTGGCCACTTTACAAATCGAGTAAGGTCTCTCTTAGGAGGCAATGAATGCTTCTAAAAAGTGGGTTGACGACTTGCTGCAAGAATCGAATAAAGAAAATGGAGGCTAAGACATCTCACAATTTCAATGAAATACCCAAAAACGAAACCAATAATTTAATTGAACGCCTGGCGATTGAAACACAAACCTAACAATAAAAACGAGATTGAGAACAAAACCAATCGGAGGGAACAAACGACGATAGCCGTAGGAGAGAAGGGAAAAGGAGGAGCTGCCGCGAACCGACAGAGGGGTTTTGCTGATGTGCTTGAGTATCAGATTTCAGAATTAAAATTAGGGCCGATTTGAAATTTAGGTCATTTTTAAAACCGGTTGTAATTAAAAACCGGTCTTAAAAGTAATATTTAAGACCGGTTATTAATAAATAACCGGTCTTAAAAATATAAAAATTTTTTAAGACCGGTTATTAATAATAACCGGTCTTAAAGTTTTAATCTTTAAGACCGGTTTTTATTTACAACCGGTCTTAAAAATAATAAATATTTTATTTTTTTAATTGTCTTTAATTCAGATAATATTTTCTAGACTTGTTATATATAGAACCGGTTTAGAAAATATATTACCTATTTTTATTTTTTTTAATTGTATATATTTTAAGACCGGTTTTTATTATAACCGGTCTTAAAATTATTTTTAAAACCGGTTTTTATTATAACCGGTCTTAAAAATATTTTTAAGATTGATTTTAAAGATAACCGGTCTTAAAATTTGATCATAATTATAAAAATGCCATCGGCCATATTTTTAAGACCTTATCTGATATAACCGGTTTAAATATTTCGGTCTAAAATCCCTTTTCTGTACTAGTGAATGGTCTATATTTAATTTTATATAAAATATTATTTTTATTTTATTTATTGTAGTATTGATGAATAATTTATATCAAAATTTAGCAACGTGTATTTAGTTAATTATTTTTATTTTTTATAATTTAACATTTTAATAATAATTAAATATGAAATATTCAAATGTTAATCTCATGTTATAAACCCCTCGACGGAGGTAGTCGTATCCTAGTTTTCCATTGAAATTGGCTGACTTACTACGCTCATTACACCTAGTTTTCCTTAAAAATTGGCTCACTTACTACGCTCATTTCTTCTTTTAATTCATATATGCATGATTCTATCATTTTGTTGAAATTCTCTCACATTGAAATCAGGAAGCAAGAATGGCAAAAATTGTGAGGCCCATTATCCTGCAACTGCGATACCTGGTATCCTATAAAGACATTTTGAACGAATTGGATCGAGAAGTCGAAAAGCTGAAGAGGTTACGAGAGAGTATAATCCATGAGGACGAAGCAGGAATAAGAGACGGAGAAGCGATTGATGATGAAGCAGTGAGATGGAAGAACGAAGTTGATGAGATTTTACGAGACGCAGATCAGCTCAAAGCTTCACGCAATGCTAATGCAGTGTGCTTACCTAATTTGAAGTCACGACATCAACTTGGTCGAAAAGCAAGGAGATTGACAGCTCACCTCCATGACCTTGCTGCAGTCAAATTCGAAAGACATAGGGACGAGCTTGAGTCAAAGAAGTGGATGAAGGAGATAATTGTGTCGGCTCTAAAAGAACCCGACGAGATAAACAAAATAGGGATCTATGGGCTTGAAGGAGTGGGAGATCAGACCACTCTAGTTAAAACTGTAATTAAAACAGTTGAAGATGACACGTTGTTTGATGGGGTGATTATGACACGCGTATCAGAGACTTTAGACCTTGACAGAATCCAATGCGAGATTGCAGATCAGTTAGGGTTTCATTTGAAAGAGATGACAACAAGTGAAAGAGCAGGCAGTCTATATGAGATTTTAAATAATAAAGAAAAATTCATCCTCATCATATTCTATGATGTTTGGGGAAAAATTGATTTGGAGAAGTTGGGAATTCCTTTGGAAGATCATCACAAGGGTTGCAAATTATTGTTGATTTCGAAAAATCAACATAGTTTACAAGAGAATGAGATTGAAAAGAAGTTCAGTTTCAGACTTAAATTTCTAAATGATGCAGAATTGTGGAGCTTTTGTCAAGCTATGTCTGGGGCTGGCGTTAATGAGCATGATGAGAAGCAAATACTGGAACCTACAAATCATTCATCTCTGGAACGAATTTGCAATGAATTGGAAGATAAAGTGCTCCAAATATTCTTGCTTTGTGGAGTACATGGAAAATCCATTTTGGTCAGTCACTTATTTATATATATTGTTGGCCTGGAATTATTCAAGCATATAAATTCCATTGACGATGCAAGAAACGAACTTAAGAAAATCATTGGTATGCTGAAGGCGTCTTTTCCCACGCTAGTCTATGTTGATGACAGAGAGATCCAAATGAATGACCTTCTTCGGGACATAGCTAAATCAGTTGCATCTACAAATGCTCCCATTTTCACGATGGAAAGGAATGTTCCGTTGAAATATTGGCCAAGCGAGGATTTTCTTAGAAGATGTACCCAGATAATCTTGGAGGGTAACCATAATATCCAAAAGCTTCCTGAAAGGTTGGATTGCCCCATTTTAGAATTGCTACACTTAGATAGCACTGGTAATCGCACTTTGAAAATTCCAGATTCCTTTTTTATAGGAATGACAAATCTTCAAGTGTTAGATTTAATTGGCATGGTTATACAACCTCAATTACCCGCATCTCTTGTTTCCCTGACAAAACTTAAAACACTATGTTTCAATGCATGTTCTTTGGGATATATGTCCGGAATAGGAGGCTTGAGAAATCTAGAAATCCTTAGCTTCTGTCATTCATCCGTGACAGACTTCCCAATTGAAATAGGGCATTTAGCTCATCTAAGAATGTTGGATTTGATGAGTGCTTCTGAAATTGAGGCATTCATTCTACCAAACATTTTGTCCAACTTGACCGAACTCGAGGAATTGTATATGGGAAATCTCTATATCTTGGATGAGCCATTCCATGAGCAACTGATCATTGATTCTCTTAAAAAACTTTCAGCCATCAAGGCCAAAAGTTGTGGCCAATTAAAATGCCTCTTCTTAGTTTCCAAGATTATGAAGCTTTCCCAGCTTGTTGATATTGAAGTTTCTGAATGCGGCTCCATGAAGAATATTGTGCTTCTGGATAGTGGATTAACAATTGATAAGATTGAGTCGATTCCAGTGCGCTCCCTGACTTTGCAACATTTACCAGAATTAAATGGTTTTTGTTATGATGGCTCTGAATTTCAATTCCTTGATATCCCAACATTGTTTCCAAATAAAGAGGTATATATATGTTCGTTTTCCTCGTTTATTTTCTTTCGATCAATCTTTTCGTCTGTCTTATTCTTATATTTCATGTCTTTTGTTATTTTGAAATTTATATGACGTGTATACGAATTCACCAGGGCGAAGAGTAACTTTGTTTATTATATACTTGAAATCCTCTCGCTCTCTCCCCCTCCTGTTCTTTGTTATCATTTCCCCGGAGGAAAAAGATAGGAAATCTGTAAATTTTCTCTTCAGGCTTGTTTGATATGAGAGAAGGGAAAGAAAAGTGAGCGGACTGAAAAATTTTCATGGTTGGATTTAAAAAAATGAGAGAAGTAGGGCTAAAAGTTTTTAATTAATTTTTTTTACTCTTTTATCTTACTTATTATTTTTATTAAAATCTTATAACCCCACTCCTCCAATGTTTGTAAATTAAAGTCATGAAAATTTTTCCTCCTTTCCCCTTCACTCATGATCCCTTGTACCAAACAAGCCCAGAGTAGTTTCTTCAAACTTATCTTTTGATATATACGCAGTAAATATTAATATTCGAAGTAAATAAACTGCATGCACAATAATAGTAAAATTGTCTGACATGGCCTGATTGATGGCTGCAGGTTCTTTTCCGTCCCTTGAAGCATTTGAAGCTGATCGGTATATCTAGAATAATGCTTTTGGTTATTACGGCTCTTTCTAACGGTATGGTACATCTGCAAAATTTGGAAACATTGGAAATTGTGGGCTGCAATGATCTCCAATATTTGTTCGTCATTAAAGGCCTTAACATGTATGAAAATTATGGTGGATTATTACCTGATTTGCGTCAATTTCGCTTGCGCAACCTGGTTAAATTGAGAAGCATAGTAGGTCTCAACCATCCTAGGGGTACATTGAGTTTTAAAATGTTGAAAGATCTAATAGTTTGTGGCTGTGAAAAACTGAGATATGTTCTTCCTCTTTACGTCCTCCAGCATCTGCACCAACTTGAAAATATTGTTATAAATGACTGCAAGATGTTGGAACGGGTTTTTGGAGATGAAGAAGAAGACACACAAATGACGAAGTCAAATGAAAGTAAAGCAGCTAAAAATACTGTTGAGTTGCCTCGGGTGAATAGTCTAATTCTTGAGGAGTTACCTAAATTTACTGGTTGCTGCCAGGATGGTTGTCTATTCAGATGGCTTTCGTTGAAGAAGATAAGACTTGTTGAGTGTCCTATGATTAAGAAGTTGTCGTTGGGAATGATAGACAGGCCTCTGTTGACATCTGTGGAGGTGATTGAGTGCAATACATGGGCAAATAATGAAGATACAGAGATCAACATTATACATCTCTTCCACTTGACGGTACGTAATCTCCCCCATATATATGTGTATGTGTGTATATATTCTCAGTTGCAGTCCATTACGTATAGAACCATCGGAATTTATGGATGACTTTTTCAGTAACGGGACCAACAGGTTAATTAATCAAATTATTGGATTTTTCTTAAAAAATATCTTTGTTCTACATATCTTTTCATTCATTATTGGATTGAACATAATTTTGATCTTACAAATTGTCCATGTTAATTGTAATATTTTCTTGTATATTAGTATGGGCTTGGGCTTGAGGATTTGTTTATGTATGGACAGGATATTTTTCTATCGATATTTTTCAGGAATTATTATTTCAACTTTTTCTCCTTGACTTGTTATTTGTAGGATGAACTTTCCAGATTAGAAAAATTAAAGATCAAAGACTCAGAGGAATTGAGGAAATATATGGAAATGGAACTTCAGCCTTCATCTTTCAGAAGACTGAAAAGTCTAGAGGCCTTGCAGTGTGATCAAGAGTTAACCAAATTTTTGTTCATTATTTTGCTCGGCCGATCACATGAGCTTGAGGAGCTAACAATAGAAAACTGCAAACTGCTAGAACAGATTTTCAAGCTTGAAGACTTGGCTTCTGATAGACAAGTAACTCAAATATTCCCCAAGTTACGAACAATGAGATTGAATGGTCTGCCTAAGTTGAATTACATATGCAACAATGATCCAATAATTTTGGGGACTGTCAAACTTGATAATCTAGATAAGTTAGAAATCATCGATTGCAACTTCCTCAAGGGTCCATTTCCGACTACTTTACTGGAAAAACTTGGCACACTGACAATAGAATCATGTGAGATGATAGAACAAGTCGTTGAGGAGAATGCGAAAATGCAGGGGAGATTGTTCTGTAATTTAAATGATCTTCAGCTTTTAAGCCTCCCAAAGCTGACCAAATTCAACTCAGGCCATTGCAATCTAACTATTCCTAATCTGCGGAGTTTGAAAATAGAAAAATGTCCCGAATTGAATGCATTTACTACCGGATTCTTAAGCAACCAGACAACCAATGAAGGGACATCTTATGATGTGCCGAGGGATGAAAAGATGGTACGTATGTTATATCTTAACCTGCTTAGATTTTAACTTTCATTCTCTTAATTTTATCATGAATCTTGTTTTGTCCTTTGAGTATGAAGTGTAAAGAATTGTAAAGTATGCACACAAATTAATGTGAAACTCAGTGCTCCGTATGTAATAGTGATGGTGATAGGCCTTATTTGGGGGAAAAAATATAAGTTAATGAAGTGAATATTTCAATTCATTTATGAAGCTTTTTTCTGCAGGACGCGTGCTTGAAATTACAGACATTGAAGCTGGTGCGCAACAAAACTTTTGAGGAGATATGGCAGGGCAGGGTTTCTGATACTAATATAACAGATTGCGAGCTAAAAGAGGTAGAAGTGGATTCCTTCAACAAACTGAGATATATATTTCCCTCAAGTATGCTGCCAAAATTGTCGGAGAAGTTGGTGACTCTCGTTGTGAGGAATTGTAGTTTACTGAGTGATGTGTTTCGACTGACGAGTGAGAATCATTCAATCAAGGCCTTTCAAAACCTGAAGATTGTAAGGTTAAAAGGCTGTGATTCTCTTCAACGCCTATTATTACCCTGCAACTATCCTAGCTTGACAGAAATTGATATTTCAGACTGTCAAAATTTGGAAGATATTTTCATTGACTTGAAAATAAATGCCGAGGAGAAATGTTTCCCTAATTTGGAATCCATCATTCTAGAAAATCTACCCAGGCTATCAAGCTTCTCCTTGGAGGCATTTGAATTCCCAAAACTCAATAAAGTGAGAATAGTTAACTGTTCTGCGATCAAAACATTTTCAAGGAATGTTTCAGTTAAAGCTAACAATTTCATGGATAAGGTAACTGTATTTATTATATATTTCCTATTATATCTTCATCTTTGTGCCAATTACTAATCACATGACCATCTATCTAATGCCGTAGGATTCACCATTTGGGCATGGCAAAACGATATTACTCCCTCAATTACAAGTACTGGAATTGAGTGATTTACCCAAGATGCAACTATGGAATCAGGAACCTCAGATTCCGGTGTTCGAAAAGCTGACATCACTTAAAATCATTGGTTGTGGAAGCATCGAGTACTTATTCTCCATTTCAGTGGCTCAACACCTCTCCTCTCTGAAATCTCTAACATTATATAAATGTGAACATATGGTTCAAGTTCTTCAAGGCGGGGAAGGAAATAGTATAAGAGTGTTCCAGAAGCTGGAGACACTTGTACTCAAACATCTGCGAAGACTCTCCAGTTTTTGTAAAGACAAAGACGTAGATTTTGGCGAATTCCCAGTGTTAAGGATGGTTAGAGTGGAGGACATTCCAAACATGAACACATTTGTGGAGAAGCCTCTCAAAACTCCAAAACTGAAACAAGTTCATGTGATATTTATTGGAAAGTGCTGGCAGGGAGACTTGAACGAGACCATAAAATACTTGCAGCGAAACCATGGTACGTACCTATGAGCACTACTATCTCAACTACGGACTCTAAAACTCATTCTTATTGACTATCTCTCCACCTATTTGTAAGAAATAAATGATTATCATATGTCTCTAGAACTCGTATTCTTGTTTACCATCTCTGCACCTAATTATAAGAAACAAATGATTATCATGTTTTTTATGAATAGATCCGAATGTGGTAATTTAATTAAATTATCATGGAGAGTGAGTGTATGTCATATATGCCATGAGTAGTATGCGGGAAGTATTTTTTTTTTCATTTCTTGTTTGTTTGGTATATGGGGTTGATTTTAGAAAAATTGGAAGTCAAGGCTTGGGAATCTGACCAGAGCAGCACGATACATCATATAGATACTGGTGAAAGTTCAAGTTCGTTTCAGGTACTCCTCTCCCTGACTTTTATCACATGGACATGGGGCATTTTTTAAAAATAGTTAAAATTGTAAGGGCTGAGATACAATTAATCAAAATTTAAGAATTGAGTTATAAATAAATCAAAATTATAAGGATTGAATTATATCAAATCAAATTATAAAGACTATATATTACAACTTGATCAAAACTATACTTCCAAATGATTAATTTTTCCATGAGATATTAACCATTTTTATAATATATAAAAATAATTTTATATATTTTAATGACTGCTGTTGACCGCGGACCGACCCGGTCAGAATTGAACTATTGTCTCCACTGATTGCTGCGATATTATGATAGACAGAGGAGGGAGGGAGAGAGAGCGAAGATTCAAGAATCCGTACAAATCTGAAGGAAATCGGCACTAAATCTGGAGGTAAAATTTGTTCCTTTTTTTTTATTCATGTTATGCTTGGGATCCCATTAGAATAGATATTTGCTTCGGCTTCATTCAATTATATATATATTTTAGAGAGAGAAATCATGGAAGAAAATCAAAACTCGACGACGCCACCTTCACTATCAGTGGCCACTCGACAAACCTTAATCAGCTTGGACGACGCTGACGCACCCATTGATAACATTTCCCGGAAAAAATACTACAATCAGCTTTGTACTTGCGGCATCTTTTACGACAGCAAAACTAAGGCAAGTCCCTCCCTATAGCATCTTTTTCCCTAGTTTCATAATTTTTTTTCCTTTTTTGAAACTCGTAAGTAACTTGTTAAACTCGATCAGTCTTGTGGAATAGAAATTATATAATTGTTGTTGCGCAGAAAGTCGGGGTGAACAAGAGGTTGGCCCGCAACGGGTTCATGATCTATGCCAAGTCGTTGACAATCACCTGGGGTGAAGACCCTCGTTATTGGGAATGGGAAAAGCTCGAAGAAAGGTAATTAAACACCCACCTAACACTTTTAAAATTAATAAAAACCTCTATTTAAAACAAAAAAAATAGTTAAATTATATACATCCTCCTCAAATATTGTTAAAATTACATGGGAAAACAAGAAATAAAACAAAACACAAAAATTAGGGGGAACCTAGCAGGAACTGGTTTCCTGCTCAGCACTGAGCTAATCAGATCTGAACTATATTTTTAATTTCTAAAAGTCTATATTTTTTTTAAAAAAATACTTGATTTGGAATAAAATTTTAAATCAAGGTAATGTCTTAACTATTATTTATTAAAACAAATTATTTAAAACTATTATTTTTAAAAAAACCTCAAATCTAGATCATCCAAATCTAAATGATCCAGGTCTTATTAGCTCTTTTACTAAGCAAAGTGCTTTGTGAAATTGGTTCAAGTAGTACCATCCAACCTAGCTAACTTGTCAATGGCCATAGCAGAAACCAATGAACTTGAGCAAGTTTTATACACCAATCCCCCTGAATCATGTTCCTTAGCGCACCAGCCAATAATATGCCATCACGGTTATGAACCAATCCCTGTCACAACCTCTTTATGTAGGCTTGGTTCTGATGTTTTGTGTTGTCTAATGCTGAGACTTAACTCCATGTTTCTTTAATTTCCTGGCTCCTAGATGAAAGGTTTGTTCTTCGCTCTATCAAGATGTAAAGGCACCTTTAATTAATTATTTTCCAAGATCCGCTGTTCTTGAGAATTGCATAGCTTCCCTCAATTGAGAAGCTGTATTGTGATTCTCATTGTTACAGAAAAATACTGCAAGGCATGTTTTGATCAACTTAGATTGGTCGATCAATGGCGGTCTCAAAAGAAAAAAAAAGATCATCTACAAAAAATTGTAGTCTAATAGTCTTCCAATTTTTCCTTCGCAACTTTACTCTGAATTAAATGAGCAGACTTTTTAAATGCAGGTCACAAAAATATTAGGGGAGATGGACTCTCCTTGTCTCATTCCTCTCTAGTTGGAAGAAAGTCCTTAGTCTTGCCCTCATTTCAAAGAATTTGCATCCTAGGGAAAGAGATGAGTTGTTTTATCGCATTTGTTAAATTAATTAAGTTCCTTTGTACAAGCACTAACAAAATCCATTGAAGTCTATCATAGGTCTTCTCTAGATTAATCTTAATATTCATGAAGGATTTCTTTCCGTTCTTGTTTCTCATCAAGTGTACCATCCCATTTCCTTAGCTTTAATAATTATACTCCCTTCAGTCTTTAATATAAGGTATATTTATATAATTTGATTAGATTAAGGAAGTTAGTTAAGCTAGTTAATATAATATGTATTTTCTAGAACACCCTAGTCATTTTCCTTAATTCCAATCTTCCCTTTACTTCTTTATTATTGTTGAGGGAGCATCAACTGGGGTAAATTAGAAAAAGATTAACAAATATATATGAAAACTATATCTTATATTTAGGACGAATATCAACTCCTCAAATATATCTTATATTAAAGACCGGAGGGAGTATTTTCATATTAATCTGTGCGTACATGTTTTTTAATGTATAGGTTTGTGTATATATAAATATGCGCAACTTTTTTTTAGAGGAAGAAAGAAAGATCCACGTAATTTATGCTTATTTTGAGGGATGTTTGGTTAATTACATTGAGCCTTAGACATGAACATAAAGTTTGTATGGTTTACTATTTATTTCAAGTTGCCAACAAAATTCAAGAAAAAATTGTGTAACTTGGCTTTCAGTTTTATGTAACTTGCACACTTTGATGCAGGGGGACGTGGATAGAGGTAGCTGAACTGAAAGCAGTGTGTTGGTTAGAAGTGCGTGGGAAGCTACACACAAAGTATCTATCACCAGGAGTCATGTATGGAGTCTCCTTCCATGTGATGCTGAAAAGCACAGAATATTACAGTTGGAGTGTGAAAGTTAGGCTGAAGCTGGCAGGAATGAAGTATCATCAAGAGCACGAGATGGAATTAAGGGAAATGCAGACAGAGACGTGGATGGAGATCCCAGTAGGGCAGTTTGTAGCTCCAGCTCATGATGTTGAAGCTGGAGAAATGGAATTCGACTTGTGGAACTACTATGATCCGTATTGGAAAAGTGGGCTTATCGTCAAAGGAGTCTCCGTCAAACCTCTCTGATGGCAATAATAATGGAGAACTGAAGGAGGTCATATTTAAGATAAACCTTAATGTCTCATAAGCATTCCCGCGAACCGGACTAGTCAATTGTTAGTAGCATCGGATACTGATGGATTAATCCAAAAAAAAAAAAAAAAATCTAATGAGCATTTCACTCTCTCAACTTGCTCCATCATTATCGTACACATGATTGAAGTTGTTTGAATTACGTTATCAGGCCAGCGCACAAACCATTCCTGGTTATGACTGCTCTAGCAACTAGCCACTAGTTATCCTGAAAGGTGTGGGGATGGAGAAAATAAACATGAATGCCAATTGATACTGAAGTTTAGACATATGCATGGATCTTTCTATTTAACGTGATTTGTATCAAAATTCATCTGTTTGAATTTTATCATTTATTTTTTCATTATAATGTACATCCGAACCATCTAAATCTTGATCTAAATGGTTGGGAAATGAAGAGGGGAAGAAAATAGGAAGGGTCTTTGTTCTGTACGGAACTAGCTTCCTAACGTAATGTTCGTGATGCTACCTACTTTTGAGCTCCCTTGCGTAGCGTTTATTCAAACCTATTCGTTGACAATTGTATCCATTATCCTTTACATGCTTAAATCATACTATCTTTTGTTTTTTAATATAAGATCTAATTTATAATTTAAAATTATTTAAACTATATCTTATATTAAGAATTAGAATCAATTTATTTAACATTAGCAAAAACGAATTTGTTGTTTTTTCACTAATAAAGGATCACCAACATTTCACCTAAAGTTAGCCTAAATGACAGGGTTGAGGTGGGAAGTGGGTATAAACTCTCCAAAGCATAAATTAAAAAACAACTCTCATTTCCAAATATTACAATGTATTATCACTTCTCTCTGGCTGTTAAATTGGGAGATCAAGCCATTTCATGAGTGATAAAGTTTAGATATTTAAAATCAATTATATACACAAATAGATGATGAAATTGATGGAGGTGTTAATTATAGAATTCAAGTTAGGTGGTATAAATGAAGGAAAGCTACCAAAGTTATTTGTAATAAGAAAGTACCTAATCAGGTAAAAAGGAAGTTTTATCACACTGCTATAAGACTAACAATGATATATGATAGTGAATGTTGACTTTAAAGGAACAACGTAAACATAAAGTGGGGTAGTCGATGTGAGGATGCTAAGATTGATGTGTGGTCATATAAAAAAAGATAAGATTTGTAGTAGTCATATACACGAATGAGTTGAAGTGGCATCTATTGAGGAAAAAAAATGATAAAAATTCGTTTGAGGTGATTTGAACATATTTAAAGAAGGTCATTGAATGCGCTAGAGAGGAAGGTTGATCAAACAGTATGTATTCCTCTAAAAAAAAGTAGAGGGGAAGACCGAAGTAAACCCTGAATGAAGTTATGGAGCGGAATCTTTTGGTTAATAATATATCCAAATATTTGATTTTTGATAAAGTAAAATGACGTAGTGCAATTCATGTAATCGAACCCACCTACTACAGTAAGCTAGGCTTTCGTCATTGTGTCGTCGTTTGTTATTATGAATATCATATCATTATGATAAGATATTTACAACTTATTAAGTACTTAATTTAGGATTCAGTAATTTCAATTTTTTTTTGGTTTTTTGGTCATGTTCTCAATTAGGAAAATGACAAATATATTTGAAAATTAATAATTAATTATAATAATAAAATAAGTGGGCATCATGTCAATTGTCACATGTCTTTGATAGTACTAGTAGTGATGATCTAATTACAAAGTCAAAAGTATTAGATCGGTAGGTCTGATATTTTTTTAATGTTTTGAAATTTAAACCACACTTCCTACACTCGAAAATCAATTTGGTTGTTAAAGGTCAAGACTCATACGATATTTAACAATTTTTAGTTAATATAAATATTATTTATTGACTAAAATATCTTCATAAAATTGTTCATTTAATTAATACGTGGTGTTGTTAACAGAGGAAAGAAAATAAAATGTACAGTAGTCTCGTGTATTTACTCTCTGTTCACCTCGTTTACCGTTTTCATTTTCTTAGCCATGGGTCTAAGGGTTTGTTTGGATTGAGGGAGCCCACCCCTCCCCTCAATTGGTAGTGCAAAAAATATAGGAGGGGAATAGAAATTTTTTAAAATTTTCTTTTCTCTCTCCTCAAAACCCTCCCCCTCTAAATTGGAGAGATTTGAAGGGAACGAGTAATATTTTATCATGTCCTGAACATTATATCCATTCTTATTTTTAATATTTTCAAACTACTCATTTCATCACCTCACTCTCTACAACGGCCTTGCCTCTCCTCCGTCTTCCACCATGAGTCCATCATTGCTTCTCTAGTTCAGGCGAGTGGGAGCTCTTCTCCTTCGCTGCATCTTCTCCTTCTTCTTCTCTTTCTCCATCTCCGGCCGTTGATACTCCTACTCAGATGTGTACCTCCATCTTGCCGCCGTCTTCATCTTCACTATTTCCCCTTCTTCTCCAACCTGCATTCATCTTCTAGTTTACAGCAATGGATATTCTTCAGTGGCACGATGCCACCGTCTCGATTCTTGAAGCCATTGATTTCTGGTTGCCTCTTGCCCATTCTTGATTCTCCGTTGCATCTTGGTCATTTAAAAAAAAAATAATTAAATGTTGGACTTTTTCTTGCAGGGTTGTTGAACCCGGACCGGACTGGCCGGTTAGGCCTGGAAACCGGCGAACTGGCCAGTAAACCGGTTCGGTCCGGGTTCGTATTTTTAAATTTTTTTTTTTAATTTTTCCTTTAGAATTTCATACTATAAGTTTAAAATTTTTAATTTCTCACCGGTTTGGCCCCGGTCTGACCCACTAACCCTTAACCCAGTACCCCGACCGGTTCAATTCCCTGTCTGAGTTTTAATACCTTGGTTTCTTGATTGCTTTTTTTTTTCCCTTCGTTAATATTGTTAGATATATATATATATATATATATTTAATTCTAATAATAATATAATTATAATTTTATAAATTAAATATCATTTATAATTATATTTTACCAAGTATAAATTAAAAAAAAAAGTTAAATAAAATAAGGATAAAGTTGTCCATATAAAAATATTTTCTCTCCCCTCCCCTCCTAAACCAAATAAGGTAATATTAAAATTTCTCCCTTCCTCTCCCTTCTTATTAATCTAAACGAGGTAATATTAAAATCTCTCCCCTCCCCTACGTTGAACCAAACAGACCCTAAAGCTCTTGGTGAGGGGAAGGCCACATTTTGAGAGTCAATTTTACAATCAGGTCTTTAATTTAAACTAGAAAAAAATGAATGGTAACTAGAGTTTTCTTATTTTATTTTTTAATTCTTTCACGTTATTTAGATGAATATATTTTCAAGTTTCTTTTGTTTAATTTTTCTCTGAGGTGCCACGATTGTTACTTATCATGGTGCTGCTTAATGCAACCCCCCCCCCCCCAAAAGCTACAATTTGGGAACGCATCATTTTGAGAGGTGAAAATCTACAATAGGTGTGGGCATTTTATTTTTAAGTTAAGGTTTAACATCATTCATAGAATATTATTAATAAACTTCCACATTCGTTAATCGCATTTCGGAAAAAAATTATTAACTTAATTGGTTTCTAAAAGTTGGAAACATATATAACATAAGTTGGGGCACCGAATGAAAAGTGCAAGCAGAACCATGACCACTTTAGACGAGAAATCCATTGAATAAAATTGCTGTCTTGTTGCAACTTTTGTAATATATATATATGCATTCATCTTTTTATAACCTAATTTGTATTGCAATCCATGTTGTCAAAAACCATTTACATCACTACCAATGTCACAATCAAATATATGAAAGATCCCAAAAGCCATTAGAAGGGAAATTTACAGAAATATTTTGATTTGAATTGAAATCAACCAAGTCTCATCTACTAGAAATTGAAGGTAGAAGTCATTGGATAAGGAAGTGGGCAATAATGTGCAAAATTGGCTACATGTAGCAAGGGGCACGATCACTCCCTTATTGCATTTTCGTTTTGAATTTTGCCTTTGTAACAAACCTCCTCCCTATAGCCTAGCTAGTTTCCAATTCTTTTAATAATCCAATTTTCTAGTGGAGTCGGGAATTGCAGTAATTCTTGAAATCCCACGGAGGCTGAGATACTTGAGATGTTTGTGGATAGATCTTCAAACCTATTAGGTGATAGAAAAGAGGTGATTGAGCTCTACTATGTTGTGTGCTTTTTCTAGTTTTCTTGTTATTTTATGAACTTTTGTTGGTTTGTTTTTCTTTGTTTTATGTTCATGTTGTCCCTCTCTCTAGTTCTCTAGTCAGTAATTTAATTTGTTTCTGCCAAAAAAAGGGATGAATGTTTGCATAACTAGGTGGTTGTAATCAAAGATGAAATCACTAACGTCTTGAGTGATGAAGATGATGGTGCTCAAAAGATGAAGAGAGAGGCCATGGGAGAAGGTGGAGAGAAGGGGAGGCGTCGAGGAAGTGATTAGGATAAAAGATGATAAGGTGATGAGGTTGGTGAGTGTCATGTAAGACTAATAGACTATTATGTGTATCATTTAGTCGTACTAGAGTCAACATTGCTTAATGGGTGGGGTACTTGGTGCTCCTAAGTAAACAAAATTTATGGGACAAATTTGCACTTTAATTCTTCATTAATTCAAAGAAAAATTCATTGAGACAACAAAGCTATTTATGAAAAATGCTATTTTAAAAATAAATGGTGCTTATAAGTTGATAGTTTTGTTTTGTTGGAAGTTGGAACCTTTAAATTTTATGATCAGCACAGCATCATATTTCCAGATTAATGAAGCCGATTTTCTTTTAAGAAATGTAATTTGAAACAGCAAGCCCGCTCTAATTTGCTACTTTTACCCTTTTAGGTTTTGTTTTTTGGTTCAATGCTTTTAGTTTTTAAAAATTATAATAAATGAAATACCCAGATTATATATTTCAAGGGCCGGGCCCAAGAAATTTCAACAAGAGCTTCTTTCGCCTGGCCCAGAACCCGAAATATTTCAAAAAACCCTAATAAGGGCCGCTCTCATTTTCAGTTCCCTCCTTGATCCCCATCCCGCCAATCGGCGCCTCCTTTCAATATTTCTCCCTGACCCCTTCTAACGTCTCTTTTGTTTTATTTTTTTATATGATCCTTCTAACGTCTCATCTTCCTTCATCCTGTAATCTGGCGAGAAGCAAAAGAAATCGACCAGTCTTTTTGTCGAATTGTCTCTCAATTTTCCTCCCAAAATTGGCATCTCTGAAACTTCCGCCACCGAATCTCCCTTCCGATAACCCTGCTTGCCTCAATTTTAGCCACCCTCTATCCGGCACACCCCATTCCGGAACCTCCTTCAATATTTTCTGGCCGTCGGCTTTCACAATTTGAAGACTGAATTGCAGAATAAAGGTTGGTTCCTCTGGAGAGGACCTCACGAGGCTCAGTCGCGTTGAAATTTCCAGAACGACCAACAAGTCTCTAAGAAAGTGCTCCAAGGTATGCTCTATTGCTCTTTAACACTTCTGTTCAACCAGTCTGTTGTTATCTGGTTGTTAAAGTAAATGAATCCTGCTCCTACTTCTTCTCGCCTCTATACAGTCCCTGAAATCTGGAATTGGACCGACTTCTTTTTTTGTCTCGCCTTCAATTTGCTTTTCTTCTCGAGTTTTCCTTTTTGTCTCTCTTCGGTGGATATGTTATTAGCTTGTCCATGTTCTACTTCTTTAATCAATACACCTTGAAGTAGTGTTTTGAAATCTATAATGGGTAAGAATTGGTTATCAAGGTTCATGTTAGCTTTCTCCGGTCTGTATTTGCTATTTCTCGAAACAGATTTTTGTTCTTGCTTATTGTGATTTTCTTTTTGTTTTTAGTTGTATACATTATTTTTGTCCAAAAAAAATTGTACACATCCTTTTTCTGGACGGTGTTCTTGTTTTTTTAATTATTGTTTGAAAAGTATTCATTTCAACATCCGTTATCTTTTGTTGTTTTAAATTTGATTTGGTGATTGATGATTTGAAACAAATTTCTTTTAATGTTTTTTTTTTTAAATTTTGTTTGAAAAATATTCTTTTACTTATTTCTTTTGTTTCGACACAAATTTGCAATTGTTGGCCAAAAAAAAAATTGCAATTTTAAATTTTAAACTGTTTTAGATTTGATTTGAAATTCGATTATCTTATTATTATTTTTTGAAACAATGCTATTTTAAGATAAATTATATTGGTTGTTTTAAATTTTTGGATGATTTGAAAATCAAATTTTATTAGTTGACTAATATTTTAATTTGATTTGAAATCTTTTTATTTTGGTTCTTCTAAATTTTAGTTGAATAATCTCCTATTTCAAAATTCATTATCTTTCTGTTTTAAATTTGACAATTAACAATTGATTCTTTTAAAAACTATTTATTTGAATTAATTACTTTTTTTTTAAAGTTTTATTTGACAAATGTTCTATTTTAACATCCTTTATCTTATTGTTAATTTTGATGATTCGTAATTCTATGTTGTTTTAAATTTTATTTGAAACTATTCTTATTATTTTAAGTTTTTGTTGAAAACTGGCTTTTTAAGATCAATTATCATATTGTTTTAAATTTTGATAATGTGAAAATCAATATTTTTTTATTTTAAATTAGAAACCTAAGATTTTAAATTTACTGATTCAATTTGATTGGGATAAACTTGATTTTAAAACCACTATCTTATTATTGTAGGTTTTATTTCAACCATATTGATTTATTTAAACTTGTTTTTTATTGATGATTTGATAATTATTATTTAGGAGTTAACTACATTTTATGTTTGATTTGAAATGAGTTTACCTTTTTAAATTGATTTAAGTTTGATTTGAAAAATCTGCTCATCTTTAATTTTAAGTTTTATTTGGAAAATCTTCTCTGTTTTAACATCCTTTATCTTATTGTTTTACATTTGATGATTGGGAAAATCTCTTAAAAATACCACCGAAATAGGGAATTTCTGATTCAGTGTTGCGAAATTCCAAAATTCTGATTCAGTACTGTGTTAGTACGGATGAACAGTGCGCGGGTGTGAAAAGACGATTTTGCCCTTCAGCCCTTCATCTCGCCACTTCAAAATAACAACACGAGACTCTTAATTAACAACTCCGGGATCTTGATTAACAACTTCACTTTAGTCTTTCACATATTCGTATCTCAAAAATATAGTATTGTTAATAAAGAAAGAGGTGTTGTTATTGGTTTTGAAACTTAAATTACGAAGTTTTGAAACAAGAAATGAGAGTTGTTAATGTAGAATATGGTCTTGTTAATAATAAGACCGGTGTTGTTATTGTGAAAGTAAAAAGAAGAAACTGGAGTTGTTAATCAAGAAGTCAGAGTTATTAATTAAGAGTCTTGTGTTGTTATTCTGAAGTGGCGAGATGGAGGGCTAAAGGGCAAAATCGTCCTTTCGCACCCGTGTAATGTTCATCCGTACTGACATAATACTGAATCGGAATTTTAGAATTTTGCAGCATTGAATCGGCATTTTCCTATTTCGGCGGTATTTTTCGGGAATTTTCCCTTGATGATTTGTACCTAACGTTTTAAATTTACTGTTTCAATTTGATTGAGATCAAACTTGCAATTTTTTATTTGTTTAAACTTTATTTAAAAACTGCTATCTTATTATTTCAGATTTTATTTCAACCTTATTGATTCATTTAAACTTTTTTTTTGATTTATAATTTGAAAATTATTATTTAGAAGTTAACTAATATTTTATGTTGATTTGAAATAAATTTGCAACTTTAAATTGATTTAAGTTTAATTTGGAAAACTGCACATCTATATCTTTAAGTTTTACTCAAAAAATTTTCCATTTTAATCCTTTATCTTATTGATTCAATTTTTTTGGGCCAAGATCTTTTTACTTCTGTTTAAGAATGAATACTTTAATTTTGATGGGGTTATGATATGTTGTTTTACACTATTATTACTATTTTAAGTTTTTCTGGAAAAATGGCTTTTTAAGATAAATTATCATATTGTTTTAAATTTTGATGATTTGAAAATCATTATTTTTTGATTTAAAATCAGAAACCTAACCTTTTCTATTAACTGTTTCAATTTGATTGGGATCAAACTTGCAATTTTTTATTTGTTTAAACTTGATTTTAAAACCTCTATCTTATTATTTTAGATTTTATTTCAACCATATTGATAGATTTAACCTTTTTTTTATTGATGATTTGAAAATTAATATTTAGAAGTTAACTAATATTTTATGTTTGATTTGAAATGAATTTGCAATTCTAGACTGATTTAAGTTTGATTCGAATATTCTGCTGATTTTTATTTTAAAGTTTTATTAGAAAGATCTTGTATTTTAACATCTTTTATCTTATTGCTTTAAATTTGATGATTGATGTTTTGTAAGTGAATATTTTAATTTTGATGATTCGTAATTTTATGTTGTTTTAAATTTTATTTGAAACAATTCTTATTATTTTAAACTTTTCTTGAAAACTGTCTTTTTAAGATCAATTATCATATTGTTTTAAATATTGATGATTTGAAAATCAATATTTTTTTTGTAAAATTAGAAACCTAAGATTTTAAATTTTCTGATTCAATTTGATTGGGATAAAATTTATTTTAAAACCACTATCTTATTATTTTAGATTTTATTTCAACCATATTGGTTTATTTAAACTTGTTTTTTATCGATGATTTGAAAATTATTATTTAGGAGTTAACTATATTTTATTTTTGATTTGAAATAAATTTGCTATTTTAAATTGATTAAGTTTGATTTGAAAAATCTGCTTATCTTTAATTTTAATTTTTATTTGAAAAATCTGTGGTTTTAACATCCTTTATCTTATTGTTTTAAATTTGATGATTTGTAACGAACGTTTTAAATTTACTGTTTCAATATTTTTTGATTGTAAATAAGAAACCTAAGATTTTAAATTTACTGTTTCAATTTGATTGGGATCAAACTTGCAATTTTTTATTTGTTTAAACTTTATTTTAAAACTGCTATCTTATTATTTTAGATTTTATTTCAACGTTATTGATTGATTTAAACTTGTTTTTTATTGATGATTTGAAAATTAACATTTAGAATTGTTCAAAAAAAGAAAATTAACATTTAGAAGTTAACTAATATTTTATGTTTGATTTGAAATAAATATGCAATTTTAGGCTGATTTAAGTTTGGTTTGAAAAATGTGCTGATTTTTATTTTGAAATTTTATTCAAAAATTCTTCTATTTTAACATTCTTTATCTTGTTGCTTTAAATTTAATGATTGATGATTTTAAAAATGAATATTTTAATTTTGATGATTCGTAATTCCATGTTGTTTTAAATTTTATTTGAAACTATTCTTATTATTTTAATTTTTTTGGCCAAGATCTTATTGCTTTTATTTGAAAGTGAAAAAAAAAAATGTTTTAAATTTTATTTGAAAACTATTCTTACTATTTGAAGTTTTTCTGGAAAAATGGCTTTTTAAGATCAATTATCGTATTGTTTTAAATTTTAATGAATTCAAAATCAGTATTTTTTTATTGTAAATCAGAAACCTAAGATTTTAAATTTACTGTTTCAATTTGATTGGGATCAAACTTGCAATTTTTTATTTGTTTAAACTTGATTTTAAAACCACTATCTTACTATTTTCGATTTTATTTCAACCTTATTTATTGATTTAAACTTGTTTTTTTATTGATGATTTGAAAATTAATATTTAGAAGTTAACTAATATTTTATGTTTGATTTGAAATAAATTTGCAATTTTAGACTGATTTCTTCTGTTTCAACATCCTTTAACTTATTGTTTTAATTTTTTTTTGGCTAAAGTCTTATTGCTTCTATTTGAGAATGAATATTTTAATTTTGTTGATTGGTAATTATATGTTGTTTTAAATTTTATTTGAAAACTTTTCTTACTATTTTAAGTTTTTCTGGAAAAATGGCCTTTAAGATCAATTATCATATTGTTTGAAATTTTGATGATTTGAAAATATATGTTTTTTTTTATTTTAAATTAGAAACCTAACATTTGTTTCAATTTGATTGGGATCAAACTTGCGATTTTTTGTTTGTTTGTTTAAACTTGATTTTGAAACCACTATCTTATTATTTTAGGTTTTATTTCAACCATATTGATTGATTTAAAGTTGTTTTTTAATTGTTGATTTGAAAATTATTATTTAGAAGTTAACCATTATTTTATGTTTGATTTGAAATAAATTTGTAATTTGAATTTGATTTAAGTTTGATTTGAAAAATCTGCTCATCTTTATTTTTAAGTTTTGTTCTAAATGTTTTTCTATTTTAAAATCCTGTATCTTATTGCTTTAAATTTGTTGATCGATGATTTGAAAATGAATTTTTTAATTTTGATGATTCGTAATGTTTGAAATTTTATTTGAAAACTATTCCTATTATTATAAGTTTTTCTTTAAAAATGGCTCTTTTTAAGATCAATTGTCAGATTGTTTTAAATTTTTGATGATTTGCAAATCAATGTTTTTGTATTTTAAATAAGAAACTTAACATTTTAAATTTACTGATTCAAACTTTTTTATTTTGAATTTATTAATTGAATTTGATTGGGATCAAACTTGCAACTTTTTTTGTTTAAACTTCGTTTTAAAACCACTATCTTATTATTTTCGATTTTATTTCATACGTAAGGATGGATTTAAACTTGTTTTTTGATTGATGAGTTGAAAATTATTATTTAGAAGTTAACTAATATTTTATGCTTGATTTGAAATAAATTTCAATTTTAAATTGATTTAGATGGATTTGAAAAATCTGCTTATATTTATTTTTAAGTTTTATTCAAAAAATGTTATGTTTTAACATTGTTTGTCTTATGGTTTTAAATTTTAGGGCCAAAGTGCAATTCTTTTTTTTTGGATGGTATAGAACTCCTAAGCTGACTAACAAGTCATATCAGCCCTCAACAATCCAGCGACAAAACCTAGCACCTCGTGAAACGTCATAACTCCACCCGCACGACTAAGCGACTCCTTAGCAAGTCTGTCTGCTACTGCATTTGCCTCCCAACAGTCCGATTCCACCACCACCTTTTTCCAGTTTACATCCCAGGCTTGCTTCAGGTAGGTACCCCTTCCAATCCTAAACATAAAGCCTCCCAAAACCTGACCTTCATGATCACAGGCCACACCCCCACAACCAGCTATATCTCCATTAGAGCTACACGCATCGTCCACATTAAACTTGACCCAACCCACAAATGGGGCTTTTCAGGAGACACGCTCCACCGTCCTAAACTCCTTATGATTTAGCTAAAAATTCGCCCATCTAGCCTGTGCATGGACCTGCGCTAGAATTTGGTGGACGTCTACTGCTTTATCTTGGAAAATGCCTGCATTCCCGTTCATCCAGAGGGCTCTACACAAGATCGCAAAGAAGACTAGCCATCGAGTACCTGAAACCTCGAAGTTTTGATTAAGATTCCATTTAAACCAAGCAGACACCTCTCGGAACATAGAAAACTGTATACATTTCCATGCCGGCACAACTTCCAACCAACATTTTCGCACCGAGGTGCAATCTCAAATCTCATGCAAGCAGTCTTCACGGTCACTACAAAAGGAACACGACGGGGAGGGCTGCAAACCCATACTCATTCGCAGATTATTTGTTAATAATCTACTCCTAGCAGCCAACCATAGAAACGCTTTGCAATGCTGTGGCGTTGATAATTTCCAGATCTTGCTCCAGAGGCTTCGGTTTGGTGAGAGACGCTCATTGCATACAAGCTCAAGCAGACTTAACAGAGAAGCCACCATGCGTAGATAGGCACCATATAGGTGCATCAGCCAGGAAATGGCTTCCGTCCTTTTCCCTCAAAGAAAAGGACAGTCCTTTTTTTTTTCTGTAGGCCGTTTGATTAAGATCTTAATAGTCCAGATTTAATATATTATAAAAATATTATTATAAAAATATATTAAATCTGGACCGTTGAGATTCCAATCGGACGACCTACAGAGAAAAAAGTACCATCCTTTTCTTTGAGGGAAAAGGGCGGAAGCCAGGTCCGCATCAGCCACCCCACTCAGATTCGGAGGAGGTACTCTTTTTTTTTTTTGTTTTGGTAAATTCGGAGGAGGTACTCTTTGAATTGTGTTCAAAAACATTTTTTGGAAGAGCCACTAGCACAATAAATATTTTTGGGAGTGCAAAAGTGCCCATGAACATTAAAAAGTAGACCAATAATGCTAATTCCATTAACTTGGGATAACTGCACTACTTTTTTTGTTCATGTGGGCTAGGGGTGGAATCAGGCCAGGCCAGGCCAGGCTTGTGCCTTAACAGGCCTGGCCTGTTAAGGCACAAGACGGCCTGAGCCTGGCCTGTGGCCTGTTGCAGGCTTTTTATTAGGCCTAAGCCTGGCCTGTACACAGGCCTGGCCTGGCCTGTGGCCTGTTAAGAAGGCCTGGAATTTGTAAAAGATCCAAACAGGCCGACAGGCCGGACACCTAACAGGCCAAAACAGGCCGAAACAAACAGGCCTAACACAGGTCTAGGACTATCAGATTTTTTTTTTCCTGATAGAGAACACCATTGCATGAATCAAAAGGAGCAAATAACCAGAATCAAAAGTAGCAAATAAACAGAGCTTTGCTTTACATTTTATAATTCAATAATATACTAGTATTGCCTACATACATAACTAACTAGCTAATTTGAAGCTCATGATTCTTCTTCTACACAGAGTTTGAAGCTAATTTGAAGCTAATAACTAACTAATTTGAAGCTAATTCTCACCTTCACATCAAATCTTCAAAATAATTTCTTCTTCTCCTTCAAAGGCCTTGAAAAAAATTAATAAAATATATAGTATTAGATCATAACACAATTTAACATGTACAAGAAGTAATATGATTTTAACAATGCAAAATTTATACCTTCTGTTTTTTCTTCAATTTATACCAGTTTCTCTGTTCTTTCCCCACAGCACACTGTAAAGTCCAATCACCAGCAAAATAGTTCCACCCACACTGCCAAATAAATTACAAACCAGCGATAAATAAAAGCAAAAACGAAATTTAATATATCATAATTAAATAAACCACTTGGTAATAAACCAGCAAAAAAAGCATCAAATTTTTATAATGTTAATATATATGGACCTTCCCCAGTGAAGTGATTCTCTCCAAAAAAGTGCAGAGAAGAAGGCAGTGATGATAAGAGAGAGAGGAGTAAACATTGCTGTGAATACTGCGCCTTTCACACTTGGAGCCAATACGTAATTGCTGCCACAATCACACCCTGGAATGATGACAATTAATATTGGGTTAATTTGAGAGTATGTGATTATAACAATTAATGAACAATTAAAATGATGGTGTTAAACTTTAATTCATGAATAATCTTGACATTAGAGGAATGTAGGAGAAGCCTGTGGATTTTGTTCTTATTTAACTCCACTTAATCATAAAAAAATCACTTCTAGTTTTTAATTAACGCTAATGCTAAACAAGAGTAAATCCTGTTTCCAGTCAGGTAAAATAACTGTCTGTATGCAGCTAAAGAAGCACTGTAGTGTAGTGAGGCGAAATTTTGCAGGGTATTCCTTTACTATAAATCCCTGAAACAAATAAATTTGCCCACAAGTTGACTTATAGAAGGAATATATTATCTATCACACACACATATATATATATGTAACCCTAATATCAGACAAAATGTGACATCCTTCTCATGCCTTTAATGTAAGACCTATTTAACTAATTTGATTATATTATGGAAGTTAAGCATGTTATTTAATTATAATAAATATAGCATCTTTTTCTTAAACTACCTTAATCATCTATATTCATTCCCCCCTCAATCTTTCCTATTTGAGAGAGTATCAATAGGAGTACTTTGGGAAAAAGTTGATAAATATAGGAATATTTATGACCAATATCAATTCCACAATTAAGTCTTGTGTTAAAGATCTGATGAGTATTTAATTTTGATGAAACTAAAATATACCTGCAAAATAAGCCACAAGGACCAAGCAGTGTTTGCTGAGAGCATCATAATAACTCCTTTAACTTGATCTCCTTTAGAGTGAAGTGCTGTTATTGATGGATGCCAATTCTTGAAACCTATTGAAGGTCCTTTGACCAAAGCAAATATTATTGCCCCAGAAAGGCTCAAAATTGAACCCAAAATCTGGCAATCCCATGCATATGCTTCACAGAAATGCTTTCCACCCTAATATTTTCAAACCAGAAACATTTTTACTGAGATGACAAAAGTAGGAATCAACGCATATCACTGTTTGATACATACGAATATTAAGTCTCATCTACCTGATAGTAACAGCCATGATGAAAGTAATGGCAGGGATGGTGTTTGTTGTGGCTGCAGCAAATGTTGCAGAGGTATAGTTGATTGCCACATAGTAAAGATTTGAACTTAGTGTTAACCTGAATAAGAACGCATTGATAGGATAATTAGACTTTTTTTTTTATTAGTTTTTCAAAAATTAAGACTAAACAGACTTAATAATTCAGAAAAAAGTACATGCATACCCAACTACAGAAACAAGAAATATTTTGCTTAGCAAGTTGTATGACAACGGAGCACCTTGTTTACTGCATAATTAAGAGACAAACAAGCTTGTTAGTAGTTTAGGTTAGGTAAAATGATTTGCCAATGGAGATACCAAAAAAATATGAAAAGGACACAGTGAAGAACCGGTCGAAGAATGCAAGGCAAGCGAGGCGAAAGCTTGCCGGTAGACAACAAACACGTTAGGGTTCATTCCCTTGGCGACCAGCGACAGCGAGGCAGAGGGGACTGGAGTCGCCGAGTCGTGCGACTGTGCGAGGGCCGAGGGCAGCGACCAGCGAGGCAGAGCGGTGAGACCGTGAGAGGGTGGTCGAGGGGACTGGAGTCGCCGAGTCGTGCGACTGTGCGAGCGCCGACGGCAGCGACCAGTGAGGCAGAGCGGTGAGCCGGTGAGACCGTGAGTCCGTGAGAGGCTGAGAGCTGAGAGCGCACAGACGGCACAGTGAACTGATTCAGTGATTCACTCGATGTAGGAATTAGGTATTTAGGTTTAGACATTAGAGAAGAGGGGTGGGCGAGTGGCAGACGTAGGTTTAGACATTAGAGAAGAGGGGTGGGCGAGTGGCAGACGACTGGCAGTGTGGGGGGGGGGGGGTTTAGACATTAGAGAAGAGGGGTGGGCGAGTGGCAGACGTAGGTTTAGACATTAGAGAAGAGGGGTGGGCGAGTGGCAGACGACTGGCAGTGTGGGGGGGGGGGTTACTTAATTTTTTTTTTTTTTTTATAAACCTTACAGGCTCAGGCCGGCCTGACAGGCCTGTCACTAGGCCTTGGCCTGGCCTGTTAAGGAAAATAGGCCTCCAAAGAGGCCTTGGCCTGGCCTGATAGCCTGTCAGGCCAGGCCTGAACAGGTCTATAACAGGCCAGGCCGGAGGCCCCTGTCAGCCGGCCTGGCCTGTTTCCACCCCTAATGTGGGCTCCATCTATTTTCTTAACCAAAAATTAATGCCATCAGGCGAAGCTAACATAATTGGTATTATCGATCTATTTTTTAATATTTATTGGTAACTCTTTCAAGAAATATTTATGGATAGAATTGAACTTTCGCCTTAAATTTTATTACTGATGATTTGAAATTGAATATTTTAATTTTGATAATTCGTAAGTATATGTTGTTTAAATTTTTTTTGGAAATTATTCTTAGTTTTTAAAGTTTTTCTTGAAAATTGGCTTCTTAAGATAAATTATCTTATTGTTTTAAATTTTGACGATTTGAAAGGCAATATTTTTTGGATTTTAAATCTGAATCCTTTCATTTTAAATTTGCTGATTCAATAGATCGGAAATCAAACTTGCAATTTTATATTTTCTTGCACTTGAATTGAAAATCACTATCTTCTTATTTTAGATTTTATTTCAACCATATTGATTGATTTAAACAAGTTTTTTTATTGATATTTGAAAATTAATATTTAGATTACTTGTTTCTTTTGATTTGAATTAAATTCGACAATTTTGAATTTTTTAAAGTTTGATTTGAAAATCCATTTTATCTTTTAATTATCATTATTTTTGTTTGAAAAATATGCACTTGTAGGATCTCTTTCATTTTGAATTTGATGATTTGAAAATCAATATTTTGTAATTAACTAATATCTAATGTTTTATATTTAAATTTTATTATTTAATTTTAGTTGAATCAAACTTTCAATTTTATATTTGTTTAACTTTGATTTTAAAACCATTATCTTAATATTTTTTGTTTTTGTTTTGCCATGCTAATATTTTTTATTTTATTTAAACCATATTGATTGATTCAAAAGTCAATAATTTGTAGTTAACCAATATTTTAAATCATTTTTTTTCAAAATAAATTTTCAGTTTCAGTTTTAAAATTAATTTTTAGTTTGTAATTTTATATCGAAAAACTTCTGGTTTTAGATGTATTCTCTTATTTCTCTAAATTTGATTATTGATGATTTGATAATAATTTATACTTAGGAAATAACTGATATCCGCAATTTCTTATTTATTTAATTTAAATTTGATTTTAAAACCATTATCTTATCAATTGTTTTAAACTTTATTTTTGATTGATGATTTGAAAGTCAATATTTAGTATTTAACTTGCATTTTATATTACTTATTTATTTTGATTTGATTTAAAATATGCAGTTGTATACTTTTTTAAGTTAAATTTGATAGTCCATTATCTTTTTTTTAAAAAGATATTTTGAGATATCTATGTTTTAATGATTTATGTAATTTGATTTGAAACGAATGTGTTGAATTTTTTTTTTGGGAAATTTTTCCATTTTGAGATAATTTTACATATGTTTTATATTTGAATATCAATATTTATTAGTCAACTAATATTTGAGTTAATTTATTCAAAGTGTATTTAGTTTAACTAATATGTTACCTATTTCTTTTGATTTAAATTAAAATCTACAATTTTAGATTTTTGAAAAATCTGCTGTTTTAATTGTAAGACACATTATCTCTTTATTTTGAATTTGATGACTTGAAAATCAATATTTAGTATTGAACAGGGTTAACTTTTTTGGAGAGATTAAGGACACTAAATATGTTATTTAATCATATCATATGTTGTACTTTATTAGATTATATATTAGTTTATATTAGTTTTCTTGATATCTAAAAAAAAGTCAACTTTATATTATATTTAGAACCGTATTAGATAAGGAAGTGGAAAATAATATGCAAAAGTGGCTCCCATGTAGCAAGGGGCATAATGACTCCCTTATGGCATTTTCGTTTTGAATTTTGCCTTTGTAATCCAATCACCTCCATAAATCTTCATGTTGGCACTTAGCTTACATCAAGTTCCAGTTGAATCCAATACACTTATAAAGTATAATTTTAGTCCTTTTATTTTAACACTTAATTTAAAAGTGACATATGCTGACAAAAAGTGTTGAAATTTTAAATAAAAAAATGAACATATAAATAATTAAAATTTAGAAAATTCTTTTAGTATTTAATTGCATAATTACCATATAAATTTGTCGAATCAATATTTTTTAAGGGACTAAAAGTGTATTTTATAAATTTAAAAGATTAAATTAAAACTTGACATAAATTTAGTAGACCAAATGTATGCTTTATTCAATGATCTTTTAAAAAAATATTCTTATTCATGCTATCAAACAAAATATTCTTATTCAATTAGGGCTAGAGTTGAAAAGATGATATTTTTTTTTTTTTTGACAAAAACAAACTCTTTCATCAAATGATTTTGACAACTACCTACTTTATTTGAAAAAGAGAATATATTTGCGTGACACATTATCTTTTTTTTATACAAGGTCATGGTATAAAATCGTAGAATAAAGATGAAGTATTTATATTCAAACGGAAACAAAATACATTCTACTAACCCTAAAAATTGTAATCGTTATCCAAGGATAAACCCATGCAATAATAAGTTTTGGTATAAGAAGCGATAACGAGTTTATTAAGTTTACAAAGTTTTATTGCATGTTCCTCAATTATTATTGGACATTTGTTTAAATAAATTATATAATAAAAATATATATATCTGTCCAGAAACAGTCACGCAACCCACAAACAACCGTCTAACTATCCACCAACCAAACTTCAAAAGAACCCAGCCAAATTCTCAAAAAATAAAGACGACTTCGCTGGGAGGAAAAAAAAAACTATTTTTTGGACTAATCAATCTGAAAGTCTTCGTCCAATGGCCCTGAAAACATAAAACAAATAAGAAGCGATAACAAGTTTATTAAGTTTACAAAGTTTCATTGCATGTTCCTCAATTATTACTGGACATTTGTTTAAATAAATTATATAATAAAAAAAAAAAAATCTATCCAGAAACAGCCACGCAATCCAGAAACAAACATCTAACCATCCACCAACCAAACTTCAAAAGAACCCAGCCAAATTCTCAAAAAATAAAGATGACTTGACTAGGAGGAAAAAAAACTATTTTTTTTGGGCTAATCAATATGACACTCTTCGTCCAATGGCCCTGAAAACATAAACAAAAGGTCGTGTTCCAACTAATGGGGTTGGGTCTAGCAGAAGGGCTAGTCCATCACAATGTGGTGAATCAATGCTGAAATCCCCGTTAAGAAAGGTGTTCACATTTAGTGCCCGACAATGCTTCGAATAGAATTGCCTTTAATATGAGAATACCTATGTTTATTAAAAAAAAATTCGTGTTCCAGATCAATAAGGGGGTTGTCATCCTCATAATGATTCGCACAAAAAAAATAGTAGTGATAATAATAAAAATTTTATAATAATTAATGAGTCTACAAAGAGGCTTAATTACCAAAAAGTTCTAATGACGAGTGAATAACATATACTTGTGGTCATTTTATTTATAGAACTTATTATTGAGCTGTTATTAGATTTTTGGGTGACCTTATAAAAATGTGAGTCTTCTTTGTCCGTTCCCTGCAGATCTGAATCTGATAACAATCAAAGTCGTGTTTGGCATTCTTTGCTCTTGCGCTCGCATCTTCTCTGATCCCATTTTCACTGCTTCCTTTTCCTCAGATTTGGAATTCTGTGATCTTCCACTTTCTTCAACTATTTTCCTCAAACTTCTGATTTGCTATAAAATCCTGAGTTTTTGTGTTCACTCCCTGTTAATTTTCTCAGTTAATTTTCTCAACCAGGCTTGGCTCGTTAATTTTCTCAGTTGTGAGAAATAAGAAAGTGTCTTTCTTTAAAGATCTCTTTCCTTGTTTCTCTCGCAAGTGCTGCCTTCTTCTCAATCATATACTCCAAAAAAAGTTTTTTTTAAAAAGTTGTTTTCGTCTTCCTTTCAAGGTTTTGTATTGTCTGTTTCTTTTCTGCTGCGTTTCCATTTTCACTGCCTCCGACTATCCATCTTTAAAACTCTGCTCTTTACTTCGAGTTGCAGACAACATCCATCAAAATTAAACTCTTGATTTGCTAAAATAGTCCTCAATTCTTGTGTTCACACTTTGTTGTTACTATTCAATTCAAGCTTGTTTCGTTATCTTCTTAACTAAATATTCTTGCTTAAATTAAGTTTGTTGCTTTTATCTTGATCAATCAGATAAAAAAATCTAAAAAAAGAAGCTGTTTATGATCTGTAATCCATCAGCGCTGAGAAGTTCAATTCGCTGTTGATCTTATTATGATATAGGTGAGGTCTGCCTTGTGATTAGAATTTTTGCATTAGTTAATAATTACTATGAATTCTTTGTTGGTTCTTATTTTCTCTCTTAGTTCTTAACAACTGAACTTTTCTTAGGAAAGAGAACCCCCAAGGCCAAAAAAGGAAAAAAGACGACTATTTTTGCAATTTTGTTTCAATTGAAGATAGGAAGGGTATCATGGCGCCAAGGAGGACAGGGAAGGTAACATTTTTCGTTCTACATTATCTCTATTTCTTTCCTATCTTTTTATACCCTTCTATTAGCTAGAAATTATATACAAGGTTTGACTCTGATGACGGCTTAGAACATAATATACCTAAACTTTAATGTGTTAGCAAAAGTTATATATACAAGGCACACGTTTATGTTGTAGCTGTATATGAATCGGGCGGATGAGGATTCTATGTGTCACGGTTAAATATAGCTTGAGGACAAAAGGATGTCTCTAAAATAAAGTTTAATTAATTGAAAAGAAATTGTATGCCACCAAAATTTTAAAAAGATGTTTTCGAAAAATTTCATTAAAAATAGAAAAGGTCATACGTAAAAAGAGTAAGAACAGTTAGAATTGTGCAAAATTTATGGAACTTCAAATTTATCTTAATTATTTTTACTAATCACGTTCGTGCCAAACGAGAAAACGGAAAAAATCAAACCAAGAAGAAAAGATACTTATTTATATATAAATAGGGTGGATCTAGCTAGAACCAGAGTTCATGACACTTTTATCCCTTTATTTTAGAGGTATTTTCATTTACAAAGTTTCGATTGCTTGTGTTTATTCAAGAGGTGTGGAATATCTTCTTCTTCTTGTTTTTTTTTTTTTTTTGGCTAAGTACAGATAACCTACTTTTATGGACGAGCACCTTTTACGAAGCACAACGAGGCAGTACGTATGAATAGAGAACGTACGAATAGAGATGTGTTTCAAGAGGTTGGTAAAATTTTAATTCTAGATAAGTAGAATAATATTTACAAGGATTTTTTAGGTTAATTGATAAATCAATTTGACCTCTTATTCTTTTGTATTTGTGAATATTCTTTGTAATTTTTGAGAGGTTTTTTTTTTTGGAAAAATTGGTTAAATGGGGCTTGGTGGATTTCTGAATTGTTTGGAATGGGTCGTTTTTTTGTTTGTTGAAGTTCTCAGCAAAATTATAGGGGAAATAATCAATGAATAATAACCAAAGGGAATATAGCATCAATGAATGATAACAAAGGGGAATATAGTATAAAAATACTCTCATTTCAGGACCGGCCTAGGCATATGTGGTGCCCCAAAAATTTGGTGTTTTCCTGATCTCTAAACTGTACTATGTTATTTTATTGTTGGATTTGGATCACCTGCTAGCTGTCTTTAAATAATTTATGCAGTGATCGAATGATTATTAGTATATTCAAGTTTACCTTCTAATTTTTTTTCCTTGTTCGTCCCTAGATCAATAATGTACTCGTTTCTGGTTTTAATTAATATGATTTGACCTTTATATTTTAAGTTTCGTATAATCTATCCAGGAACCAAGAATATATGCATATAAAGAATTAAAAATCAAAGACTCAGAAGAACTGAAGAAATATATGGAAAAGGAGGTTCATGAAGCGTCATTGTTCAAAGAATTGAAGATTGTGGAGGTCAGACAGTGTGATCAAGAGTTAACCGAATTTTTGTTCACTTTGCTCAACCGATCACGTGGGCTTCAAGAACTAACAATAGAAAACTGTGAAATGTTGGAACAAGTTTTCGACCTCAGAAACTTGTCTCATGATAAACAAGGACCTCCTTTATTGCCCAATTTAAGGAGAATGAGATTGTGTGGTCTACCTAAGTTGAATTGCATATGCAACAATGATGTCAAACTTAGTAATCTAGATAAGTTAGAAATAATCCAGTGCGACCTCCTCAAGGGTCCACTTTCGACTGCTTTACTAGCAAAACTTCTTTCACTGAAGATAGAGTTGTGCGAGATGATAGAACAAGTTGTTGAGGATAATGCGGAGAGAATCTTCCCTTATTTAAGGGGTCTTGAGCTTGTAAGCCTCCCAAAGTTGACCAAGTTCATCTCAAACATGGTACTTAAGTTATATTTGAAACTGCTTACATTTGAAATTTCATTCTCTTAAATTTATCATGTCATCATCTTTACAGAATCTTGTTCAGATTTTTGAGTACTCCGACCAAGTAAGCATGCATGTATAGAATTGTAAATTTGTACACAAATTATTGTTAATTTTCTGACACAAGGGCTACATAACAGTGACAACGAAGTGAATATTTCAATTAATTTATTAAGCTCTTGTCTGACATGGTCTGTTTGGCTGCAGGCTCTTTCCGATCGTAGTTGGAGTTGGGAAACACACAGTTTTGAAATGTTGAAGCATCTAAGGGTTTGTAGATGTAACCAACTTAGATACGTTCTTCCTCTTAACGTCCACAAGAATCTGCAGCAACTTGAAAATATTGAGATAAGTGACTGTGAGATGTTGGAACGAGTTTTTGAAGATGAAGAAGAAACACGAATGAGGAAGTCATCTGTTAAGTTGCCTCGGATGAAGAGTCTAATTCTTAAGGAGTTACCTAAATTTAGTGGGTGCTGCCAAGAAGGGAGTTCGGTTGAATGGCTCGCGTTGGAGAGGGTAAGAGTTGTTAAGTGTCCCATAATTCAAAAGTTTTCGTTGGGAGTGATAGAAAGAACTCTTTTGACTTCCATGGAGGTGATTGAGTGCGATACATGGGCAAGTAATGGAGATCCTGAGAGTAACATTGATTATCTTTTCTTCCCGGTAAGTATTCTCCCCCATATTCCATTCTCTCTTGCTTTCACAAAAAAAAGAAAAAAGAAGCATTAACCCAATTATCCAAGAATATGAAATATTCCTTTGGGTCCTAAATTAAGACTTAGTTGACTTTTATTTGAAGAAATTAATAAAACTAAGTAAATTAACAAGTGTTGCAAGAAAAAGATGCAGTAGCCTCCACCCTGTTCTCTTTTTCTTTTTTCTTTCTTTCACTTTACAATTTGAGATAAGATATTTTAATAAGTAAAACTACAATGGTTCATTTTTTTTTTCCTTTTTGAAAAACAAGAAGACGCAAGCCTTAGGATGAGCACTTACAGTTGAATTAATCGCCAAAACTACTATTGTCACGTAATCTGTTCACATCATCATCATCGTTACTACAACTATTATGCTTACATATAAATTATTAACTTTTCAGTAACTGCATCGACAGGTTACTGAAAATATTGGAGCTTTTTTTCTTACAAATGGAGCTTTTTCTCTTAAAAATAGATCTTGAGTTCTACCCATCTTTTCATTCATTATTGGATTGAAAAATTTGATCTTTTAAATTGTCCAGGTTGTAATATTTCCTTGTATAATAGTATAGGCATGGACTTCAGGAATTGTGTATGTATGATTGCCAGAATATTTTTCTATTGATATTTTTCAGGAATTATTATTTCAACTCTCTCTCTCCTTGACTAGTTATTACATAATATTCAAGAACACCTCCTAATTAGTTGGTATTATTCTATAGGATAAACTTTCCACACGTAAAAAATTAGAAATCAAAGACTCACAGGAATTGAAGAAATATATGGAAATAGCGGAGCTTTGGCCTTCATCTTTCAGCAAACTGAGGATTCTAGAGGCCAGGCGGTGTGATCAAGGGTTAAACAAATTTTTGTCCATTTTGCTCTACCGATCACAGGGGCTTGAGGAACTAACCGTAGTAAACTGCGAACAGCTGGAACAAGATTCCTGCCTCGAAGACTTGCCTCCTGATAAACCTCGTATGTTCCCCAAGTTACACACAATGAGATTGTGTGACCTACCTAACTTGAATTGCATGTGCAACAAGAATCCATGGGGTATTGTGGAACTTGGTAAACTAGTTAGATTAGAAATCATCGAGTATGGCTTACGCAAGAGTCCACTTTCGACTGTATTATTGGAAGAACTTGTTCTTTTGGAGGCATTGAAGATAGAGTCGTGCGAGATGATAGAACAAGTCGTAGAGGATGACACGGAAATGCAGGAGAGATCATTTCCTAATTTGAAGAATCTTCAACTTGTAAGCCTCCCAAAGCTGATCAAGTTCAACTCAGGGTATTCCAATTTCAGATTTCCTCATCTGCTAAGTTTGAGGATAGAAAAATGTCCTGAATTGAAAGCATTTACTACTGGATTTTTAACCAACCAGAGGCTAACTATTGAAGGGACATCTAATCATGTGTTGCTAGATGAGAACATGGTATGTATGTTATATCTGAATTCTTTATCATGTGACTATTAAAGAATCTTGCCCAATTCTTTGAGCATATATTCTGACTGAGTAACTAAGTAAGCATATATGCATGTTAAGAATTGTAAAGTGTGCACACAAATGCTATGTAATAGTGATGGTGATAGGATAAGTTAAGGAAGTGAATAAAAAAGGGCAGCCATTACACAAGGCTTCCACTAGATGTGGTTTGGAAAGATTTGGATGTATGCAACAATCGGAGAGACTGTTTCCAAGATTTAAAAACGTGACCTCCATATCATATGACAGTAACTTTACCACTATGTTAAGGCTCACCCTCTTAAGTTAAGGACGTGAATATTTCAATTAATGTATTAAAATATTTTCCTGCAGGATGTGTTCTCAAAATTACAGTCATTGAAGCTGGTTGGTCACCAAACTTATGAGGAGATATGGAAAGGCGGGGTTTGTAATATAACATATTGCGAGCTAAAAGAGATAGGAGTGGATTCTTTCAGTAAACTAAGACATGTCTTTCCCTCAATTATGCTGCCAATATTGTTGGAGAAGTTGGAGACACTCATTGTGAGGAATTGTAGTTCATTGACTACTGTGTTTCAACTGATAAGGGAGAATAATTCAATATTGTCCTTCCAAAACCTGAAGATTGTGAAGGTTAAAGGATGTGCTTCTCTTCAACACCTGTTATTACCCTCCAGCTGTCCTAGATTGACAGTGCTTGATATTTCAGACTGTCAAAGTTTGGAAGACATTTTCATTGACCCGGAAGTAAAAGCAGATGAGAAATGTTTCCCTAATTTGGAATTGATCGTTCTTGAGAATCTACCAATGCTATCAAGCTTCTACCTAAAGATATTTGAATTTCCAAAACTCCGAAAAGCGAGAATAGTTTACTGTCCTGCAATCAAAACATCTTCAAAGAAAGTTTCAGCCAGAGCTAACAATTTCATCGATACGGTAAATGTACTTTTTACATATATCTTGTGAAATCTTCATCTTTGTGGGTCATTTGTACCTTTAAATTCCCTGGTAAAGGGTTAAATTGTGTCCAACACCTAAAATTGTCTTTCTAGGTGTGCCCAATATTCTAAAGTATTTTATGGTTTTATCCATCACTCTAAAGTATTTTGTGGCGTAATTTTGCCTTAAATTAAAGTATTGATTTTTTCAAGATAAATTTTTCCATTAAAGTATTGTTTAGGAGCAATTTTAATCTTGTTAATTACCCTCAAAAAATCATTTAAGTGAATGTATATTCAACACCCTAATATATTTTTCACTAGAAACTTCAGGGTGCCAGACAAGTATGAAAAAAATACTTTAAGGTGTTAGATAAACAATAAAATATGTTAGGATAGTGGACATACCTGAAAAAGTATTTTAGAATGCTAGACGCACTTTAACCCCATGCAAATTAAAAATTTGCAAGGGATAAAATGATCATGTGCTGAATTCCGCACATAGATATTATGTTGTGCTAATTACCAATCACTTGATCATCTGCTGTGTAGGATTCCCCCGGAAGCTCAGAGGAATTGCATCAAGTGCTATATGACATTGAGGAGGATTCACCATTTGGCCATGGCAAAACGACATTGCTGCCTCGCTTAGCAGAACTAGAATTGAGTGATTTGCCCAAGATGCAACTATTGAATCAGGAACCTCAGATTCCGGTGTTTGAAAATTTGACATCACTTAAAATCATCCGTTGCGGAAGCATCGAAAAGCTATTCTCCATTTCAGTGGCTCAACATCTCTACACTCTGAAATTGTTAACATTATATAAATGTGAAAATATGTTTCAAGTTCTTCAAGGTGGTGGAGGAAATAGTATAAAAGTGTTCCAGAAGTTGGAGACACTTGTACTCAAACATTTGCCAAGACTCACCAGTTTCTGTGAAGAAGACGTTGATTTTGGTGAATTCCCAGAGTTAAAGATGGTTAGAGTGGAGAACATTCCGAGGATGAAGACATTTGTGAAGAGATTTCTCGAGACACCAAAACTGAAGGAAGGTTATGTGACATATGTTAATAAATGCTGGCAAAGAGACCTGAACAATACAATAACGTACTTGCACAAAATTCATGGTACATCATGATTAAAAAGTCGTCATTTTTAGTTTTGGTTGATTAATCATAGTAATATAAATAAGACAGTAAATTATAATTGTTTTATATATGCATGGTTTTGTCTGATAGAGAAAAAAGAGGTTTGGAAAACTGACCAGAGTGGCCCAGGAAACAGACACAAACGTTATGGGGATGACGCTGCTGAAAGTCCGTAACAGGTATGTTGCTAAACTTATATCCCAGGCTTTTAAACCGGCCGGTCCGGTCCGAAAACTGGCCAGTCTGGTTTTTTTTTTATGCTTTTTTAAAAAAACTGATTTTTATTTTTTTCCTTTATAATTTCATATTACTAATACTAAAATCTTCAATTTCTCATCGATTTGACCCCGAGTTAGTTCTGGTTTGACTCCAGTCTAATTCATTGATCCTTGACTCAATATCCAACTGGTTCAATGATCGGTTTGGGTTTCAGAACATTGCTTATATCTTTAAGAAAAATTTTCTGGGTTACAAAAATGCTCAGTTCGATTAAAAATGGTTTACTTTATTTGATATTAAATTGAAAGATAATCATCTATAAAAATTTTATCAAATTTAAAGAAAAAAATAATTGAGTCAAAAAAGCTATTTTAAAAAAAAAATTTAGATTAAAAGTAGAGATATGACTTGTGAGATTATGTCGATAATATATGCAAAAAATATTTAAATTTCTATGTTAAAAACTGTTTCTTAACCTTATGTTTGAATGAAGAGAAAATTAGTGGGAAAGAAAACTAAAAGAGAAAACTTCTAAAAATAGTAAATTTTTTTACCATTTATGGAAGTTTTTCTTTTCTAGTATTCTCTTCACCTATTTTTCCCTCACTTTTCTCGCCATCCAAACATAGCATAAAACTTTTCACTGAAAATTTTTAAATTAAGTCAAGGTGCTAATTAATTAATTAAGTACTCGGAAATATACTGGGCCTTCATGGGCATTTTTTCTGATTAACTCGTAATTCATATGAATATGATTCCCAGTGTTTGTAATTGCATATGATATTGGTTAATATTAGGGAATCAATGAAAAGGACAAGTTGGAGGTTTAAGGAAGTAGAAACAGAATTGCATTAATGCGTGCACGTACCAAATGAAGTTATGAACGTTGCAGTATTGAAGACCTTTTTCAAAACGACACTGCATGGGCATGAAATCAAGTTATGTCTGCGGCATTTTGATGTGTTTAATTTGTTGCTTGTGAATTAGCAATTAATTCACCATTGTATTAAAGTGAACTCTTACAAATTATGTATCTTTATTCTGCAGCTTCTATTTTTTGTTTTCTTTCTAGATCTTATATTAAGCATGGGCTAGTATAATATATATACATTTATATATATATATATATATATATATATTAAATTGAGATTAAGATGAAATACATAAATTAGAATTAAAAATGTAAAATTATCAAAATAAATGTAATTACTCTTAATTATTGATTTTTTAGAAGATTTGATGTTGGATTAATTGTTTTTTATTGTAGGTGCTTGAAGAAATTTGGGCTCAAATTGCAAAATTTACGGTTAGCACCGCAAACGTTTTGAAATTGCAGTTCGGTCCTTGACTAAATCAGCGAAAAAGAAAACAGAGACATAGCGCCGCGAAAGAACAGAACCCAGCCTGACCTTCACCTTCGTTCTCTCAACTTCACCATCCTCTTCCTCACCTCCTTCACTGGCGACATTCACCTTCACCTCCATCGTCGTTGGTGACCTTCTTACACCGTCTACCATCTACTTCAGACTGAGTTTCAGCAAGAAACATTCAAAGCAGAGGGGGGCACTGCGAACCAACTGGAGGAGAGGGAGCTTTCGTCTCATCATAATCTTCGCCACCCTTCATCACCTCCATCCATCACTTTCCACCTTTGCCAGCTCCTTACTTCAGTCATTCACCAGTATTTTTTATTTCTTCAGCCTCCTCTGCTTGAATCTTCTATCGCTGAATCCTTCGCATTTTCCATCTTAATTGTTAAGCTTGATTTTTTTTTTAGTGGGAGTTTTCATGGCTTAGATTCTTGAGGCTGTATCCATGAGTGGTAGTAGCTAAACTTTTCAATCGTTATAGCAAGTGGCAATGGCATAACTTGGAGCTTCAAAGGGGAGTTTTGGCTCTTTCATTAATTTATTCTTACATTTTATTAGTGATTTTTAGCTTTTAGGATGAATTTTATGGTATTGAACTAATTTAGGTCGAAATATCTAGAAGATTGGATGTAGCTAAAACTATGTTAAATGCTTGATATTGTGTTTAATTAGTTTAATTATTACGTTTTTGTACTGGTTAGTTATTGAATTAATAATTTTGTAAATATTTTATGCTAATTTCAAGGTGGCTTGATTAGTGGATCAATGGTGTCATGTATGTGCATTGGTTTTTTGAATTTGAGCTTATTATTGTTTAGCATTGAGCTTTAGCATCATTAATCTAGATTTTTCATATGGGTGATCATTACTAAATTAAGATTAATGAGAAAATCAATTGATAATGCGAGGTGACTCGGTTATTGGATTAAATGCTAAATACAATTTTAAGTTCATTAATTGTTAGAGTGCTTAATCAATCTAATTCAGAGAAATTAATATGTAAGGTAGTTTCGTATTAATCAATCTAAGTTAAGTCTGGTCTAAGAAGTCTAAGTTAAGTCTGGTTTAAGAAGTGGTCTTTAGAGTTTTTTAAAACCAGCATGATTAATTTCTCATAATTATTTGAAGTGAGGATTGCTTACGCCATTGCTATGAATGATTGTTCATCCCATTATCAATCTTGTTATTTTTTTTTCATTTCATTAATTTCATCATCATTCCATTTCACACTTAAAAGAAAAATCTCAAAATGAAGTAGCTTAGGACGAATTTATTTTTCAATTGCAAACAGTAGTTGGTAGCTAAAAGATTAATTTTCCCTTTTTAATTATATTGTTTCATGTCAATCATTGGATTTAGTTTATAGGTAATTAATAAAAGGCTCCTCAATAAACGATCCATGATTGTACCTATATTGCAATCCTCGGTTTAATTTTTAAGAGATTACCAAGGTATAAAGGACACGCTTCTTCAATACCTATGTGTAATTAAAGGAAAATTATTCTTGAGATACCTATAATTTCCTTCAATTTTTAATTTGGTACATGTGTGTTTTTCTCAACTTACTCTATCCTTTGATTTTATTTTCAATTAGCTTGTGCATAGGGGCTAACAATGCTAATAGAATAAAGTTACAAGGGCTAAGGATGCTAAAGGGGTAAAATTCCAATATTTAATAAGGATAAAAACACATAGGTACAATTGTACCAAATAAAAATTTTTAAAAAAACTACAGGTTCTTCAAGAATTGTTTTCCCTTTAATGAACATTCTTCAATGAAAATTATTGTAAAAGTCAATGTGCTCTATTTTTCTAACTTGAAGTCAAGGTATTAGTTTGGAAATACTCCCTCCGGTCCTTAATATAAGATACATTTGTGAAGTTGATCTTTGTCCTAAATATAAGACATAGTTTTTATATTTGTCAAGTTTTTTCCTAATTTAACCCTATTGATACTCCCTCAACCAAAATCAAAGAGGAGAGGGAATGGAGGAATTAAGGACTAGGGAGTTTTAGAAATTACTTGTCATATTAACTAATTTAACTAACTTCCTTAATCTAATCAAATCAGATAAATATATATTATATTAAGGACCGGGGAGTAATTCTTCTTAACTTCATATGCTTTACGGTGTGTTTAGATTGGATTATCACTACTATAGAAATCGTGATATGTGACGGTTATTAATTGTCATACATAACGATTCTGAACCATCATCTATGCGGCCGCTATAAAAACTCCGCGTAGATACATTATTGTTCCAAACAGTTATTGATTCCAGACCTATTATAACGGTTATAATATAACACCCGCTATATATTGAGACTCAGTAAGGCCATGATATATCCATTGCTGTGATAATAGTTAACAAGCACACTTAAACAAGTGTCATAATATATGATAATACTTGGATGATACATAACGGTCTTATTTTACAACCATTATTTATTCAATAATATACATAAATGGTTTATATATAAGAATCGTGACTTTTAATAAACATTTATAATGGTCTCACATAGACAACCGTTATGAAATAAGTACAAAATAACGGTTTTTATGTAATAACAGTGATGTATACTTTATGTGACAGTTTGTGAGCTAGTTGACCTCCTCTACGTATATAATAGAACAACAGTACCTTTTACATCTAGTTGCCATGCAAATCGGGTTGGGTTAGGACATTCCGAGCTTTGTGGGGAGAATCAATGGCAACTGTTGTTGTATATAAGTAATAATATAATTGTTGACCTATATATAATTATATCTTTTCACATAAATCAACCTTAGAAAGTAAAGGATTATGGGAGAAAACATATACCCTTATCAAAAAGGGGTATTTGTTTTTTACCCCATCTTCCTTTACTTTCTAGGCTTAATTGCTCAAGAGACACAAAGTATATGTGAACACATCATTATTATATATATAGAACATGAGTGCTATTGACTCTAGCCACAAAGCCCAGAAATCTTAATCCATCAAAATTACATCGCTACTTGATATAGGAAGTATTACTCTATTATATATATAGGATGAGACCAAATAGCTCACAAACTCTCACATTGAAGAGTCTAGGACTGATTACAATGTTGAATTTCATAGTGTTTAATTTGGTGCCACCTGCTGAATAGAAAAACAGGAGAAGAATGTTCAGTCAGAGCAATATGGGAATTTGAGGGGGGAAAAATAACTTCACAATAATAAATTCAACATGTCACTTGAACTAATTTTCTTCATAAAGCTTGTTCCTATATGACTCTCTGTACATCTGAATTAGTTTATTCATAGAGCTTGTTCGTGTATGACTCTCATTGGTACACTTGAATTAGTTTATCCATCACACCTATTGAACTTTTTGAATTAACTTCTGAAAAAGGAGATCCATTTTCCTTAGGGATCATATGTCCAGAAGTTACTTAAATAAATCAATAAAGTAGGAGCCTTTACTCAAAGTAATGGGTTGACAACTTTTTGTAATAGGAAATGAACCTTCGATTAAAGCAATAATAAGTTTTTCAAAAAATAAGAACTTCACAAAAGCAAGTTAATGTTATCTTGAAAGCTTTATCGTGTTGTGACTTCATAAAGGCACCTCAATGCTAAAGGAATGCAACCTAGCTAGGGCTCACGAATGACGAAAATGTGAGTTAGGGTATCCGAAAGGAACTCAATCTATAGTAGCTGAGACAAGTGTTGTAATGACCCTAAAAATAATAATATTATTGTTAATATTATAATAGAGTATTTCTAATTATAGTTTAGAAACTTTGGGGTTGAGGTAACAAGATGGATTGGTGGTTTAGTAGAAGTTTTATTTGTTGCATACTTTCAAGTTCTAAGTATCAATTTTTTTCTTTGTGCTAATTAGGCATTTTTATTTTTGTTTTGAATACATGAAATTAGTAGAATGCTCATATTTTATAGGGAAAATTCCAGAAAAATACGCTGGAATATACAAAAGAACAAGTCAGAGGTGGAAAATTCTAAAATCCCAAGTCAGTATAGTGTTAGTATGGTAGAGGAATATGAGATTATGAAATCTCAGCGAAAAGATGTAATATCCCAAAATTTATACAAGGGGTAAATGTTCCAAAAGCAAGTGTAAATAATGTTAGAAATTGCTTGGGATTGTAAAGAAATTGTTCGATGAATTAAAGAAAATATGTAATTCCTTTAAGATGTGTCAAGCATAAGATGAGGTAATTATGAAGCTCAAAAAGCAAATTAATTCCCTCCCAAATTGATCAAAATTTCAGTCAAAGAAAGAAGAAGGGAGACAAATGAATTAGCCAAGTAACCATTGGTTAATTAGCTTCCTTGTGTACCAAAAGCTAAGAACCATTGGATAAAATAATTCCTCTTTTCTCACCCTCTAATTTTGGTCCAAGACAAGCCAAAGGGAGGAGGAAATAGTTTTAATTAAACTAAACTTCATTTAGTTAGCCTAACAAAATCACTTTTCAAGACAACCAAGTAAACCCATTTGACTATTGGATAATAACCTTGGTATTTTTCTTTGCCATACCATTGGACAATTGAATACCTCATTTTTTCCCTCCTCATCCTCCCTTATTTTCATTCCCACAAGGAAAATGGAAGAAGGAATTATTGCTTATAAGCCAAACCCATTTAATTAGAATCTAACCGGATGGCAATTTAGTAATACTTACTCTAACCAGGAGCAAGTTGGTCAAAACATTGTGTCCAGCTGAAGAGAGAGGGAATGAATGGAATACAACACTAATATCCTCTCACTCATACTCATTTGGACGGTTGGAAGAAGAACAAGAGAGACAAGGAGAAGTCAAGAAAGCTAAAGGTAACTTCTTTCTAGATTTCCACTTGTTTCTTCACATTTCTAGCTCAAATGTTCTTCATGAACATTGTTTCCCTCATCCTAAGCTTCAACTCTATGGTTTTTGTTTTTGAAAAGGTGGTGTCTTGAGTCATTTTCCAAGACCAAAAGTTGTAGAAGCAAGAACCAAAGCCTAAAAGAAGCAAGAGGTGAGTTAGAGCTTTGTTTTGAGCCAAGTATTGCAATGATTTATCGAGATTTTTTATTTCTCATTTCTGCCCTAGATTTCATTTGAATTGGTATTGTTAGGGTTTTGATGGGTTGGTCTTGCAAATGGTTAAATATAGGGTTAAATGATGCATATGCACTAGTTTTGTGGAGAAATTTGGAAGCTTGTGGATTCTTGTTCTTTCTTGTGAATTTCGTCCAGAATAGAACCAAGGGAAGGAGTTTGATTTTGGTAATTTTAAGGCCACTAATGGATCCCTCATGAAAAATTGTGTGGAAATATGAGGTGATTTTGAATTTGGATCAATTGGAAACAAAGTTTGAAAATTTGAAAGTTGGTATTAATGCTGCCAGAATTTTGTTTCTAAAGGCAGTTTGCTTGAGGTACGTTTTAAATGGCTAAACTTTATCCAATAACCCTGAAATTTTCCAAAAATAAAGTAGACAGAATAAGCTTTACATGATAGATAATGGGTAGAAATTGGATTAGTACACAGAAAGTTATGGTTGACTGAAGTTGAGTAATAATTTTGGACAGAAATTGGTGGCAGGGGGAATAATTATGGAATCTGGAACTGTGTGCATATGAACTGTAGGGATGATTATCTCTCACTTAAAGTAGACTTAATAAGTGTTACACAGGGCTTTGAACTATCCTAATTAGATTTTTTTAGAATTAGTTATAATTTTTCAAAGTACAGTGAAAAATGTACCAGATTTTTGTCTTATGCGAAATTAAGACTTAATGACCTAAATGTAATAATTAAGGACTTCAACGGTTAAGATTAGGCACTTAAAGTTGTTGTAGGCCCATTAATTATACAAAGACCATTGGGTTATCTCCTAAATGATAATCAACTCATGTGTCTTGAATTATTAAAGAACTTGGATAAGTAATAACTCGTCTGTAAATTATAATCGATAAGATTCGACATTTTCCTGGGACCATCAAGGAATGATAATCGAGGTCAGGAGTTGGAAATACTGTCAGGTAGTAGTTTATCCCTCACATACTATGTGTTATGCTATATGTATGTTTATCCCAATGTGAATTTAAAGCGTTTAGATGAGAAGGGCTCAGGCCCAGTAGAATATCCCAGCATTGTGGCAAGGGACCATTGTCTTTGAATTATCCAAACTTTATGCTTTCCACATATCATGACTTTATCTCTGAATGATGAATATGCTGCTTGTATGGTAACTTTGGTTGGTATGACATATTTCATATATTCATTTTATTTGAGGTGATACTTATTACTACTGAGATTCTTTTGAATATCACTCTTTCCAATAATATCTTTTATAGCTCAGCCGGTAGTTCAACAAGGAAAAAGGTAACCATGGGCGAGTGAAGGTCAAGACCTAGAATTAGAGTCCTGTTGGTTATATACTTTTGGATATTTGTACATGTTGTATATGTTAATGTAGTCAGTCTGGTACTAGCAGTATTAATAGACGTGTTAATGTATCCTATAAATATTGATGATGAATAGTGACAGTCAAGCACTTAGGGCCAATTAGTTAGCTAACACATAGTGGGTTCCAGCAGAGAATGTTTTGATGACACTCTGTTATTAAGAAATGAAACTAAAAACGAATGGGCTATAATAAACTCGCAAACCAGTTTGAGACCACATTGAAAAGGTTTTGAAAAGTTTTTGAAAACCCACTTAATTAAGTAGAGGATTGAACCTTGTATTGAAGTCGAGACCCCAATTGTATGAAACTGTTTCTGGTATCTGGTTTGACTTCATGTCTCGTTTTAAACTGTATGAGATTATGGTGTTACAAAAGATGCCCTTGCCCTTCAGCTCTCCCGCTCTCTCAGCTAGGAATAATAACAGCGGTCTCTTTATTAACAACATCGTACCCTACATTAACAACCGCACTTTCTTCATTCACAATAACAATACCGATCTCTTTATTAACAATACCGTATTTTACATTAACAACTCGATTTTCTTGTTTCACAATAACAACACCGGTCTTTATATTAACAACACCATATTTTACATTAACAACTCGCCTTTCTTGTTTCACAACTTTGTATCTTAAAAGCCAACATATCCTAGGGATAAGTTTGAAATTCATAAGTTCATGGGCCAATAACAACACCGGTCTTTATATTAACAACACCATATTTTACATTAACAACTTTACTTTCTTGTTTCACAACTTCGTATCTCAAAAACCAACACATGCCATTGATAAGTTTGAAATTAACAAGTTTTAGGCCAATAACAACATCTATCTCTTTATTAACAACACTATATTTGAGATACGAAGTTGTGAAAGAAGAAAGTTGAGTTGTTAATGTAAAATATGGTGTTGTTAATAAAGAGATCGGTGTTGTTATTTCGAGCTGAGAGAGAGAGGGAGAGCTGAAGGACATGTGCGTCTTTTTACTGATATTTCATAATCCCAGATTCCTCCACTGTACTGACTTGGGTTTTGGGATTTCACAACTCTAATTTATCTTTTCCTATATTCCAACGTATTTTTTTTAGAATTTTCTCTATTTTATATATAGTTTTAATTACCACGTGTGGGTTTTGGGTGTTATAGAGGCCCATCTTCAATGGAAAAAAAACTAATAACGGAGAAGCCCAAATTGTTTTTAAAAAAATAATAAAAAAAATAAAATTCATAATCAGATTTTCCCCTTTTCTTTCTCATTCCTGTCGATTTCAAACCATTTGGGTTGAGGGAGTAGTTTCCAGAGACTTCTCGCCGGTTAGATCTCCTAGCTCGTCCACGTCTACGCCGTTTTCTTTTTCGTCAGTGGTGCTCCCTCGTCTAGTTGCTGTTCGTTGCTGCTGTGGGTGCTGAGGTTGTTGGATTTTTTTTCTTCCCTGTTTCGGTATGTCTTGATGCCTTGGGAGTGGCTGAGCTTTGTCTCTCTCTTTTTTTCTTCTTTTGGCGCGGCTTTAGGAGAGTGGGTACATCTGAAATCTTTTCCCTTGCTGATTTACATATGATGGATTGAAGTTGCCCCCTGTTTTTTCTTCTTTCGTTCGTGTGTATTGTATGGGTGGATGAAACTTAATTTCCCCCCTCTATTCCAGTTGCTGTGCGTGAAAGTAGGAGGAAGGTTGGGCTTCAAATCAAGCTGAAATTAAAGCTAAATAGCCTACGTTAGGTAATTGTTCTTTAATTGTTATGGTTTGTTTTACGAGGAAGGAGATATGCTTAAATTTTTGTTTTATTGGGTTTTAAATTGATTATTAGTAAAGAATGGGATTTGGGAAACATGGTAAATTTATATATTGATGCTTGGAAATTGTGGGTAAGAGATATGAAAAGTGAGAAGTTTGATTATATTGTGTGAATATTATTGCACACAAGGTGTTTGTGAAAATGTGTAGAAGAAGAAATTAGTTTGGTAAGATTGTTCAATCCTATGTTGGGCTAAAAGGGTATAGAAATTGCTGGAATACATATGTATATATATAGAGAGATAAAGCTTGCATTATTAAATGGAGTTGAAGTGTGTATGAAAGAATATGGATTATATCTTGTTGAAATTGCTAAGTGGCTATGACATATATTATTGATTAAATTCAATGATATATCCCATGTGAGGAAGTTTGAAAGTAGGATTTTATATTCCTTTTCAATATGGCATGGAATTAGAGGGATGAAAGATGTTTGATTTGAAATTTCAAGGATCATTGACGTACTTATTTTGTGTTAGTCTTTGGGATGCCTATTAGGTGTTTGATGAAATGTTTGTGAATAAATTTTACGGAATTAAGGAATGAAAGTTGTTGCTGGTCACATTGGACGAAGTATTGTATAAGAGTTATTTATTTATTTTAAATATTAAATCTTGGTAAAGATTTGGATATTATATACAAAGTGATGGTGGTTTATTGATTAGGATCAATGTGGCATTTTGCATGGGCAAGGTTGAAGTTAAGAGTTTTAGTTATGTATATTATCTTTATCGACTTTGCTTGTGTTTCTTGAGTTTGTTGGATCGTGTTGTTAAATGATTTAAGGAACATGAGTTTAAACTTGAATATTCAAATTGGTCACGAGACAATTAATATGTTGTAGATGGGTGTATCATTATTGAATGGAAGATTTTGGTTCACTAAAGCTTATAGAGAGAATAATAATGGTTTTATTTTGGATAGTAGGAGATTAGGAGTGAAGGCTGATAGATAGCAATTATATATGTTTGGAAGCTCAACAGATGAGTGAATAGTTTTCCTTTATAATTTTTTTATAAATCATGTTTTTACTACTTACCATACTTTCATGTTAATTACCATCTTTACAAGTATGATTTTACTAATGAAAGTTTATTGGATTTGTTTCATGCTCTTATTGATATTGAAATAAGTATAGATTAATGATTTTATTTATTGTTATTTATTCTTCTCCTATTACTTCATAGTATGATTCATGATTATGTACGAAAATACTAAGGAGACTTTCAATTTTCTCACAGAAATTTTAATGTTAAGATAGTATTGTATTTTGGAATGTTTCTACGCCAATTTTATTATTTTGAAAGGGTTTTTGTCGACATATCAGATTGAATTTGAAGGAAAGTTTTGAGATATTGTTTGTGAATTTTCATGCTGGAGCATTCTATTATGTCGCATTTGATACAAGTTATCATGGTATTGAAAGAAGAACTTTTTATTGCTTTGATAAATTAGCCCTAAGCATGCTTGAAAACTTTTTTTAGAGGACTAAATACAGAACACTGGTTACTAATAGCGGTACTATTAGTTTTTGATCCACTATGGTTAACCTCAAGCTTGCTTGACTTTCGTGGGCATAGTACTCACGCTTGATATTCGTGGGATTTGTTTTCACGCTTGTTATTCGTGGGTTTTGTACCTACACTTGTTTCGTGGCCCTGAGCTACGCTTGGTTACTTACCCTCGTAGACTGTGTGTCTACACTTGTTTTCGTGGCCTTGAGTTGCGCTTGATTAGTTACCCTCATGGACTGTGTGTACATGCTTGTTATTAGTTCTGTTGAAGTCCTACTAAAAGATGAGATTCAAAAATTATCGTCTTAAACTGATTTTGTTAAACAAATTGATTTCTTATGTACTTTTGGATTCATTTGATTAATGATCCTTTATGGAGTTTTATCTATGTTCATGACAATATGCTATAAAAATTGCAATTTATTGCCATTCTACTATCATTCAAGATTAAATATGTTTAAATTATTTTTTTTTGTACTTTATTAAATTATATATATGGGACGTTATTCATCGGAAAATTATTTTGGCCTCAGATAGTGGAGATTGTCGTGTTTCTCCTATTGAGCAATGAAGGATTATATTGCTATCTTGAAGTTAAAGTATCACATTAAAAGATTCCAAGTTAATGTAAATTTTTAAACTCGTGTATTTATTTTTGTAACCTAGGTGCTCCATGTATGCTATAGTTAGGATTATCGCCTTATCTAGGTACTATGTATTTGTTATTATGAAGCAGAACTCCTCTTGACTATGCCAGGTTATTGTAAAATTTTCTTGAGGTCTTGCTCTCAAGGGAGATTTTACAAAAATTTTTATAGGAAATCTATAATTTTTGTAAGATAAAATACATTCATAGTCGCAATATTATGTGTTGTAAATATATGTATGCATATATAAGTAGGGAAACTTTTATATAGTTAAGGCTTTAGGGATGGGGGTTTTCTCATATTCCATGCCTGTTGCATCCCAATTTTTGGGGCGTGACAAGTGTGAAGGTATTTACTAGCGTGGCTGTCGTTGAGAAGTAAGACGAAGGCTTTTTATGGTGCGGTTTGTCTGAAAACGACTCTCGATGGCTGGAAAAGACAACAAAAGTATTAGGATTATGATGTTGGAGGGTTTTGTTTGAACATATTAAGTGTCTAAATGTGTTCTATTTCAGACACTTAAATAGAACAGGAAGGGTAGAATTTTTTGGATTGTCGTGCCGAAGACTTAACATAATTGTTAGATTGATAAAACTATTATTTATATTTCAAATTTATAACAGTTCTTTGTTAATAACCATGAGTTATGTTATTGTTTTAACAAATACATATATCATAGTTATTAGTTAATAATCGCGAGATATGCTATCATTTTTTTTAAATTTTTGGGCAGCTTGTGCCCAGATAATTTTAATATTTTAAAAATAAGACAAAAAAATAATCCTCTAGTGATTAGCTGTATGAGGAGTGGCCTGAATCATCTGAGAGTATGTCAGGATTATGCTACTCGTCACCAGAGGAGTGGCCCGAATCATTTAGGAGTATGTCAAGGTCATTGTGGCTAATTCCATACTCATCAAGAATGAGATTGACTTTCCTAGTCATACTCGACAAATATCCGGTCAGCCTCCTCTCAACATGGTTAATGCATTGTGCATGTTGCATCATTGCCTCCAGTTGAGGCAGAGGCGGAGGTTGTGGAGGATGAGAAGGGGGAGAAGGAGGTGGTGGAGGTTGTGGAGGGGGCGGAGGAGGAGGAGGTGGAGGTGGAGGAGGATGATACCGTGAATTTTCTAGCATGTCTTTGGTATGGTGTTTTATCTTGGCGATTGAAAGAACAAAGGAGGATGGTAAACATAAGGAAATTGAGAGTATATATAGATTAGAAGTGATGGGTTCGGACCATCATTGCACACATTGAAAGTTGAAGAAGAGCAGTCGAGTGTAGTGGTGAGTAATGGAAAGGTACTTGGTTCTTGTGCTGATTATTGAAGAACGTGCTGATTATTGAAGAACGAAGAAGCACAGAGTACTCATCATAAGCGTGGGGAAGGGGAATGGTTTTTGGATCGTATAGTTGACGGTTATTTAAGAGAGACCGTTATATATTTTTTTGACATCAAGTTGGAATACAAATCGTTTATGTTCATCTAACGTTGCATGACAGTTTTACCGTAAGAACCATAAAAAAATATATGATGGTTACTAATTACCACCGTTATTTATTTGTATAGTATTCTAATAAGTGACGGTTGTTATTTAATAATCGTAATGTATATACTATTTTTTTAAAAAATACTCCCTCCGGTCCTAATTATAGGATATATTTACCTAACTTTAGAGAAATTAAGGATAGTGGTTAAATTAGTTAATCATATTTATTTTCCTAAAATACCCTTATTTAAAATTTAAAATGGCTTTTAATTACGTTGATTCTCTGTTTTTTCTTGTACTTCTCCTGCCTCACACAATCCGGCGTCGTCAATCTCCCTCAACAACTTTCGATCTGCTCTTATTAAATTATTAATGTGTTTAATTATTATTGAGAAAGTATCAATAGGGGGTATTTTGAGAAGAAATTGACAAAAATTAGAACTTTGTCCTGTAATTAAGATCAAGATCAACTCTCAATTGTTATCCTATAATTAGGACCAGAGGGAGTATTAATATTGGTGGTTTCCAGCCACCATTTTACAACCATAAAAAAGACAAGTAAATAAACAAACTAAAAAAAAGTTACGGAAATGTTTTAAGAACATGATGCATCATCAGATTCTTTATTCTCCGGTAACTTGTCAACCTTCTCGTTCAAAGAGTGAACGAGGGAGGTAAGTTCGGTCAAGTATTGGTCCATGCATCTTTGCTCTCGCCAGTAAACCTAGACTATATGATGGAGCTTGTAGGTTGTGTGGATGAGACCTTCAATGCTTGTTGGCAGATGGAGTTCATCTTTCGGTTTTTCGCCAGATGATGAGTCATAAGTTCCATTGCGTCTATCCATGATGTTTTGTTGAATCAAAAGTTGGCTTAGAGAATTTGAAATGGAAGTACAATAGAGATGCGGAGTTCAGTTTCCGGACATTTATATAGAGATGGTTTTGTGGATTATAGAGCCGTCACGTCTTAAAGAATTTTAGATTATTATATTTTATAAATGGTGACAGTTAATTCTAAATGATTGTTATGTACTTAACAATTTTAATTTAGAGCTATCACATCGTTTGTTATTTCATGACATTTTTTGCTTAACAACCGTCATTATTGTGAGACAAAATATTACGGTTACTAATTACCACCATTATTTATTTACTTGGAATTCTATTAAGTGACGGGTTTTACTTAATAACTTATATGTATCGTAATCCGCCAGTTTTGCCCCCTTTGCGAATCCAACTATTGCATGCATCGAATGACAAGATGGCACAAGAGAAAAGATTACTTGAGAAGGGTCTTGTTGTCATGAAGGATGTCCAAAGAAAATTATGCGAGAGGGGGTCTGAGGTAGCTAATGAACTTGTTAGATTTCATAACTTATCCTTTCTTGTTCCATCTCACATTAAGTTTCCTCCCCTCTCTCGTTGAAGCTCTTTGGTGTGGCCCTCTTCTCAACCGCGTGAATCTCAACCTCTGTGTTTTCAACGTTTCAGGAAGAAGATTTTTGTAACCCCCTTCACGAATAAGGCCGAGATTAGTTCGTAAAAACGTAATTAATGTGGAATTAGAGACCGTAATAGATTTTGGGACTTAAACAAAGTCAATCTTCCCAAATCAGGGTTCACAAAAATCTTTACAAAACCTGTTAGATAATGGTCTCACGTTCACATTTCAATACAAAATGGCCTCTATCGGTTGGTTTCATTCATACATATCAGAGTACAGCATAAATTCCCGACACACTCGGGTTCCATTCATTAATAAAAAGGGATTTACACAAGGCACAAAGCCTACAATTCATACCCTTTTTTTTTCTTGGGGATTACACAAAATCTACTATATATAATCGTTTCTACCAAAAATATCCAAAAGGTATACAATGATAACCATTAACCCCAAAATATACTCCTAAACAGGAGCTCTAACTACTCTTCGTCGCCTGCTTGCCTTTCGATCCTTCAGCCCTGTCTAAAATGGTTAATTTTGGGAGAGTGAGATTCTAAAGAATCCCCGTAATAACAAATCAATCATATAATGTACAATAATAATGCATGTAAGCAAATCATTAACCACAACAAGCAACTACAACGGCAGTTACAACGGCAATGGTTAGTATGACACATGTCATCCCTTACGATTGCTCACGCTGAATTGCTCACGTTGCATTGCATCACAACAATCCACACAATACATTTCACCACAGCTGGGATTCATATAATGCATTTCATATACAAGCCATACAGGCAAGATACACACAGCCAACGGTTGAATTCACAAACGCCGCCCCACGGGTCGGATTCACAATATCCATGTCGATTACGACGGCAGTTCAACGGCCGACCTAGAGATGACCACCGTCAATCCCTACACGGCTCACGCTGACCTGCTCACGCCGTAATGGACCATGGCACACATTTCACAAATTCAACGATAAGTTATGCATGCCAAAACATCATACATAATATGAGAGAAGAGTCACTACCTGAGTTCTTCCGGGCATGTCCTAGCGCCGGTCTCTCCCGAGGAGGGCAAATGTCGTATCCTATTATTATGATTAGGGACGAAGAGTTATTCTCTATTCCAACACTCAATTGACTTCGAAATACTTAGATTTGGTTATCATTTATGTCCTTTAAGTAGTTAAAATTGGCTCTAATAAAAGCCCTAAAGGATTGGGAAACATCGGGTTAGAAACCACTTTTCAAAATCACAAGGTGCTGAAAACAGGGGCTGGCTGCAGCCAAAAAACCTCTGGCTGCGGCCAGAAACAGCACAGAAAGTTTCTGGCTGCAGCCGAGAATTTTCTGGCTGCGGCCAGAAGCAGCACAGAAAGTTTCTGGCTGCAGCCGAGAATTTTCTGGCTGTGGCCAGAACGTTCACAGAAGCTTTTGCGCTGCAGCCAAGAATTTTCTGCTACAGCCAAGGCAACTTCGAAAATTCATAATTAATTCTAGAAAAATCGAAATGAGGTGATCCCAAAGCCAAATGAAAGCTATTTAAGTCCTCTTTCAAGGAAAAATATGGCTCATCACTGGAAATCACCACAAAAATACAGATTTCAAGAAAAGTCCACACTATTCCAGAATTGCACCCAGATTTAACATCAAACTTTGGACAGTCATAAATCCTAGCCCAAAAATCGAAATGACACAAAACATATGTCCATTTTGAAGCTTGAGATGTGAGCTTTAAGACTGGAAAGTTTCATAATTTTCCAACACCATTTGCTATTTTAAAACGTCCATGCAAGATCACTGCCAAAACAGAGTTTCTTACTAACCAAAACTTGCCACTTTAACACTAAGTTCCCATTGGTTCAAAATTCATATTCAACACTTCTCCCACAAAAAATCACTCAAGGAACACAATGGTGACTTCAAAATGACCAAAATCACAACCCAATTACATGCCCTATTTTTGCCCAATGCACAAAACCAACATAAAGTTCCCAAACTTCACCTTTAAGCTTCAATTCAATACCATTCATTCAAAACACTTAACAAGGCATTAATTCCATGACAACAACAATTCAAACACCACAAGACCCTAATTGTCGAAATTTCAAGCCAAATTTCCAGAATTTCCAAGTTAAATCATTTGGCATAAAACTTATATAGAAAGGTTTCTTAAACTCACCTTAACAACTTTCTCAAAGTAGCTTCTTGATTCTCCAACCTCCACAATTTCTTGAAGTCTCAAACCAACACCAAATGGAAAACTATAACCATAGAAATGTAGCTCTTAACTCAAGGATCAACTTTAATGAAGGGAGTTTGAGCATTTGAGATCGTTTTCCCTTACCTTTTTAGACTTTTCTTCCTTCCCATACACCTTCCATGGCTGACGAGAGAGAGAGAGCAAGAATGAGAGAGATGAGAGGGAAGAGTGATGAAGAAGGGAAATAATCACACTCCCTTCCCATATCAGATTTTTCCAGCGCAAAAGAGGAGAAGAGAGGAGAGAGAAAGGCTAAAAAACCCTTTGACTTTTCTCTCTTACACACACACAAGCCAACTTGCCACATGTCTTCTTCTCATTGGCTCTTACACAATAAGCACCCAATTAGCTTATCTAATCCCTCCATTAGTAATTTTAATTACACTTCTCATTTTTTCTTAGTTAGCAATTAATTTCTCCCTTAACTACCAACTCATGGCCCATAATTTCATTCTTCCAATTTTTCCATTAATTATGACATATTAATTAATATTGCCATAAAACACATAATAATTCCCTTTTAAATCCATAAATATCCACACTAATCATGATTAGCCCTTAATCAAAAATTGGGATATTACAATTTTGACCAACGACCTATATGAAATTTTCAAAAGTTCTAGAGGAGGGACTAAAGTGCAAATTCTATAAACATTTATGGGGTGGAATTGTAATTTCCCCTGGTCCCTTTTCTTCATTCACTTGTAATTTGTAGAAATTCTAGGGACCTTTTTCTGTCATTTTCTCTAGTCCTCAAAATATTAATTTTGACCGTTCAAAATCTCAAATTTTTTCTTAAACATCTACAATGCAAAATTAAGCACAAGGTAAAGTCCAAGAAATCATTTGCATGAATAATTAACAAATTATGACAATTTTACCCGTAATTATATTTAATTCAATGCAAATGTCCTTAACAAGTCTTCCTTGAATTCTCAGTTAGAGCATCTCCATTTCTGCAATAGTGAGAAAGCAAGCTTAAAGGGTGAATTTGCTTTGGAGAACTGCTTAATCATACAATATTATCCTATAAAATGCATTAAAAATTTTAAATTAATCATGAAAAATCATATAACAATATGATTCAATCAGCTCCCTGACTTGTCTATTCATGCTCTTTCGCTCTTGTTAATTGATAGGTGGAGGTAATTTTGTTTTGGTTGACAAGTGAAAGAGCATGAATTAACAAGTGAGGGAGCATGATCGACAATGGTTAGGATAGGCGATGACAATTGAATGAGGGCAAGAGCAAGGGCAATGACGTCTTCTTAAAATGTAATTTCTTACTCTCATGCTCCTAAGGATTTCCTAGCAATTTGGCAATTTCAAGAGATTTAGTTGTAGTAAATTGTCTTGTTTGTAACCTGAGTGCAATTTTCCCAAGAAATAAGAGTTCCCCATGCATTACCTCAACAAATCATGAAAATATATCTTTCAAAAAAAAAATAGGAAAAAATTCTTTATATGTAAGGAACAAAAAAATAATAAGAACTAATGGTTTTCATTGGAGTACCAAACGGGAGGCTACACTGTAGCCCCTGCACCTTTATTATTTTAATAACAAAATTTTTTTTGGACAGTATTCGATAAATAACAAACCAGTTTTCTGTTAATTTTCAACTAATTAATAAATTGGCCAATGCTTAGTAAAAGAATGAAACCAACAAACAACATATAATAAAACTGTTATATCTAATAGAGAAAATGACTGATAAGCATAAAATATGAAATCTATAATTTTGTAAATACATGGGTCTTATTAGGTCGAGCTGGTAATATAGACCGGACTATCGCGTTTGGGCTAACCTATTACAGGTTGGAATCATATGGGTTTGAACTAAAAAGAACCGCATCAATATTGGTCGACATTTAGCCAACCCAACCCATAGCCTCTGGGCTGGAGGGTTAGCTTGCCCAACCCATATTATTTTCCTTTTTTTTTAAATTTTTTATACTGCGTTTTTCAATTTTTTTTAAAAAAATATACTATAATTTTTTTCTACAAACTTAAACTATAAAAAAAATTAAAAATACATTATAAAATCATAAAGTGATAATAAAACATCAAATTCAAAGTTTTAAACATTACAAATTAAGCATTTATCATAATTCCACACATTACAAAATAAACATGAATCCAAAAACCATCATTAACATTCAATAAAATCAATAATTAGTTGATATTAATGATATTATGTTAGACAATATACTTAGAAAAGTCACAGATTTTTTTTTAAAAATAAAATAAATAAAAGCAATCCAATCCGCGGTGGATTGGGCCCATACGGGTTTAGGAAAAAAAAAACTGCATCAAAACGGTTACACTTTTACAAAATCCAAATTGTCTATTTTTTCAGGTTGGGGCTGGTTCGGCCTACAGTTAAAACTCATATTACCAGCTCTAGTATTAGGTAATAAAAAGTAAGTAAAGCATCATTCCGAACAACCTAGTTGATCTTTAACTTCACACTTTCACTTAATTTGAGTTTGGCATAAATTGAGACAAAGATACCGATAAAATCTAACTTGAATAAAAAGGATAAAAAAATCTAACCATAGTGAAGGCTAAGGATTATTCTAAATTTTAGCCGGTGACTTAGATTATTATAGTTTTGATTACTTTTTGTATTGAATTTCTCCTTTTAATTGTAGTTAAAGCTATATTTATTGTATATGACTCTTAATTACTTAAGAGTGCCTTTTGATCAACTAAAAAATATTCCAATTATGTTAATCCCTAATTTCTTAAGTGATTACTTAACTAGACTAAATTAAGTGCATGCCTAATGTAACAATGAAGGGTTTGTATGCATATTTCTATACTAAAAGAAAATCAAGTTATTTGATAGTCCGAACACTCAATTCTATATAATTCAATTTAAAGTCTAATCTAAATTTAATTTGCCTTTACTCCTTTTGAACATCAGAATTAGTTCCAATAAGATTTCTCTTGATTTTAGACAATCAAGCACACAATTGAATCGACAAATAAAACAACTAATGGTAAATTTAATTACATGACTTGAACATTCTCATAAACAAAATAAGAGTCAACTAGATACAAAATAAAAGATGTAGGAAATAAGAGAAAAGGAAAGGAGAAACTAATCATTAGTGCCAAATTTTCATCCTTGCTCCCGATCTTTGCATATCCGAATCTCAATCCTCCTCCATTTGAACTCCATGCTTTTTTGGTGCCGCCACCAGCTAAGAAAAAGAACAGCCCCTATCTAGTGTCCCTATAGATACATACATACATACATACATACATACATTATTTGTTTTGCTCCCAGTGCTGCACCATTTATTTTCTCCAGCATGGTTATATTCATTTGATTTTCCAGCGATTTGCTCTATCTTATTCTGTATACTTTCTTTTATTCAATAATTTCTTCTTCCTCAAAATTTTTTCCTGCAAAATAAAAATGATATGAGTATATTTATAGTGAGATTTTTTTCCTAATTAATGGGAAGGAAATATATAAAAGTTAATTAAATAGATATAAACTATCCATAAATTTAATCAAATAAATCCCAAAATCTACATCTATTTAATTATAAAATATAAAACATATTGAATGAATAAGTATTGCATGCATCGCATAAATTATCCACGATGGACCTTGTTGAAAAGTTCGAAGTGTAAGCAGGTAGACCAATTGAGCAACTTACCCACTATGAGTTTGACACTTGCATCGCCATCCTTGATTTGAAACTGAGTGCTGAGTCCCAAGTGAACCATTAAGAGCCAAACAAAGGAAATGAGTTCTCCACCTTTACTCAGTAACTGAACGTGCCCCGTAGGCCTGCAATGACACGCAGCATATGACAACAATTCCACCCAAACACAACTTATGATTTCCCATTTCTTATCTTTTGGTAACTTGTCTAACTCTTTGAACAAACGACATGCATCAAATAAGAGTGATTTGCTCCTATCCCCCTTCACATCAATGGGTTTTTGTTCTGCTGGCACATTCATAAGAAAACCGCAAGCTTTGTTCAGCATAGCCTCCCGATCGAGATCCTCTTGTTTTGAAATCCTCTTCTTGAAGAACTTTTTGGCCTCTTCACATGTATCTTGGAACCTTATTTGTCCAATTCCTGTTATCACAGACATCAAATTCGGTTGCATAACAAGAAGGTATAGCATGTAATCAGAGAGAAGCATACTGATTTTCATTCTCTCGTCTTTTTTGTCATGTTTCTCTTTGCCATCGATTTCTGTCTTGTCTCCCTCAACTCTGGCGTCTTTGACGTTGCAGAGAGAAGTAGCAATGTGCCACAATAGGAGGCTTTGATCAAAAGTAACTTCGTTGGGATCCACAAATGGCTTCAACCTTTCTGATTGCGCTGCAACTATGATGGAATCCACATCTGACTTCAAACTTGCTAGTAGCGCTGAAAATTCGTTGGAATCCACATTTGGCATCAAACTTTCTACTTGCACTGTAACCCCGTTAGGATCCAAATATTGCTTCAAACTTTCTAATAGCGCTGAAACATCGTTGGAATCCACATTTGGCTTTGAACATTCTGATTGGGTTGCAGCTTCGTTGGAATCCTCATTTTCCTTTAGATCTTGCGCTTCAGCTTCTTTGGATTCCACATATAACTTTAAACTTTCTAATCGCGCTGCAACAACTTCTTTGGGATTCACTTTTTGCTTCAAACTTTCGAATTTCACTTTCTGGATAACCTGCTCACCTCTGGCAGAACATATGCTTTGGATGTCGTCTATATCTTTAGCTCTAGCAGACTTCTTTTTCAGCTCATCAAAGACATATTCCCAAAGCTCTTTAAGGAACGGGTTTTTGGACTTGTACCTCAATTGATCAACGAGATCTTTAAAAAGAGAACTTCGTTTGTTTCGTTGATAGAATAAATCTTGTACAAATAGGACGGTTTCGAAGCACCAAGTCTGAAAGACCTGGACAATATAAAAGCTTGGATGAAGATTATTAGGAACCCTTGGAATTGACTCGTCCAGGCAGTATTTCAGCAGATTGTGACCCGACATTGATCCACACCATCTGCGAAATAAAAAATTGGTGGACAGTTTTTCACAGTCTTTATAAGGGCCTTCCTTGATTTTTGACCAAGTTGGTTTCCTCAACCGTAGGTAACCCTCTAAACATCTTTGATTGAGAATCTCGAAAAGTTTAATTTGTAATCTTTGCTGACGAGAAGCTGTGTGAGAATCTATTAGAGATTCATCAGAGAGGGTAGCGGTGTAATCAGTGAAAAAACGCATGACCAAAGCCATGATGTCCAAGACCAAAGCGCCATACAGCAACACATAAGTGACGCTAACATCCGACGGTTCGAAACCATTCCTTTCTGCCTTGATGAAGAGTATGATGGAGGCAATAATGGAAACCAAGGAAACAAATTTTCCCCATGACCAAAACGAATGCTGGCGAACCACCGAGGCCTTGGAGTAGAAAACTTCATACATGAAATTGAGCTCAACTTCTATGAGCATGAGAGCTTCTTCTTTAGTTTTTTTCTCAAAAAATTTCTGGCAGTCGCGGCGGTCTTTGAAGCTGTATATCATGTCGGCAATGAGACCTTGAAACTTTTGGAAGAAGAAGAAAGCTTTCTGCACCAACTTATGATAATCTTCCTTCTGCTCTGCGGGGAATTTGTCAGCCTTGTTTTGCTCAGCATCAGATTTGGCAGCCTCAGCGAATTGTTGATGAAGCTCTGAAATCATGATGATTTTGGTGGGAAGGCCGACCTCGCTTCTAGAACAGTGCTCCTCCATGAGCTTTGCATAATCGGGCCCCGCATCGGGACGTGGAAGCAATGATTTCCTGAAATTATTCACTGCCGCGACGTAGAGAGCGTGAATTCTCTCAAGGTACTTGATTAATCCGGCGATAAACATCAATGTGGTGGGTAGCCATAATGTGTTATGAGGAAGCGTTAGAACGAAGACATAAGCAGCGGTGGCTGACTGGAAAAGGAGAGCGAGAAGGTGGCGGAGCCAGAGCTCGTTGTCCTCCAAAGCAAAAGCGCTGATGGTATCTGGGCCACCCAGGTGTAAGAGGAGAAAAGGACCCCAAAAGGCCATGAGGAAGTCATTGTCGGTGGTGGTAGATTTTCTGGCTTCATTCTTGGTGATGAGTCCGATACAGTAGCCGGCGGCCCAGTCGGCGAGAAGGTAAGCCAACCAGACAAACAGTACTAAGACGCCTCTGGTGCGTTTTCTGGAAGGAGCAAAAAGGATGAGGAAGATCTGAAGAAAGAGACTGAAAAGGATAACCAGGCGGATATTCCAATGGTCCCATATATTCTTCAAACTGGAGATGAATGAAGCCATGCTTAAGCTACGGTAGTACAGCTCTGATTCAGCAGCGAGGCCTGACGAGTGGGTGGAGAATGAGAATATGACTCAGCAATAAAGCAAGACTCGCGGATTTATGCAGGAGGCCCTAAGCACCAAATAAAATCTTAATGAGTTCTGTAAAAAGTCAAAACATAAAAATATGGTTCAAATATGTTATAAAAATATGTTTAACGATTGTTATTTCCTTTTATAAAGATTTTATTTAGATTTTGTTTGGTTTTTGGGATTTTATTATCATTCTCCCATTTATTTATTTAAAAACAGTACAAGCTCCACTAGTCGACTTCTTTAATCATGGGCCCACTCCATGTTGCTTGCTCGCTTTTCTTTCTTTTTTACCGTTTGAATTTTAATCTCATAAATCATGTTTGGGACTTTTGGCTATACACATGTCAGTTGTCCTTTATTTAAAAACCTATCATTTTTATTTTATTTATAAATATTTTTTAATTAATTCTCGTATATTAAAAAGAATTAGTTAACTCATTAACTATATGTTAAATTTTTAATTTTATTTTTATTTATGATTGATTTCAAAAATCAACATAGATAAATTCCTTTTATTTATTATAATTAATAGGGATAAAAAAATATAAAATGTATTTACCTTAAAACATGACTTATAAATAGGATCAAATTTTTTAATAAAAAAAGACTTATAAATAGGATCAGAGTGGTATTTATTAATAGATCCTTTTACACACACACTTAAATTTTAATTTTTCAAGTTTGAGAAACATAATTATTTTATAAATTTATAATTTTCATAGTTGTTGACTAAAATATTGGTGTTTGAAGAGCATATTTAAGTTTTTATTTTTTGAATATAATATATTTAGATTATTAAACTAAAATAAATTTAAAAAAAACGCTACAAATAAAATTGAAGTTTTGATATTTAGTTTATTAAACTAATCTATTTAAATTATTAAACCAAATTTTTTTTATGCAATCGAGGTTTTAATATCAACTTTTTCATTGGGTTTTTATAGATTTTTCAATTTACGCATATTTTAAATTTAAAATTAATATCATTTAATTACACAGTCATCATTTAAGTTTATAAAGTTATCACTTGAGTTTGTTACATCATTGTTTTTCATTAGCATCATTAATTATATTAGAATTATGGGATCAAAAATATACTTTATAAAGTTAAGGAATCAAAAGTATACCTCATGTAAATTTAAATCATTAAAAAAAATACTTTAGCCTTTATTTAATTACCAACGAGGGTTGAGTCTAGTGAAATAGGTTAATATCTTACAATATAACGAATGAAGATTCAAATCCCTACCTAAAGAGGTCTCTACATTTAGCCCGACGGTGGACTGGCTTGTATGGGAAAATATCTATTCTTAGGGGGGAAAAAGTGACCTATTGAATATTTTTAATCTCCACAAATTAGACAACTCCTTCTTAATTAAAAACAGAAGGTAGTATATATATTTGATACAATCATAACCATCGAATCTAGTATATGGCTCCGTTTTGAAAATTTTTATATCAAATGAACTTGTACAAACTAGTATATGAACTAAAGGGAGCAGCGCGCAGACCAATGTTTTGTACTGATCAATTGGATGTTACTCTCCCCATCTTTATATATAAGATATATTTAAGGAGTTAATTTTGATTTTAAATATAAGACATTTTTTTTATATTTAATAATATTTTCATAATTTATCTCTTTTAATACTCCCTAAACAATATTCAAGAAGAAGAGGGATTAAGAGAATTAAGAAAGATAAATAGGGTGTTTTAGAAAATACATGTCATGTTAACTAATTTAACTAACATCCTTAATCTAATCAAATTAGATAAATATGCCTTATATTAAGGATCAGAGGGAGGGAGTACTTTTCTTAGCAAAAGTTGTACAACATCAAGTTTATAAATTCTGAATTGCGCGTAGTGAAAATTCATCAAAATTTCGTAAACAGAAAAGATTTCAGCAACATAGCCAATACAACAAAATGAAAATGCAAACAGCACAATCAAACCACAGAAACATATCATCACTTGTCTTCATTTCATAATTACTACCAAAAAAATAAAAAAAAGTTGACTAGCCACAGAATTTAGTGATAGAATTTAATAATTTCTTCGCCAAATATACTGCTAAGTGATGAAATTCCGTGGCTAAATCAATTTAGCAGCAGAATTTCATCTCTAATTGACTGTTTTTTTTGGGAATAATTTGGAACTCAACCGTCGCAGGCTTATTAATCCAATCTTCCTCACCTTGTTTGGGCCACTTAGCGTAGTATTGCAGTGAAGGAAACATTTGCTCGCGAGTTTCTTTGTCAATTGGCTGGATATTGGTATACTTGAGCACCAAATATTTCACATTCCACTGCTCGCCCTGATCTGTTAATTTCTTGAGCTTCCCTCCCTTAATATATAGCGTCTCCAGCTTTTTCAGGTTTCTGGGCTTTAACCATGCTGGCATCGTCTCGTGAGGAATGCCTTCAAGATCCAGTTTTTGTAACTCTGCCGGAAAAGAGACAGAGTATTCTTCATCTTTAACGACTTTGCCCCATGATATTTTCAGACATTTGAGCTTTTCAAAAGCGTCCAGCTTGTTGAATTCCTCTTTCAAGATGGAAACCTCAGTCTCACTCCCTATATGTATACTTAATCGCTTCAGGTTCGTCAGACTTTGAAGATGCATTATTCTGATGGGAGTCTTCAGCGAACTGCCTATAATGAATCCCTTGAGCACTTGGAGCGATTTGAGTTTGTCGAGCTCCTTTGGCATGCTGTCCAGCAAGTAACATTCTGATACATCCAAATGAGTGAGTTTTTTCAATGACGCAATAGCAGCAGGCAACGTTTCTAGATTATGACAAGCCTTGAGGTCCAGAATTTGAAGGCTGACCAGTTCACTAATGGAGTCAGGAAGTGAAGTGATTCTTGAAATCCCTCGCAGGCTGAGATACTTGAGATCTTTCTGGGTCTTCAAACCTGTTAGGAATGACTTACCTTGAACTTCCATGTGATGGGTAGGAGAACCCTGCCAACGACCAAGCTGAAGCACCACCAAGCTCTTGAGTTCAATAAACCAATGGGGTTGAAAATCAAGATATCGCTCGTTGACATTAAAAATGGTCCTCAAAGTCCCACGTTCGGCTTCCCCTACACTTGCCAAATTAGTGTGACCAGCGATCAAACAAGTTCTCCAATGATATTTAGGATCAAAACGTGGTATCCATTTGTCTTCCATTTCTTTGTGCAAAAGCTTCGCTTTCTTGGCCTCTGAGAGCAATATGTAACGGAACCCAGGCGAAATTCGACATTTACTGACTCTTGGGCACTTGTGGGTAGGATCGGGTATGAGTAATTCAAGATCCAAAAGCTCTTGAAATACTTTTTCGCCTTCTTCCTCGTCCTTAACGAACTCTTCCCCAATCCACCAATAAATAAGGAACCTTTTCCTCAGAACAGCATTTTTAGGGAAAATTGCCAGATACAAGCAAATTCTGGAGTCATGATTAAGTCTATCAGGTCGGACGGAAAATTCATAATTCAGCCGAAGACATTTATCGGATGAATTGTGTTTCATATCCGGGTCCCCGACATATAAAGCTTGGAAGTCGTCCTGATCGGCCTCAGCGGCATGTCGATGTATTTCATCGTTTATTTCGCCGAGCTTGTCACGGATAGAACTGAAATCGCTGCAGCTATTCAACTGCGAGAAGTGGTCACGCAATTTCTGTTCCCTCCTTTGGGATAGTGGGAATTGAGTCATCAAATGTTCGATCATCTTCTTCACATCTTTGGCTGATGAAACATCTTCAAATGTTTTTTCAAAGTTCTTCTTGAGGCGTTCCAGCAGTGTGCGCGCATCATCTGTCGTTGTTGAGTTTGTTGAGATCGACATTTTCAGAGTGCAAGAGATACAAGGATGGAGGTGCGGGGCGTCAGCACGATGAAGCCAACTTGCTTTATATAAAATTATTTGCACAAAAAACGAGTTAATTTAGACTTGTTTCTTCCTCTTGCATTTTTTTATTTCTCCCTTTTGCATTTTTTTACTAGACATATTTTATTTTGGATCAAATTAGACATATTTTCATGTATATCAAGTGAAGTATAAAAAAGAGTTATATTATTTATAACTTTTAAATACTACAATATCTTATCGATTTTATATGCATAGTTATAATTAATGGTTCAAAATATATATATATATATATATATATATATTTCCGTTGCCAAAAATAAATACCCTGGTTTTTCCCACCATCAGCCAGGCATTGAATGAAAATCAGGATGGACCATTAAATATGATGCAGTATAATGGTTTTAGGAGAAATGATGTTAAGGTCCCAATTAAAAAAATTAATATCAGAAAAATTTCATAACTTGTTAATGATAACTGAAATAACTAACATTAACAAGTTCTAAGATTTTTCTGATATTATTTTTTTAATTGAAATCCTGGTATCATTTTCCCATAGATTTAAGGGTGTCAAATAGTAATTTCGTTAAAAAATAGTAATTCCAACGGACATGATAAAATTAATAAATTTTAAGTATATTATGATTATTTTTAATGAATAAAGACAAAAAAATAATAGAAGAAATATAAAAAAGAAAAATGACACCAAGGTCTCAATTAAGAAAACTAATATCATAAAAGTCCTATAATTTATCAATGATAGCTCTTTTACTTATCAATAGCTAATCTTTCATTTTTTATTGACAAGTTATGGGGTTTTGCTGATATTTTTTTTTTTATTTAGAACCTTAGTGTCATTTTCTCTATAAAAAAAAGACTTAATTAACATTAATAAATAAAATAAAATTAATGAAAATTATACAGCAATTAATTATTAAAAAATATAATTTAAGAAAATGAATCAATAATTTGCAATTAAAAATGAAAATCTAGTTGATCTCAAATCGGATGGATCTATTTGTCCAAAAAAAAATCGGATGGATCTGAGAACGCAGGCGCAGCTTGGATTAAGACAATAATATCAGAAAGTACTCTCTCTTTGCCCTGTTGCTGATGGTTTCTAGCTTCATATGCGGCCTCTGCTGCCCCTTTCCTCTTGCGCTTTCTGTTGCGTTCTCATTTTGGCATCTTCATAAATATATTTTTTATGATTTTTTGGATTATTACATTTTACATAAAATAAATGAAAATTTGATATACTATGGCAAAAATGGATCTATTTTTAATTTTTTATGATTTTTAAAAAATTTTTAAAAAAAATGCTTAAAGTGAAAAAATATACATACAATTTTTTTAAAAATATTTTTAAAAAATTATAAAAAATTGAAAATAGTTCAATTTTTTGACGAAAATTTATTAAAATTTTATTTATTTTATGTAGAATCTATTGATTAAAAGAATCATAAAAAATACATTAGGAGGACCCAAAAATAAGGGGCAGCAGATAGCATAGCTGACACCCTCTGTCCTTCATATACACGATCGAGCTTCGTTCTTGCACTTGTTACTTTTGTCATCATGGAACCCGAATCGGAATCCACACTTGCCAGAATTCTGATGAAACAATACTTATCTTCACTGGATAATGAAGACAATTCACACTCATCATCAGATGATACTTTGGTCAAGTTTAAAGGCATGGGTGAGAAGTTGAAGGCTAATAGTCGTACAGCGTTAGCCCACCCGGAATCCGTTTCATTGCTTTTCGATCTCAACAACGCCCTTGCCGACTGGCAGATCCTCAAGAAGAAGAACAAGTCTATCAAGAGTATTTACACCCTCCATGGTCATGATGCGGCTCACATGAAGGAGCGGTCAGCTATCCTTGCTAAACTCGACAAGGCTGAAGCACTGGTACGGGACCCTCCTACCAGCAAGACCGAATCTAGCCAACGGGATTTGGAGTCGAGCCAACGGGATTTGTGGGATCGGTATACATTCTACAAACCCCATCCATTTACTTGTATTGGGGACGAGGTACCGGTTTCCGATGAACCCAAAAAGTGGATGGTTGATTGGCTAACATCGGAAGGTGACTTCAAGGCCGTCGGGATTTATGGACCTGGCGGTTCCGGCAAGACGGCGCTCGTTAAGAACGTTTTGAAACAAGAAGGTGTTGGCAACAAATTCAAGCGCATCATATGGGCCTGCTTATCGCAGTTAACCTGCGAAACGATAGAAGATGTCAGGATTATTGAATACTTGCTGTATCGTTTGGGCTTAGATACTGATCTCCTGGTGGACAATTATAATGCCCTTGAATATAGGAATTGGCTCTCGTGTCTCGTGGGAGAACTAGAGAGTCGATTGCTGAACCAAGGGAATTACATTTTAGTGTTGGATGACATGTGGCACTGTAGCGAATGGTTCGCTGTTGACTTTTTAGGCAAATTGAAGGAAATTGGGGGTGGCGCCGTCATCGTAACTAGCCGGAGAAAAACAGTGGCTGAAAAAATCGGTAAAAACAATATCCTGATTTGTCTAAAGCCGAGAAATTAGTATTTCAATCGTGAAATTGTCACTAATTACCCCAATCTTATTATGTGTTCATTTGAAATAACTTATTTTTTATTTATAAGTGCTTATAAATTATGATTTACGGTATACAAGGTAAGTATGTAAAATAAGTTTTATTTTGACTTACTTTTTTTTTTGATACAATATTTTGACTTACTTAATAAACACTTGTTTCAAAAATAAATTATTCCAAACATAACTTATATATCCTGCTTGTTAATTTCATTCTCCCGCCATGTATTGTGTGTTTTTCATCCTTCATTCCAATAAATAAGTTTGTATTATTTTGCATTCCCAACATGCCAAGAGGATATATATATATATATATATACACGAAGAAAAACAGATGATAGCTAACTACGATTGAGGAGACGAAAATGGACTTTCTTTTTTCCCCGTTTCAGTTATATTTTGTGAGAATCTCTTTCAATAGTGACACTGACTAGTTCACATTTACTTGTAAAAGAAAATCATCATGCCAAGGAGCTATAACTACTGTATACCATTCTAGTCCTATTTATAAATTCAGTAATAAATGCAATTTATACTTTTTTACCTCTATTAATTGCAATAAACAAAAAGAATTTATTCATGTTGACTTTTGGAACCAATCATAGATAAGGGTGAAATTGAAAATTTAACTCACAGTTAATGAATTAACTAACTTTCTTTGATATGTAAGAATTAATTAAAAATGATTTATAAATAGGATCAGAATGATAGATACTAAACCTTTATATACAAATGTATCGGCATCAATTTCTTATGGCAATTATTCAGCTTGTTTAATTACTTTGCCACTGTATATGCTATAACACCCAATATGGCAAAAGACATTATATTTCTAAAAGGGTTTAGGGTAATTTTTTTCCTGAAAGTATTTTGTGAAGGAGTTGTGAGTTGCTAAAAAGTTTTTTAGTTTCAAAATCGTTCTAAAAATATTAAAATAAAAATAAAAAGGAACAATATCAACATTAGCTTTTTTACACTTATGACGACATTTCACCACTTTTAAGGAGACATCAAGTCAAAAAAATTACTTACTCGACCCATAGCTCCTTGGCGAATATTTTTAAGGTAAAAATGATCTTTTATCCCTTGCTTCTAAATAAAATTATAAGGAAAGAGACAGAACTAGCCCAAGAGATGAGCTAATGGTGCATCCTGTGAGTACTACAAGATGTCATGATATGATACGAATGACTATGCATAAAATCCCGACACAAGATGCCCCAGATTTCGTGGTAGAAAAAGTTGAGATTTCGTGCTAGAAAAAGTTGAGACCATATCAATTCTCAAAAATTAGTTTTGCTTTTCACGCATAGAAAGTTCAAACCAATGTTTTAAAAGTAGGATCAAACGTCGAGCCGAAGTCAACGGGTCACGGTTCAAACAGTTGGAATGGTTGAGCCATTTGGTTGGATCGATGACGTAATAATTAAATTTAAAAATATTATATATATATATATATTACAATTAGTCTTTAATCCAATTTGGTGGCTCTTGATTGATCCAAACATGAGTCTCTTGAAAGGCATTTGGACCATAACACTCTGATCCTATTTATAAGTTCTTTTTTATTAAAAAATTTGGTCCTATTTATAACTCTAGTTTCAGTGCAATAAATGAGATTGTGACAATTTTATCTATATTTATTGTACAAATAAAGAAATAATTTAAAAATAGATGGAGAAGAAAGGGTTGAAAAGTACCCATTCATAAATGAGGGCATAGTTGTAAATTTAACCTATAATCATTGAGTTAACTATCTCTCCTTGGTATGTGAGATTTAGTTAAAATGGACTTAAAAATAGGATTAAAGTGGTAAATGTCATTATCTTCTTGAGGAAATAACCCAAAATCAAGACCTTCAACTCTAATTACAGTGCTTCACATTTCATCTTTAGCTTTATGATGAATCTCATTGCCTTTTTCTTCAAAAGCATCTTTATAAAATAGTTTGCAATAAACCAGATTATTAAAATTAGTAACATATAATATAAATAAAATAAAACAACATGTCTAAAATTTATATGCCAATTTTTTTAATTTTTTTTGCAACATCAAATTTTTTTAAAAATATTTTGCAGCAAAAAAAAATTCGCATTTTTATTGGGTCGAATGGTTTTTGAAAAACTTGTCAAGTTTCCGGGCTAACAATGGTTTCCAGCCCAAAAATGGATAAACGATGGCCTAAAACAGCTCCCTTAGAAAAACTGTCCAATGCATATATCTGACCCGTCTCAGTGACCGCCCGACGGTTCGACCATTTGGTCCAGTCCGGTTGTCAGCACCCGTTTCCATTTCAATATTCAAAGAGTAATATAGACCAAGTTCCACAGGCATACAGAAAAGTACAAATATACTAATAAAAGTGTTTGTTTACAAACCAAAATCAACCATACAGAATTCAAAGATATTTATAACTTTATATAGAACTATCCAAAAATATTCCGATTACAGATTATATATAAGCAAGGTCTTCATCTCAGGAAACGTGCCTGTCAGTTTTCCATATCCACGTCCCTTCTTTTAGAGCCGCTGGCACCCACTGAGATGTTTTGTTTAGAAAAAGAGGTGAGATTCCAAGGAATCTCAGTAGAAACATGCTATCGTTCATATAAAATGCGAAAAGTAAATATGATATGCGTCATGTATGCACCAATTAATAAATAATATAAACACATCATCATCATGTGTACATGAGTAGGGCCCAACCCCACTAATCATACATCGGTTGAATTCTCACCAACTCCTAGTACAAGTGCACCTCTGGCACTAACTGCCAATCTTTAGGCAAACCATGTTGATTAATAAAGCACATTTACAAACAATGACATTCACACAATCATATAACTATGGCATGATGTATCAAGGATAATGTTTCTACCTCAAAGTTCTTTCAACCCCTTTTTAATGTGCCTCGTAAAATGTATCGCTTCCGGCTTCCGACTCAGTTCTAAAATATTAAATGTATAAGAAATAGGTCATAACCTATCCAAGTATCATTTTGGACTCTTCCATAATGTTTCTTGTATTTATATTGGTCTATGGTGAAAATTTACCAAAATGCTCCCGGGACCCCAGCCCGATCCCGCCGTACTCGGCCAGACTGTATGTTTTCCCAAAATTTTGACTAGTTCTATCCTAATGTGTTTTTGCCCAAGGAATCTATTTTCGGGATCAAAATTACCAAATTCATTGTCAAATTACAAAATTGCCCTTGACAGCCCCGTTTTAGGGTTTTAGGGGCGTTTTTGTAATTATGTTTTTTCGGTATTTTCCGAAAAAGTGACCAACTGTAACCCCACCTATTTTTGCCTCTTAAATTAAATGGAACCGTCAAAACATTGAAAATCCAACTCCTTCCCCCAGATCTAACCTTGGCCGAAACTTAGCCAAGAAAAAGGGAAAAATGCACTTTTGTGTTTTAACTTCCAAAGCTTATGCCATTTCACTTCTAATCCCTTATTAAGTGATTTAAACACATTCTAACTATGATTCAAAGAAATTTGGGCAGCATAACCCCTTAGGGTTAAAACTTTTCCAAATTTACAAACTTAACAAAAATCACCAAATCCAACCATACACTTCAACAATAACAACATACCAGTATGAATTTGAGTTTTGTGAAGTTACCTCTTGAGTTCTTGAGTTTCTCTCTCTAGACGTCCTCCCCTCTCTTTCCTTAAGCTCAATATGTGTTTTTCTAAACCATTGATTCCATAGAGAAGATCTTATGCAAGATTAGGAGAAAAACCCTTAATAAATCATTGTTTACCTTAATCTTTCTCTTCTTCCTTTTCTCTAAGCTTAAGGTTTCATAAGCTTTCTCTCTCTCTTCTTTCTTGGTGCTTTGGACAAAATGAGCAAGAGAAAGATGAAGGAAGAGGCTTCATAAATTATTTAACCTTTTCTCTAAATTTTTATTCTCCAAAATTCCATCTCATGATGACACTTGTACTTAGGCTTATCTCTTCCCAGTTGGTGTCATAAAACTCAATTAGACTTGAACTAATTTTCCTCCGCTTTTGGTTAGCCCAAAACCGTCCACACTTCAGCCCCCACAAACCAAACGGACTTCTTCCAACTAATCCAACTATATACTCAAGTGTTGTACCATAATCATAATTATCATGTCCAAGAAGCAATATTCTAACACAATTAGACATGTGCTCATCTTTATCAATTATAATTTAATCCTTTACCTTAGGATAGTGACACTTGGCATCTTATAAGCCAAATAATTATTTTCATTCCTATTTTATTTATTCCACAATTTATACAATTACCAATACATTTTATTTTCAATTTTCGGAATAGTGCAAATCTGGCAGATTTTCTGCTTTAACTTTGAAAAATCATAACTAAATTTGTAAACATCGTTTCGGAGTGATTCTAAAGGCTATAGAACCCTTATTGAGTCTAGTTTCAAGAAAAAACATGGACTTTACCAGTTGGAAGCATATCATTCCCAGATTTCATTTCTTTGACGGCTGTTTCAGAGACTTTTCAGATTTTCTGGGCTAACTTCAAAAAGTCATAACTCTTTGTATATAGCTTCAATTGATTCATATGACCTATCCAACTAAAGCTTAGGATGTCTAATTTCACCCTATAAAATTTCATAATTTTTGCTTATCATTTGGTCGTCCAAAACTACATGACAAACATATTGCCTCACAGCCGATTTCACTGAAAATATTGTTCACCTTTCAATTTTCAATATTTAATTCCTTTGGCCTTAAATATTCACAATTTTATTGAATATATAAAATAATCACAACATACTCTTGGTTAATAAAATTTGGAGTGTTACATGAAATGCTTGCACTAACACACTTAAAGCTAAAGTTTCTCGTTTTCTTTATGAGTATTCCCAGAAGTATCGGTTTAATTGATTACTACTTAGTTTTATGAATGTTCATTTCTTTTATAAGTTACTAGAAATGCAATGTTTTAGTATGCGAATAACTTATTTTATGATCACTTTGTTTCCGAACAACTTATTATATATACAATCGCAGGTGTGAAGTATATGTGACCTCAAACCCTACTAGACCATATTATTAAGATAATTATTTTTGGTAGGATATATTGTTGGATAATTTAATCACTTTGTTACCCCCACTTAAGCTTTCTGGAATTGTTTGGATGATTTAAATCTTCTACGTTTGTTTTGATATTGTGAAAAAATTTAATTTGTGACTTTTATGACTTATTTATAGTAAATTTATGTGATGAAAAAATTTAGGTAGGGCATTTTTTGGAACTTCCAATCTAAAAAAAAATGCCCTATATATATACAATTTTTTTTTTGAAATGCAAATTTTTAGATCGATTGTAACTATAACCGGTCTAAAACGTCACCTTTTAGACTAGTTGTAATTTATAGCTGGTTTTAAAAAGTGGTATTTTAGACCTATTTTAAAATAGAATATGTCTAGAAATTAGACTTTCTAGATTGGTCGTTCAACCGATCTAAAAATTGTTAACTTTTTAGACTGGTCGATATAAGACGATAGGAACTAAACCCGGTCTAAATGACCAATTTTGACTGGTCTAAAAAAACCTTTTTTAGTAGTGTAAGTTTATAGGAAAATATGTTTTAAGTTTCTTAATCTTAACATCATTAATCTTATTAATAAAAAATGCTAACTCAAGGGATTAAAATTGTGATTTTGTAATTAAATGCTAACAAAAACGTGAATCAGTATTTTCCACTAATAAAATTTATGGTATGAAGATTTAAGAACTGAAAATACATTTTATAAATTCAAAATATTAAATTGAAATTGATATATATCACCCCTCTACATCCACAACCAATCAATTACCATAAAAATCCAACAACTTAGGATGCGTCAACGAAAAATAAATACACACATTTTGAAAAGTCAAAGTTTTTGGTAGGTCCAATCTGTTGTCAAGCTTCTCTAATTTCGTTTTCCCGGGAGCCACAATTAATTAAATAGTTAGTACGTTTTGTCACGTTGCTTTCATTTAATATCTTTATCTCGGGTGGTGCAATTAATTAACATTTTAATGGAGAGTATTTATAATGTCAAGAGGCTTAGATCGTTATGTGTGGATTTTTTTTTTTCACTTCCGACCAAAAAAAAAAGATATTTTTTTTTTTCACTCCTGTCTTAGAATTTAAACCACCCTTCCCCCAATTGAATGTTTTGGTTGTTGAAGGTTAAGATTGATATTTAGCCATTTTTTAATTAATGTAAGTATTACACTTCTATATTGACTAAATATCTTCATTTAATCATTTTTATTTAATTAATCAGTATTGTTGTTATTAGGGAGGAAAGATAAGGTCAGGTTTGTTCTTCCAGGTGCTTTTTAAAAAACATTTTAATATTGGTAAATCCTAAATCAAACCCCAAAATTGAACAAACTAATGCAGATACAGATTCACATGTTAGGCTTTGAAAAGTTGAGGTGAGTGTGGGTCACCTCATGTTGAAAGATTTCAACGCCATTAATAAATGCGAAGTATAGATACTTTGATGAAAGTCTTCAAGTGGACCACAGTTCGGTGATATTTCTTGCCTTCACTTTTACTTTATTTCATTCCTTCTAATTGTTATTTTAATTTTTTTTATTACCCAATTCATCCTCCCTCTGATGTGAAATGCATGTACTAACACACTTAAAACTAAAGTTTCTTGTTTTCTTTATGAGTATTCCCAGAAGTATTGGTTTAGTTGATTACTACTTAGTTTTATGAATGTTCATTTCTTTTATAAGTTACTAGAAATCCAATGTTTTAGTATGTGAATAAATTATTTTATGATCATTTTGTTTCCGAACAACTTATTATATATACAACCGCAGGTGCGAAGTATATGTGACCTGAAACCTTACAAGACCATATTATTAAGATAAATTTTTTTGGTAGGATATATTGTTGGATAATTTAATTGTCAACACCCGTTTCCATTTTGATAATCAAAGAGTAGTAAAGACAGAATTTTATGGGCATACAGAAAAGTACATTTATACTGATAAAAGTATTCGTTTACAATTCCAACATTGTTCGTAAACGAAATACAGAAATACAGTGGAAATTATAATAATTACAGGATATCCCAGAAAGGTCTTAAGCATAAACTAATTATAACTACCGAGTTTGACCTTGCCTTAAGACACGTGCAATTCACTTCTCCGTATCTGCACCTTTGCCTTTCGACCCACTGGCACCCGCTGAGATATTTATTTAAAAAAATGGGTGAGATTATAAAGAAACCCCTTAGAGACATACGATCAACATATAAAATGTGAAAATTAAATATGCAATGCACCATATTAGGCAAAAATGAAAGATCAATTCGATTCACAAATTTCAACAACTAAAAACATATATCAAACTCAAAAGCATCAACCTCTCCAACCTTCAATCACTACAGGTTATGAAACACCTCTCTATATACCATATTCGTGGTCACTACTTTAAGAAATTCAGGACACTCACCCACAACAATCTTCAAAGCCCCCATACTTCTTACTCTCGAAAGGGCAACATAAAGCTGACCATGACTAAATACTAGCTTCAACAGAAACAACCCAACATTGCACAAAGACTACCCTTGACTTTTATTAATTGTCATGGCAAATGAAATTATTATTAGAAATTGCCTTCTCTTCATTTGAAAAGGCAACCTACAGTCAGATCGATTAAGATCTATCCTATGAATCAATACCTTCTCATTAGGATGTGATCCATTCAAAGTGACAACTTTAATAATAGACTTTCCAAGTTTACTTACCCGAAGCCTAATACCATTGCATAAACCTTCCGCTTGATCAATGTTCCTAATCAGCATTATAGGACACCTAACCTTCAATGTTAATTTATGTGCTGGGTGGCTCGAGCACTTAATGGTATTCAAGAACTCAGGAGGGTGTAGCTCTTCAAAGCTATCACTATCTTGGCATGTTTTGCATATTGTATCACAACTAACATACTCCATAGCTTCCCCTGTCAACTTAGAACACCTGTACTTATTTATCTTATCAACATACTCAATGGTAGAGGCCAAAATAGCTCTTTCATTGAAATAGTTGTTATTAGTTAAATATAATTCCAAATCTGGATAATTTGCATCCACAATGGCATTTTTTGGGGTCCCATTACTTGAAACCAACAATTATGGTGGTATCTCAATATCTATATTGCCATCATGGGGCATCCCCAACTGGCCATAACCTATATCGAGAAGCCATTGAGAAAACTTTTGCAATTCACTTCAGTTTCGTTTGATGATGGTGCAGAAAACTGCATGTTCTCCTTTGGCACAAAGACATGGCAATAGTCCCATAGATATGATGAGCTGATACATGCATATACAATTATGGCCCTTGAACCTCTAGGTATTACTGGAAGGATTTGACAAAAATACCCCTCATCAAACCACACTTGCCCCTAAATGGCTTGTTACAGTGCATAATATCCTTCAATGACCTGTCAAATGCTTCAATGCAAAACTTATGCACCATTGGAGTTTCATCCCAAATAATCAAATTTGTCTCCTAAATTAATTGTGCCAGCATGGAAGTTTGTTTGATGTTACAAATAGAATCCTTATTAACTTGAATGGGAATTGAAAATCTAGAGTGAGCTATCCTACCCCCTGGTAATATTGTTGTAGCTATCCCATTGGAGGCAACTGTACCTTAGCCACTACAGCTAGGATTTTTGATATACCTTGGCTGGGCACCGAACCACAGTTAGGATTTTTTGATATTCCTTTGTTGGCACTGAACCACAACTAGGATTTTCGATATACAGTCGTTGGACACCGAACCACAACTAGGTGATGTCCCTTTAGCACGCAATCATATCACAAAATATAGTAATAAATACATACAATTATTCACATAGTGTATGAAGGATGGTAGTCCCTACCTCAAAGTCTTATCAATCCCTTTTTAATGTGCCTCGTAAAACGTGTCGCTTCCGGCTTCCAACTCGGTCCTAAAATATTAAATGTACAAGAAATAGGTCATAAACTATCCAAGTATCATTTTAGACTCTTCCATAGTGTTTCTTGTGGTTATATTAGTCTATGGTGAAATTTTACTAAAATGCCCCCGGGACCCCGGCCCGGCCCTCCGTACCTGGCGTGATGGCACGTTTTCTCAAAATTTTGACTAGGGCTATCCTAACGTATCGGAGAATGAAATCACCAAATTCAGTCTCAAATTATGAAAATACCGTTGACAGCTCCGATTTAGGGTTTTATAGGTGTTTTCGTAATTATGCCTTTTCGGCCTTTTCCGAAAAAGTGACCAACTGTAACCCCACCTATTTTTGCCCACTGAATCCAATGAAACCATCTATTTCATGAAAATCTAGCTCCTTCCCCCTGTTCTAGTTCTGGCTAAAACTTAGGCAAAAATGGAAAAATGCTCTTTTATGTTTTAGCTTCCAAAACTTGTGCTTTTCCACTTCTAATCCTTTATTAACTCATTTAAATACATCTTAACCATGATTTAAAGAAATTTGGGCAGCATAACCCCTTAGGGTTTGGACTTTTCCAAATTTACGAACATGACAAAAATCACCAAATCCAACAACATTTACTAACCACAACTTCATACTTGTATAGATCTAAGATTTATAAAGTTACCTCTTGAGATCTTGGATTTTCTCTCTCTAGGTGTCTTCTTCTCTCTCTCCTTGATCTCAAGATGTGTCTTCAAGATCATGGATTCCATGAAGAGAAAGGTTTAGAGAAGGTTTTCTAAGCAAGATTACAAGAAAAGGGCATAAAAGATCACTACATACCTTTAGCTTTCTCTCCTTCTCTCTAGAACTTCAAGACTCTTCAAGTTCTCTCTCTCTCTCTCTCTCTCTCTCTCTCTCCCTCTTGTGCTAGCTGAAATGTATGAAGGAAAGAGGAAGGAAGAGCCTTCATAAAATTTCTCCCTTTATCCTACACCATTTGATTTCATCAATGGTTATTATTGTGACACTTGTCACAATCCTCTCCTCCTTCAAATTTATGTTATGATGGCTCCATTTAGCTTCTCTTAGCATGGAACTAATTTTTCTCTCCATTTGGTTGGCTCAAAATCGTCCCCTCTCACATGCTCCACTAAACCAAATTGTCCCTTCCAACTAAACCAACCATGCACTCAAGTAGTGAAATGAGTTTACTCCAATCATGCACTCAACCATGCACCCAACCTTGCACTCTACCTTTCAATCAAGTAGTCCAACTAATCCAACTTCACACTCAAGGTAGTATACCATTTCATCATTAACCATAATTACTATGTCCATGTAGCATTATTTTAATGAAATTTGACATGTGCTCATACAAATCCATTATAATTTAATCCACTCCTTATATGATCCTGACACTTGGCATCTTTAATTCTATTAATCAATTTCTAACACATTTTATTTTCAATTTTCAGAATAATGCCAATTCTGGCAGATTTTCTGCTCTAACTTTGAAAAATCATAACTAATTTTGTAGACATCGTTTCGGAGTGATTCCAAAGGCTATGGAACCCTTATTGAGTATAGTTTCAAGGAAAAATATGGACTTTAGCCAGTTGGAAGCATATCATTACTAGATTTCATTTCTTTGACCGCTGCCCCAGAGACTTTCCATATTTTCGGGACTAACTTCAAAAATTCATATCTTTTTGCATATAGCTTCAAATGATTTATATAACCTATTAAATTAAAGCTTGGGATGTCTACTTTCACCTTGTAAAAGTTCATAATTTTTTATCATCTTTTGGTCTCGCAAAACCACATGACAAACTCATTATCTTGCAGGCGATTTCATTGAAAACACTATTCACCTTTCAATTTTCAATACTTGATTCCTTTGGCCTTAAATATTCACCATTTTATTGGATATATAAAATAATCACAATATAATCTTAGTGAATAAAATTTGGGGTATTACAATTCTCCCCAACTTAAATAAATTTTGTCCCCAAAATTTGCTACACTTATACATTCATCATATATGCTATCTGCATTATCTTATGGCTCAATGCGTCAAGGACAACATTAGCCTGCTCTGGACAACATTTACATTCCAGGTCTTAATCGTTCAACAACTCTATCCACTTACATTGCGTCTTATTTCACTCTTTTTGATCATACACACATTTCAATCTTTGTGGTCGCAGTACAATTCCATAATTACGCCATAAAGGCAAAGTTTCCAGATTCAATACAAACATTCTTATCATCAACTCAAGATTATGGATGGAATAGTTCAATTCCCGAAGCTTCAACTGACATGTTGCATACGCCCTCAGTCGGCTTGCATCAATTCATCTTAACATCATTAATCTTATTAATAAAAAATGTTAACTCAAGGGATTAAAATTGTGATTTTGTAATTAAATGCTAACAAAAACGTGAATAAGTAGTTTCCACTAATAAAATTTGTGGTATGAAGATTTAAGAACTGAAAATACATTTTATAAATTCAAAATATTAAATTGAAATTGATATATATCACCCCTCTACATCCACAACCAATCAATTATCATAAAAATCCAACAACTTAGGATGAGTCAACGACAAATAAATACACACATTTTGAAAAGTCAAAGTTTTTGGTAGGTCCAATCTGTTGTCAAGCTTCTCTAATTTCGTTTTCCCGGGAGCCACAATTAATTAATTAGTTAGTAGGTTTTGTCACGTTGCTTTCATTTAATATCTTTTTCTTAGGTGGTGCAATTAATTAACATTTTAATGGAGAGTATTTATAATGTCAAGAGGCTTAGATCGTTATGTGTGGTTTTTTTTTTCACGTTCGACAAAAAAAAAAAAGATATTTTTTTTCACTCCTGTCTTAGAATTTAAACCACCCTTCCTCCAATTGAATGTTTTGGTTGTTTAAGGTAAAGATTGATATTTAGCCATTTTTTAATTAATGTAAATATTACACTTCAATATTGACTAAATATCTTCATTTAATCATTTTTATTTAATTAATCAGTATTGTTGTTATTAGCGTGGAAAGATAAGGTCAGGTTTGTTCTTCCAGGTGCTTATTAAAAACATTTAATATTGGTAAAATCAAACTCCAAAATTTAACGAACTAATGAAGATACATATTCACATGTTAGGCTTTGAAAAGTTGAGATGAGTGTGGGTCACCTCATGTCGAAAACTTTAAACGCCATTAATAAATGCGAAGTATAGATACTTTGATGAAAGTCTTCAAGTGGACCATAGATCTTCGACTCCTCTCATTCGTTACAGTGCCAGCATGTGCGATTTTTTAGAATGGCTTTGGAGTCATCCCGAATTATGAGTGTGCATGAGGCAGGATGTGGCTGGGAGACCTCGTCCCTCCTCGTCCCTCGTCCCTCGTCCCATTGAGAAAATGGTAATGGGGCACCATATGTGTCATGCATCTTGTCCTTTGTCAGTCTCATACAGGACTAGGACATCTCACAATGTATTTTATGTTGAAATTCCTATGTAAACTTTGGTGATATTTCTCCATCTCTTATGTAATATCTCGAATTTTGGGATTTGAGGTTTGTGAATAAGCCTAAATTAAGCAGACTACTAAGTTCCGATTTAGCAGGTGTCTCAAACCTATTCCCTAACGTTTCTTATATCTTTGAAGTATTAAAGGGAATAAACTGATAAATTAAAGAGTACGGGAAATTTGTATACAAAAATGGAATTTGTTGGAGTTGCAAGTGCATTCCGTTTCATTGCTTCCAGTGAGGCAATTTTGTTGTGCAATGCATTTCATTGATCAAATGATATTCAAAAATTATGAAATTTTGCATGATGAAAGTAGACATCTTAAGCTTTAATTTGATAGGTCATATGACTCAATTAGAGCTATATACAAAAAGTTATGAATTTTTAAATTCAGCCTAGAAAAACTGGAAAGTTTCTGGAACAACATGCAAAGATTGAAATTCTGGGAATTGTGTGCTTCGATTTGACTAAAGGTTATATTTTTCCTCAACACTAGACTTAATAAGGGTTCTATAGCCTTTAGAATTACTCTGATACGATGCCTATAAATTTAGTTATGATTTGTCAAAGTTTGGACAGAAAATCTTCCAAAAATCAGAAAATGCAAAGAAAATGTGCTGGCAAACTTGTAATTTTGCCAAACAAGTGCTAAATTAATTATTTTTTAATTAATTGAAGTTAATTTCAATTAATTAAGGAAAATAAAATGGAAAAATATATTTAGAATATTTTGATCAATTTAATATGAATTTATGGAAAATATGTGCAAAAAGTGCAATTTTGACCAAACTTGGGACTTGACATATATAAATAACCGGAACAAGTTGTGAAGCCAATTGAGACCAAAGGGTAGGATCCATAGGAGTCTCCTACATGTGGCATAAAGAAAGAAATATTGGTTGTGTCAACACCCGTTTCCATTTTGATAATCTAAGAGTAATAAAGACAGAGTTCTATAGGCATACAGAAGAGTATATATATACTGATAACAGTATTCATTTACAATCCCAAAGTCGTTCGTAGACAAAATATAGAGCGCACAAAAATTCCAATAATTACAGGATTTTTCAAAAATATCTTAAGCATAAACTAATTATAACTACGATCTTTGTCCTTACCTCGAGACACGTGCCACCACTTTTTGGCGTCTATGCCTTTGCCTTTCGACCCACTAGCACCCACTGAGGTGTTTGTTTAGAAAAAGGGTGAGATTCCAAGGAATCCCAGTAGAAACATGCTATCGTTCATATAAAATGTGAAAAGTAAATATGATATGCGCCATGTATGCACAAATTTATGAACAATATAAACACATTATCATCATCATATATACATGAGTAGGGCCCAGCCCCACTAGTCATACACCGGTTGGATTCTTCCGAACTCCCAGTGCAAGTACACCTTTGGCACTAACTACCCTCTCTAGGCAAATCATGTTGATTAATAAAGCACACTTATAAACAATGGCATCCACACAATCATATAACTATGGCATGATGTATCAAGGATAATATTCGTACCTCAAAGTTCTTTCAACCCCTTTTTAATGTGCCTTGTAAAACGTGTTGCTTCCGGCTTCCGACTCGGTTCTAAAATATTAAATGTATAAGAAATAGGTCACAACCTATCCAAGTATCATTTTAGACTCTTCTATAGCGTTTCTTGTTGTTATATTAGTCTATGGTGAAAATTTACCAAAATGCCCCCAAACCCCGGCCCGCCCCCGTCGTACCCGACCCTATAGCACGTTTTTCTAAAATTTTGACTAGGTCTATCCTAACGTATTTTCTCCCAAGAAATCCATTTCTGGGCTCGAAATTACTAAATTCAGTGTCAAATTACAAAATTACCATTGACAGCCTCGTTTTAGGGTTGTAGGGGCCTTTTCGGGCCTTTTCGAAAAAGTGACCAAATGTAACCCCACCTATTTTTGCCTCCTGAATCCAATGGAAGCATCAAATCATTGAAAATCCAACTCCTTCCCCCAGATATGACCTTGGCCAAAACATAGGTAAAGAAAAAGGAAAAAAAATGCACTTTTGTGTTTTAACTTCCAAAGCTTGTACTTTTCCACTTCTAATCCCTTATTAAATCATTTAAACATATTCTAACTATGATTCAAAGAAATTTGGGTAGCATAACCCCTTAGGGTTAGGACTTTTCCAAATTTAAAAACTTGAATAAAATCACCAAATCCAAGCATACACTTCAACAATAACAACATACTAGTATGGATTTGAGTTTTGTGAAGTTACCTCTTGAGTTCTTGGATTTTCTCTCTCTAGACGTCCTCCCCTCTCTCTCCTTGAGTTTAAGATGTGTCCTCTAAACCATTTATTCCATAGAGAAGAGGAGTTTAGAGAAGGTTTCATGGAAGATTACAAAGAAAATGTTTAAGAAACCATGTCTTACCTTAAGCTTCCTTTTCTTCCTTCCCTCTAGCTCCCAAGGTCTTTAAGCTCTCTCTCTTTCTCTCTTTCTTCTTTCTCTATTCCCGTGTTGTTGACCAAACCGCATATCATTTTCCATGAATACTCTGGCAAAGGTGAAATTAAAACAATGGCGTGACATTTTGGTATCAGAGCCCAAGCGGTCTGAACGAGCCCAAAGTGGTTATGGAAGAACGAAGATTCTGGCCACAGAATTGTCTGCTCAAAGTAAATGTGGTGGTTCTGGCAATAGGATAGTATACTAATATGCTTGATTATATAGTAATAGGAACAACGAAGTGAATTGCTTAGGCTAGTTCTCAAGCAATGAAAGGAACAGACACCTCAGGGAAATAGTGGAATACCCAGAAGGCAATACATGTTACCATAGCAATGAGAGGATGGTACAAGGATGACGCGGACACTGAGGGAGCGGGTCCAAGTAAGGCCAAATTATGGAGCTTTATCCTAAATAAAGAGTCACCAGTTGGCTGAATAGCGACCAGCTATAGTTACGGGTAGTTAAGTGACAGGCAGATAAGCCATATACAGACAAGATAGAAACAGATCTGGGTTTCATTACCAATGCTAGAGTTGGAGCGGTGCACGTAATACTTGGTTTACAACCGGATCAAGGATTATCAGAGGATGTTTGGAGCATATACCCATAGGATGTCCATGAGTACGACACCCCAATGGCCCAATATACAGTCTACACGGATAAGATAACCCTAGTAGCCGGTGGTTAGGGATAAGTTAATTCGGGGATTTCGGATGACTTAGGGATCCACACAACACTGCACTTCTTTCCAGATATAGTGCTTTGGCCCAGAAGAAGAATGAGATTGCAGAGCAGAGTCAGACAGACAACTTTGTAGACATCAGGGAACATATCAGGGTACGTGTTCAGGTACTTGTACTAGCGCTAATATGAAGCCCACAAACAGTGTTTGGTTGACCAACGACAGTTGGCATAACTCTCTGATAAGGGCAGTCTTGAGGTAGCAGTAAATGGGAATAAATACAGTTGGTATCTGTATTTTGGCACGGGTACACAAAAGTTAACCATGCTCAATCTAGGGAAATCTTAGGATGGGTAACCCCATGGGAAGTTACATGTACATATTGTGATATGTCATGTAATAGGAATAAGCACATGCTGTACGGTAGTTCAGAGGACTGTATGTTGTTACAGGTCTTCTTTGGCTACTGCAAACATCTGTTATATGTGATTTTAGGAATACCTGTGTAACCAAAACTTATAAAATGATAGAAATGCCTTGTGATAATAATATATTTACCCCTTTCTTGTCTCATATAGTGAAACACAAAGATAGTAAGGTTAAGAGGTTCAAATGATGGGCAAGGTTAGGAAGTTAAACCTAACCTAATATAGCAAACACAGGACAAGATAATAGAACAGCAAACAATGATCAATGAACATCAGGAAGGTTATCTAGGAAAGGCCAATGTAGTAACTATTATCTCTTATACACTATGTGATAGTTAATATGTTGTATGTTTTGTATTCTGTAATATGAACACGTGCCTATGGCATATTACCTGGTTGTGGTTAGATGCCCAGTCGAGATACACAAATATTATCTAGTTGTGGTATGGGAAGTGTATATGTACTGTCCAATGGGAAGTGTATATGTACCATTGGGCTTAGTAAGGACCCAGCTATGATACACGATTTGCCTAGCTATGGTCTAAGACCTAGCTGAGGTACATTGGTATAACCTAGCTATAGTTAGGGACTTAGCTGAAGTACACGGAGGGGTTGCAACAAGATAGTTGGCCCTGTATTTTGTGTACACACATGGATTGATGTTTTAATTGGGTGTTTAGCCCTGAACTTTGTGTACACACACGGTTTGATTTGAATTTTCATTTTACACTATATGGTGTATGGTATATTTATCTATCACATTTTCTATGGATGATTGAGGGTTACTACGAAGGCCAAGTGGGATCTAATTGAGGTAGTAAAATAAGGGTAGGCAAATAGTATAGTCTCACCTATATTGTATTTAACAATGTGAAGCATCAGAGTGGGTAGCGGAAGTATGGTGAATCTAGGTGCAATTTTTAAACTTACAAGAGAGGTTAATATTCGCACCAGTATTGATCATCCTAAAACATAATATGGCCTTGATGGTCAATAGTGTTACAATATGTGTGATGAACTGTATTACACCCTACGTGGTGTACAATATTACATCCAGTGTGATGTACATTACTACATCTAAAGTGGTGTACTATGGATGACTTATATGGTCAACAGTCATATAACCTTTATAGTTTGTGGTGGCACATGTGAACTAGAATTGGGATAAGCCCTAGTGTAGTAGGGTAGAATGGTGGCAAATACCTCTCAACAGCTCCAGTGTTAACAATCATAGATCAACAGTTGACCTCTATGGTCTTCACAGATGGAAGTAAACATAGGTTGGGATGTGTTCTGATGTAACAGGGTCAGGCATGCGCATCTCAACCATCATAGCCTCACAGAATCAGTTACCCATTTATGTTACAATACACATAGTATGATTAGTCAGGGTCAAATAGTGATTTGATCCCAAACAGTGCACACAGTACGATCAGTAAGGGTCAAATAGTCATTTGGTCCTGAACACCAAATAGACAGGCATAAATACAATCAGATATAGTACCAGTAGATCCCAATATACATATTTGTACAAGACGGTAAGATTGGAATACTTAGTGTTGTGAGAGTAGAATGACATAAACCACAAGGCTAAATACATCGGGTAGTGTCCCACAAGGCAATGAGGCCAGAATAATGAACTGAGTGTCCTAATGGACAATCAGTATAGTAATGGGTTGGGTGGCCCATGAGTACATAATAGAGAATAAAGGCGATAAGACCCGATATATATGTTTGCATGGGGTAATGACCCTGGGCAGTAAGACCAGACAAACATTTTATGCAGTAATGAACTGCATAGCCTATGTATAGCAAACAAACAGCATATGTGGATAGTGATAGGTTGAATGTATGGAGGCTAATAGGCATTTCACACACATACATGGGAAATAGAAAAAGATGCGACTAATCAATTTATGATCGGGAGGCTCATACCCCGACATGGCCAGGCAGGTTGTACCGCACTGGTTGCTTAAAGTCGAGAGGATAGGCGTAAAACATGTAAGCTGAGGTAGTTAGGCCTAATGATCAAGCGCTATGGGAATAGACTAGTGGGTCCTGTGTTTGATTACACGCTACATACTATGTACTAAATGAATGATGAATGCTAAATAATATCTGAGAACTTTGATGAGAAAATGATGATTGCGTTGCATGATCGATGAGCTTGCATACGAAAGACATAGATTGAATATGATCATTATGTCGAATGGCTTGTGAGCCTGCACATGATAAAGGGATGGATTGAGTGATAAAATGGGATCCCCAAATAGTAGACGTTTAAATTTCGAGGATGAAATTTATTGAACAGGGAGAGAAATGTAATATCTCAAATTTTTGGGATTGGAGGCTTGGGAATTAGCCTAAATTAAGCGGACTGCTAAGCCCCAGTTTAGCAGGTATCTTAAATCTATTTCCCAAAGTTTCTTATATCTTTGAGGTATTAAAGGGAATAAACTAGTAAATTAAAGAGTATGGGAAATTTGTATACAAAAATGGAATTTGTTGGAGTTGCAAGTGCATTCCGTTTCATTGCTTTCAGTGAGGCAGTATTGTTGTGCAATGCATTTCATTGATCAAATGATATTCAAAAAATTATGAAATTTTACAGGACAAAATTAGACATCTGAAGCATTAATTTGATAGATCATATGACTCAATTAGAGCTATATACAAAAAATTATGAATTTTTGAAGTTAACTCAGAAAAACTGGAAAGTTTCTGGAACATCATGCAAAGATTGAAATTATGGGAATTGTGTGCTTCTATTTTTCTAAAGGTTATAATTTTCCTTGATACTAGACTCCATAAGGGTTCTATAGCATTTAGAATCACTCTGATACGATGTCTACAAATTTAGTTATGATTTTTCAAAGTTTGGACAGAAAATCTGCCAAAAATCCGAAAAAGCAAAGAAAATGTGATGGCAAACTTGTAATTTTGCCAAATAAGTGATAAATTAAATATTTTCCAATAAGTTAATTTCAATTAATTAATCAAAATAAAATGGAAAAATATATTTAGAATATTTTGGTCAAATTAATATGAATTTATGGAAAATTTGAGCAAAAAGTGCAATTTTGACCGAAATTGGAACTTTACGTATATACGTAACCGGAACAAGTTGTGAAGCCAATTGAGACCAAAGGGTAAGACCCCTAGGTGTCTCCTACATTTGGCATAAATAAGAAAATATTGGTTGGGCTTAATGGACATGGTTACATGTACATAAGGATTTATATACATAAAGTTAATTTTGGAATTTTTGGAAATTCAATAAATTAATTAAATAACATGTGATATATTATAAAAATAAATTACTGCCTTCTTCCTTCAGCCATTATCATGCCATTTTCAGATCTGAGATAGAGAGAGAGTGTGTGAAATTCTTGAGAGAGAAAGAGAAGAAAAACTTGCGAAGGTAAGTGATTTCTTTGGTATATCGGTTCCTAACACGTATAACTCCGTTCCTAAGCTACTCTTCGATGTATTTAAGGTTTGGGAAGCTCAATTTCATTGTGAACAAGGGTTAGGGTTCAGCCACTTTGAGAAAAGCTAGAGGGAGTTGGAGGTAACTTCCAAACCTTCATATATTGACTATTCTAGTTGTTGTGGACAATTTAATCGGTGAAATTTCGTTGGATTGTCACTAGTTTTAATTTTTGGAAATGAGTATGTAGGGCTATTATGCTGCCCAAATTGGTAGTAAATGATAGTTATAACCTAATAGAATAGTCAATAAAGTGGTTAGGAGTAGAAAGGAAGTGTTTACGGAGCCGAAATCGCAAAACCCCAATTTACCTCGGAGTACCTAAGGATATTGGAGAAGGCTGTTAGAGGGCCTTAGATTTGGATTTTCAATGATTTGATGGTTCCATTGAGTTTAGGAGGGAAAATTAGGTGGGGTTACAATCATTTTTTCAGAAAAGCCCGAAAAAACATAATTACGAAAACGCCCCTGAAATCCTTAAAGTAGGGCTGCCAAGGGTAATTTTGTAATTTGACATTGAATTTGATAATTCTGAATCTGGAAATGGATTCCTTAGGTAAAAATATGTCAAAATAGCCCGTGCCAAAATTTCGGGAAAAGTATAGTCGAACCGCGTATGGCGGGGCCGGGCCAGATCCCTGAAGGTACTTTAATAATTTTTTAATATAGACTCATATAACCCTAAAAAACACTATGGAAGTGTCTAAACGGTATATTTGGCATTGTAGGATCGAATATGGACTCGAGCTGTTTGCACGTAGATCGAGGAACTATTTCTGTTTAGCAAAAATGGACACAAGGTAGGGGACTTACCTTATTTGCATGTATTTGATATCTCTACTTGTGTAGTGATGTATGTGATTGCTTTACTTAATTGTGGCGAGCATATTTGAATAAATGAAGCTCTGTTCCTATTTTCGCCGTAGCTATAGTTTTGTTACAAGAAACATTGAGCATGCAAAAATGTCATTATGGGGCATACATCTAGTTAAAGCTAACATGTCATACACATAGCATCTATCATACATGCATTATGGTATCTGTTTCCTACTGAGATTTTCTCGAATCTCACCCTCCCCTACCAACAATTTAGACAAGAGGAGACATAATATATGCTGAGAACAAAAAAGAGAACTGTATGAGGGGATTGCAGTGGTGGAATGAAGACGAGAAGATGTCTCCATTTCACTGGGATGGGTTTAGATACCCTAGAGCCCTGTACGGCTACAAGGTTTGTAAATATTCTGTGCGAACCCCTATGGGGAATTTCTGTAATCATGCTTATTTATTAGTATAGTTATGCTATTCCTGTGTTGCCCATTGAACCGCATATTGTTTTCCGCGAATACTCTGATAAAGGTGAAATTAAAATAAGGGCGTGACATCTTAACTTTAGTTTTATTTTATTTAATTCCTTCTAATTGTTATTTTAATTTTTTGATCACCCAGTTCACCCTCCCTCTTGGGTGAAACGTTTACACTAACACACTTAAAGCTAAAGTTTCTTGTTTTCTTTATGAGTATTTATTTTATAAATCATTCTCAAGCTTTCGTCATATAATTTGTGACGTTTATGACTTATTTATAGTAAATTTATGTGATGAAAAAATTTAGGTAGGGCATTTTTCAGGACCTCCAATCTCAAAAAAATGCCTTATATATACATATTTTTTTTAAAATGTAAATTTTTAGACCGGTTGTAACTATAACCGGTCTAAAACGTCATCTTTTAGACCAGTTGTAATTTATAGCTGGTTTAAAAAGTGGGATTTTAAACCTATTTTAAAATAGAATATGTCTAGAAATTAGGCTTTCTAGATTGGTCGTACAACCGATCTAAAAATTGTCAACTTTTTAAACTGGTCGATATAAGACAAGAACTAAACCTGGTCTAAATGACCAATTTTGACTGGTCTAAAAAACCCTTTTTTAGTAGTGTAAGTTTATAGGAAAATATGCTTTTAGTTTCTTAATCTTAACATCATTAACCTTATTAATAAAAAATGCTAACTCAAGGGATTAAAATTGTGATTTTGTAATTAAATGCTAACAAAAACGTGAATCAGTATTTTTTTACTAATAAAATTGATGGTATGAAGATTTAAGAACTGAAAATACATTTTATAAATTCAAAAGATTAAATTGAAATTGACATATATCACCCCTCTACATCCACAACCAATCAATTATCATGAAAATCTAACAACTTTGGATACTTGAACAATAGTATTATAAATAAAGAGAGAATATGAGAAGAGGAGGAGGAGGAGAATAATTCTTATTCACTTCTTAAGGTGTGTACAATACATCGCATATGCCTCCTATTTATAGGCATAACCCTATAACCTAGAAAACTTAAATTACGTAATCGTAGTAAAACAAATGGGGAGAGATAATAGGAAGATGAGAGAGATATTAGGGAGGTGGACATCCATTTAATATATGTAATATATTATTCATAACACTCCTCCTTAGATGTCCATGACTAAACATGTGCCTAAAAAACTTCAACTAAGAAAAACCCAGTGGGACAAAACTTTAGTAGAAGAAAAAGAGTACACTGTTTAGTGATACACTTAATAGTGCTGTCTCATTAAAAACCTTGTTAAGAAAACCTAGTAGGAAAAACCATAAACAAGGAAAAGAGAGTACATCATGTATCAACTCCCCCTCTTGACAACATCAGTTGATATCTCTGAGTCTGCAAAGTCCGGTGCCACTAACAAGCTTTTCAAAGGTTTTACTAGGAAGTGACTTGGTAAATGAATCTGTTAGATTTTCACTTGAACGGATTTGCTGGATATCAATTTCACCTCCCTTTTAAATGTCACGAGTGAAAAAGAATTTTAGTGAAATATGTTTTGTTTTATCTTCCTTAATGTACCCTTTCTTAAGTTGGGCAATACATGCAATATTATCCTTATATATGATTGTTGAGGTCATTTTATTAAGAGATAAACCACAAGTGGTTCTTATTTGACATATTATTGATCTTAACCATACACATTCTCTACTCGCTTCATGCATTGCTAGAATTTCTGCATCATTAGATGATATGGCTAATATAGTTTGTTTCATAGATCTCCATGAAATGGCTGTGCCATCACTTGTGAATAAATACCCTATTTATGATTTACTATCACATGGATTAGATAAAAAACCAACACCTGCATGACCAAAAAGTTCATGCTTGGGTATACTTGAGTAGAATAACCACATATCCATTGTGCCTCTAAGATAACGAAGAATGTGTTTAACTCCATTCCAATGTCTTCGTGTTGGTAAAGAACCATATCTTGCTAACAAGTTGACAACAAATGATATGTCAGGTTGAGTGTGATTAGCAAGATACATTAGTGCTCCAATTGCACTAAGATATGGTACTTCTAGACTAAGTAGGTTTTCATCACCTTCTTCGCTAATTTCTCAAGGTCTAAAAAGGTCCTTTTTAACTTCTCAAGATTTTACTTCCATCAGGGTATATAATGGATGTGATTTATCCATGTAAAAACGCTCTAGGACTTTTCTTGTGTAAGTTTCTTGATATACAAAGATTCCATTTTTCAAATATTCAATTTGCAATCCAAGACAAAATTTTGTTCTTACTAAGTCCTTCATTTCAAATTCCTTTTTCAAGCAATTAATTGCCTTTTCAAGCTCTTCAAGAGTTCCAATGATATTTATATCTTCAACATAAATGACAATTATAGCAAACTCATTTTCATATCTTTTTGTAAATATGCATGGGCATATTGGATTGTTTTTATATCCTTCCTTTGATAGATATTCGTTAAGTCGATTATACCACATACGTCCAGATTATTTCAATCCATACAATGACTTATTTAACTTTATTGACTATCATTCTTGAGAACTTGAATTGTATGCATCTGGCAATTTAAGTCTTTCAGGAAGTTTCATATAGATGTCATTGTCAAGTAAGCCATACAAATAGGTTGTAATGACATCTATTAGATGCAGATTAAGCCCTTCACTTACTGCTAAGCTAATCAAATATCTCAATGTAGTTGCATCCACTACTGGTGAGTGTGTTTCTTCAAAATAAATACCAAGTCTTTGTCTAAACCCTTGGGCAACAAGACATGCCTTATATCTTATGATTTCACCTTTTTCATTTCTCTTTCTCACAAAAACCTATTTATATCCAACCGATTTTACATCTTCAAGTTTAATAACTATGGGTCTAAAAACTTTTCATTTTTCCAATGATTTTAACTTTGCCTCAACTGCATCTTTCCATCTTGGCCAATCCTTTCTTTGTTTGCACTCACTAATTGACTTTGGTTCATGATCCTCATTATCATTTATAACATCAACTGCTACATTGTAGGCAAAAATATGATCAACATTGACTTCATTTCGGTCCCATTGTATTCCATTATAACATAATTTATTGAGATCTTATTATTTTAATGTATTTCAGGTACCTAGGTATCTTTTAGAATTCGGACATTGGTATTGTAACACCCCAAATTTTTATTCACCAAAATGTGTTGTAGTTATTAGAAATATTCAATGAAATAGAATGGTGAATTTTTGCTAAAGAAAGGAGAATTTGGAAAAATGTTGGAACAATTAGTATTTCCCTTTTTCCTTCATAATTTTTGTCTAAATAAAGGAAATTGGAGGGAAATAATTAATTGTATTATAAATTATGCCAAGTGTCAACATCTTAATGCAAGGTTTAATTAATAATTGTTAGAGATGAGCACATGTGGAAATGGGACTAAAATAATGTTTCTTGTGCTTGTAGTAGGCTTAAAGTGAAGCCCAATTGGGTCATATAAGGGGACCCTTATGCATTTTCATGGGCTAACCAAAGGGAAGAGAAAATAGTTTAATGCTAATGAGAGGTTATGACACTAATTGGAAGAGTATAGACTCAAGTACAAGACTTGTCATAAATTGAATTTATGACTAGAAGTTAATTAAGGGAAAAGGTAAGATATTTTAAGTCTTGGATCACCTTTTTCCTTGTCATTTCTCACGCCAAGACACCCAAGAAGAGAAAGAGAAAGTGTCATAAAATTGAGCCAAGTACATGTAGTGTCATAAAGTGGATTTTTGTAATAAAGTTAATTAAGGAAAATGGTATGATATTTTAAAGTGCTTGGTCATCTTTCCTTTCCCCATTTTCATGTCCCAACACACCAAGAGAGAGAGAGAGAGAGAGAGAGAGGGAGCTTGAGGAAATTTTAGAAAGAAGGAGGAGCCAAGAGGAAGGAATCAAAAGGTAAGTCTTGTGGTTCTTAAGTGTTTAAGCCTTCTAGTTTGCGTAATATCTTCTCTAACCTCTTGATCTTCATGGAAATCCTGTTTAGCAAGCAAAATCAAGGAGAGGGGGGGGGGAGAGAGTAAATAGTGACATTTTGAAGAGAGAAAGTCAATAATTCAAAAGGTAATCTCCAAACTTTAATCCTCTTATGCTACAAGTTGTTGTTGTAGTTGTTGTTGTTGGTTTTGACTTGGTTTTGGATGTTTTGTAAATATGAAAGTATGAAACCCTAGGGGAAATGGTACCAAAATCCCCCCTAATCATGTTCATTTAGTGTTTAAGTTTCTAATCATGTGATTAGAAGTAAAAAGAAGGAGATTGGTGGATTGAAATCAAGAAAAACACATTTTCCCTGATATTTCTTGAATTTCGGTCAAACCTGTTTGGAAGGCTTAGAGATGGAATTTCATAATTTTGATTGTTCTATTGGATTTATAAGGGAAAATTGTGTGGGAATATAGATGTTCAATATTTTTAGAAATTTGTACACAAACATGGAAACTATTGAAGTGCAAATGCATGCTGTTTGGTTATTTCCTGTAAGGTTGTGTTACTGTGCCATACATTTTGTTAGCCAAACCAAGTTTAAATGTCATGAAACTTTCTAGGATTAAAGAAGACATCCTAGACTTTAATTTGATATGTATTATAAGTAATTTCAACTTGTGGATTGAAAGTTATGAATTTTCAAAGTTGTGCCCTGTTTCTAAACTTAATTATGAAACAACAATGGAATTTGTGAAGTTTTGGAAATTTGTGGTTGTAAGTGGTGGTGATTCATATTTTGCGATTTTTGTGGAATTAGTTATGATATTTGGAAGTTTAGCCAAGAAACAGGACAGCTTCTTGGCCGCAGCCAGAAGATTTTGGCTACAGCCAAAAACCTTCTAGACTATTTTTTCCCATAGCCAGAGGATTTTTGGCCGCAGCCAAGAACCTTCTGATCTACTTTTGGCTACAGCCAAGACCCCTGTTTTAGTACTTTCACCTTTTTTTATTAGTTTAGCTTCTCCAATCCTAGGCACATTTTTTTGAGCTTCTAATGACCGTCTAAATAGCCCAAAATAGAACCAATGCAATGAGTTTAAAATAATACATGAATGAGTAGTAACTCATTTATTGTAAATTTGGAATTTTAGGATTAGACAGTAGCCCGAGCCAAACACAGAATATTGGACTGATAGAAAGGTACAAGAGAAGGACTCAGAGACCAGAGGTAGGGGACTTACCTTACTTGCATGTATTTGATATCTTTGCTTGTGTAGTGATGTATGTGATTGCTTTACTTGATTGTGTAAAGCATGTTTAAATAAATGAAGTTCTGTTTCTGTTTATATTGTGGTCATAGTTATGTTGCATGAAACATTAAGCATGCAAAAATGCCATTATGGGGCATGCATTTAGTAAAAGCTAACATATCATACACATAGCATCTATCATGCATGTATTATGATACATGTTTCCTACTGAGATTCTCTCGAATCTCACCCTCCCCTACCAACAATTTAGAGAGGTAAAGATAGAAGTTATGTTGAGAACAAAGAAGAAAACCGTACGAGGGGAATACTATGGTGAAACATGTCAACACCTATTTTCATTTCGATAATGAAAGAGTAATAAAGATGGAGTTCCATGGGCATACAAAAAAGTACAAATATACTTATAACAATATTCGTTTACAATCCCAAGTCGTCCATAGACAAGATACAGAATACAGCAAAAATTTCAATATTTACAGGATTTTTCAAAATATCTAAAACATAAACTAACTATAACCATGATCTTTGTCCTTCCCTCGAGACACGTGCCAATCACTTCCGGCATCACTCCTTTGCCTTTTGACCCACTGGCACCAGCTAAGATATTTGTTTTTGAAAAAGGGTGAGATTCCAAGGAATCCCAGTAGAAACATGCTATCGTGCATATAAAATGTGAAAAGTAAATATGATATGCGCCATATATACACCAATTAATGAAAAATATAAACACATCATCATCATCAAGTATACATGAGTAGGGCACAACCCCAATAATCACACACTGATTGGATTCTCACCAACTCCTAGTGCAAGTGCACCATTGGCACTAACTGCCCCTCTTTAGGCAAACCATGTTAATTAATAAAGCAAATTTACAGACAATAGCATCCACACATAATCATATAACTATGGCATGATGTATGAAGGATAATGTTCATATCTCAGTTCTTTCAACCCCTTTTTAATGTGCCTTATAAAACGTGTCGCTTCTAGCTTCCAACTCGGTCCTAAAATATTAAATGTACAAGAAATAGGTCATAACCTATCCAAAAATCATTTTAGACTCTTCCATAGTGTTTCTGGTGGTTATATTAGCCTTTGGTGAAAATTTAACAAAATGCTCCGGGACTCCGACCCGGCCCTGCCATACCCGATCCGACAACACGTTTTTCTAAAATTTTGACTAGAGCTACCTTGATGTATTTTCACCAAAGGAATCCATTTTTGGGCTTTAAATTACTAAATTCAGTGTCAAATTATGAAATTACCCTTAATAGCCCTGATTTAGGGTTTTAGGGGCGTTATCTTAATTATGATTTTTCGGCCTTTTCCGAAAAAGTGGCCAACTGTAATCCCACCTATTTTTTTCTTCCTGAATCCAATGGGACCATCAATTTCATGAAAATCCAGCTTCTTCCCCTAGATCTGACCTTGGCCGAGACATAGGTCAAGAAAAAGGAAAAATGCACATTTGTGTTTTAGCTTCCAAAGCTTGTACCTTTTTACTTCTAATCCCTTATTGAGTCATTTAAACACATTCTAGCCATGATTCAAAGAAACTTGGCCAGCATAACCCCTTAGGGTTAGAACTTTTCCAAATTTACAAACTTTACAAAAATCACCAAATCCAACCATACACTTCAACAATAGCAACATACTAGTATGGATTTGCGTTTTGTGAAGTTACCTCTTGAGTTCTTGGATTTTCTATCTCTAGACGTCCTCCCCTCTCTCTCCTTGAGCTCAAGATGTGTCTTCTAAACTATGGATTCCATAGAAAAGAAGAGTTTAGAGAAGGTTTTCATGCAAGATTTCAAGAAAAAAACGTAAGAGATCAACTCTTACCTTAAGCTTCTTCTTCCTTCTCTCTAGATCTCCTAAGTTCTTCAAGCTCTCTCTCCCTCTTCTTTCACTTGTTGCTGGCCGAAATGAGGAAGGGAAAGAGGAAGGAAGAGTGTTTAATAAAATACCTCCAATCACCCTTAACCACATGATCTCATCAAAGTATCTTATGGTGACACTTGTCATAAGCTTTTTCTTTTCCCAATTTGTGTCATAAAGCTCCCATTAGGCTTGAACTAAATTCCTCTCCCTTTGGTTAGCATGAAAACCATCCCCCCTAATGCTCTCACAAACCAAATGGGTTTCTTCCAACTAATTCAATCATGCACTCAAGTATTGTACCATAATCATGATTACTATGTCGAAGAAGCAATATTTTAATGCAATTCGACTTGTGCTCATCTTCATAAATCATAAACTAATCCCTTCACCATAGGATAATGATACTTGGCATGTTTAATCCTAAAAATCATTTTTCCCTCCATTTTTCTTGTGCTAGGCGAAAATTTACAAGAGAAAGGGAAGAAAAATTGTTTCAACATTTCCATACTTCAATTAAAGAAATTATGCACAAGTCCTTCCAATTTCACAATTCTTGATTTATTCCACCATGAATATTCAATATATATATTCTCCTTTATTTTCCTTAATTAATTGAAATTAACTTCAATTAATTGGAAAATAAGTAATCTTGTGCTAAATTGGCAAAATTATGGCTTTGCTATTGCCATTGAAATCTACTTTCCTTTCTTGAATTAATATATCCATTATCTCATGAATAGGAATATTTCTAAAATTCATAAGTGCCAAATTCATGAATATTCACCATTTTATTGAAATTTTTGTATAATTACAATATATTCAGTAAATATAAAATTTGGGGTGTTACAAAATACACATTATAGTAACAACTTTAAACATATCAAATTATAATAGTTCAAATAAATGAAACTAATTTATGCTAAGAAATCAGCAACACATAAATAGGTAGTATTCATGTCACCTTACTCAAAATTATTAGCTTTAACAACAAAATTTGTTTCAATATTTCCCCTCTTCGGGTGGGAATTTAACCGCCATGATTATGACCACGGCTACGCCCACGGTTGTAGTCACTCTTCTATGTCCATGACCACAATTAGATTCATTCATCACTACATTCACTTCTAGGAATGTCGTCGAGCTTGTTGGACAGAATTCATGATTTTTCAACAAAAATTTATTGTTTTGTTTGGCCACATGGAAGCAAAAAATTAATTCAACTTATTTCTTAAACTTCACTTACAGTATTGCTACTGCAGGAGCGAATTAGATGCATTTATTCATAACAAGCCTCTTTAAGGATAACCATTTTCTGGTGGCCATACCTTTCTTTAAAATTGTTACAAAGAATAAATGGGTCTTTATGGACATATATTTAGTTTTGAGACCTTTATGTAAATTGTGGCATAGAAAAATCATGAATCAAACAAGATAAATAGCTCTTTCTAGTAATGACAAGAGCCACGAATTCAAATTTTACAAGATTTAAAATAGTTCAGGCTATTACAATAAAAGGAAATTCTTAAAATTTGAAATGTGAAACTTAATAAAATAATACAAACAATAATGACAAAAAATTTGTAAAGACAAGAAATAATTTATAAAGTAAAATTTTACAACAAAATTAAAACTTTGTGGCTTCAAGCCATTTAGTACTCATGGGTTCAAGCCAATTAATCTTAAGGTGAGAAATTAAAATTATATGACTTATCGTCATTTAATCTAAAAAAAATTTAAATTATGGATTTGGGCCATTTAATCTAAAAATCAAAATTATAGGTCCTGTGTCAACACTCATTTCCATTTTGATATATACAGAGTAATAGAGACCAAGTTCAACGGGCATACAGAAAAGTACAAATATACTGATAAAAGTGTTTGTTTACAAACCAAAATCAACAATACAGAATTCGAAGATATTTATAACTTTGTACAAAACTATCCAAAACTATCCATATCCACGTCCCTTCCTTTAGAGCCGCTAGCACCAGCTGAGATGTTTTGTTTACAAAAAGGGGTGAGATTTCAAGGAATCCCAGTAGAAACATGCTATCGTTCATATAAAATGCGAAAAGTAAATATGATATGCGCCATGTATGCACCAATTAATGAATAATATAAACACATAATCATCATGTATATATGAGTATGGCCCAGCTCCACTAATATACACCTGTTGGATTCTCACCAACTCCCAGTGCAAGTGCACCTCTGGCACTAATTGCCCTTCTCTAGGCAAATCATGTTGATTAATAAAGCACATTTACAAACAATTAGAGCTGGGAAATCAGGCCGAGCCCGTCGGGCAGGCCCGTTTAAGCCCGAGCCCGTCAATGGTCGGGCTTGTGATTTAGGGTGAAAAAAAAAGAGGCGGGCCTAAAAGGGCCGACCTTACTGCAGCCTTGTAGGGCCGACCCTTTTAGGTCCGTTTAACTTTTTTTTTTAACTGGGTACAGGGCAGTAAGCAGTGGTCAGGGGGAAAAGTTAACCTAAGCTAACCCTCAGATCAAAAATGCTCTCACACTTACTCAGACCTCATTTGAAGCTTCTCTTCTTTGATTTTATTTTTTTCTTTTTTTGTATGTGTACGCCAAAATCCAAATCAGGTGTTCTATTATTATTAATATTTGAAGCCTGTAGACTTGCTTGATTGTGGCTATGGATTTGTTTGATTAGTTTTGGACATTAATTATGGTTTAGACTTAAGTCTTAGTGTTTTATTTTTATTAAACTTGGATAATATTTATGTTTTAGATTAAATATTTTAATCTTTAAGAGAATAAAGGAAAAGAAGTCACGGCAAAAAAAGAAAGAAAAAACTTAGACGAGCCTAAACCCCTTGGGCCAGCCCGCGGGCTTTACATAAATGGGCCGGGCCTCTAAATATATGCACTTTTTTGGAGTCGGGCCTAAACGAGCCGGCCCGTTTAGGCCCGAGCCTGTCACGGGCCGGCCCGTTTTCCCACCTCTACAAACAATGGCATCCATATAATCATATAACTATGGCATGATGTATGAAGGATAATGTTCCTACCTCAAAGTTCTTTCAACTCTTTTTTAATGTGCCTCATAAAACGTGTCGCTTTCGGCGTCCGACTCGGTCCTAAAATATTAAATGTACAAGAAATAGGTCATAACCTATCCAAGTATCATTTTAGACTCTTCCATAGTGTTTCTTGTGGTTATATTAGTCTATAGTAAAATTTTACCAAAATGCCCTAAGGACCACGGCCCGGCCCGACTATACCTGACTGACAGCACGTTTTTTCAAAATTTTGACTAGGGCTATCCTATCATATTTTCACCCAAGGAATATATTTCTAGGTTGGAAATTACCAAATTCAGTGTCAAATTATGAAATTGCTCTTGACAGCCCCGTTTTAGGTTTTTAGGGGCGTTTTCGTAATTATGCTTTTTGGCCTTTTCCGAAAAGGTGACCAACTGTAACCCCACCTAGTTTTGCCTCCTGAATCCAATGGAACTATCAAAATATTAAAAATCCAACTCCTTCCCCCAGATCTGACTTTGGCTGAAACATAGGTCAAGAAAAAGGAAAAATGCACTTTTGTGTTTTAACTTCTAAAGCTTGTACCTTTCCACTTCTAATCCCTTATTAAGTCATTTAAACATATGCTAACCATGATTAAAAGAAATTTGGGCAGTATAACCCCTTAGGGTTATAACTTTTCCAAATTTACAAACTTGACAAAAATCACCAAATCCAACCACACACTTCAACAATAACAACATACTAGTATGGGTTTGAGTTTGGTGACGTTATCTCTTGAGTCTTGGATTTTATCTCTCTAGGTGTCCTTCCCTCTCTCTCCTTGAGCTCAAGATGTGTCTTCTAAACCATTGATTCAATAAAAAAGAGGAGTTTAGAGAAGGTTTTATGGAAGATTATAAAGAAAATGCTTAAGAAACCATGTCTTACCTTAAGCTTCCTCTTCTTCTTTCTCTCTAGCTCCCAAGGGCTTCAAGCTCTCTCTCTCTCTCACTATTCTTTCTCTATGATTGGTAAAAAATGACAAGGGAAGAGGAAGGAAGAGTGTTTAATAAAATATCTCCAATCACCCTTAACCACATGATCTCATCAATGCATCTTATGGTGACACTTATCAAAAGCTTTATCTTTTCCCAATTAATGTCATAAAGCTCCCATTAGGCTTGAACTAACTTCCTCTCCCTTTGGTTAGCATAAAAAACCATCCTCCCTTATGTCTTCCCTAACCAAACGGCTTCTTCCAACTAATCCAACCATGCACTTAAGTATTGTACCATAATTATGATTACTATGTCCAAGAAGCAATATTTTAATACAATTAGACATGTGCTCATCTTCATAAATCATAAACTAATCCCTTTACCATAGGATAATGACACTTGACATATTTATTCCCAAAAATCATTTTCCCTCCTTTTTTCTTGTGCTAGGCGAAAATTCACAAGAAAAGGGAAATAAAATTGTTTCAACATTTCCATACTTCAATTAAAGGAATTATGCACAAGTCCTTCCAATTTCACAATTCTTGATTTATTCTTGGTGGAATATTCCAAATATATATTCTTCTTTATTTTTCTCAATTAATTGAAAAATAATTAATCTTGTGCTAAATTGGCAAAATTATGGTTTTGCTATTACCATTGAAATCTAATTGCCTTTCTTGAATTACTTTGCTTATTTTCTCATGAATATGAATATTTCTAAAATTCATAAGTTCCAAATTCATGAATATTCACCATTTTATTGAATTTCTCAAATAATTACAATATATTTGGTGAATATAAAATTTGGGGTTTTACATCCTGGCCTTTTAATAAGATAAGAGTTATATAGCTTCTGACTATATAATCACAAAATAGGAAATAAAAATTATATGGCTTATGGCCATTTAATAACATAGATGATAAAAGTTGTATGGCTTCTTGCCTTCTATCTTCAGATAAATAACATTATATGGTTTCTGGCATTTTATCTTCAAGATAAATAAAATTATATGGCTTATAACCTTTTATCTTCATGATAAATAAAATTATATAGCTCTTGGAATTTTATCTTCAGGATGAATAACATTATATGGCTTTTGGCCTTTTAACCTACGGATAAATAAGATTAATGGCTTATGGCATTTTATATCAAAATAAGAAATAAAAATAATATTTTTTCTGGCCATTAAATAAGATAACAGAAATAAAAATTATATGACTTATGGCCATATAATATCAAAATAAAAAAATAAATATAATATGGATTCTGGCCATTAAATAATATAAAAGAAAAAAGAGTTGTAATACCCTGAATTTTGGGATTGGAGGCTTGAAAATAAACCTAAATTAAGGGGACTGCTAAACCCCGATTTAGCTAGTGTCCCAAATATATTCTCTAATGTTTCTTATATATTTAGGGTATTAAAGAAAATAAAATGGTGAATTTTGAAGAAAGTGATTATGCTTCCATTGAAATTTTTTGCGAGGCAGTGAGCTTGTCAAGAGGATTTGGAAGATTAAATGTTGAGAAAAAATTATGAAATTTTATAGGGTGAAAGAAAACATCCTAAGATTTAATTTGATAGATCATATGAATCAATTGAAGCTATATACAAAGAGTTATGAATTTTTGAAGTTTTCCCAGCAAAATTGATTATTTTCTAGAACATGTAAAGATTGAAAATCTGGGAATTTTGTGCTTCCAAATTGATAAAGTCCATATTTTTCCTTGAAACTAGACTCAATAAGGGTTTCATAACCTTTGAAATCGCTCTCAAATGATGTCTACAAATTTGGTTATGATTCTTCAAAGTTTAGGCAGAAAATCTGCCAAAATTGCTAATTCTTGCGAATTTGAAAAAGAAAGATGTAATGGTGATTGTATAAATTGTAAAATAAAGAAATGGGAGGGAGAAATAATTATTTGGCTCATAAGTATGCCAAGTGTCATTATCTAAAGGCAAGAGATTAAATTATAATTGTTGGAGTTGAGCAGATGTGAAATTGGATTAAAATATTTTTAAGTGTGCATGTAGTTTGATTAATGGAATTAAAACCCAATTGATCTATTTTGGAACAAAAGTGGTGCATGTTTGGGCTTAAGGAGATGAAGGAATATGGTTCAATTAGAATGGAAGACTATGACACCAAATTAGAAAAGGATAAAGTCAAGTACAAAAAGCTTATATCATAAATTCTATTTTGTGATAAAGCTAATTAGGGGAAAAGATGAGATATTTTTTAAAAGCTTTGGTTCATCTCTTTCATCCCATTTTCATGCCTAGCAAGCATAAGAGAAGAGGGAGGGAGAGATCAAGAAACATAGATAGAAGGAGAGCACAAAAGGAAAATCCAAGCAAGAGGAAAATCAAGGGAAAGAAGGAGAGAGGGAGGACAAAATTGGAGTATAGAGAGAGAAATCAAATGTAAACTCATAAACCTTACTTTCTTGGTTGAATTCAAGGTTGTGTTGTTGTTGTGATTGGATTCTTGACTTGTATTGGTTGGTTTTATGATTTGGAATGCTAAAACCCTAAGGGGAGGTGCTACCCAAATTTAGTCTAATGATGTTTAGAATGTGATTAAGTAGTTAAATAAGTGATTAGAGATGTAAAGAATGTGGTTTATGGATTGAAATCAAGAAATTCCATTTTTCCTAATTTTCATGGAATTTCATCCAGATCTGTTTTGGGCTATGTTTGGATTGGATTTTAGTTTTTTTTGATGATTCCATTGTGTTTAGAATGAAAAATTGTGTAGGGTTTATGTTGGGTACGAAATGAGAAAAGTCCTAGAAGTGAAATAAAAAATAGTCTTAAAACCCTCACATAGGGGCTGCCAGGGGTAAATTCATAATTGGGGCTAGAATTTGAGAAAACCGACTTCAAAAATGGATTCCTTGGAGGAAAATATGTTAGAATAGCCTAGGTCAAAATTTTGATAAAAGTGCGGTCGGACCGGGTAAGGCGGGGCCGGGTCCTGAGGGCTTTTTGGGCATTTTTCAATATAGACTCATATAACCCCCAGAAATAATATGGAAGTTTCTAAAATGGTACATTTGGAATTGTAGGACCGAGTTGAGAGCCGAGCTGCGACACGTTTTATGAGGCACACATTTCGAGGCGTAAAAGAGTTAAGCACTTATCTTGCATGCATATTAGTAATGTTTTTCTACTGAGATTCTCTCGAATCTCACCTTCCCCTACCAACAATTTAGACAGGAGGAGACAGAAGATATGCTAAGAACAAAGAAGGGAACCATATGAGGGGATTGCATTGGAAGAATGAAGATGAGAAGATGTCATTGTTTCACTAGGACGGGTTAGAGACCCAAGTAGCCTTGTACGGCTACATTCATTATAATTATCATGTACGAACCCCTATGGGGAATTTTTTGTAATCATGCACATATTATCAGTATATTTATGCTATTTCTGTGTTACCCACCGAACCGCATATCGTTTTCTGCAAATACTTTAAAATAGCTAAAAATAAAATAAGGGTGTGACAAGAATTATATGGCTTCTGGCCATATAAAATATGAAATAAATATATTATGGCTTTTGACTATTAAATAATATAAAAGAAATAAAAGTTATATGGCTTCTGGCCATGTAATATGAAAATAAAAAAAGAAAAGTAATATAAAAGAAATAAAATTTATTTGGCTTCTGGCCATATACTATCAAAATAATAAAATAAAATAATATGGCTGCTAACCATTAAAAAAATTAGAGGATGTAAGTTATATAGCTTCTAGCCAAATAACTCAAAATCTAAAATTAAAATTATATAGCTTCTGGCCATTTAATAAAAGATAGTTATATGACTTTTGGCCATTTAATAAAAGATAAAACTATATGGCTTTTGGCCATATAATCTCAAAATAAAAAATAAAAGTGTACGAAAAGGGAAAAAAAGGAGTCAATGAAGAATAAAATTCAAATATTCCAACGCAAATAAATGCTATAATTTTTTGGTTTCTTCGAATTACTACTACAAAATATGGATTTAGCGACGTCATTCTTATGGCACTTGTAACACCCCAAATTTTATATTCACCGAATATATTTTAATTATTCAAAAAATGCAATAAAATGGTGAATATTCATGAATTTGGCTCTTATGAATTTTAGAAATATTCATATTCATGAGATAATGGGCAAATTAATTAATTCAAGAAAGGAAATTAGATTTCGATGGTAATAGAAAAACCATAATTTTTCCAATTTAGCACAAGATTACTTATTTTCCAATTAATTGAATTTAATTTCAATTAATTAGGAAAATATATAAATTGAATATTCTTGGAGGAATAAATCAAGAATTGTGAAATTAGAAGGACTTGTGCATAAATTCTTTAATTGAAGTATGGAAATGTTGAAACAATTTTATTTCCCTTTTCTTGTGAATTTTCGCCTAGCACAAGAAAAATGGAGGGAAAAATGATCTTTAGGATTAAACATGCCAAGGATCATTATCCTATGGTGAAGGGATTAGTTTATGATTTATGAAGATGAGAACATGTCTAATTGCATTAAAATATTGCTTCTTGGACATAGTAATGATGATTATGGTACAATACTTGAGTGCATGGTTGGATTAGTTGGAGGAAATTCATTTGGTTAGAGAGAGCATTAGGGGGACGGTTTTATGCTAACCAAAAAGGGGAGGATTGATGACACAAATATGAAGGAGATATGGATTTGTGACAAATGTCACCATAATATACATTGATGAAATTATGTGGTGAAGGGTGATTGGAGATGTTTTATTAAAAACTCTTCCTTCCTCTTTCCTCCATATTTTTGACCAGCAACAAGAGAGAGAATAGAGAGAGAGAGAGAGAGAGCTTGATCTCTTAGGCATTTTTATTAAAATCTTCCATGAAAACCTTCTTTAAACTCCTCTTCTCTATGGAATCCATGATTTTGAAGACACCTCTTGAGCTCAAGGATAGAGAGGAGAGGACGCATAGAGAGAGAAAATCCAAGAATTCAAGAGGTAACTTCACAAAACTCAAATCCATACTAGTATGTTGTTATTGTTGAAGAGTATGGTTGGATTTGGTGATTTTTGTCAAGTTTGTAAATTTGAAAAAGTCCTAAACCTAAGGGTTTATGCTGCCCAAATTTCTTTGAATCATGGTTAGAATGTCTTTAAATGACTTAATAAGGGATTAGAAGCGGAAAAGTACAAGCTTTGGAAGCTAAAACACAAAGAGCATTTTTCCTTTTTCTTGACCTATGGTTCGGCCAAGACCAGATATGGGGGAAGGATCTGGATTTTCATGAAATAGATAGTTCCATTGGATTTAGTAGGCAAAAATATAAGGGGTTATAGGTGGTCACTTTTTCGGAAAAGGTCAACAAAGCATAATTACGAAAACACCCCTAAAACCCTAAATCGGGGCTGTCAAGGGCATTTTTGTAATTTGACACTGAATTTGGTAATTTCAACCCCGGAAATGGATTCCTTGGGCAAAAATATATCAGGATAGTCCTAGTCAAAATTTTGGAAAAACATGCTGTCGGGCTGGGACAGGGTTCTAGGGGCATTTTGGTAAATTTTCACCATAGACTAATATAACCACAGGAAACACTATGGAAGAGTCTAAAATGATACTTGGATAGGTTATGACCTATTTCTTGTACATTTAATATTTTAGAACTGAGTCGGGAGCCGGAAGTGACACGTTTTACTAGGCACATTAAAAAGGGATTGAAAGAACTTTGAGGTAGGAACATTATCCTTCATACATCATGCTATAATTATATGATTATGTGTTGATGTCATTGTAACACCCCAAATTATATTCACCAAATATATTGTAATTAGTTGAGAAATTCAATAAAATGGTGAATATTCATGAATTTGAAATTTATAAATTTTATATATGTTCATATTCATGAGAAAATGGGCAAAATAATTATAGAATTAATCTGGGTAATTTAAAAAGCCCAATATTAAGGTCCAAAAATGGATAAATAATAGAGAAAATATTTGGTCCAAAAATATATGGGATTTGGCCAAAGAAAAATGAGAAAAGAAATTGAATTAAAAAGGTAATCGCAAAATCGTAATTTTTTCAAATTATTACAAAATTAATTATTTTTTGATTAATTGAATTTAATTTCAATTAATTAAGGAAAATAAAATATAAAAATATATTTATAATATTTTGGTCAATTTAATATGAATTTATGGAAAATTTGAGCAAAAAGTATAATTTTGACCAAAATTAAGACTTTATGTATATACGTGATCGGAATAAGTTGTGAAGCCAATTGAGCCAAAGGGAAGGACCCTTAGGTGTCTCCTATATGTGGCATAAAGAAGGAAATATTAGTTGGACTTAAATGACATGGTTACACCAAGTTAAGGGTTTATGTACATAAAGTTTAATCATTAGAATTTTTGGAAATTAAACAAATGAATAAAATAACATTAAATATATGAGTAAAAGGTATCATCTCCTTCCTCCAAGCCTCTAAGCTAACGTGATATTTAGCTAAAAGAGAGAGCAAGAGTTAAGAGCATTTAGAGAGAGAAAGAGAAGAGAACTCACAAGGTAGGTCGATTTCTTCGATGAATTCGTACCTAATGCCTATAACCTTGTTCCTAAGCTTCTCTTTCATGTTCTTTAAGGTTTTGGAAGCTCAATTTGCAATGGTAAGAAGGTTTAGGGTTCAGCCATAAACGGAAAATTCCAAAAGGAGCTTGAGGTAACTTCCAAACTCTTGTATATTGACTATTCTGGTTGCTGTGGGCAATTTAATCGGTGAAATTTCGCCGGATTGCCGTTGGTTTTAAATTTTGGAAATGTGATGGCCTAAGGGTTATGCTACCAAAATTTAGTCTGAAAGATAGTTATAACCTAATTAAATAGTTGATAAAGTGATTAGGAGTAGAAATGACGTCTACGGAGTTAGAATCGAAAAACCCCAATTTTTCCTGGGGAATTGAGAATTTTGGCCAAGGCTAGTTTGGTGGGGTTAGAGTTATATTTTCAATGATTTGATGGTTCCATTGGATTTAGGAGTGAAAATTTGGTGGAGTTACAGTTTGTCACTTTTTCGGAAAAGCCCGAAAAAGCATAATTACTAAAACGCTCCTGAAACCCTTAAAGTGGGGATGACAATGGTAATTTTATAATTTGACATTGAATTTGATAATTCTGAGTTTGGAAATGGATTCTTTGGGCAAAAATATATCAGAATAGCCTATGTCAAAATTTTGGGAAAAGTACATTCGGACCAGGTATATAGGGGCCGGGCCGGGTCCCTAGGGGCATTTTAGTAATTTTTCAATATAGACTCATATAACCCCCAGAAACACTATGGAAGTGTCTAAATAGTACATTTGGAATTGTAGGATCAAATATGGAGCTTGAGCTATTTACACGTAGATCGAGGAACTATTTTTGTTTAGCAAAAGGAACACAAGGTAGGGGACTTACCTTAATTGCATGCAATTGATATCTTTTCTTGTGTAGTGATGTATGTGATTATTTTACTTGAATGTGTAGAGCATATTTGAACAAATGAAGTTCTGTTTCTGTTTATACTGTGGCCATAGCTTGTTGCATGAAACATTGAGCATGCAGAAATGTCATTATAGGGCATGCATCTAGATAAAGCTAACATGTCATGCACATAGCATCTATCATGCATGCATTATGGTATCTGTTTCCTACTGAGATTCTCTCGAATTTTACCCTCCCCTTCCAACAGTTTAGACAGGAGATATGCCGAAACCAATGTAGAGTAACGTACAAGGAGATTGCAGTGGTGGAACAAAGACGGGAAGATGTCTCCATTTCACTGGGATGGGTTTTGACACCCTAGTAGCTCTATGCGGCTACATTGTTTATAATTATCACGTACGAACCCCTATGGTGAATTTTAGTAATCTTGCACATAATATCAATATATTTACGCTATTCATGTGTTGCCTACCGAACCACATATCGTTTTTCGTGGATACTCTGGTAAAGGTGAAATTAAAATAAGGGCATGACACCATTGTTTGTAAATATACTTTATTAATCAACATGGTTTGCCTAGAGAGGGGCAGTTAGTGCCAGAGGTGCACTTGCACTGAGAGTTGGTGAGAATTCAACCGGTGTATGATTAGTGGGGTTGGGCCCTACTCATATATACATGATGATGATGTGTTTGTATTATACATTAATTGGTGCATACATGGCGCATATCAGATTTACTTTTCGCATTTTATATGAATGATAACATGTTTCTACTGGGATTCCTTAAAATCTCACCCTTTTTCAAAAACAAATATCTTAGCTAGTACCAGTGGGTCGAAAGGCAAAGGCATAGACATCGGGAAGTGATTTGCAAGTGTCCTGAGGCAAGGACAAAGATCGTGGTTATAATTAGTTTATGCTTAAGATATTTTAGGGAATCCTATAAATATTGAATTTTCTGCTGTATTATGTATTTCGTCTACGAACGAATTTGGTATTGTAAATGAATTAACGAATACTGTTATCAGTATATATGTACTTTTCTGTATGCCCATGGAACTCTGTCTTTATTACTCTTTGATTATCGAAATAGAAACGGATGTCGACATCACTTCTTCAAACAAGTGCCGGAGGAGACTTCTTATTTTTTTTAAAAAAAATACATGTGACAGCTACGACGCTTAAGCGAAAAAGCACCGTAGTTGCTTAATACATTGTATGGCGCTTGCCTAAGAAAGCGCCATATAAGGGGTTATTTTTTAAAAAAAAATTAATCCTTTTACTACTATTAAAAAAATGTGTGGCAACTATAGAATAATAGAAATTCTGTAAGTGTTAAAGCTCCATTACTATGATAAGATGATTTCTTGAGAAAGTTTGTCTATACTAAAAAAACAAAATTAAATTTAGTAGTCGGTTTAGATGTCAAAACCTAAAAATAAATTATCCCTATTAAAAAATATTTTAATTTTTCTTAATAAAAATCCTTGGATGGCGCTTCATACTAAAGTGCTGGGCAAGAGTGGCCTTGGACAGCAGTTGGAGATTAAGCTCCGTCCAAGGCTAAATCTCCAAACGTCATCTAAGGCACTTAAAGATAGCCTTAGATGTTTGAAAAAAGAGAGCCTTGGACAGCGCTTCATCTCCAAGAGCCATCCAAGGCGCTCAAAGTAATTCAAAGCAGGTGTCTTGAATATAGCCTTGGATGTTTGACAAAAAAAAAAAGAAGCCTTAGACGGCTCTTAGAGATCAAGCACTATTTAAGACGCTCAGAGTAATTCAAGGCACCTGATGGTTAGCCTTAAATGTTTGACTTAAAAAAAAAAAGCCTTGGACAGCGCTTGAAAATCAAGCGCCGTCCAAGCACATGATGGTGCCTTGAATATTCAAGGCACCATGGCACCATCATGGTGCCTTGAATTGAAATATCAAGGCACCACGTGGTGCCTTGATATTTCAAGGCGCCTTGGACGACGCTTGGAAACTAAGTGACGTACAAGGCTCAATTTTGGACAGCACTTGCTAATCAAGAACTGTCTAAGACTTTTTTTTAAAAAATATTGGCACTCATTTTTTTTAAATTAAGAAGTTTTGGCATTTTGAGAAAAAGCGTTGTAGCTTCTGCCTTTTTTTTTAAAAAAATTGGCCATCATTTTTTTTTCAAATTGAGAGAGCTTTAGCGTTTTGACAAAAAGCGTCGTAGCTTCTCCCACTTGTAATTTAATTTCCATAACCCATCATTTTTATTTTCTTTTTCATCTTTCTGCTTTTTCTCTAGGTCCCCCATTTCCCAAAACTCCATTGCTATAGAAAGCTTCCTCTCCCATGTGTTCTTTTTTCTTGTCTTGGCCACCTTCAAAAGCTCCCTAGCTTGTAAGTGTTTTTCTTTTTTCAACATTTGGTTAACGTTTTCTTTTAGTTAAAATCCGTCATGAATCGTATATGTGTGCTCATAATTTTTTTTTCAGGTATTTATTTAAAGTATCAACTTTATCTTCTTGAACTTCTTATACATTGTAAGCTTTTTAATTTCTGAGCTTACAAATATAATAATACTTAGTTTAATCTTCCATAGAAGTAACATGTATGGCTTAAGTTTAAGCAACTTAAATACTAGAGTTCTTTTATGCTTGATACATGGAAACATAATATTGCAAAAGATACGTGCTCTGTTATTTCATTTTGCTGTGGATTGTATTGTAAATTGCTGTTGATTTTGGATTGCAAATGGAAGTTTTCATTAGGAAAATAAAATAATTATGAAAAATTATTTTTTTTAAAAAATAAAAAGACTTCCTACAGAGCTTACCTGGGGAAGCGCCGTAGGAAGTCATTGCCATAGGAAGTTATATTCTTTAAAAAACATAATAATCAAGCTATGGCGCTTCCATATATTCAAGAAGCGTCGTAGTTTGTTTTAAAGGCGCTGAAAGCTACTACCTTCCCAAGCGCCATAGTATTCTTTAAATTAAGCGCCACAGCTTATGTTTTTTGTAGTAATGAATCTAAATGAAGTAGGGGATATATCATTGGAGAAAAATGTATTCTTCTTCTATCCCTTAACCCAATAGTACAATAATGTAAATGAATAAATAAGGTGTAAATATGAGGTAATCCTCTAGGGAGACCGCAAATATGGTGACATCAGGTCATCATGAGAAAGGAAAAAAAAGGATATCGAATGCAACTTTAGGTTTCATTAAAAAATGGTGACTACAGGTCACATGGTAGTAGAAGAGAGAAAAGAAATAGTGGAGAAGAATAAAAATAAGGAGATATTAAAAGTATCACACCTTAACTAGAGCTTCGTGTTGATAACGTGTCATAAATAAAGAGAGAATATAAGAGAGAATATGAGAAGAGGAGGAGGAGGAGAATAATTCTTTTTCATTTCTTAAGGTGTGTACAATACATAACATATGCCTCCTATTTATAGCATAACCCTATAACCTAGAAAACTGAAATTACATAATCATAGGAAAATAAATTGGAAGAGATAATAGAAAGATGAAAGAGATATTAGAAAGGTGGACATCCATTTAATATATTATTCATAACATGTAGGGCATTTTTTGGGACCTCCAATCTCAAAAAAATGCCCTATATATACATATTTTTTTAAAATGCAAATTGTAACACCCCAAATTTTATTCACCTAGAGTATATTGTGATTATTTTATATGTTCAATAAAATGGTGAATATTTAAGGCCAAAGGAATTAAATATTGAAAATTGAAAGGTGAACAGTGTTTTCAATAAAATTGCCTGTAAAGCAATGAGTTTGACATGTGATTTTAGAAGACCAAATGATAAGCAAAAATTATGAAATTTTACATGGTGAAATTAGACATCCTAAGTTTTAATTTGATATGTCATATGAATCATTTGAAGCTATATGCAAAAAGATATGAATTTTTGAAGTTAGCCCAAAAAATCTGGAAAGTATCTAGAGCAGTGATCAAAGAAATGAAATCTGGGAATGATATGCCTTCAACTGGCAAAAGTGCATATTTTTCCTTGAAACTAGACTCAATAAGAGTTCCATAGCCTTTAGAATCACTCCAAAATGATGTTTACAAATTTAGTTATGATTTTTTAAAATCAGGATAGAAAATCTGCCAGAATTGGCACTATTCCAAAAATTTGAAAATAAAATGTGTTGGCAATTGTGTAAATTGTGGAATAAAGAAAATATGAAGGAAAATAATTATTTGGCTTATAAACATGCCAAGTGTCACTATCCTATGGTAAAGGGATTAGTTTATAATTGTTAAAGAAGAGCACATGTCTAATTATGTTAAAATATTGCCTCTTGTACATAGTAATCATGATTATGGTATGACACTTGAGTATCTAGTTGGATTAATTGGAAGAAGCCCATTTGGTTTGTGAGGGCTTGAGTTTGGACGTTTTGGGCTAGAGGGAAAAGAGAAGGAATTGGATCAACTTCAATTGGACATTATGACATAAATTAGGTGAAGATAAGGCTTAGGTACATAAGTGATGTCATAATCCAATTTACCACCAATTATTAAATGAAGAGAACTTAGGTGAGATTTTATGAAGCAAGGCTTCATCTTTCTCTTGTCATTTTTGTTCAAGCTCGAGAAAGGGGGGAGGGAGGGGGAGAGAGAGAGAGAGCAAGAGAAGCTTAAGAAATCTCAAGCTCTAGAGAGAAGAAAGAAGAAAAAACTTAAGGTAAGTGTTGATTTCTTAAGATTTTCTTGTAACATTGCATAAGATCTTCTCTAAACTCTTCTTCTCTATGGAATCAATGGTTTAAAAAATACATCTTGTGTAATATCCTAAATTGTAATTAAGGGCTAATAACTTCAAAGTGATGTAATTGATGTTAATTAAGCATTTTTGAAGTATATGATGTGCTTAGTGATGGTTTAGTAAGCATTGTGATAATCAGGGGTAAAATGGTAAATTTACTGACTGATTAGTCAGTTACCGCAGAGGAAACTCGTTGGTAATTGAGATTAATGGCTAGGATTTGTTAAGCAAGAGGTGGAATCAAGTGTGTATGGGAATACGTGAGTTCATGAAAAGGTGAAAGGAGATCTTGACAAGTGGCATTGTGATGAACATAAGATTGGTCAAAATGTCAAAAGTTATTTCCCTTTCTCCTCCTCCTCTCAAAGTCAGCTGTGTGTGTGTGTGTGTATGGGGAAAGGAGAAATTGTTTCATCATCATCTCTCTCCTCATTCTCCCTCCATTTTCGGCGAGCTAGGCAAGAAAGAGAAAGGAAGGGTTTGAAATTTATGTAGGTAAATGACTTCATATGCCTAAACACTCTTCATTGATATTGTTCAAGAAGTTGAGAGCTTGACTTCTATGTTTTCATAATTTTTAAAAGTGGTGATTTGGTGTTTGCTCAAAACTGAAAGTTAGAGAAACAAAGATTTGATCTTACCAAGTGAAAGAGGTAATGATTTGATGTATTTTGATAGTTGTGTTTTGAATGTTGGTTAAGTTTTGTAAATTCTAGAATTTTGCCTTGAATATTGGTATTAAATGAAAGAGAGAATTGGAGGGAGTGTCACTGTTCAATTAGTAGCTTGTGGTATTTTGAGTTGGTTGGGATTGATTTAGAAGTAAGAAATGAAAGTGTTAATGATTGAGTTGTGGAGTGGAATGTGGAGATTTAAGGACAAATTGTATTTGGGTGTGATTTTGGATATTTTGAGGTTATCAATAGGTTCCTTATGGAATTTTAGGTGAGAATGAGCTTTGGTGCAAGTGTAGAACCTATTGAGATCAGTTTAGGTCACTTTGGAAAACCATATCAGTTGCTGCGTTCCTGGCTTCTGATAGGCTTCACTCGAGTGAGGAGGGCTCTTACTCGAGTGCAGTATGAAGTTCTGGGTATTTTGGCCAAGTCTTCAGGCAGAAACCGTTAGTACACTTCCTGACTTGCGAGTGAGATATGATCCCACTCGAGTGAGCATAGGCATACTCGAGTGAGGGAGTAAGTCTAAGACTTTGGAATTTATGGTTGCTCTCGGGTAGTCACTCGTGGTACTTTACTTCTTGGTGCTCGAGTGCATTTGAGGTCATCACTCGAGTACAGCTTCCAGTGCTTGAGTGAATGTGAGGGATATTGTAAGGTTTGCTCTCGGGCAAGCACTTCTTGTGTCTCACTCGCTGGGACTTGAGCACAACTGTGGGCATCACTCGAGTGAGGCAACCCAAAATTAGTGCTTCTTTTTTCAAAAAAGGTGTCTTTGAGGATAGTTACCCCAACCCTTTAGGCATGTATCTAGGCATTCAATAACCACTTAAAGAGTTCATATGAATACCAACTTAAAGTATTACGGAATTAAGAACTTGGAAAAGAGATTGATCTATTGTCCCTAATTTGGTTTATAGGATTCGACATCTGCCGTCCTCATCAGCTCACTGTGCCAGCGAACATCAGGAAGGAACAAGGTAGTAACTTTTCTTTTATACCATATATGATGCATTGTATGTGTGTTGTATCATTGATTCGTGATAAATTCGTATGCTGCGATATTTGTGGATATGTGTAAGCACCGCCATGCCGACAGTCCCTGAGTTGATAACAACGGTTCGAGTTAGGACGGTGTGCCTTCCCGGTGGTGAAATGTGATGAGGATGGGGTGTGATATGTGTGATTATGTGAAAAGTCGAAAGGCTATTTGTGAAGGCCGATGGGCCAATTGTGAAAGCCGAATAGCTGTATGAGCTATAAGGCTATGTGTATGCACTGCCACACCAACAGTCCCTGAGTCGCTAACAACGGTTCGGGTTAGGATGGTGTGCCTTCCCGACGGTAAAAGGGGATGAAGATGGAGTGTGATTTGTGCTATTGCTGCTGTATGATGATTGCTTACATGCTATGTACTTATGTGTGGTATGAATGTTTTGTTACTACTGGGATTCTCTTGAATCTCATTCTTTCCTTTGACTAACCTTTCAGACAGTGCGAGTGGCTCTAAGGAGAAGCGAACAACCCGGAGCAGTTAGAACCCTATAGGGACATTTGGTTCGGGCCATGTTGGTCATTCATTTTGGATAGGGATTACTGTACAACATTTTGAGTTGTAAATAGTCTTGAACATATAGCGGTGTAATCCCTTATTTGGGAACCGGAACCCTATATTTATATATATAGATGAAACCCGGGGGTTGCCGGGGGTTAAATTATAAAATCTGATATGTATGAATGTAAATTAACTGCACATGTGATTATATTCAATATTTGAACTTGAGACAGGGAAAGGAAAGAAGTTTTCAAAATATTGTGAAAACCCTACCTTAGGGAGGGTGTTTAAAATGAGTTTTAAACTATCCGTCGGTCTCTAATCCATTTTATTATATGCTATCGAATCTTAATTACGCTAATCAAGGCAGGAGGTTACATTTTGGTACCAGAGCTGTAGTTCCTGGCAAGGGTAGCAGTTGCTAGGATAGATCCCTTAGTTGACTTAGGGATAGACAATCATCTGTGAATAATTGTTGTGTATGCACATGTATGTTATATTGATATGGATATATATGAGGTTTGTGAATATAAGTTCATACTATATCTACTAAATTAATGGGGTAAGTTGTTTGTAGGATGAAGAAAACCAGAGGACGCCCCAATGTTCAGCGGGTAGACCCAGAGGTGGAGATAGTCAATGATAATGCACCAGACGCTATGCAAGAACTGATGGGTCTAATCCGAGATCAAAGAGATATGATTACTGAGCTAAGAGAAGAGCTCAGAGCAGAGAAAGCGAAAAATAAGGAGGGTCCGGGTTAGTCCACTCCAGAGGAAACTCAAGAAGAAGCTCGGCATGAGAACACTGCTGAAGGGTCAGCACGACCCCTGGAGTCCCCACCTCATATTGTCCCAAATCAAGAATCGCATGGGATGTCAGCTAAAGAGGATAAGGATCTTCAGTTTTAGGTTACCAGATTTTGCAAACATCTGCCTCCAGTGTTCAAAGGGAGGTTTAATCCTTAGGCAGCCGAAGATTGGTTGAACAGATTAGAGAAGATCTTCGAGGTCTTAGGATGCCTGTCTGAGGTGAAGGCTCGCTTGGCAGTCTATAAGCTGGAAGGCGATGCGGACTGTTGGTGGAGAAATATATCTCTCACACTGCGCAGGAGAAATGTGCCCTTGACTTGGGAATTATTCCAGCAAAAATTCAACGAAAAATACTTTCCCAAATCAGTGCGGCTCGGGAAAGAAACAGAATTTTTGAATATTAGACAAGGGGACACAGAGAGCTTTGATGATTATTGTTCCCGATTCATCCGTTTGTACCGGTATTCCGCCTATCTCCGGTACAAGGATGACGAAGAATGGAGTTTGGACATGCTCATTCGTGGCCTAAGGCGAGAGTTGCGGAAACGGTTGGTTACTCACCAATTCACCAAGTTTAACAAGGCGGTGGAACAATGTAGAATCATAGAAAACAATTTAAGAGAGCTGTATCCTGTTAGAGCTACTGGCCACCGCAGTGAACCCAGTAAGGGTAATGTTTCTCAGAAGCGGAAAGGCCAAGGATCCTCTTCGTTTAGGGGCAGTGATAAGAAGCCCTATCAACCTAGAGATCGTGAACCTCAGAGATTTGTAACCGAGTGGAAATGTTCTCGTTGTAATCAACCACATTGTGGCAAAAATTGTCGAGGCGAGATGATTTGTTTCAATTGTAAACAACTAGGACATCTTTCTAGAGATTGTCAGTGACCGCGAACTGAGCAGAGACCGCGAGCCGAGCAGAAGCCAAAGACTCAGGGCTGAGTATTCGCTATGACCCACGAGGATGCCCGTAAATCTCCTGAGTTGATGCAAGGTATAATTTCTCTTAATGGTTATCTGTTGCAAGTTCTATTTGACTCAGGTGCAAGTCACTCCTTCATTGCTTATGATTGCGTGAAGTGCCTGGGATTGCATGTGCATAAATTACCATTTGATCTGATAGTGTCAACTCCGATGGGTATTAAGGCCTTGACCACAGAAGCTTGTCTGAATTGTGTCATAACTGTGGAAGGGCACCAATCTGTTGGGGATTTGATTTGTCTGCCGCTTTACCAATTAGAAGTCATTTTGGGTTTTGAATTGTTAACGGCAAATAATGTGCTATTAGATTGTGGAAACAAGAGGATAGTATACCCTACTCCTCAGAGGGTCGAAATTGTAAATGCCAATACGAATTTCCTTTCTACGGCTAAAGCTAAGAAATATATTGAAAATGGTTGCCAGGGGTATATGGTGTTCTTCTCCGTACAAGAGGAAACCAGTGAAACTTTGAGTAATATACTCGTGGTAAATGAAATCCCTGAGGTATTTTCGGATGATCTTAGCGGATTGCCTCCTGAGAGGGAAGTTAAGTTCCCAATCGACATTGTGCCTGGAGCTGGTTCGATATCTAAGGCCCCATACCGTATGGCCCCAAATGAAATGGCGGAGTTAAAGAAGCAAATAGAAGACTTGCTTGAGAAAGGGTTTATTAGACCTAGTGTGTCGCCTTGGGGAGCTTCAGTGTTGTTTGTTAAGAAGAAAGATGGGAGTCTTCGATTGTGTATTGACTACAAAGAACTGAATAAGGTTACTATCAAGAACAAGTACCTTCTTCTCAGAATCGATGACCTATTAGATCAACTATCTGGTTCTTGTGTGTTCTTGAAGATTGATCTAAGGTCGGGGTATCATCAGCTGCGAGTGAAAGCAGAAGATGTTCCGAAGACTGCTTTCCGGACCAGGTATGGTCACTATGAGTTCTTGGTAATGCCATTTGGGCTAACCAATGCACCTGCGGTTTTCATGGATTACATGAACCGTATCTTCCGACAATATCTAGATCAGTTTGTAATGGTATTTATTGATGATATTTTGATATACTCTAAGAGTATAGAAGAGCATGAGTATCATTTGAGAATTGTATTGAATACATTGTGTGAGAAGCAACTCTATGCCAAACTGAGTAAGTGTGAGTTTTGGCTATCTGAAGTAAAATTCTTAGGCCATGTTATCTCACAAGAAGGGGTCTCTGTAGATCCTAGTAAAGTGGAATCAGTACTGGACTAGAAAAGGCCAGAATCTGTGGCAGAGGTACGCAGTTTTCTGGGTCTTGCTGGTTACTACCGAAGATTCATTCAGAATTTCTCACGTATTGCGTCGCTGATGACCAAGCTCACGAGAAAGGATCAGCCGTTTGTGTGGGATGAGAAATATGAAATTGTTTTGTGGAGTTGAAACAGAGGTTTACTACGGCTCCTGTGTTGATTATACCTGATCCCATCTTGACTTATGTTGTGTACAGTGATGCGAGTAAGCAGGGATTAGGGTGTGTCCTAATGCAGCAGGGACGTGTGGTGGCCTACGCCTCTCGACAGCTTAAACCTCATGAAATGAATTATCCTACTCATGATCTGGAGCTTGCGGCCATTGTGTTTGCCTTGAAAATTTGGAGGCATTATTTGTACGGTGTGACGGTAGAACTGTACTGCGACCACAAGAGTCTCAAGTACTTATATGATCAGAAAGAATTAAATATGAGACAACGGCGCTAGATGGAGTTGCTTAAGGACTACAACCTGAAAATTAAATATCATCCGGGTAAGGCAAATGTAGTCACTGATGATCTTAGTCGGAAGACTATGCTTGTGGCAGCTATGATGATACGAGAGGGGAAGTTGATAGAAGATTTTCATGATTTCACTAGTACAAAAAAGGTGATTTAGACCGGCACATTTAAACCGGTTGTAGTAAATGAGGTTTAAAAGAATGCGCGGTGGCATTTACGTAATTATAAAGAACTTGGGAGACCGGTTATTCAGTTCAACCGGTCTAAAAAATACAATTTAGACCGGTTTCAAGAGAACCGGTCTTAAATGAAGATTTTTAAGACCGGTTGTCCCACAACCGGTCTTAAAAATGAGCTTTTTAAGACCGGTTGTTGGACAACCGGTCTTAAAAATCAGCTTTTTAAGATTTTTAAGACCGGTTGTCCCACAACCGGTCTTAAAAATGAGCTTTTTAAGACCGGTTGTCCAACAACCGGTCTTAAAAATCAGCTTTTTAAGACCGGTTATTGGAGAACCGGTCTTAAATGAAGCTTTTTAAGACCGGTTCTCGAACAACCGGTCTTAAAGTGTGATTTTAAGACCGGTTGTTGGACAACCGGTCTTAAAAAGCTCATTTTTAAGACCGGTTAGTCCACTTAACCGGTCTTAAAAAGTTCCCCAAATATTTCCCCCCAACCCGTGCCGCGCGCCATCTCCAGTCTGAAATTTTTCATCCCAATCGGTGCTCAACTCCTGCCGCAGTGCTCAACTCCCTGGACGCAACCTCTTCTCGTCCTTGCCTTCGACGCCGCCACCCCCCGACCCCGCCATCAACACCGCCACTCCATCCCCTCCGATCCCAATTCCTAAATACCCACCTCCTCGCAGATCCCTCAATTCCCAAAAACCCCCTCCTGAACCCCCAAAACCCACTTCGAATCCTGGCCTGAAGCACCATCGAAATTCCAAGTACTACAAACCCGTTAAAGATGGCGTTATTAAATCGGACGGCGATCGCTCCGTCGTCATTGGCGAGTCCGGAGTGTCCTACCTTCTTCCCGGAGCTCCGTTCGAATTCCAGTTCAGTTATTCCGAGACGCCGAAGGTAAAGCCGCTGGCGATTCGGGAGCCGGCGTTCCTGCCGTTCGCGCCGCCCACAATGCCGAGGCCTTGGACTGGTAAAGCGCCAACCCCTTACCTGATCTAATCAGAACGATCGAATCCCCAAATATTTCCCCCCAACCCCTGTCTCGCGCCCACTCCAATCTGAAATTTTTCATCCCAATCGGTGCTCAACTCCTGCCGCGCGCCCTCTCTTCTCAGTGCTCAACTCCCCCCCTTACCTGATCTAATCGGAACGATCGAATCCGGCGGGTCTCTGCTAATTGTTGTCGCTGTTGGGTCGCCGTCCTCGTTTGGTCCTGGTTTTCGAGCTCCGTCCGTCATTCACTGCTGCGACTGAAGGAGGTCTTCGTCTTCATCGCTTGTTTGAGGTATGCTTCCCCTCAAAAATACTTGCCACTGTTGTTTATTTTTATAATTTTTCAACTCTCAAGAAATATCACATTATAATGGAATTGCAATTATCTCTTGTGCGTGACTCTGTGGTTAGATAGACTGAGCTTGGGTTTATAGTTTGTATTATAGTTTGTTAATTAACCGGGTTGTTCTGGGTACACATATTATGCACAGTAAAGAATTTTGTGATGTGGGGTATTCAATATGTGTGAACGGTGAATTAGAAAGCGCATCATCCTAATCAACATATTACCAACCCATTGTTTTTTTGATGTTTAGGAAGAGAATAACAAGTGTTTGAAAATTGATGCTTGAGAGTTATGTGAGCGCTGCTTGCTTCTGAAAGCGTGCAAGTATGAGTATATATATATAGATGAATGGTGGAGGAAAAGTTATGTGATAGAACTTAATTATTGGAAGACAAGGGCATATAGAAATCACATGGAGTTGTCTTAGAGGTCTTTTTCGAAAACCAAAGGGTCAGGATGAGCCAAATGAAGAATGGACTTACAAGACCATTTGGCTAAGAAATGAATGATGTAGCGTTAGTTAAGGGATGTAGTTTAAAGACATGGATGAGAGGGATCACATGATGATGTTTTTATGTCTTTCTCAAATGTCAAGAAGGCTTCTCATAGCTTGATGTTTATCTAAAGTCTTTCATTTATTGACATGCTGAGAGACGTGTTAACTATGAGCTGGATTGATGATAGATAACCAAAAGAGGTGTCTCAAGCATGCCTAGAACTGAAAAATGACAACCATAGAATTCTTCAAATATATATCAATTAAGCTTTGAACTGTTCAAGTGATCCTTCAATCGAACACAAAAACAGAATCATGTGATTTTTCTCATCCATGTCTCTGGACTTGACTGCACAACATTTGGATAACCCAACTAAATGGGTATCCAAGTCCTCTCTTCATTTGGTTCGTCCTTGATTTTTGAAAATGACCAATAAGACATGACCATGTGATCTCAAAGAGCCCTTGTCTTCCATTAGGCCCTATCACCGAACCTCTCCTCCACCAATTACTGAAGGAAAACAAATGCATTCATCTATATATACACTCATACTTGCAAGCATTTCAGAAGCAACACAACTCCACAACAATATCCTCAAGCATATAAGCTCAACCACTTTCTTCTTACACTCTTGAACACAAAAAATGGGTTTCCGTTTACTTGGAATTAGAAGGGCTACTTCATTCACATCAAAAGTGGCTTCTTCAAGATCAAGTGGAGTACCAAAGGGTCACCTTGCGGTGTATGTTGGAGCGGAAATGAAAAGATTTGTGATCCCAATATCTTACTTGAATGAACCTTTGTTTCAAGAACTGTTAAGCCAAGCAGAGGAAGAGTATGAATATGATCATCCAATCGGCGCTCTCACTATTCCTTGCACTGAAGATGTCTTCCTAAATGTCGCTTCTTCCTTCAATCGGTGCTAGCTTGCGAAGTGAAGATTAACTTGTTAGATTAGTCAACACAATTTTGTATTTGCGGTAGTTTAGACGATCCTATTGCCCTGTAAAGATTTTCTAATCCCCTTCTTTTTCTTCCCTTTGGGAAGTGAAAATTCCAGTATATATGTGAACGAGAAATTGATCAATAGATTTTTTTTTTCCCATGCTATCTCAATCAATAATTTATCATTGACATTGAACTTTTTAGTTCAAGAGAATAAAAAGATATTCTTTGTTTACTTCTAGTTACACTATGTACTTGGGTGTAATGATTGCATGCTCTCATCATTCTCCTACCTTTTCCAGGGAAAAGGTACCAAAAAAAAAGGTGTTAGAATATATGGATCGTAGTTGGATACAAGCTAAACGGACGAGCGTTGAATATGATGTTGGGGTCAAGGGTTTTTTAGACTTTGCAAAAATAAATGCCGATGATGATAGTGGGTTGTTTTATTGCCCTTGTGTAAAATGTTTGAATGAGAAGCGATTAAGTGCTGCAGATATATATACACATTTAATTTGTGAAGGGTTTTGTAAGACGTATGTAGTATGGGTATGGCATGGTGAACAATTAGAAATGCCAAGTGCATCTCAACAGGGAGAAGTGACTTGTGATGATAATGACACGGATATGGAGGATCGGATAGAGGACATTATTCGTGATGTAGGAGAAGAGGCTTTTGAACAATCACATGCATATGGTAATATGTGCAGTGATGCTGAGAAGCCGTTGTACCCGGGGTGTAAAAAATACCAATTGCTGAATGCTGTATTGAAATTGGTAAGCTTGAAAGCACGGCATGGATGGAGCGACAAGAGTTTTTCAGAAACGCTTGAGGCCTTTAAAGATATGCTTCCTGATGATAATGTGTTGCCTTGTCGATACTATGATGCTAAGAAAATACTGTGTCCACTAGGGATGCAGTATAAAAAGATCCATGCTTGCCCTAATGATTGCATATTGTATAGAAAAGATCATGAAGAGAAGGAGCAATGTCCGATATGTGAAACTCCGAGGTATAAATCAAATAAGGGCCCTGCAAAAGTGTTGTGGTATCTTCCAATCATTCCAAGGTTCAAACGCCTGTTTGCTAATGAAATTGATGCCAAAAATTTGAGATGGCACGCAGATGAGCGGATTTCTGATGGAAAGCTTCGGCATCCAGCTGATTCTTCTCAATGGCAGAAAATCGATCAATTATTTCCTAGCTTCGGTGAAGAACCTAGGAATCTCAGGCTTGGGCTTAGCACAGATGGTATGAATCCTTATGGTAGCCTAAGCAGTATACATAGTTCATGGCCTGTTCTGTTGGTAATTTACAACTTATCTCCTTTGTTATGTATGAAACGAAAGTATATAATGTTGTCTATGTTGATTTCGGGACCAAAGCAACCCGGAAATGACATAGATGTTTACCTACAACCCTTGATCGAAGACTTGAAAGAGTTGTGGGATAAAGGTGTCGATGTTTTTGATGCGAACAAGAAGGAGACTTTTAATATGCGAGCAATGATCTTTTGTACTATAAATGACTTCCCTGCATATGGGAACTTGTCAGGATATAGCGTTAAAGGCCACAAAGCTTGTCCGATATGTGAAGAAGGCACATGCTACCATCAACTTCAACATGGAAGAAAGACGGTTTACCTTGGGCATAGGCGATTTCTAAGACGAAGCCACCCTTATCGTAGATTAAAAAAAGCTTTTTTCGGTGGCCAAGAGTTTGAAGATGCTCCAGAGGCATTGACTGGGGAGCAAATTTATGAAAAGGTGAAAAATATCAATACTATGTTTGGTAAGTCATCAAAGAGTAGAAATGAGAAAAATATATGGAAAAAAAGGTCCGTCTTCTTCGATCTTCCATATTGGCGCAATCTTGACGTCAGACACTGTATTGATTTCATGCATGTGGAGAAGAACGTATGTGATAGTATCGTTGGGACACTGCTCAACATACAGGGAAGTTCTAAGGATGGCGTGAAGGCAAGATTAGACTTGCAAGAAATGGGAATACGAGAAGATTTACATCCAAGGCCATACGGTAATAGAACATTTTGTCCTCCAGCTGCTCATACTTTGTCTAAGGTTGAGAAAAGAAGCTTTTGTGAGTGTTTACATGGCGCTAAAGTTCCCTCAGGGTATTGTTCAAATTTTAAAAAGCTTGTATCGATGAAAGACTTGAAGTTAATAGGGCTAAAGTCTCATGATTGTCATGTCTTAATGCAACAACTACTCCCAGTAGCTATTCGAGGCATTGCCGAATATGATCTTCAACACATATTGACTAGACTTTGTTTCTTCTTCAATGCCATTTGTTGTAAAGTCATTGACACGGAAAGATTGGAGGAATTGGAAAATGAAGGATACATTATCTTATGCCAGCTTGAGAAGCTTTTTCTTCCGTCCTTTTTTGATATCATGACACACTTGGTTGTTCATCTAGTGAGGGAGATAAAGTTGTGTGGCCCTATCTATTTCCGGTGGATGTACCCGATCGAAAGAACTATGAAAATACTAAAAGGGTATGTGAAGAACCCCAATCGGCCTGAAGCATCTATTGTTCAAAAATATGTTTCTGAAGAAGCTATGGAATTTTGTCAACAGTATTTGTCAAATGTACGACATATTGGCCTTCCTAAGCGTCATGATCAAGAAGGGGGTAGACGCGGGGCAACAGTAAAGAGCATAGATGCTGATGAATTGCAACAAGTCCACCTGTACATCTTGAACAATGTTGATGAAGTTCAATATTACATGAATGCCCATAAAGAAATTGTACGGAAACAAAATAGTCGAATGAGCGAACAAAGGTTAATCAGGGAGCATAACAGAACTTTCGCACATTGGTTCAAACAAAAGGTTGACGGAGAAGAATGTGTTTCTGATACAATAAATTGGTTAGCACGTGGTCCTGAAGTTGATGTCATAAGTTGGACTTCATTTGTGATCAATGGTTATACCTTTTACACGAAGTCCCTAGATGATAAGAGCACCGTCCAGAACAGTGGTGTTGTATTAGTGGCTGAATCTATGCACTTCTCTAGTTCGAAAGATAAGAACCCTACGTTGGCTGCCATACCTTATTATGGGGTGATTGAAGAGATTTGGGTGGTTGACTATGTTAAAATTAGATTTCCCATTTTCAAATGCAAGTGGGTTGATGTCAATAATGGTGTGAAGATCGATAGGTTAGGATTGACATTAGTAGATCTGAATAGTAGAAGTTTTGGAGATGAACCTTTCATTATGGCAGATCAGGCGCAACAAGTGTTCTATATCACTGATCAGGCAAATAAAATGTGGTCTGTAGCTCTCCAAGGAAAAAGGGTCGTTGATATTGACGAGAAAAGTCACTCAAATTATGATCTTCTTGAGACTCCTTCTTTTTCCAGGGGTCTACCAGAACTGAACGAAGAAGATGAAGCAGATAATGCGCACGGCACAAGAAATGATCATCACGAGGGAATATGGGAGGATATCTCTTTATGATACTACTTTGACCTTAACTAACTAAAGTAATTATGATTATGATTATTATCTGAAGAATATGTTTAGTTATTTTATCGATATAGTCTTCACATGTCATAACTTAGGATTTATCTTTCTTTGTTGTCGTTACAGGAAAATGACGGATCCCCAGCGTCCTAGTGCAGAGGATCAGCCACCTCCTCCACCTCTGGGTCAGTCACCTAGTGCTCAGCAGAGTCAGCCAGATAGTGTTAACCAGGGCGAGCCTAGCAATGCTCCGAGCCAGGGTCGTAGTGAGCGCAGTAGCCAGTCTGTACGGAGGGGTAGACGTGCCACACGGTTGACAGATGTTTCCCTCAGTCGGAGTGCAGGCCAAAAGATACCGATTGAGTTTGATAGACATTGGAAACCAATCGGGCCTAATGCACAACGATATAGAAGTTTCGTCGGCCTCCTTGCACGTAACAAGCCGAGCATCTTGATAGAGGAGTGGGGAAATGTCGATGCAAAGGTGAAGCAGCATATTTGGGACACTATTCAGGTATACAATTCTCGTCTGTATGTAATTAATCATTATCAAATGTCACTTCATTTGTCACTTACTCCTTCAATGCATGCATTTCAGCTCACCTACGACGTTCCTCAGAGTGAGATCTTGTACAACAAGACGATGACGTATTGTTATGAGCGCTGGAGCAAGTTTAAGACAAGTCTGACCAACAATTACATTCATATTGAGGTGCAAGATGGTCAGCCTCGTCCTAATCCGTGCAGCACGTATACATTTCTTGATCAAGCGACTTGGGAAGAATTTGTTAGGCTTCGGACTACTCCTGAATCTTTGGTTAGTTGACTTATTTTTTATTTTATTTACTTAGCAATTATCTTAATTGATTATAACACTTTCCTTTTGTATCATTTCTTATTCGCAGGCAAAAAGGCAAAAAGCACAAGAGAGTGGTAGAAAGAATGATTGCCCTCATACAATGTCTCGTGGGGGTTATGCAAAGGCTGAAAGAGACTTGTTGGCGGCCAAACGGAAGAGATTGGAAGAAGCATCTCAATCCGATCCTTCTGTTCTTCTTTCTCCGCCATCTCCGATTCGTCGAGAAGAAAAATGGCAATTTGCCCACCAAAAGAGGAGTGGGACTTATACGAGTGAACAATCTCGTATAGTTGGTGAAAGAATTGTAAGTATATAACGTTATTGTAATTAATTACATAAGAAACGTACATTATTACTTACGTTTGTTATTTTGTATTATGTTACAGGATGAACTTAGAAAACAACAAGCTGAGGGATCTTTTAAGTCGGAGGGCAGGAATGACATCCTCACAGTTGCTACTGGCAAACACGAGCATCCAGGCCGTGTCAGGGGAGTTGGAGGAGGGGTAGGGATACGGGATTACTTTGGAGCCCCCGTACAGTACTATTCCTCAAACGTCGTGACTAGGGAGGAATTGGAGACTATGTTGGCCACTGCAAGAGCAGAAGCAAAGGCCGAGGCTGAAGCATCTTTTGATGCACTTTTAGAGAGCCGGTTGAGCAAGATGAAAGAGGAAATGATAGTGTTTATGAGCTCAAGACAAGATACCAGTGCTGCCCAGCCACAATCGATTGATCCTAATAAGCAGAGCACTAAAGGTAGTTGTTGCAACATCGGGCAGTCATCAGAGGGTCCTAACCCGCAAATTACTGGGCTTTGTGATCTTTTTGTCGAGGATCCTCTGAGACGGTTAGTTGCACGGGGTAGTGTGCATAACCTGGGATCAACTGTCCACCACCTACAAATGGAAGGTGATCAAGTCCGGGTGTCAGTTGACGAGGTGATTATTGCGGATGCACCTGTCCCTATCCCTTCTGATGAATTCAAGGTCGTTAGCGATGTCTTGGGCACATTCATCTTGTGGCCAACGAACCTTGTTTCTGGTCGAGCCGAGGATAGTCCGATCAAAGGCCCACCACCAAGTCCGATCAAAGCCCCACCAAGTCCAGCTCCCTTCACTCAGCAAGAAGTTTCACAGCCTCCATTGAATATCATGCAGCAAGTGATTCTGATGGCATATGATACATCCTTCAAAACAAGAGAGTGGCCTACGGATTCAGTTGTTGGACAGTCAGGAGTGACATGCTATCTTGAGAGGGATGATTTGATGTCCCTGGTAGCTCCTGGACAAAATCTTACGATTGGGATTGTCCAATTGTTCTTAATGTAAGTAGCTTCTGCAATTCAAAGTAAATATTTTAAAAGTTTCACCGTTTACCTTTTATTTATGTGCTTGCATTATTGTAGGTACATGCATCGTAGGTTGGTCTCCTCTGGCAAAAGCGAAAAATTTGGATTCTTATGCCCCCATCACATCCAAGAGAAAGGGACCACTGCTGCTACTAGACATACATACTTGTCACAGAGGCTTAGTGAAACTGGAACCGAGTGTTTCTTGGCTCCATATGTTCATAGGTAAGAAACATATTGATATTTTATAATTTATATAATGTTTTATGTTTGCTTATTAATATTCTTCTGTTTTTTTCAGTGATCATTGGCAGTTGCTTCTTCTATGCAAGAGTAGTTACACTGTCATCCTCTTATGTTCCCTCCACTTCAAACCAGGGAATGATTTGAAAAAGACCATTAATTCGTTAGTTTTCTTGCATTATTACCTTTTCTATGTAATGTTTATGGAATTTGTGTAAAACCAATAACATTTGTCATTGTGATGATCATAGGGCTATGCGGACATTCCTACACAGTGCTTGTGGTAAGCATGTTCGTGACTTAAAGGACCCTACATGGATCATGCCAAAGGTTAGTACATATGGATTTGTTTAAAGAATGTAATAAGACATGCCTTTATATTTGTTTTAATGATATCATGTTTTTTCTCAGAGCCGTCGGCAACCAAAGGGGTCCAACTTATGTGGTTTTTATGTTTTGAGACACATTTACAATATTATCACTCTAGGCACGACTGATTTTACTCAAGAGGTAAATTTATATTTCAGAACTTTTGTTTTACTTTATTGTTTTTAAGTTACTAAGTCAATGTTTCGTCTGGTTTTGGTGTTACAGATGTTTGATCTTGCTGATCCCTTTCCTGAAGAAGATATTGATTTCATTCGCACATCTTGTGCTGAATTCATCCATGAGCTATTACAAAATTAGTGAGTTTTTGAATCCAAAGTTCATTGTAAAAATGTACCCATATTAGGTTAGATTATTATGTCCTTTGTGAAGCTTGAAGACCTTTATGGAATTAGAAAATTGTTGCAGGATTGTGAAGATTTTGATGCTGCCTTGAACTGTTGTTGCTGCCATATGGGAACTTTGAATGTGCCGAATTAATGGTTGCATTTGGACTGTGTGTTGGAAAGGGATTTGGCAATTAGAAAGGTGAAATAGTGGCTCTTGTGAACTGCTGAACCTGTGAAATTAATTGCTTCTGTTTTGCCAATTTTAAATTTTTGGAAGACTTCAGATTGTTGGCTGGTGTTGGAAATTGCTGCTGTAATTTGCATTCAGCTTTGAAAAAATCGAGATTGAAAATTTGAAATTGTTAGCAAATTGGATTCATTTTTTGCTGCTGAAAACTGAGATTGAGTTACACATAATTCCTGTTAATTTTGTGCGTTCTCGCTAGCACTTGCGTCTTATCTTAGAAACATTGAATTGTGGGTTGTGATCTTGGGGTTTATTGCTGTTAATTGGATTTTGTCTGTAATAGGCGTGAAAGCTTAGTCATTAGCTGCTGAAAGGTAAAATTGGATTGTGTGAAGTTGTTGGTGGATTTGGATTGGTCTCTTGTTGCTAAATTTTGAATTGCTATGAACATTGGGGAACTAAAAATTGACTAAGGAACAGTTTGATCTCTTTTTAGCGTTGTTAATTGGAGCTATACTAAATAACTTCTAGTGTTGTTTTCATATTGGGATTTTGAAGTACTTGCTCTGAAGTTGCCCTGCATCTAAAATTGCATTTTGTTGTCATTTTGCGCTGTTACGTATTTGGAAATTATTGAACTTGGATTGCTATCATTTGAGAAAACTTTTGCTGTCCTAATATTAATTTCTGTCATAAAATTGGTTTTCCAAGTGCATGAGAGTTCATTGCATTCAGAGTTTCATCTTGCTCCTGGAAATTGTGTGATACTTGCTACATTGTTAATTGTTGATTTTCTTTTTTGATATAATGACTATTCATGTGAATAATAGCTTGGGAAATTTGATTGCTTGACATTCATTGTAATTTTGAATATATTGTTGCTGAGCTTGGACATCTGTGCGTGTACATATAATAAAAGGGTGTTTTTTTAAAAAAAAATTAAGCTTTAAGACCGGTTGTAGTCACAACCGGTCTTAAAACTCCACCTTTAAGACCGGTTGTGACTACAACCGGTCTTAAAGGTGGAGTTTTAAGACCGGTTGTGGGTACAACCGGTCTTAAAGGGTTAGATATTTAAGACCGGTTGTGTCACAACCGGTCTTAAATGTGGAGTTTTTAGACCGGTTGGCACAACCGGTCTTAAAGGCTTAGACATTTAAGACCGGTTCTAACAACCGGTCTAAAAAATAACAGACTTTTTAGACCGGCTGTATCAAGACCTAATACAGAACCGGTCTAAAAAGTCATTTTTAACCGGTCTTAAAAGTCATTTTTCTACTAGTGTTTGAATCTGTCGAATCAGATCTTATGTGCTAACTATACCATTTCCCAAGAGGAAAATGACTTGATGGCTGAGATTGAAGAAGCTTAGAGGCAAGATGGCTGGATACAGCGCAACGTAGCTCGGATTGAACGGGGGGAAGCTCAGGGCTATGACCTATCACCTAGTGGATTGGTTCGCTATCAGAAGAGAATATGTGTTCTACTAAAGGCGGAATTAAGGCAGAAGATTCTAGATGAGGCGCACAAGAGCCGATATACTCTTCATCCTGGTATAACCAAAATGTACCATAATCTGAAATCTGTATATTGGTGGTCGGGTTTGAAGAGCGATGTGACAAAATATGTGGCGAGGTGTCTCACTTACCAGAAAGTGAAAATTGAGCACCAGAGACCGCCTGGTCTACTTCAGAGTCCTGAGATTCCGGAATGAAAATGGGAAAGTGTGACCATGGACCTTGTGGTAGGATTGCCCAGGATCAGGAACTATGATGCGATCTGGGTCATTGTGGATCGGCTAACGAAGTCAGCACACTTCATACTGATCAATGCTGGTTACTCTCCGGACAAGCTAGCAGAGATTTACATTCGTGAGATTGTGAAGCTTCATGGCACACCGAAGAATATCATTTTCAACCGAGATCCCCGATTCACTTCAATATTTTGGAGAGCGTTGCATGAGGCACTGGGTACTCAGCTGAGATTCAGCACGTCTTATCATCCTCAGACGGACGGACAATCTGAGAGAACTATTCAAACTCTGGAAGATATGTTACGGGCTTGTGTTCTCGACTTTAAAGGGAGTTGGGATCGGGCCATGTTGGTCATTCATTTTGGATAGGGATTACTGTACAACATTTTGAGTTGTAAATAGTCTTGAACATATAGCAGTGTAATCCCCTATTTGGGAACCGGAACCCTATATTTATATATATATAGATAAAACCCGGGAGTTGCCGGGGGTTAAGTTATAAACTCTGATATGTATGAATGTAAATTAACTGCACAGGTGATTATATTCGATATTTAAACTTGAGACCGGGAAAGGAAAGAAGTTTTCAAAATGTTGTGAAAACCCTACCTTAGGGAGGGTGTTTAAAAAGAGTTTTAAACTATCCGTCGGTCTCTAATCCATTTTATTATATGTTATCGAATCTTAATTACGCTAATCAAGGCAAGGGGTTACATCTTGAGCTCAAGGAGAGAGAGAGAGAGAGAGAGAGGAGGAGGATGTCTAGAGAAAAAAACTCAAGAACTCAAGAGGTAACTTCACAAAACTCAAATCCATACCAGTATATTGTTATTGTTGAAGTGTATGGTTGGATTTGGTGATTTTTGTTGAGTTTATAAATTTGGAAAAGTCCTAATCCAAAGGGTTTATGCTGCCTAAATTTCTTTGAATCATGGTTAAAATGTGTTTAAATTACTTAATAAGGGATTAGAAGTGAAAATACATAAGCTTTGGAAGTTATAACACAAAAGTGCATTTTCCCTTTTTCTTAAGTCAAGTTTCAGCCAAGTCCAGATCTGGGGGAAGAAGTTGGATTTTCATGAAATTGATGGTTCCATTGGATTCAAGAGGTAAAAATAGGTGGGGTTACAGTTAGTCAATTTTTTGGAAAAGCCCGAAAAACCATAATTACGAAAATGCTGCTAAAACCCTAAAACAGGGCTATCAAGGGCAATTTCATAATTTAACATTGAATTTGGTAATTATAAGCCAGGAAATGGATTCCTTGGGTGAAAATACGTCAGTATAGCCCTAGTCAAAATTTTGGAAAAACGTGCTGTCGGGCCGGGTATGGTGGGACCAGGCCAGGGTCCTCTGGGCATTTTGGTAAATTTTTAACATAGACTAATATAACCACAAGAAACACTATGAAAGAGTCTAAAATGATACTTGGATAGGTTATGACCTATTTCTTGTACATTTAATATTTTAGGATCGAGTTGGAAGCCGGAAGTTACACGTCTTACGAGGCACATTAAAAATGTGTTGAAAGAACTTTAAAGTAGGAATATTATCCTTCATACATCATGCCAAAGTTATATGATTGTGTGGATGCCCTTATTTGTAAATGTGCTTTATTAATCAACATGGTTTGCCTAGAGAGGTGCAGTTAGTGCTAGGGGTGCACTTGCACTAGGAGTTGGTGAGAATCCAATAGGTGTATGATTAGTGGGGCTGGGCCCTACTCATGTATACATGATGATGATGATGTGTTTATATTTTTCATTAATTGGTGCATACATGGTGCATATCAAATTTACTTCTCGCATTTTATATAAACGATAGCATGTTTCTACTGAGATTCCTTGAAATCTCACCCCTTTTTCTAAACAAAAAATCTCAGCGGGTGCCAGCAGCTCTAAAGGAAGGGATGTGGATATGGAAAACAGACGGGCATGTTTCGCGAGACGAAGACCGTGGTTATATATAGTCCGTAATCAGAATATTTTTGGATAGTTCTATAAAAAGTTATAAATATCTTTGGATTCTGGATGGTGGATTTTGGTTTGTAAACAAACACTTTTACAAGTATATTTGTACTTTTTAGTATGCCTGTGGAACTTGGTCTCCATTACTCTGTATATACTGAAATGAAAATGGGTGTTGATACAAATTCCTAGACCAGTTGTAACTATAAATGACAAAATTCACCTTTTAGACCAATTCTAATTTATAGCTGATTTAAAAGCGGGATTTTAGACATATTTTAAAATAGAATAGGCCTGGAAATAAAATAGACTAGTTGATATAAGACAGAAATTAAACCCGGTCTAAATGACCAATTTTTACTGGTCTTAAAAACCTTTTTTTAGTACTGTAAGTTTATAGGAAAATATACTTTAAGTTTCTCAATCTAAACATCATTAATCTTATTAATAAAAAATGCTAACTCAAGGGATTAAAATTGTGATTTTGTAACTAAATGCTAACAAAAACGTGAATCAGTATATTCCACGAATAAAATTGATGATATGATGATTTAAGAAGTGCAAATACATTTTATAAATTCAAAAGATTAAATTGAAATTGATATATGGCACCCTTCTACACCCACAACCAATCAATTATCATAAAAATCCAATAACTTAGGATGCTCCAACGACAAATAAATACACACATTTTGAAAAGTCAAAGTTTTTGGTAGGTCCAACCTGTTGTCAAGCTTCTCTAATTTCGTTTTCCTGGGAGCCACAATTAATTAATTAGTTAGTAGGTTTTGTCACGTTGCTTTCATTTAATATCTTTATCTCGGGTGGTGCAATTAATTAACATTTTAATGGAGGGTATTTATAATGTCAGGAGGCTTAGATCGTTATGTGTGATTTTTTTATTCACTTCCGACAAAAAAAAAGATATTTTTTTTTTCACTCCTGTCATAGAATTTAAACATTTTAATATTGGTAAATCCTAAATCAAACCCCAAAATTTACAAAACTAATGAAGATACAGATTCACATCTTAGGCTTTGAAAAGTTGAGATGATTGTGAGTAAAGACGGAATGCCTCTATTTACTGCCCCAGATAGCTGAAATCGATCGTGCATTTCACCAACTTCCATTTCAATAGCTGCCAGAGAGAGGGAGAAATCGGATTGATGCAGAGTGGCCATTTCATTCAGCACTATCTCAACATACATAAGCCCAGCAGACGTAGGCTTCTCATGGGTGATCGCATTCCGCAACTGTAACGGATTCACCCTAGGGGGTTCTTCCCTCTTGTCCTCGGCAACCAGCAAGTTTCTCCTTCATCGGGAACGAAAAGGCATAGAACTCTTGAAGGCTATAGGCTATATTCTCACTTGGCCACTACCTGCTTGACAAAACCGGAGTTTCTTTTCCCTGGCATAGCTATCTTCCCCTGGCCCTTTCAGCCTTCGCACCTCGCTATCTGGCTGACTCGCTTACTTAAAATGCATTCAAGATAAGATATCGAATCAGTCTCAGCTAGACGTCAGGCTATCTCTATTACAAGCTCAGACTATCTCATTAATAAATGCCATTAATTAATGATGAAATATAAACGCCATTAATAAATGCGAAGGATAGATACTTTGATGAAAGTCTTCAAGTGGACCACATATCATCGACTCGTCTCATTCATTACAGTGCCAGCACGTGCGACTTTTTAGGATGGCGTTGGGGTCATCATGTATTATGAGTGTGCACGAGGCAGGATGTGATTGGGAGACATTAAGTCCTTCGTCCTATTGAGAAAATGATGACAGGGCGCCATATGTGTCATGCATCTCGTCCTCTGCCACTCTCATACAGGACTGCGACGTCTCACAATGTATTTTATGTTGACATCTTTCGTGTACATTTTGATGATATTTCTCTATATCTTCAGTTTTATTTTATTTAATTTCTTATCATTGTTATTTTAATTTTTTTTTTTCACCCAATTCCCCATCCATCTTGGGTGAAACGCTTGTACTAACACTCATAAATCTAAAGTTCCTTGTTTTCTTTATGAGAATTCCCAAAACTATCGGTTTAATGGATAACTATTTTGTTTTATGAACGATCATTTCTTTTATAAGTTACTAGAAATGCAATGTTTCAGTATGTGAATAACTTATTTTATGATCCTTTATTTCCCGAACAACTTATTATATATAAAACTCCAGGTGCGAAGTATATGTGACCTGAAACCTTAGAAGACCATATTATCAAGATAGATTTTTAAGATATGATATATTTTTTGATAATTTAATCACTTTGTTACCCCCACTTAAGCTTTCTGGAATTGTTTGGATGATTTAAATCTTCTACGTTTGTTTTGATATTGTGACAAAGATGCCGCGATATTTATTTTATAAATAATTCTCAAGGTTTCGTCATATAGTTTGCGACTTTGATGACTTATTTATAGTAAATTTATGTGATGACAAAATTTAGGTGGGGCATTTTTTGGAACCTCCAATCTCAAAAAAATGCCATACATACATACATATATATATATTTTAAAATGCAAATTTTTAGACCAGTTGTAATTTGTTTGCAGTAAACTGTGGGATTTTAGGCCTATTTTAAAAAAGAATAGGCCTAGATATTAGACTTTTTAGATTGGTCGTACAACTGATCTAAAAATTGTCATCTTTTTAGACTAGTCTATATAAGATAGAAACTAAACCCGGTTTAAATGATCAATTTTGATTGGTCTAGAAAGCCCTTTTTTAGTACTGTAAGTTTATAGGAAAATATACTTTAAGTTTCTCAATCTAAACATCATTAATCTTATTAATAAAAAAATGTTAACTCAAGGGATTAAAATTGTGATTTTGCAACTAAATGCTAACAAAAACGTGAATCAGTATTTTCCACGGATAAAATTGATGATATGATGATTTAAGAACTGAAAATACATTTTATAAATTCAAAAGATTAAATTGAAATTGATATATAGCACCCTTCTACACCCACAACCAATCAATTATCATAAACATCCAACAACTTAGGATGCTCCAACGACAAATAAATACACACATTTTGAAAAGTCAAAGATTTTGGTAGGTCCAATATGTTGTCAAGCTTCTCTAATTTCGTTTTCCCGGGAGCCACAATTAATTAATTAGTTAGTAGGTTTTGTCACGTTGCTTTAATTTAATATCTTTATCTCGGGTGGTGCAATTAATTAACATTTTAATGGAGGGTATTTATAATGTCAGGAGGCTTAGATCGTTATGTGTGATTTTTTTATTCACTTCCGACAAAAAAAAAAAGACATTTTTTTTTTTCACTCCTGTAATAGAATTTAAACATTTTAATATTGGTACATCCTAAATCAATCCCCAAATTTACAAAACTAATGAAGATACAGATTCTCATCTTAGGCTTTGAATAGTTGAGATGATTGTGGGTCACCTCATGTCAAAAAATTTAAAAGCCATTAATAAATACGAAGTATAGATACTTTCATGAAAGTCTTCAATTGGACCACAGATCATCGACTCGTCTCATTCGTTACAGTGCCAACACGTGCGACTTTTTAGGATGGCGTTGGGGTCATCCCGTATTTTGAGTGTGCACGAGGCAGGATGTGATTGGGAGACATTAAGTCCTTCGTCCTATTGAGAAAATGGTGACAGGGCGCCATATGTGCCATGCATCTCGTCCTCTGCCACTCTCATACAGGACTGGGACGTCTCACAATGTATTTTAGGTTGACATCTTTCGTGTACATTTTGATGATATTTCTCTATATCTTCAGTTTTATTTTATTTAATTTCTTATCATTGTTATTTGAATTTTTTTTTCCACCCAATTCCCCATCCATCTTGGGTGAAACGCTTGTACTAACACTCATAAATCTAAAGTTTCTTGTTTTCTTTATGAGTATTCCCAGAACTATCGGTTTAATGGATAACTATTTTGTTTTATGAACGTTCATTTCATTTATAAGTTACTAGAAATGCAATGTTTCAGTATGTGAATAACTTATTTTATGATCCTTTATTTCCCCCAACAACTTATTATATATAAAACTCCAGGTGCGAAGTATATGTGACCTGAAACCTTAGAAGACCATATTATCAAGATAGATTTTTAAGGTATGATATATTTTTTGATAATTTAATCACTTTGTTACCCCCACTTAAGCTTTCTGGAATTGTTTGGATGATTTAAATCTTCTACGTTTGTTTTGATATTGTGACAAAGATGCCGCGATATTTATTTTATAAATAATTCTCAAGGTTTCGTCATATAGTTTGCGACTTTGATGACTTATTTATAGTAAATTTATGTGATGACAAAATTTAGGTGGGGCATTTTTTGGAACCTCCAATCTCAAAAAAATGCCATACATACATACATATATGTATATATATATATATATTTTAAAATACAAATTTTTAGACCAGTTGTAATTTGTTTGCACTAAACTGTGGGATTTTAGACCTATTTTAAAATAAAATAGGCCTAGATATTAGACTTTTTAGATTGGTCGTACAACTGATTTAAAAATTGTCATCTTTTTAGACTAGTCAATATAAGATAGAAACTAAACCCGGTTTAAATGATCAATTTTGATTGGTCTAGAAAGCCCTTTTTTAGTACTGTAAGTTTATAGGAAAATATACTTTAAGTTTCTCAATCTAAACATCATTAATCTTATTAATAAAAAAATGTTAACTCAAGGGATTAAAATTGTGATTTTGCAACTAAATGCTAACAAAAACGTGAATCAGTATTTTCCACGGATAAAATTGATGATATGATGATTTAAGAACTGAAAATACATTTTATAAATTCAAAAGATTAAATTGAAATTGATATATAGCACCCTTCTACACCCACAACCAATCAATTATCATAAACATCCAACAACTTAGGATGCTCCAACGACAAATAAATACACACATTTTGAAAAGTCAAAGATTTTGGTAGGTCCAATATGTTGTCAAGCTTCTCTAATTTCGTTTTCCTGGGAGCCACAATTAATTAATTAGTTAGTAGGTTTTGTCACGTTGCTTTAATTTAATATCTTTATCTCGGGTGGTGCAATTAATTAACATTTTAATGGAGGGTATTTATAATGTCAGGAGGCTTAGATCGTTATGTGTGATTTTTTTATTCACTTCCGACAAAAAAAAAAAGACATTTTTTTTTTCACTCCTGTAATAGAATTTAAACATTTTAATATTGGTACATCCTAAATCAATCCCCAAAATTTACAAAACTAATGAAGATACAGATTCTCATCTTAGGCTTTGAATAGTTGAGATGATTGTGGGTCACCTCATGTCAAAAAATTTAAAAGCCATTAATAAATACGAAGTATAGATACTTTCATGAAAGTCTTCAATTGGACCACAGATCATCGACTCGTCTCATTCGTTACAGTGCCAACACGTGCGACTTTTTAGGATGGCGTTGGGGTCATCCCGTATTTTGAGTGTGCACGAGGCAGGATGTAGAGCCGGTAATACGGGCCAGCCCGCGGGTTGCGGGCTGGCCCGCACCAACCCGCGGCCCGCGCGGTGCGGGCCTGTGCAGCCCGCACTTCTGCGGGTTGGCAAAATGCCAACCCTAACCCGCAGTGTGCGGGTTGCGGGCCAACCCGCGAGCCCGCATTTTTTTTTTGAAAAAAAAAATTTATATTTTTTAAAGAGGATTGAAAATATGAGACACATATATACGAGTAATTAAATTTACCTTCCTAGTATCAATAATTGCTTTTATAAAAATTTAAAAACGTAATCTAAAATTTAAGAGATAAAGTTATCAAATTTGTTAAAGTTTATAAATAAAACATAAACTCATCCTCAAACAACCAATATATAATAATTTTGTGTAAAGAAGAAGGAAAGAAGCTAAGATTTTTTCTCTTTGGATTGGGAGGTACCAAAATAAGAGTGAAAAACTTATAAGTTTTATAAAATTTTTATATATAAAAATAAATAAAATATTTTGCGGGCCAACCCGCCAACCCGCGGGCTAGCCCGCATTAACCCGCGGGTTATGCGGTGCGGGCCTGTGCGGCCCGCATTTTTGCGGGTTGGGATTTTCCCAACCCTAACCCGTCAAAACCCGCGGGCTCACGGGTTGAGCCCGCGGGTTGAGCCCGTATTACCGGCTCTAGCAGGATGTGATTGGGAGACATTAAGTCCTTCGTCCTATTGAGAAAATGGTGACAGGGCGCCATATGTGCCATGCATCTCGTCCTCTGCCACTCTCATACAGGACTGGGACGTCTCACAATGTATTTTAGGTTGACATCTTTCGTGTACATTTTGATGATATTTCTCTATATCTTCAGTTTTATTTTATTTAATTTCTTATCATTGTTATTTGAATTTTTTTTTCCACCCAATTCCCCATCCATCTTGGGTGAAACGCTTGTACTAACACTCATAAATCTAAAGTTTCTTGTTTTCTTTATGAGTATTCCCAGAACTATCGGTTTAATGGATAACTATTTTGTTTTATGAACGTTCATTTCATTTATAAGTTACTAGAAATGCAATGTTTCAGTATGTGAATAACTTATTTTATGATCCTTTATTTCCCCCAACAACTTATTATATATAAAACTCCAGGTGCGAAGTATATGTGACCTGAAACCTTAGAAGACCATATTATCAAGATAGATTTTTAAGGTATGATATATTTTTTGATAATTTAATCACTTTGTTACCCCCACTTAAGCTTTCTGGAATTGTTTGGATGATTTAAATCTTCTACGTTTGTTTTGATATTGTGACAAAGATGCCGCGATATTTATTTTATAAATAATTCTCAAGGTTTCGTCATATAGTTTGCGACTTTGATGACTTATTTATAGTAAATTTATGTGATGACAAAATTTAGGTGGGGCATTTTTTGGAACCTCCAATCTCAAAAAAATGCCATACATACATACATATATGTATATATATATATATATTTTAAAATACAAATTTTTAGACCAGTTGTAATTTGTTTGCACTAAACTGTGGGATTTTAGACCTATTTTAAAATAAAATAGGCCTAGATATTAGACTTTTTAGATTGGTCGTACAACTGATTTAAAAATTGTCATCTTTTTAGACTAGTCAATATAAGATAGAAACTAAACCCGGTTTAAATGATCAATTTTGATTGGTCTAGAAAGCCCTTTTTTAGTACTGTAAGTTTATAGGAAAATATACTTTAAGTTTCTCAATCTAAACATCATTAATCTTATTAATAAAAAAATGTTAACTCAAGGGATTAAAATTGTGATTTTGCAACTAAATGCTAACAAAAACGTGAATCAGTATTTTCCACGGATAAAATTGATGATATGATGATTTAAGAACTGAAAATACATTTTATAAATTCAAAAGATTAAATTGAAATTGATATATAGCACCCTTCTACACCCACAACCAATCAATTATCATAAACATCCAACAACTTAGGATGCTCCAACGACAAATAAATACACACATTTTGAAAAGTCAAAGATTTTGGTAGGTCCAATATGTTGTCAAGCTTCTCTAATTTCGTTTTCCTGGGAGCCACAATTAATTAATTAGTTAGTAGGTTTTGTCACGTTGCTTTAATTTAATATCTTTATCTCGGGTGGTGCAATTAATTAACATTTTAATGGAGGGTATTTATAATGTCAGGAGGCTTAGATCGTTATGTGTGATTTTTTTATTCACTTCCGACAAAAAAAAAAAGACATTTTTTTTTTCACTCCTGTAATAGAATTTAAACATTTTAATATTGGTACATCCTAAATCAATCCCCAAAATTTACAAAACTAATGAAGATACAGATTCTCATCTTAGGCTTTGAATAGTTGAGATGATTGTGGGTCACCTCATGTCAAAAAATTTAAAAGCCATTAATAAATACGAAGTATAGATACTTTCATGAAAGTCTTCAATTGGACCACAGATCATCGACTCGTCTCATTCGTTACAGTGCCAACACGTGCGACTTTTTAGGATGGCGTTGGGGTCATCCCGTATTTTGAGTGTGCACGAGGCAGGATGTAGAGCCGGTAATACGGGCCAGCCCGCGGGTTGCGGGCTGGCCCGCACCAACCCGCGGCCCGCGCGGTGCGGGCCTGTGCAGCCCGCACTTCTGCGGGTTGGCAAAATGCCAACCCTAACCCGCAGTGTGCGGGTTGCGGGCCAACCCGCGAGCCCGCATTTTTTTTTTGAAAAAAAAAATTTATATTTTTTAAAGAGGATTGAAAATATGAGACACATATATACGAGTAATTAAATTTACCTTCCTAGTATCAATAATTGCTTTTATAAAAATTTAAAAACGTAATCTAAAATTTAAGAGATAAAGTTATCAAATTTGTTAAAGTTTATAAATAAAACATAAACTCATCCTCAAACAACCAATATATAATAATTTTGTGTAAAGAAGAAGGAAAGAAGCTAAGATTTTTTCTCTTTGGATTGGGAGGTACCAAAATAAGAGTGAAAAACTTATAAGTTTTATAAAATTTTTATATATAAAAATAAATAAAATATTTTGCGGGCCAACCCGCCAACCCGCGGGCTAGCCCGCATTAACCCGCGGGTTATGCGGTGCGGGCCTGTGCGGCCCGCATTTTTGCGGGTTGGGATTTTCCCAACCCTAACCCGTCAAAACCCGCGGGCTCACGGGTTGAGCCCGTATTACCGGCTCTAGCAGGATGTGATTGGGAGACATTAAGTCCTTCGTCCTATTGAGAAAATGGTGACAGGGCGCCATATGTGCCATGCATCTCGTCCTCTGCCACTCTCATACAGGACTGGGACGTCTCACAATGTATTTTAGGTTGACATCTTTCGTGTACATTTTGATGATATTTCTCTATATCTTCAGTTTTATTTTATTTAATTTCTTATCATTGTTATTTGAATTTTTTTTTCCACCCAATTCCCCATCCATCTTGGGTGAAACGCTTGTACTAACACTCATAAATCTAAAGTTTCTTGTTTTCTTTATGAGTATTCCCAGAACTATCGGTTTAATGGATAACTATTTTGTTTTATGAACGTTCATTTCATTTATAAGTTACTAGAAATGCAATGTTTCAGTATGTGAATAACTTATTTTATGATCCTTTATTTCCCCCAACAACTTATTATATATAAAACTCCAGGTGCGAAGTATATGTGACCTGAAACCTTAGAAGACCATATTATCAAGATAGATTTTTAAGGTATGATATATTTTTTGATAATTTAATCACTTTGTTACCCCCACTTAAGCTTTCTGGAATTGTTTGGATGATTTAAATCTTCTACGTTTGTTTTGATATTGTGACAAAGATGCCGCGATATTTATTTTATAAATAATTCTCAAGGTTTCGTCATATAGTTTGCGACTTTGATGACTTATTTATAGTAAATTTATGTGATGACAAAATTTAGGTGGGGCATTTTTTGGAACCTCCAATCTCAAAAAAATGCCATACATACATACATATATGTATATATATATATATATTTTAAAATACAAATTTTTAGACCAGTTGTAATTTGTTTGCACTAAACTGTGGGATTTTAGACCTATTTTAAAATAAAATAGGCCTAGATATTAGACTTTTTAGATTGGTCGTACAACTGATTTAAAAATTGTCATCTTTTTAGACTAGTCAATATAAGATAGAAACTAAACCCGGTTTAAATGATCAATTTTGATTGGTCTAGAAAGCCCTTTTTTAGTACTGTAAGTTTATAGGAAAATATACTTTAAGTTTCTCAATCTAAACATCATTAATCTTATTAATAAAAAAATGTTAACTCAAGGGATTAAAATTGTGATTTTGCAACTAAATGCTAACAAAAACGTGAATCAGTATTTTCCACGGATAAAATTGATGATATGATGATTTAAGAACTGAAAATACATTTTATAAATTCAAAAGATTAAATTGAAATTGATATATAGCACCCTTCTACACCCACAACCAATCAATTATCATAAACATCCAACAACTTAGGATGCTCCAACGACAAATAAATACACACATTTTGAAAAGTCAAAGATTTTGGTAGGTCCAATATGTTGTCAAGCTTCTCTAATTTCGTTTTCCTGGGAGCCACAATTAATTAATTAGTTAGTAGGTTTTGTCACGTTGCTTTAATTTAATATCTTTATCTCGGGTGGTGCAATTAATTAACATTTTAATGGAGGGTATTTATAATGTCAGGAGGCTTAGATCGTTATGTGTGATTTTTTTATTCACTTCCGACAAAAAAAAAAAGACATTTTTTTTTTCACTCCTGTAATAGAATTTAAACATTTTAATATTGGTACATCCTAAATCAATCCCCAAAATTTACAAAACTAATGAAGATACAGATTCTCATCTTAGGCTTTGAATAGTTGAGATGATTGTGGGTCACCTCATGTCAAAAAATTTAAAAGCCATTAATAAATACGAAGTATAGATACTTTCATGAAAGTCTTCAATTGGACCACAGATCATCGACTCGTCTCATTCGTTACAGTGCCAACACGTGCGACTTTTTAGGATGGCGTTGGGGTCATCCCGTATTTTGAGTGTGCACGAGGCAGGATGTAGAGCCGGTAATACGGGCCAGCCCGCGGGTTGCGGGCTGGCCCGCACCAACCCGCGGCCCGCGCGGTGCGGGCCTGTGCAGCCCGCACTTCTGCGGGTTGGCAAAATGCCAACCCTAACCCGCAGTGTGCGGGTTGCGGGCCAACCCGCGAGCCCGCATTTTTTTTTTGAAAAAAAAAATTTATATTTTTTAAAGAGGATTGAAAATATGAGACACATATATACGAGTAATTAAATTTACCTTCCTAGTATCAATAATTGCTTTTATAAAAATTTAAAAACGTAATCTAAAATTTAAGAGATAAAGTTATCAAATTTGTTAAAGTTTATAAATAAAACATAAACTCATCCTCAAACAACCAATATATAATAATTTTGTGTAAAGAAGAAGGAAAGAAGCTAAGATTTTTTCTCTTTGGATTGGGAGGTACCAAAATAAGAGTGAAAAACTTATAAGTTTTATAAAATTTTTATATATAAAAATAAATAAAATATTTTGCGGGCCAACCCGCCAACCCGCGGGCTAGCCCGCATTAACCCGCGGGTTATGCGGTGCGGGCCTGTGCGGCCCGCATTTTTGCGGGTTGGGATTTTCCCAACCCTAACCCGTCAAAACCCGCGGGCTCACGGGTTGAGCCCGCGGGTTGAGCCCGTATTACCGGCTCTAGCAGGATGTGATTGGGAGACATTAAGTCCTTCGTCCTATTGAGAAAATGGTGACAGGGCGCCATATGTGCCATGCATCTCGTCCTCTGCCACTCTCATACAGGACTGGGACGTCTCACAATGTATTTTAGGTTGACATCTTTCGTGTACATTTTGATGATATTTCTCTATATCTTCAGTTTTATTTTATTTAATTTCTTATCATTGTTATTTGAATTTTTTTTTCCACCCAATTCCCCATCCATCTTGGGTGAAACCCTTGTACTAACACTCATAAATCTAAAGTTTCTTGTTTTCTTTATGAGTATTCCCAGAACTATCGGTTTAATGGATAACTATTTTGTTTTATGAACGTTCATTTCATTTATAAGTTACTAGAAATGCAATGTTTCAGTATGTGAATAACTTATTTTATGATCCTTTATTTCCCCCAACAACTTATTATATATAAAACTCCAGGTGCGAAGTATATGTGACCTGAAACCTTAGAAGACCATATTATCAAGATAGATTTTTAAGGTATGATATATTTTTTGATAATTTAATCACTTTGTTACCCCCACTTAAGCTTTCTGGAATTGTTTGGATGATTTAAATCTTCTACGTTTGTTTTGATATTGTGACAAAGATGCCGCGATATTTATTTTATAAATAATTCTCAAGGTTTCGTCATATAGTTTGCGACTTTGATGACTTATTTATAGTAAATTTATGTGATGACAAAATTTAGGTGGGGCATTTTTTGGAACCTCCAATCTCAAAAAAATGCCATACATACATACATATATGTATATATATATATATTTTAAAATACAAATTTTTAGACCAGTTGTAATTTGTTTGCACTAAACTGTGGGATTTTAGACCTATTTTAAAATAAAATAGGCCTAGATATTAGACTTTTTAGATTGGTCGTACAACTGATTTAAAAATTGTCATCTTTTTAGACTAGTCAATATAAGATAGAAACTAAACCCGGTTTAAATGATCAATTTTGATTGGTCTAGAAAGCCCTTTTTTAGTACTGTAAGTTTATAGGAAAATATACTTTAAGTTTCTCAATCTAAACATCATTAATCTTATTAATAAAAAAATGTTAACTCAAGGGATTAAAATTGTGATTTTGCAACTAAATGCTAACAAAAACGTGAATCAGTATTTTCCACGGATAAAATTGATGATATGATGATTTAAGAACTGAAAATACATTTTATAAATTCAAAAGATTAAATTGAAATTGATATATAGCACCCTTCTACACCCACAACCAATCAATTATCATAAACATCCAACAACTTAGGATGCTCCAACGACAAATAAATACACACATTTTGAAAAGTCAAAGATTTTGGTAGGTCCAATATGTTGTCAAGCTTCTCTAATTTCGTTTTCCTGGGAGCCACAATTAATTAATTAGTTAGTAGGTTTTGTCACGTTGCTTTAATTTAATATCTTTATCTCGGGTGGTGCAATTAATTAACATTTTAATGGAGGGTATTTATAATGTCAGGAGGCTTAGATCGTTATGTGTGATTTTTTTATTCACTTCCGACAAAAAAAAAAAGACATTTTTTTTTTCACTCCTGTAATAGAATTTAAACATTTTAATATTGGTACATCCTAAATCAATCCCCAAAATTTACAAAACTAATGAAGATACAGATTCTCATCTTAGGCTTTGAATAGTTGAGATGATTGTGGGTCACCTCATGTCAAAAAATTTAAAAGCCATTAATAAATACGAAGTATAGATACTTTCATGAAAGTCTTCAATTGGACCACAGATCATCGACTCGTCTCATTCGTTACAGTGCCAACACGTGCGACTTTTTAGGATGGCGTTGGGGTCATCCCGTATTTTGAGTGTGCACGAGGCAGGATGTAGAGCCGGTAATACGGGCCAGCCCGCGGGTTGCGGGCTGGCCCGCACCAACCCGCGGCCCGCGCGGTGCGGGCCTGTGCAGCCCGCACTTCTGCGGGTTGGCAAAATGCCAACCCTAACCCGCAGTGTGCGGGTTGCGGGCCAACCCGCGAGCCCGCATTTTTTTTTTGAAAAAAAAAATTTATATTTTTTAAAGAGGATTGAAAATATGAGACACATATATACGAGTAATTAAATTTACCTTCCTAGTATCAATAATTGCTTTTATAAAAATTTAAAAACGTAATCTAAAATTTAAGAGATAAAGTTATCAAATTTGTTAAAGTTTATAAATAAAACATAAACTCATCCTCAAACAACCAATATATAATAATTTTGTGTAAAGAAGAAGGAAAGAAGCTAAGATTTTTTCTCTTTGGATTGGGAGGTACCAAAATAAGAGTGAAAAACTTATAAGTTTTATAAAATTTTTATATATAAAAATAAATAAAATATTTTGCGGGCCAACCCGCCAACCCGCGGGCTAGCCCGCATTAACCCGCGGGTTATGCGGTGCGGGCCTGTGCGGCCCGCATTTTTGCGGGTTGGGATTTTCCCAACCCTAACCCGTCAAAACCCGCGGGCTCACGGGTTGAGCCCGTATTACCGGCTCTAGCAGGATGTGATTGGGAGACATTAAGTCCTTCGTCCTATTGAGAAAATGGTGACAGGGCGCCATATGTGCCATGCATCTCGTCCTCTGCCACTCTCATACAGGACTGGGACGTCTCACAATGTATTTTAGGTTGACATCTTTCGTGTACATTTTGATGATATTTCTCTATATCTTCAGTTTTATTTTATTTAATTTCTTATCATTGTTATTTGAATTTTTTTTTCCACCCAATTCCCCATCCATCTTGGGTGAAACGCTTGTACTAACACTCATAAATCTAAAGTTTCTTGTTTTCTTTATGAGTATTCCCAGAACTATCGGTTTAATGGATAACTATTTTGTTTTATGAACGTTCATTTCATTTATAAGTTACTAGAAATGCAATGTTTCAGTATGTGAATAACTTATTTTATGATCCTTTATTTCCCCCAACAACTTATTATATATAAAACTCCAGGTGCGAAGTATATGTGACCTGAAACCTTAGAAGACCATATTATCAAGATAGATTTTTAAGGTATGATATATTTTTTGATAATTTAATCACTTTGTTACCCCCACTTAAGCTTTCTGGAATTGTTTGGATGATTTAAATCTTCTACGTTTGTTTTGATATTGTGACAAAGATGCCGCGATATTTATTTTATAAATAATTCTCAAGGTTTCGTCATATAGTTTGCGACTTTGATGACTTATTTATAGTAAATTTATGTGATGACAAAATTTAGGTGGGGCATTTTTTGGAACCTCCAATCTCAAAAAAATGCCATACATACATACATATATGTATATATATATATATATTTTAAAATACAAATTTTTAGACCAGTTGTAATTTGTTTGCACTAAACTGTGGGATTTTAGACCTATTTTAAAATAAAATAGGCCTAGATATTAGACTTTTTAGATTGGTCGTACAACTGATTTAAAAATTGTCATCTTTTTAGACTAGTCAATATAAGATAGAAACTAAACCCGGTTTAAATGATCAATTTTGATTGGTCTAGAAAGCCCTTTTTTAGTACTGTAAGTTTATAGGAAAATATACTTTAAGTTTCTCAATCTAAACATCATTAATCTTATTAATAAAAAAATGTTAACTCAAGGGATTAAAATTGTGATTTTGCAACTAAATGCTAACAAAAACGTGAATCAGTATTTTCCACGGATAAAATTGATGATATGATGATTTAAGAACTGAAAATACATTTTATAAATTCAAAAGATTAAATTGAAATTGATATATAGCACCCTTCTACACCCACAACCAATCAATTATCATAAACATCCAACAACTTAGGATGCTCCAACGACAAATAAATACACACATTTTGAAAAGTCAAAGATTTTGGTAGGTCCAATATGTTGTCAAGCTTCTCTAATTTCGTTTTCCTGGGAGCCACAATTAATTAATTAGTTAGTAGGTTTTGTCACGTTGCTTTAATTTAATATCTTTATCTCGGGTGGTGCAATTAATTAACATTTTAATGGAGGGTATTTATAATGTCAGGAGGCTTAGATCGTTATGTGTGATTTTTTTATTCACTTCCGACAAAAAAAAAAAGACATTTTTTTTTTCACTCCTGTAATAGAATTTAAACATTTTAATATTGGTACATCCTAAATCAATCCCCAAAATTTACAAAACTAATGAAGATACAGATTCTCATCTTAGGCTTTGAATAGTTGAGATGATTGTGGGTCACCTCATGTCAAAAAATTTAAAAGCCATTAATAAATACGAAGTATAGATACTTTCATGAAAGTCTTCAATTGGACCACAGATCATCGACTCGTCTCATTCGTTACAGTGCCAACACGTGCGACTTTTTAGGATGGCGTTGGGGTCATCCCGTATTTTGAGTGTGCACGAGGCAGGATGTAGAGCCGGTAATACGGGCCAGCCCGCGGGTTGCGGGCTGGCCCGCACCAACCCGCGGCCCGCGCGGTGCGGGCCTGTGCAGCCCGCACTTCTGCGGGTTGGCAAAATGCCAACCCTAACCCGCAGTGTGCGGGTTGCGGGCCAACCCGCGAGCCCGCATTTTTTTTTTGAAAAAAAAAATTTATATTTTTTAAAGAGGATTGAAAATATGAGACACATATATACGAGTAATTAAATTTACCTTCCTAGTATCAATAATTGCTTTTATAAAAATTTAAAAACGTAATCTAAAATTTAAGAGATAAAGTTATCAAATTTGTTAAAGTTTATAAATAAAACATAAACTCATCCTCAAACAACCAATATATAATAATTTTGTGTAAAGAAGAAGGAAAGAAGCTAAGATTTTTTCTCTTTGGATTGGGAGGTACCAAAATAAGAGTGAAAAACTTATAAGTTTTATAAAATTTTTATATATAAAAATAAATAAAATATTTTGCGGGCCAACCCGCCAACCCGCGGGCTAGCCCGCATTAACCCGCGGGTTATGCGGTGCGGGCCTGTGCGGCCCGCATTTTTGCGGGTTGGGATTTTCCCAACCCTAACCCGTCAAAACCCGCGGGCTCACGGGTTGAGCCCGCGGGTTGAGCCCGTATTACCGGCTCTAGCAGGATGTGATTGGGAGACATTAAGTCCTTCGTCCTATTGAGAAAATGGTGACAGGGCGCCATATGTGCCATGCATCTCGTCCTCTGCCACTCTCATACAGGACTGGGACGTCTCACAATGTATTTTAGGTTGACATCTTTCGTGTACATTTTGATGATATTTCTCTATATCTTCAGTTTTATTTTATTTAATTTCTTATCATTGTTATTTGAATTTTTTTTTCCACCCAATTCCCCATCCATCTTGGGTGAAACGCTTGTACTAACACTCATAAATCTAAAGTTTCTTGTTTTCTTTATGAGTATTCCCAGAACTATCGGTTTAATGGATAACTATTTTGTTTTATGAACGTTCATTTCATTTATAAGTTACTAGAAATGCAATGTTTCAGTATGTGAATAACTTATTTTATGATCCTTTATTTCCCCCAACAACTTATTATATATAAAACTCCAGGTGCGAAGTATATGTGACCTGAAACCTTAGAAGACCATATTATCAAGATAGATTTTTAAGGTATGATATATTTTTTGATAATTTAATCACTTTGTTACCCCCACTTAAGCTTTCTGGAATTGTTTGGATGATTTAAATCTTCTACGTTTGTTTTGATATTGTGACAAAGATGCCGCGATATTTATTTTATAAATAATTCTCAAGGTTTCGTCATATAGTTTGCGACTTTGATGACTTATTTATAGTAAATTTATGTGATGACAAAATTTAGGTGGGGCATTTTTTGGAACCTCCAATCTCAAAAAAATGCCATACATACATACATATATGTATATATATATATATATTTTAAAATACAAATTTTTAGACCAGTTGTAATTTGTTTGCACTAAACTGTGGGATTTTAGACCTATTTTAAAATAAAATAGGCCTAGATATTAGACTTTTTAGATTGGTCGTACAACTGATTTAAAAATTGTCATCTTTTTAGACTAGTCAATATAAGATAGAAACTAAACCCGGTTTAAATGATCAATTTTGATTGGTCTAGAAAGCCCTTTTTTAGTACTGTAAGTTTATAGGAAAATATACTTTAAGTTTCTCAATCTAAACATCATTAATCTTATTAATAAAAAAATGTTAACTCAAGGGATTAAAATTGTGATTTTGCAACTAAATGCTAACAAAAACGTGAATCAGTATTTTCCACGGATAAAATTGATGATATGATGATTTAAGAACTGAAAATACATTTTATAAATTCAAAAGATTAAATTGAAATTGATATATAGCACCCTTCTACACCCACAACCAATCAATTATCATAAACATCCAACAACTTAGGATGCTCCAACGACAAATAAATACACACATTTTGAAAAGTCAAAGATTTTGGTAGGTCCAATATGTTGTCAAGCTTCTCTAATTTCGTTTTCCTGGGAGCCACAATTAATTAATTAGTTAGTAGGTTTTGTCACGTTGCTTTAATTTAATATCTTTATCTCGGGTGGTGCAATTAATTAACATTTTAATGGAGGGTATTTATAATGTCAGGAGGCTTAGATCGTTATGTGTGATTTTTTTATTCACTTCCGACAAAAAAAAAAAGACATTTTTTTTTTCACTCCTGTAATAGAATTTAAACATTTTAATATTGGTACATCCTAAATCAATCCCCAAAATTTACAAAACTAATGAAGATACAGATTCTCATCTTAGGCTTTGAATAGTTGAGATGATTGTGGGTCACCTCATGTCAAAAAATTTAAAAGCCATTAATAAATACGAAGTATAGATACTTTCATGAAAGTCTTCAATTGGACCACAGATCATCGACTCGTCTCATTCGTTACAGTGCCAACACGTGCGACTTTTTAGGATGGCGTTGGGGTCATCCCGTATTTTGAGTGTGCACGAGGCAGGATGTAGAGCCGGTAATACGGGCCAGCCCGCGGGTTGCGGGCTGGCCCGCACCAACCCGCGGCCCGCGCGGTGCGGGCCTGTGCAGCCCGCACTTCTGCGGGTTGGCAAAATGCCAACCCTAACCCGCAGTGTGCGGGTTGCGGGCCAACCCGCGAGCCCGCATTTTTTTTTTGAAAAAAAAAATTTATATTTTTTAAAGAGGATTGAAAATATGAGACACATATATACGAGTAATTAAATTTACCTTCCTAGTATCAATAATTGCTTTTATAAAAATTTAAAAACGTAATCTAAAATTTAAGAGATAAAGTTATCAAATTTGTTAAAGTTTATAAATAAAACATAAACTCATCCTCAAACAACCAATATATAATAATTTTGTGTAAAGAAGAAGGAAAGAAGCTAAGATTTTTTCTCTTTGGATTGGGAGGTACCAAAATAAGAGTGAAAAACTTATAAGTTTTATAAAATTTTTATATATAAAAATAAATAAAATATTTTGCGGGCCAACCCGCCAACCCGCGGGCTAGCCCGCATTAACCCGCGGGTTATGCGGTGCGGGCCTGTGCGGCCCGCATTTTTGCGGGTTGGGATTTTCCCAACCCTAACCCGTCAAAACCCGCGGGCTCACGGGTTGAGCCCGCGGGTTGAGCCCGTATTACCGGCTCTAGCAGGATGTGATTGGGAGACATTAAGTCCTTCGTCCTATTGAGAAAATGGTGACAGGGCGCCATATGTGCCATGCATCTCGTCCTCTGCCACTCTCATACAGGACTGGGACGTCTCACAATGTATTTTAGGTTGACATCTTTCGTGTACATTTTGATGATATTTCTCTATATCTTCAGTTTTATTTTATTTAATTTCTTATCATTGTTATTTGAATTTTTTTTCTCCACCCAATTCCCCATCCATCTTGGGTGAAACGCTTGTACTAACACTCATAAATCTAAAGTTTCTTGTTTTCTTTATGAGTATTCCCAGAACTATCGGTTTAATGGATAACTATTTTGTTTTATGAACTTTCATTTCATTTATAAGTTACTAGAAATGCAATGTTTCAGTATGTGAATAACTTATTTTATGATCCTTTATTTCCCCAACAACTTATTATATATAAAACTCCAGGTGCCAAGTATATGTGACCTGAAACCTTAGAAGACCATATTATCAAGATAGATTTTTAAGGTATGATATATTTTTTGATAATTTAATCACTTTGTTACCCCCACTTAAGCTTTCTGGAATTGTTTGGATGATTTAAATCTTCTACGTTTGTTTTGATATTGTGACAAAGATGCCGCGATATATATTTTATAAATAATTCTCAAGCTTTCGTCATATAGTTTGCGACTTTGATGACTTATTTATAGTAAATTTATGTGATGACAAAATTTAGGTGGGGCATTTTTTGGAACCTCCAATCTCAAAAGAATGCCATACATACATACATATATATATATTTTAAAATGCAAATTTTTAGACCAGTTGTAATTTGTTTGCATTAAACTGTGGGATTTTAGGCCTATTTTAAAAAAGAATAGGCCTAGATATTAGAATTTTTAGATTGGTCGTACAACTGATCTAAAAATTGTCATCTTTTTAGACTAGTCTATATAAGATAGAAACTAAACCCGGTTTAAATGATCAATTTTGATTGGTCTAGAAAGCCCTTTTTTAGTACTGTAAGTTTATAGGAAAATATACTTTAAGTTTCTCAATCTAAACATCATTAATCTTATTAATAAAAAAATGTTAACTCAAGGGATTAAAATTGTGATTTTGCAACTAAATGCTAACAAAAACGTGAATCAGTATTTTCCACGGATAAAATTGATGATATGATGATTTAAGAACTGAAAATACATTTTATAAATTCAAAAGATTAAATTGAAATTGATATATAGCACCCTTCTACACCCACAACCAATCAATTATCATAAACATCCAACAACTTAGGATGCTCCAACGACAAATAAATACACACATTTTGAAAAGTCAAAGATTTTGTTAGGTCCAATATGTTGTCAAGCTTCTCGAATTTCGTTTTCCTGGGAGCCACAATTAATTAATTAGTTAGTAGGTTTTGTCACGTTGCTTTAATTTAATATCTTTATCTCGGGTGGTGCAATTAATTAACATTTTAATGGAGGGTATTTATAATGTCAGGAGGCTTAGATCGTTATGTGTGATTTTTTTATTCACTTCCGACAAAAAAAAAAAGACATGTTTTTTTTCACTCCTGTAATAGAATTTAAACATTTTAATATTGGTACATCCTAAATCAAACCCCAAAATTTACAAAACTAATGAAGATACAGATTCTCATCTTAAGCTTTGAATAGTTGTGATGATTGTGGGTCACCACCTCATGTCAAAAAATTTAAAAGCCATTAATGAATACGAAGTATAGATACTTTCATGAAAGTCTTCAATTGGACCACAGATCATCGACTCGTCTCATTCGTTACAGTGCCAACACGTGCGACTTTTTAGGATGGCGTTGGGGTCATCCCGTATTTTGAGTGTGCACGAGGCAGGATGTGATTGGGAGACATTAAGTCCTTCGTCCTATTCAGAAAATGGTGACAGGGCGCCATATGTGTCATGCATCTCGTCCTCTGCCACTCTCATACAGGACTGGGACGTCTCACAATGTATTTTAGGTTGACATCTTTCGTGTACATTTTGATGATATTTCTCTATATCTTCAGTTTTATTTTATTTAATTTCTTATCATTGTTATTTTAAATTTTTTTGCGACCCAATTCCCCATCCATCTTGGGTGAAACCCTTGTACTAACACTCATAAATCTAAAGTTTCTTGTTTTCTTTATGAGTATTCCCAGAACTATCGGTTTAATGGATAACTATTTTGTTTTATGAACGTTCATTTCATTTATAAGTTACTAGAAATGCAATGTTTCAGTATGTGAATAACTTATTTTATGATCCTTTATTTCCCGAACAACTTATTATATATAAAACTCCAGGTGCGAAGTATATGTGACCTGAAACCTTAGAAGACCATATTACCAAGATAGATTTTTAAGGTATGATATATTTTTTGATAATTTAATCACTTTGTTACCCCCACTTAAGCTTTCTGGAATTGTTTGGATGATTCAAATCTTCTACGTTTGTTTTGATATTGTGACAAAGATGCCGCGATATATATTTTATAAATAATTCTCACGCTTTCGTCATATAGTTTGCGACTTTGATGACTTATTTATAGTAAATTTATGTGATGACAAAATTTAGGTGGGGCATTTTTTGGAACCTCCAATCTCAAAAAAATGCCATACATACATACATATATGTATATATTTTAAAATGCAAATTTTTAGACCAGTTGTAATTTGTTTGCATTAAACTGTGGGATTTTAGGCCTATTTTAAAAAAGAATAGGCCTAGATATTAGAATTTTTAGATTGGTCGTACAACTGATCTAAAAATTGTCATCTTTTTAGACTAGTCTATATAAGATAGAAACTAAACCCGGTTTAAATGATCAATTTTGATTGGTCTAGAAAGCCCTTTTTTAGTACGGTAAGTTTATAGGAAAATATACTTTAAGTTTCTCAATCTAAACATCATTAATCTTATTAATAAAAAAATGTTAACTCAAGGGATTAAAATTGTGATTTTGCAACTAAATGCTAACAAAAACGTGAATCAGTATTTTCCACGGATAAAATTGATGATATGATGATTTAAGAACTGAAAATACATTTTATAAATTCAAAAGATTAAATTGAAATTGATATATAGCACCCTTCTACACCCACAACCAACCAATTATCATAAACATCCAACAACTTAGGATGCTCCAACGACAAATAAATACACACATTTTGAAAAGTCAAAGATTTTGATAGGTCCAATATGTTGTCAAGCTTCTCGAATTTCGTTTTCCTGGGAGCCACAATTAATTAATTAGTTAGTAGGTTTTGTCACGTTGCTTTAATTTAATATCTTTATCTCGGGTGGTGCAATTAATTAACATTTTAATGGAGGGTATTTATAATGTCAGGAGGCTTAGATCGTTATGTGTGATTTTTTTATTCACTTCCGACAAAAAAAAAAAGACATGTTTTTTTTCACTCCTGTAATAGAATTTAAACATTTTAATATTGGTACATCCTAAATCAAACCCCAAAATTTACAAAACTAATGAAGATACAGATTCTCATCTTAAGCTTTGAATAGTTGTGATGATTGTGGGTCACCACCTCATGTCAAAAAATTTAAAAGCCATTAATGAATACGAAGTATAGATACTTTCATGAAAGTCTTCAATTGGACCACAGATCATCGACTCGTCTCATTCGTTACAGTGCCAACACGTGCGACTTTTTGGGATGGCGTTGGGGTCATCCCGTATTTTGAGTGTGCACGAGGCAGGATGTGATTGGGAGACATTAAGTCCTTCGTCCTATTGAGAAAATGGTGACAGGGCGCCATATGTGTCATGCATCTCGTCCTCTGCCACTCTCATACAGGATTGGGACGTCTCACAATGTATTTTAGGTTGACATCTTTCGTGTACATTTTGATGATATTTCTCTATATCTTCAGTTTTATTTTATTTAATTTCTTATCATTGTTATTTTAAATTTTTTTTCCACCCAATTCCCCATCCATCTTGGGTGAAACCCTTGTACTAACACTCATAAATCTAAAGTTTCTTGTTTTCTTTATGAGTATTCCCAGAACTATCGGTTTAATGGATAACTATTTTGTTTTATGAACGTTCATTTCATTTATAAGTTACTAGAAATGCAATGTTTCAGTATGTGAATAACTTATTTTATGATCCTTTATTTCCCGAACAACTTATTATATATAAAACTCCAGGTGCGAAGTATATGTGACCTGAAACCTTAGAAGACCATATTACCAAGATAGATTTTTAAGGTATGATATATTTTTTGATAATTTAATCACTTTGTTACCCCCACTTAAGCTTTCTGGAATTGTTTGGATGATTCAAATCTTCTACGTTTGTTTTGATATTGTGACAAAGATGCCGCGATATTGATTTTATAAATAATTCTCATGTTTTCGTCATATAGTTTGTGACTTTGATGACTTATTTATAGTAAATTTATGTGATGACAAAATTTACGTGGGGCATTTTTTGGAACCTCCAATCTCAAAAAAATGCCATACATACATACATATATATATAGATATATATATATATATATATATTTTTTAAAATGCAAATTTTTAGACCAATTGTAATTTGTTTGCACTAAACTGTGGGATTTTAGGCCTATTTTAAAATAGAATAGGCCTAGATATTAGACTTTTTAGATTGGTCGTACAACTGATCTAAATATCGTCATCTTTTTAGACTAGTCTATATAAGATAGAAACTAAACCCGGTTTAAATGATCAATTTTGATTGGTCTAGAAAGCCCTTTTTTAGTACTGTAAGTTTATAGGAAAATATACTTTAAGTTTCTCAATCTAAACATCATTAATCTTATTAATAAAAAAATGTTAACTCAAGGGATTAAAATTGTGATTTTGCAACTAAATGCTAACAAAAACGTGAATCAGTATTTTCCACGGATAAAATTGATGATATGATGATTTAAGAACTGAAAATACATTTTATAAATTCAAAAGATTAAATTGAAATTGATATATAGCACCCTTCTACACCCACAACCAATCAATTATCATAAACATCCAACAACTTAGGATGCTCCAACGACAAATAAATACACACATTTTGAAAAGTCAAAGATTTTGGTAGGTCCAATATGTTGTCAAGCTTCTCCAATTTCGTTTTCCTGGGAGCCACAATTAATTAATTAGTTAGTAGGTTTTGTCACGTTGCTTTAATTTAATATCTTTATCTCGGGTGGTGCAATTAATTAACATTTTAATGGAGGGTATTTATAATGTCAGGAGGCTTAGATCGTTATGTGTGATTTTTTTATTCACTTCCGACAAAAAAAAAAAGACATGTTTTTTTTCACTCCTGTAATAGAATTTAAACATTTTAATATTGGTACATCCTAAATCAAACCCCAAAATTTACAAAACTAATGAAGATACAGATTCTCATCTTAAGCTTTGAATAGTTGTGATGATTGTGGGTCACCACCTCATGTCAAAAAATTTAAAAGCCATTAATGAATACGAAGTATAGATACTTTCATGAAAGTCTTCAATTGGACCACAGATCATCGACTCGTCTCATTCGTTACAGTGCCAACACGTGCGACTTTTTGGGATGGCGTTGGGGTCATCCCGTATTTTGAGTGTGCACGAGGCAGGATGTGATTGGGAGACATTAAGTCCTTCGTCCTATTGAGAAAATGGTGACAGGGCGCCATATGTGTCATGCATCTCGTCCTCTGCCACTCTCATACAGGATTGGGACGTCTCACAATGTATTTTAGGTTGACATCTTTCGTGTACATTTTGATGATATTTCTCTATATCTTCAGTTTTATTTTATTTAATTTCTTATCATTGTTATTTTAAATTTTTTTGCGACCCAATTCCCCATCCATCTTGGGTGAAACCCTTGTACTAACACTCATAAATCTAAAGTTTCTTGTTTTCTTTATGAGTATTCCCAGAACTATCGGTTTAATGGATAACTATTTTGTTTTATGAACGTTCATTTCATTTATAAGTTACTAGAAATGCAATGTTTCAGTATGTGAATAACTTATTTTATGATCCTTTATTTCCCGAACAACTTATTATATATAAAACTCCAGGTGCGAAGTATATGTGACCTGAAACCTTAGAAGACCATATTACCAAGATAGATTTTTAAGGTATGATATATTTTTTGATAATTTAATCACTTTGTTACCCCCACTTAAGCTTTCTGGAATTGTTTGGATGATTCAAATCTTCTACGTTTGTTTTGATATTGTGACAAAGATGCCGCGATATTTATTTTATAAATAATTCTCAAGTTTTCGTCATATAGTTTGTGACTTTGATGACTTATTTATAGTAAATTTATGTGATGACAAAATTTACGTGGGGCATTTTTTGGAACCTCCAATCTCAAAAAAATGCCATACATACATACATATATATATAGATATATATATATATATATTTTTTAAAATGCAAATTTTTAGACCAGTTGTAATTTGTTTGCACTAAACTGTGGGATTTTAGGCCTATTTTAAAATAGAATAGGCCTAGATATTAGACTTTTTAGATTGGTCGTACAACTGATCTAAATATCGTCATCTTTTTAGACTAGTCTATATAAGATAGAAACTAAACCCGGTTTAAATGATCAATTTTGATTGGTCTAGAAAGCCCTTTTTTAGTACTGTAAGTTTATAGGAAAATATACTTTAAGTTTCTCAATCTAAACATCATTAATCTTATTAATAAAAAAATGTTAACTCAAGGGATTAAAATTGTGATTTTGCAACTAAATGCTAACAAAAACGTGAATCAGTATTTTCCACGGATAAAATTGATGATATGATGATTTAAGAACTGAAAATACATTTTATAAATTCAAAAGATTAAATTGAAATTGATATATAGCACCCTTCTACACCCACAACCAATCAATTATCATAAACATCCAACAACTTAGGATGCTCCAACGACAAATAAATACACACATTTTGAAAAGTCAAAGATTTTGGTAGGTCCAATATGTTGTCAAGCTTCTCCAACTTCGTTTTCCTGGGAGCCACAATTAATTAATTAGTTAGTAGGTTTTGTCACGTTTTTTTAATTTAATATCTTTATCTCGGGTGGTGCAATTAATTAACATTTTAATGGAGGGTATTTACTATTTATAATGTCAGGAGGCTTAGATCGTTATGTGTGATTTTTTTATTCACTTCCGACAAAAAAAAAGACATTTTTTTTTTCACTCCTGTAATAGAATTTAAACATTTTAATATTGGTACATCCTAAATCAATCCCCAAAATTTACAAAACTAATGAAGATACAGATTCTCATCTTAGGCTTTGAATAGTTGTGATGATTGTGGGTCACCACCTCATGTCAAAAAATTTAAAAGCCATTAATAAATACGAAGTATAGATACTTTCATGAAAGTCTTCAATTGGACCACAGATCATCGACTCGTCTCATTCGTTACAGTGCCAACACGTGCGACTTTTTAGGATGGCGTTGGGGTCATCCCGTATTTTGAGTGTGCACGAGGCAGGATGTGATTGGGAGACATTAAGTCCTTCGTCCTATTGAGAAAATGGTGACAGGGCGCCATATGTGTCATGCATCTCGTCCTCTCCCACTCTCATACAGGACTGGGACGTCTCACAATGTATTTTATGTTGACATCTTTCGTGTACATTTTGATGATATTTCTCTATATCTTCAGTTTTATTTTATTTAATTTCTTAATATATTTATTTTAATTTTTTTCCACCCAATTCCCCATCCATCTTGGGTGAAACGCTTGTACTAACTCTCATAAATATAAAGTTTCTTGTTTTCATTATGAGTATTCCCAGAACTATCGGTTTAATGGATAACTATTTTGTTTTATGAACTTTCATTTCATTTATAAGTTACTAGAAATGCAATGTTTCAGTATGTGAATAACTTATTTTATGATCCTTTATTTCCCCAACAACTTATTATATATAAAACTCCAGGTGCGAAGTATATGTGACCTGAAACCTTAGAAGACCATATTATCAAGATAGATTTTTAAGGTATGATATATTTTTTGATAATTTAATCACTTTGTTACCCCCACTTAAGCTTTCTGGAATTGTTTGGATGATTTAAATCTTCTACGTTTGTTTTGATATTGTGACAAAGATGCCGCGATATATATTTTATAAATAATTCTCAAGTTTTCGTCATATAGTTTGTGACTTTGATGACTTATTTATAGTAAATTTATGTGACGACAAAATTTAGGTGGGACATTTTTTGGAACCTCCAATCTCAAAAAAATGCCATACATACATACATATATATATAGATATAGATATATATATATATATTTTTTAAAATGCAAATTTTTAGACAAGTTGTAATTTGTTTGCATTAAACTGTGGGATTTTAGGCCTATTTTAAAATAGAATAGGCCTAGATATTAGACTTTTTAGATTGGTCGTACAACTGATCTAAAAATTGTCATCTTTTTAGACTAGTCTATATAAGATAGAAACTAAACCCGGTTTAAATGATCAATTTTGATTGGTCTAGAAAGCCCTTTTTTAGTACCGTAAGTTTATAGGAAAATATACTTTAAGTTTCTCAATCTAAACATCATTAATCTTATTAATAAAAAAATGTTAACTCAAGGGATTAAAATTGTGATTTCGAAACTAAATGCTAACAAAAACGTGAATCAGTATTTTCCACGGATAAAATTGATGATATGATGATTTAAGAACTGAAAATACATTTTATCAATTCAAAATATTAAATTGAAATTGATATATAGCACCCTTCTACACCCACAACCAATCAATTATCATAAACATCCAACAACTTAGGATGCTCCAACGACAAATAAATACACACATTTTGAAAAGTCAAAGATTTTGGTAGGTCCAATATGTTGTCAAGCTTCTCCAATTTCGTTTTCCTGGGAGCCACAATTAATTAATTAGTTAGTAGGTTTTGTCACGTTGCTTTAATTTAATATCTTTATCTCGGGTGGTGCAATTAATTAACATTTTAATGGAGGGTATTTATAATGTCAGGAGGCTTAGATCGTTATGTGTGATTTTTTTATTCACTTCCGACAAAAAAAAAAGACATTTTTTTTTTCACTCCTGTAATAGAATTTAAACATTTTAATATTGGTACATCCTAAATCAAACCCCAAAATTTACAAAACTAATGAAGATACAGATTCTCATCTTAGGCTTTGAATAGTTGAGATGATTGTGGGTCACCTCATGTCAAAAAATTTAAAAGCCATTAATAAATACGAAGTATAAATACTTTCATGAAAGTCTTCAATTGGACCACAGATCATCGACTCGTCTCATTCGTTAGAGTGCCAACACGTGCGACTTTTTAGGATGGCGTTGGGGTCAACCCGTATTTTGAGTGTGCATGAGGCAGGATGTGATTGGGAGACATTAAGTCCTTCGTCCTATTGAGAAAATGGTGACAGGGCGCCATATGTGTCATGCATCTTGTCCTCTGCCACTCTCATACAGGACTGGGACGTCTCACAATGTATTTTACGTTGACATCTTTCGTGTACATTTTGATGATATTTCTCTATATCTTCAGTTGTATTTTATTTAATTTCTTATCATTGTTATTTTAATTTTTTTTTCCACCCAATTCCCCATCCATCTTGGGTGAAACGCTTGTACTAACACTCATAAATCTAAAGTTTCTTGTTTTCTTTATGAGTATTCCCAGAACTATCGGTTTAATGGATAACTATTTTGTTTTATGAACGTTCATTTCATTTATAAGTTACTAGAAATGCAATGTTTCAGTATGTGAATAACTTATTTTATGATCCTTTATTTCCCCAACAACTTATTATATATAAAACTCCAGGTGCGAAGTATATGTGACCTGAAACCTTAGAAGACCATATTATCAAGATAGATTTTTAAGGTATGATATATTTTTTGATAATTTAATCACTTTGTTACCCCCACTTAAGCTTTCTGGATTGTTTGGATGATTTAAATCTTCTACGTTTGTTTTGATATTGTGACAAAGATGCCGCGATATTTATTTTATAAATAATTCTCAAGTTTTCGTCATATAGTTTGTGACTTTGATGACTTATTTATAGTAAATTTATGTGATGACAAAATTTAGGTGGGGCTTTTTTTGGAACCTCCAATCTCAAAAAAATGCCATACATACATACATATATCTATAGATATAAATATATATATATATATATTTTAAAATGGAAATTTTTAGACGAGGTGTAATTTGTTTGCACTAAACTGTGGGATTTTAGGCCTATTTTAAAATAGAATAGGCCTAGATATTAGACTTTTTAGATTGGTCGTACAACTTATCTAAAAATTGTCATCTTTTTAGACTAGTCTATATAAGATAGAAACTAAACCCGGTTTAAATGATCAATTTTGATTGGTCTAGAAAGCCCTTTTTTTTTTTTGATACAAATGAAACAAAAACAGCTACTCTACTAGATAATTCAAAGAAGGATCAACAATTGATGAAAATACTTGGAGACCAGGGGAACAGTCTAGCGCCCTTCTCGCAAGGTCGTCAGCCTCCTGCGTAACCTCTCGACTGCATATGTTAATCTGCACGGTCCATTGTCTCTGCAACATATTATTAATTTCAACAATAATATTCTCATTCTCATGAAGCTCAGCAGATCCTTGTTGAATTAGCTCAATTGCCTGAACACAGTCAGTTTTGATAATTATCTTCCTAAATCCAAGATCCCACGCTCTCCGTAATCCTATAAGGCAAGCCCACAGTTCCGCACTCAGAGGATCCCCTCCTCCCATATGAAACATAAAAGACTCAATGGTCCTGTCCTCATGATCCTTGATGAGCCCTCCACAAGCTGCCAACATGTTGGAATAAGAATATGCTCCATCCACTAATAAACAAACAAAGCCCTCCGCCATTAATTCCTGTGTAGGTTCAACTACAATGTTGTTACCTCGAAAGCCCTTTTTTAGTACTGTAAGTTTATAGGAAAATATACTTTAAGTTTCTCAATCTAAACATCATTAATCTTATTAATAAAAAAATGTTAACTCATGGGATTAAAATTGTGATTTTGCAACTAAATGCTAACAAAAACGTGAATCAGTATTTTCCACGAATAAAATTGATGATATGATGATTTAAGAACTGAAAATACATTTTATAAATTCAAAAGATTAAATTGAAATTGATATATAGCACCCTTCTACACCCACAACCAATCAATTATCATAAACATCCAACAACTTAGGATGCTCCAACGACAAATAAATACACACATTTTGAAAAGTCAAAGATTTTGGTAGGTCCAATATGTTGTCAAGCTTCTCTAATTTCGTTTTCCTGGGAGCCACAATTAATTAATTAGTTAGTAGGTTTTGTCACGTTGCTTTAATTTAATATCTTTATCTCGGGTGGTGCAATTAATTAACATTTTAATGGAGGGTATTTATAATGTCAGGAGGCTTAGATCGTTATGTGTGATTTTTTTATTCACTTCCGACAAAAAAAAAAAGACATTTTTTTTTTCACTCCTGTAATAGAATTTAAACATTTTAATAATGGTACATCCTAAATCAAACCCCAAAATTTACAAAACTAATGAAGATACAGATTCTCATCTTAGGCTTTGAATAGTTGAGATGATTGTGGGTCACCTCATGTCAAAAAATGTAAAAGCCATTAATAAATACGAAGTATAGATACTTTCATGAAAGTCTTCAATTGGACCACAGATCATCGACACGTCTCATTCGTTACAGTGCCAACACGTGCGACTTTTTAGGATGGTGTTGGGGTCATCCCGTATTTTGACTGTGCACGAGGCAGGATGTGATTGGGAGACAATAAGTCCTTCGTCCTATTGAGAAAATGGTGACAGGGCGCCATATGTGTCATGCATCTCGTCCTCTGCCACTCTCATACAGGACTGGGACGTCTCACAATGTATTTTACGTTGACATCTTTCGTGTACATTTTGATGATATTTCTCTATATCTTCAGTTTTATTTTATTTAATTTCTTATCATTGTTATTTTAAATTTTTTTCCGACCCAATTCCCCATCCATCTTGGGTGAAACGCTTGTACTAACACTCATAAATCTAAAGTTTCTTGTTTTCTTTATGAGTATTCCCAGAACTATCGGTTTAATGGATAACTATTTTGTTTTATGAACGTTCATTTCATTTATAAGTTACTAGAAATGCAATGTTTCAGTATGTGAATAACTTATTTTATGATCCTTTATTTCCCGAACAACTTATTATATATAAATCTCCAGGTGCGAAGTATATGTGACCTGAAACCTTAGAAGACCATATTATCAAGATAGATTTTTAAGGTATGATATATTTTTTGATAATTTAATCACTTTGTTACCCCCACTTAAGCTTTCTGGAATTGTTTGGATGATTTAAATCTTCTACGTTTGTTTTGAAATTGTGACAAAGATGCCGCGATATTTATTTTATAAATAATTCTCAAGTTTTCGTCATATAGTTTGTGACTTTGATGACTTATTTATAGTAAATTTATGTGATGACAAAATTTAGGTGGGGCATTTTTTGGAACCTCCAATCTCAAAAAAATGCCATACATACATACATATATGTATATATATATATATTTTAAAATACAAATTTTTAGACCAGTTGTAATTTGTTTGCACTAAACTGTGGGATTTTAGACCTATTTTAAAATAAAATAGGCCTAGATATTAGACTTTTTAGATTGGTCGTACAACTGATCTAAAAATTGTCATCTTTTTAGACTAGTCAATATAAGATAGAAACTAAACCCGGTTTAAATGATCAATTTTGATTGGTCTAGAAAGCCCTTTTTTAGTACTGTAAGTTTATAGGAAAATATACTTTAAGTTTCTCAATCTAAACATCATTAATCTTATTAATAAAAAAATGTTAACTCAAGGGATTAAAATTGTGATTTTGCAACTAAATGCTAACAAAAACGTGAATCAGTATTTTCCACGGATAAAATTGATGATATGATGATTTAAGAACTGAAAATACATTTTATAAATTCAAAAGATTAAATTGAAATTGATATATAGCACCCTTCTACACCCACAACCAATCAATTATCATAAACATCCAACAACTTAGGATGCTCCAACGACAAATAAATACACACATTTTGAAAAGTCAAAGATTTTGATAGGTCCAATATGTTGTCAAGCTTCTCGAATTTCGTTTTCCTGGGAGCCACAATTAATTAATTAGTTAGTAGGTTTTGTCACGTTGCTTTAATTTAATATCTTTATCTCGGGTGGTGCAATTAATTAACATTTTAATGGAGGGTATTTATAATGTCAGGAGGCTTAGATCGTTATGTGTGATTTTTTTATTCAATTCCGACAAAAAAAAAAGACATGTTTTTTTTCACTCCTGTAATAGAATTTAAACATTTTAATATTGGTACATCCTAAATCAAACCCCAAAATTTACAAAACTAATGAAGATACAGATTCTCATCTTACGCTTTGAATAGTTGTGATGATTGTGGGTCACCACCTCATGTCAAAAAATTTAAAAGCCATTAATGAATACGAAGTGTAGATACTTTCATGAAAGTCTTCAATTGGACCACAGATCATCGACTCGTCTCATTCGTTACAGTGCCAACACGTGCGACTTTTTAGGATGGCGTTGGGGTCATCCCGTATTTTGAGTGTGCACGAGGCAGGATGTGATTGGGAGACATTAAGTCCTTCGTCCTATTGAGAAAATGGTGACAGGGCGCCATATGTGTCATGCATCTCGTCCTCTGCCACTCTCATACAGGACTGGGACGTCTCACAATGTATTTTACGTTGACATCTTTCGTGTACATTTTGATGATATTTCTCTATATCTTCAGTTTTATTTTATTTAATTTCTTATCATTGTTATTTTAAATTTTTTTTCGACCCAATTCCCCATCCATCTTGGGTGAAACGCTTGTACTAACACTCATAAATCTAAAGTTTCTTGTTTTCTTTATGAGTATTCCCAGAACTATCGGTTTAATGGATAACTATTTTGTTTTATGAACGTTCATTTCATTTATAAGTTATTAGAAATGCAATGTTTCAGTATGTGAATAACTTATTTTATGATCCTTTATTTCCCCAACAACTTATTATATATAAATCTCCAGGTGCGAAGTATATGTGACCTGAAACCTTAGAAGACCATATTATCAAGACAGATTTTTAAGGTATGATATATTTTTTGATAATTTAATCACTTTGTTACCCCCACTTAAGCTTTCTGGAATTGTTTGGATGATTTAAATCTTCTACGTTTGTTTTGATATTGTGACAAAGATGCCGCGATATTTATTTTATAAATAATTCTCAAGTTTTCGTCATATAGTTTGTGACTTTGATGACTTATTTATAGTAAATTTATGTGATGACAAAATTTAGGTGGGGCATTTTTTGGAACCTCCAATCTCAAAAAAATGCCATACATACATACATACATATATGTATATATATATATATATATATTTTTTAAAATACAAATTTTTAGACCAGTTGTAATTTGTTTGCACTAAACTGTGGGATTTTAGGCCTATTTTAAAATAGAATAGGCCTAGATATTAGACATTTTAGATTGGTCGTACAACTGATATAAAAATTGTCATCTTTTTAGACTAGTCTATATAAGATAGAAGCTAAACCCGGTTTAAATGATCAATTTTGATTGGTCTAGAAAGCCCTTTTTTAGTACTGTAAGTTTATAGGAAAATATACTTTAAGTTTCTCAATCTAAACATCATTAATCTTATTAATAAAAAAATGTTAACTCAAGGGATTAAAATTGTGATTTTGCAACTAAATGCTAACAAAAACGTGAATCAGTATTTTCCACGGATAAAATTGATGATATGATGATTTAAGAACTGAAAATACATTTTATAAATTCAAAAGATTAAATTGAAATTGATATATAGCACCCTTCTACACCCACAACCAATCAATTATCATAAACATCCAACAACTTAGGATGCTCCAACGACAAATAAATACACACATTTTGAAAAGTCAAAGATTTTGATAGGTCCAATATGTTGTCAAGCTTCTCGAATTTCGTTTTCCTGGGAGCCACAATTAATTAATTAGTTAGTAGGTTTTGTCACGTTGCTTTAATTTAATATCTTTATCTCGGGTGGTGCAATTAATTAACATTTTAATGGAGGGTATTTATAATGTCAGGAGGCTTAGATCGTTATGTGTGATTTTTTTATTCACTTCCGACAAAAAAAAAGGACATGTTTTTTTTCACTCCTGTAATAGAATTTAAACATTTTAATATTGGTACATCCTAAATCAAACCCCAAAATTTACAAAACTAATGAAGATACAGATTCTCATCTTACGCTTTGAATAGTTGTGATGATTGTGGGTCACCACCTCATGTCAAAAAATTTAAAAGCCATTAATGAATACGAAGTGTAGATACTTTCATGAAAGTCTTCAATTGGACCACATATCATCGACTCGTCTCATTCGTTACAGTGCCAACACGTGCGACTTTTTAGGATGGCGTTGGGGTCATCCCGTATTTTGAGTGTGCACGAGGCAGGATGTGATTGGGAGACATTAAGTCCTTCGTCCTATTGAGAAAATGGTGACAGGGCGCCATATGTGTCATTCATCTCGTCCTCTGCCACTCTCATACAGGACTGGGACGTCTCACAATGTATTTTACGTTGACATCTTTCGTGTACATTTTGATGATATTTCTCTATATCTTCAGTTTTATTTTATTTAATTTCTTATCATTGTTATTTTAAATTTTTTTTCGACCCAATTCCCCATCCATCTTGGGTGAAACCCTTGTACTAACACTCATAAATCTAAAGTTTCTTGTTTTCTTTATGAGTATTCCCAGAACTATCGGTTTAATGGATAACTATTTTGTTTTATGAACGTTCATTTCATTTATAAGTTACTAGAAATGCAATGTTTCAGTATGTGAATAACTTATTTTATGATCCTTTATTTCCCCAACAACTTATTATATATAAAACTCCAGGTGCGAAGTATATGTGACCTGAAACCTTAGAAGACCATATTATCAAGATAGATTTTTAAGGTATGATATATTTTTTGATAATTTAATCACTTTGTTACCCCCACTTAAGCTTTCTGGAATTGTTTGGATGATTTAAATCTTCTACGTTTGTTTTGATATTGTGACAAAGATGCCGCGATATTTATTTTATAAATAATTCTCAAGTTTTCGTCATATAGTTTGTGACTTTGATGACTTATTTATAGTAAATTTATGTGATGACAAAATTTAGGTGGGGCATTTTTTGGAACCTCCAATCTCAAAAAAATGCCATACATACATACATATATATATAGATATATATATATATATATATTTTAAAATGCAAATTTTTAGACCAGTTGTAATTTGTTTGCACTAAACTGTGGGATTTTAGGCCTATTTTAAAATAGAATAGGCCTAGATATTAGACTTTTTAGATTGGTCGTACAACTGATCTAAATATCGTCATCTTTTTAGACTAGTCTATATAAGATAGAAACTAAACCCGGTTTAAATGATCAATTTTGATTGGTCTAGAAAGCCCTTTTTTAGTACTGTAAGTTTATAGGAAAATATACTTTAAGTTTCTCAATCTAAACATCATTAATCTTATTAATAAAAAAATGTTAACTCAATGGATTAAAATTGTGATTTTGCAACTAAATGCTAACAAAAACGTGAATCAGTATTTTCCACGGATAAAATTGATGATATGATGATTTAAGAACTGAAAATACATTTTATAAATTCAAAAGATTAAATTGAAATTGATATATAGCACCCTTCTACACCCACAACCAATCAATTATCATAAACATCCAACAACTTAGGATGCTCCAACGACAAATAAATACACACATTTTGAAAAGTCAAAGTTTTTGGTAGGTCCAATATGTTGTCAAGCTTCTCCAATTTCGTTTTCCTGGGAGCCACAATTAATTAATTAGTTAGTAGGTTTTGTCACGTTGCTTTAATTTAATATCTTTATCTCGGGTGGTGCAATTAATTAACATTTTAATGGAGGGTATTTATAATGTCAGGAGGCTTAGATCGTTATGTGTGATTTTTTTATTCACTTCCGACAAAAAAAAAAAGAATAGAATTTAAACATTTTAATATTGGTAAATCCTAAATCAAACCCCAAAATTTACAAAACTAATGAACATACAGATTCTCATCTTAGGCTTTGAAAAGTTGAGATGATTGTGGGTCACCTCATGTCAAAAAATTTAAAAGCCATTAATAAATACGAAGTATGGATACTTTCATGAAAGTCTTCAATTGGACCACAGATCATCGACTCGTCTCATTCGTTACAGTGCCAGCACGTGCGACTTTTTAGGATGGCGTTGGGGTCATCCTGTATTTTCAGTGTGCACGAGGCAGGATGTGATTGGGAGACATTAAGTCCTTCGTCCTATTGAGAAAATGGTGACAGGGCGCCATATGTGTCATGCATCTCGTCCTCTGCCACTCTCATACAGGACTGGGACGTCTCACAATGTATTTTATGTTGACATCTTTCGTGTACATTTTAGTGATATTTCTCCTTCTCTTTACCTCATTTTTGTTTTGTTTAATTACTTATAATTGTTTTTTTAATTTTTTATTCACCCAATTCACCATCTATTTTAGGTGAAACCCTCGCACTAACACTCTTAAATTTAAAGTTTCTTGTTTTCTTTATGAGTATTCCCACAAGTATCTGTTTAGTAGATAACTATTTTTTTTTATGAATGTTCATTTCTTTTATCAGTTACTATAAGTGCAATGTTTCAGTACGTTAATAACTTATTTTATGATCATTTTTTTCCCAAACAACTTATTATATATAAAACTCCAGGTGCGAAGTATATGTGACCTGAAACCTTAGAAGACCATATTATGAAGATAGATTTTTAAGGTATGATATATTTTTTGATAATTTAATCACTTTGTTACCCGCACTTAAGCTTTCTGGAATTGTTTGGATGATTGAAATCTTCTACGTTTGTTTTGATATTGAGACAAAAGTGCCGCGATATTTATTTTATAAATCATTCTCAAGTTTTCGTCATATAATTTGTGATTTTGATGACTTATTTATAGTAAATTTATGTGATGACAAAATTTAGGAGGGGCATTTTTTGGGACCTCCAATCTCAAAAAAATGCCATATATATACATATTTTTTTTAAAAGGCAAATTTTTATTCTAGTTGCAATTTGTAGCTGGTTTAAAAATTGTGATTTTAAACCTATTTTAAAATAGAATAGGCCTAGAAATTAGAATTTTTAGATTGGTCGTACAACAGTTCTAAAAATTTTCAACTTTTTATACTAGTCGATATAAAACTTGATATAAACCCGGTCTAAATGACCAATATTAACTGGTCTAAAAAGCCTTTTTTTAGTAATGTATGTTTATAGGAAAATTTGCTTTAAGTTTCTTAATCTTTACATCATTAATCTCATTAATAAAAAATGCTAACTCAAGGGATTAAAATTGTGATTTTGTAACTAAATGCTAACAGAAACGTGAATCAGTATTTTCCACCAATAAAATTGATGGTATGATGATTTAAGAACTGAAAATACATTTTATAAATTCAAAAGACCAAATTGAAATTGATATATATCACTCCTCTACACGCACAACCAATCAATTATCATAAAAATCCAGCAACTTAGGATGCTCCAACGACAAATAAATACACACATTTTGAAAAGTCAAAGTTTTTGGTAGGTCCAATCTCTTGTCAAGCTTCCCTAATTTCGTTTTCCCCGGAGCCACAATTAATTAATTAGTTAGTAGGTTTTGTCACGTTTCTTTCATTTAATATCTTTATCTCGGGTGGTGCAATTAATTAACATTTTAATGGAGAGTGTTTATAATGTGAAGAGGCTTAGATCGTTATGTGTGATTTTTTTTTTTTCACTTCCGACAAAGAAAAAAGATATTTTTTTCACTCCCGTCATAGAATTTAAACATTTTAATATTGGTAAATCCTAAATCAAACCCCAAAATTTAACAAACTAATGAAGATACAGATTCTCATCTTAGGCTTTGAAAAGTTGAGATGATTGTGGGTCACCTAATATCAAAAAATTTAAACGCCTTTAATAAATGCGAAGTATAGATACTTTGATGAAAGTCTTCATGTGGACCACAGATCATCGACTCGTCTCATTCGTTACAGTGCCAGCACGTGCGACTTTTTAGGATGGCGTTGGGTTCATCCCATACTATGAGTGTGCATGAGGCAGGATGTTATTGGGAGACCTTAAGTCATTCATCCTATTGAGAAAATGGTGACAGGGCGCCATTTGTGTCATGCATCTCGTCCTCTGCTAGTCTCATACAGGATTGGGACGTCTCGCAATGTATTTTATGTTGAAATCTTTCATGCACACTTTGGGGATATTTCCCCATCTCTTTACTTTAGTTTTATTTTATTTAATTTCTTATAATCGTTATTTTAATTTTTTTTTCACCCAATTCACAATCCATCTTGGGTGAAACGCTTGCACTAACACTTTTAAATCTAAAGTTTCTTGTTTTCTTTATGAGTATTCCCATAAGTATCGGTTTAATGGATAACTATTTTGTTTTATGAATGTTCATTTCTTTTATAAATTACTAGAAATGTAATGTTTCAGTATGTGAATAACTTATTTTATGATCTTTTTTTTTCCGAACAACTTATTATATATAAAACTCTAGGTGCGAAGTATATGTGACCTGAAACCTTAGAAGACCATATCATCAAGATAGATTTTTTAGGTAGGATATATTTTGGATAATTTAATCACTTTGTTACCCCCACCTGGAATTGCTTGGATGATTTAAATCTTCTACGTTTGTTTTCATATTGTGACAGACGCTAAGATATTTATTTTATAAATCATTCTCAAGTTTTTGTCGTATAATTTGTGACTTTTATGTCTTATTTCTAGAAAATTTATGTGATGACAAAATTTAGGTAGGGTATTTTTTGAGACCTCCAATCTCAAAAAAATGCCCTATCTATATACATATTTTTTTTAAAAGGCAAATTTTTAGACCATTTGTAAGTATAACCGGTCTAAAAAGTTACCTTTTGGACTAGTTTTAATTTATAGATGGTTTAAAAGCGGGTTTTTGGACCTATTTTAAAATAGAATAGGTCTTGAAATTATACTTTTTAGATTGGTCGTACAACCGATCTAAAAATTATCAACTTTTTAAACTGGTCGATATAAGATTGGAACTAAATCTAGTCTAAATGACCAATTTTGAGTTGTCTAAAAAACCTTGTTTTAACTGTGTAAGTTTATAGGAAAATATGATTTAAGTTTCTTAATCTTAGCACCATTAATCTTATTAATAAAAAAACGCTAACTCAATGGATTAAAATTGAGATTTTAAAATTAAACGCTAATATGTCACGAGGCAGGATGTGACTGGGAGACCTGGCCCCATGTCCCATTGAGAAAATGGTGACCGGGTGCCATATGTGTCATGCATCTTGTCCCTTACCAATCTCGTACGTACTGGACTGGGACGTCCCGCAATGTATCTTAAGTTGAAAAATATGAATGAGCTTGGGTTTGATCAGTTAATGTGAATAAGGTCTAATGCTCCCAAGTCACAACAACCGGCTTCTAAAGCGATTCCTTTCAAGTGAGAAAAATGAGATATTCAGAGCAACAATACAGCAGAGAATGAAGATGGTTTGATTAGGCCGGGGAGGGGAGCAACCAAATGAAAATAGGAAAAGGTGGGATAGGGGAGACGTACCTGATTGGGAAGGCGATTGCAACATTCTATACAAATATAATCTAATTCAGAATATCTAATTACTCCCTACATTCTTTTTTATAATATACAGTCACTTGAGTTATCTTATTCGAAAAGTTGGTTAAAATAAGTTAAAAAACAATAAATATGTTACATGTGTAGCCTTTTTGACAATTCACCCAAATTTAGGTGAAAGAGATAAGAGAATGTGTGGTGGAGAGAATGTGTGGGGATTGAATACAATGGCATGAGTAATATGAGTAATTGAACGAGACAAAATGAGAAATCAACGAAAAACAAATACATGAGACGGCATCTAAATGTCCATTATAAAAAGAATGTCATATCTACAAATTGTATCCAGCAAAATAAATGGGAGGAGTAAATAATAATAATGATGATGATACAAATAATAATAAAGCAATGGTATCATCCTAAAAGCTTGTAATTAAAAAAGGAACGAATGATGTCTAAAACAATAACTTGTATCGTCTTATATGTATTTTGCTTGATTTCGCATAAAATAGTGCAAAATCGTATTAACAAGCATTTTGATTTAGTTTAATCCTAGATTAGGCCCCCAAAATTTAACAAACTGAAGAAGATACTCCCCTCTTGAATGATTCACATGTTTTGTTTTGAAAGTTGAGATGATAGAGAGAAAAGGCTTAATCTTTGTGGGTCACCTCATGTCTTAAATTTAAACGCCATTAATAAATACAAAGTATAGATATTGTGACGAAAATCTTCATGCGGGCCATAGATCGTCGGCACCTCTCATCCGTCACAGTCTTTGCGTGTATGACTTTTTGAGATGGCGTTGGAGTCATCCGAAATTATGAGCGTGCATGGGATAGGATGTGACCGTGACACCCTTGTCCTGGTCCCACAAGAAAATGGTGACAGGATGCCATTTGTGTCATGAATCTTGTCCTTTCCTAGTCTTGATCGGATCAGGAGGTCCCACGGGAGAATGACAGTGAGCCCTATAGACTGAATAAAATATAAGTAAAATTTCTGTGAAAAGAAATAATAACTCGTTGAGTCATTTTTATAATGTTGAGTTGTAAAACACGTTGAATGAGTTGTTATTTATTTTCATAGGAATTTTACTGATTATTTTTTTTGTCTTTGAAACCTCACCATCATTTTCCCTTTTTATTTTGTTGAAAAAAATGAGAGTCACTGGGTTTGAGCATTACTGTGAATAATGTCTAATGCTCGAAATTCGCAGTCGAGTTGAAAAACAAATTCAAGTTAGAAAAATTAGAGATTGATAGCAACAAAAAAACCGAGATTGCTTTGGCCCAAAAAAAAAAAAGCCCAGATTGCAGGTTGCTTTGAGTAGGAGAGGGGAGCAACCAAATGATAAAAGGAAAAGGGAGGATAGATGAAACATACCTAAGTGGGACGATGACTGCAATATCTTGTAAATCTATAAATCTAATTCAAAATATCTTAATACTCCCTACATTCTTTTTAATAAGATACAATTGATTGATCTGTTTTAATTGTTTGAAAAGTTGGTTAAAATAAGTTGGAAACATTAATATGTTAAAAGTGTAACCTTTTTGCAAGATTACCCTATTTTAGGTGAAAGAGAGAAAATGGGGGTGGAGAGAATATGTGTGAATTAAATACAAGGATATGGGTTTTATGAGTAATTAAATGGGATAAAATGAGAAATCAACCAAAAAAAAAAAATACATGGGACAACGTCTAAATGTCTAATATAAAAAGAGCATGTCATATCTACAAATTGTATCCTTCAAAAAGGAATGGGCGGAGAAGTTGTTCGCACTGAATTATTTGTTTATGAATGAAGGGCTCCATGTTACGTTGCTTTGCTTATGAAATGATGGATGCATATATACTTGCTCGGTTGTGTTCTGTTTGTGTATAGGGCCATAGGCTTAGTTTTTGGGTAAAAAATAACTATGCTCTATATATTAAAAAAAAATTCACCTTCATCATCTTTTTTCAAATAAATAGATGTGAAAAGTTCATTTAGCACATTTATTTTTTTTTTCAAAAAACACCATATTTACCACGTCTCCTTTTGTAAAATCAGACGTAACTTTCCACTTTTCTTCTAAAAAGAGACGTGGAAACTTCTTTCTATATCTGTTACAAAACTGACATAGATTCAAAACTTACAATGTCACTCATATTGTCATCCCCCAGAAAACGAACCTGGAAAGGCAGTTTTTTCCACCCATTCTCTCTCATCCATTTTCCACTCATCATCTTTATAAATAAGGGTATATTTGGAAAAAAGACTTATTAGCTTTTTTTAATAGCTTTTACGACTTACGAAATAAGTGTGTGAGAGGAGTTTTGTCTCGGGTTGTGCAAACCATGATTTGAAACCATGGTTTTGGTGCTTGCCAAACACACACTATATCTCTTACATATTTATTATTTTTTCACTGAACGAATAGTTTGTTTTGTGTAAATTAAATAGTTGTTGCTTATAAAAAATATCAGAGGGACACTGCCAAAAAAAAAAAAACTGACATTTTGTAGTGGTTAAAATAATGTATTTGTAGCTATTTTAACTATACAAATGACAATAGTAGCGGTTGCAAAAACTGCTACAAAATGCATTTTTACAAACGATTTAGTGAACCGCTACTGAATTTGTAGCAGTTCCTTATTACCACTACAAGATGCTTATGGTGGTAAAACATTATGTGAGAATGTTGCAATTATTTTTGAACCACTACAAATGTTGGTACAAAAATTTGATAGAATTTCACTTGGCGGGAAATGAAAATAAAAAATTTGTCGCCAACATTGTAGCGGTTTTACAACTGCTACCTAGTACATGCAGGAATTTTAAAAAGTTGGCCCCAAAATATTTTAGCAATTATGAAACTGCTACTAATATTGGATGAAATTTCAAAAGTTGTGCCAAAAAATTAATCTGATTTAAATTTAAATTTGTAGCGGTTTTAAAACTACTACAAAATGTTGGGGAAAAAAAGCAAGACTATAATTTGAGTCCATTGTTATAATATTATATTGAATGGTTTATCATTTAAGTAATAATTTAAATGATAGTAGTTAACATTTGAGAAGAATGATTAAATTAAGTTAGATAAGTGTAAATTTTATGTAGATTTAATATTGAGAATTTGTAGGTAATAAGAACTTATTATATTGTCCACTAGATGTTGATGATTATGGAAGGAATGTTGAAAATGTTGAGGAAAAGTACTTAAATTTTTGGAGAAGAAGAAAAAATAATTAGTATAAGTATTATAAGAAGGGAAAAAATGTTGGAATCAAAGATTAAAAAAAATGTACTATATCTGATCACCTTGCTCATCTCTCCAGGTCTTCAAAAAAAAAACTTTCCAAACGAGAGAAAATGAAAGAGAAGAAGAGTAGGAATAAATGTAGGAGGGTTTGAAATGAGGTATGGTGTGAGTATTTATAGGAATCTGCATAATGCTTGTAGCATTTAATGTGATTGTTTTTGTAGCGGTTTAAATTGGTAGCATTCTTTTTTATTTTGTAGTGGTTTTACAACAACTACAAATATTGTTTTGAACTTTTTTAAAGAAATATATAAATTGAGGTTTACAACAACAAAAGCATAATTTGTTTAATTATTCTTTGTTACCATCTCTACAAAAAATGTTTAGAAAAAATGTTAGTGGTATTATTTTGTACAAAAATTAAATTTAAATGATGTGATAATTGTAATATCCTGCATTTTGGAACTTAAGGCCAGAGAATAAGCTTGAATAAGATGAACGACTAAGCCCAATTTGGGAAGGTTCCCAAGAATGTCGAGAGGTAGAAAGACTCTCGGGAACTATGTGGTTCGGTCCTACCGGGCAGAGGGCCCAATATGCGTAGGCTGGAAGATCAAAGTAACAGTGCAAATGTGCACAAGACACATATACGGTGCCATTGGGTTGGTAGAAGACACCACCCAACTATGTCATGAGGTAAGGGACGGATTAGTGAGGTGAAATAGGCCGGTGTAGGTGTGCACATGGCATTTTCAGGGCAGACATGTGTACCCTGCGTTTTTGAAGAAGACACCGGTATGTGGGGCCCACACACATACTCCGACCTGGCATCATCTTGCAGGCCACTATATGCGTGTCACGGTTCCGAGTAGAATCTTGAGTATGCACCGATAAAATAACTTTATTAAAGTAACATTAATAAAGTAAGTAATAATAGCTCATGATGATATACTTTTGTGTTGGCAATTGAGAGTTTGACAAGTGTCCTTTAATGATAACTAAGTACAAAACTACTTTTGTGTTGGCCAAATGAGGAAGTGACAAGTGTCCCTCATCATTACACTTGATTTTTGCCTTTTGTGTTGGCACTCCCAGAAAACGCCACGTGTCACCTTAGTCAGGGAAATCTGCCAGTCTCAGATTTGGTTACTCGACTAACTCTTTCGAACAACGCTTCTAGAGTCCGGGGAAATTGTCAGGCCTCTCTTTTTCCCTGACCATTTATACGCCACCTAAGAGAGAGAAGGAAAAGATGAGTTGTTAGGATGACACAGGGCAACTCCAAACTTTGGACACATGGCACAACATGATGGAAGCAATTTGTAAGATTAAATCACAACCATCCATTCCTCTAAAAGGCCCTTAAATTCGTCCAAATGAAGAGGGAGGGAGAGAAATCTGATTTTAGTTCATAAAAATGGTTAGAAGAAAGAGAAAGAGTGAATAGTGATATTTCCTAAGCTCTGGAGCCGATTCTGACATCGAAATGTAGTTATCGTCCAGTAAGTCCGTCAAAAAACTTCTTCCACTCACTGTAAGCTTCAATTCTATGGTCTCAGATTTTTCATCTGAGGTGTTTTGTGTCCATTAGCTAGCCGAAGTGCCGCCGAAATACCGAATCATTTGTAGGAACACGAAGAGGTAATCATCAGCTCCGTTTTGAACCGATGACTTCTTGTTTTCGTTGAGTATTTATTGATTTAGTGCCACCCTTGATTTTCGACCAAGGGATGTTTTGAAGAAGGAATATGTTTTAATTATGTTTAAGGGGATATATGATGTTGTTGAAGTTTTTGGCTTGTTGGTAGTTTGGTTGATTATTGGCTTGGTTTTCATGATTTTGTGATTTTGGGAAGCTCAAATTATAAGGGGAAGTACTACCTAAATTTAGTCTAATCATGTTTAGAATGTGATTAAGTAGTTAAATAAGTGATTAGAGGTGTAAAGAATGTGGTTTTTGGATTGAAATCAAGAAATTCTATTTTTCCCAATTTTTATGGAATTTCATCCAGATCTACTTTAGGTTGTGTTAATATGTCAGAATAGCCCGGGTCAAAATTTTGGGAAAGTACAGTCGGACCGGGTATGGCGGGGCCGGGTCAAGGTCCCTGGGGCATTTTTGTCATTTTTTAATACAGACTCATATAACCCCCAGAAACACTATGAAAGTTTTTAAATGGTACATTTGACATTTTAGGATTGTGTTGATAGTCCAAGTTGCTGATACACATTACGAGGCATGCAGTTTGAGGAGCCTGCTTGGGGATAAAAAAGGATTAAGGTAGGGAACTTACCTCTCCTGCATGTATTTGATATTTGTGCTGGTGTATTGATGCATGTTATTGCTTTTCTTGATTATGTGAAACTTATATGAATGATTGAAGCTCTGTTTCTATTTATACTGTATCCATATTTTTATTGCATGAAACATTGAGCATGCAGATATGTCATTGTGTAAGCATGAGTTTATGTAATGCAAGCATGTCAAGCATTAAACACTTATCTTGCATGCATATTGGTACTATTTTCCTACTAAAATTCTCTTGAATCTCACCTTCCCTTACCAACAATCTAGACAGGTGAAGACAGAAGGTATTCTGAGAACAAAGAAGAGAACCGCATGAGGGGATTGCAGTGGTGGATCGAAGACAGGAAGATATCTCTGTTTTACTAGGATGGGTTAGTCACCCAAGTAGCCCTGCGCGGCTACATAATTTGTTCGCTTTATATACAATTCCCTACCAAACCACATATCGTTTTTAGCAAATACTCTGACAAAAGTAAAATTAAGACAAGGGCGTGACAATAATAAAGCATAACTTATAAAAACAAACAGAACTATAGGTAAATTGCCATTGCCTTTAGAGAAGAAGTTTCAAAATTGGTTGGTTGGAATGACTCACTCTCATAGGTGATATTATCAATATCACTGATGTTGTAAAGGCTCGAGGCTTTAAGTGAACCGCCATATTCCAATCCCTGTACCTCTGAAGAATAGGAGTTTTCGGCTTTTTGCCTTGGTAACCTCTTCAAAAATTAAACCAAGGATTGCAATATAGGGTGTAATCCCGGATTGTCTCTCAAAGAGCCTTTTATTAATTACCTAGAAACTAAGTGTGATGATTGGCATAAAACAAGTTAAAACTAATATTTGAGCTTTTTATCTGACAACTAAGTTGCAATTAAACTAAAATGCTTTAAACTAATATTTTTGGATTTTGTTGGAATAAAAGTGGAAAGGAATGATGATGAGATTAATGAAATGAAAGAAATAAGAAAATTAACAATGGAATAAGCAATCCCTCATAGAAATGGCGCAAGCAATCCTCATTTAAAATAATTATGGGAGGTTTAATCATGCTAGTTCCAAAATGATTCTAAGGGTCACCCCTTAGACTATGCCTAACATAGATTGATTAATACCAAGCTACCTTGCATATTAATCTCTCTAAATTAGGTTGATTAAGCACTCTAGCAATTAAATGAACTTAAAAATCATATTTAGCTTTTGATCAATAACCGAGCCACCTCGCATTACCACTTGATTTTCTCATTAATCTTAATTTAACAATGGCCACCTATATGAAAAATCAAGATTAATGATGCTCAAACCCAATGCTAAGTACAATTAATAAATTCACACTCAATTAACTAATGTAAACACAAGACACCATTTATCCACTAACCAAGCCACCTTGAAATTAGAATAAAATGTTCACAAAACCATCAATTCAATGACTAACCAACATAAAAAAATGATAATTAAGCTAATTAATCATAATGTCAAGTGTCTAATAAAGGTTCAAGCCACATCCAATTCTCCAAATACATCCAAACAAATCTATTCAACATCACAAAATTCATCCTAAGACCTAGGAATCATAAATATAATGTAGAAATAGAAAATTGAAAAAGCAAAAACTCCCCTATTAAGGCTCCAAGTTCATGCCATTGCCTATTGCTATGAAATATTGGGAGAATTAGCTACTCATAACCATCAACACAACATCTCCAAACAATTTCAAAGCCTCAACCATGAGAACACCAATTAAACTTGACAAATTAACAATGGGTATAGATAAAGCAATGATCTCATATGGAGCCACAAACAGAGCATATATAGGATCACAGCTGTGTTGATATGGGAAAAAGAGCAGCTATGGTATGGCAATGAAGGCTTAGAAGGATGAGACTCACTGGAAGTAATGGAAGATGAGACGAGCATGGTGGTTGCAGAAATGTAGTAGCTCCGCTGGTGATAGTGAGCGTAGATGCTGATAATGGGAAGGCGATAGTAAAGATGTGGTATATAGTGAAGAAATGGCAGCTCCCCTGGTCTCTCCTCACTCCTCTCTCACATCTCCGACAGCTTTGTTTTCCTTTTCCGATCCTCAGCTCCTCAAGTCTCCCTGTTTTCAGCTTCACCGCTCCTCAACTCTTAGCTCTATCTTTTGCGTCTGGCCTTAGCTCTCAGCTAGTTCCATAGTGCCTCTCCTGCGGTAACAGCTAGTCTCGCCAGCAATAGAGGAAGGGAACGGTGTCACCGACGAGGAGGAAGGTGGAGGTATGGAGGAACGAAGCTCTCAGGTTTTGATTCTCGCAGCGCCTCTCTGTTCCGTGTGTAATGCCCCAATTTGGGATTAAGGGCTAATGACTTTATAAGTGGTGTAATTATTGTTAATCAAATGTTTAAGAGGTATATGATGTGAATTGTGATATAAAATGTGCTTGGTGATGATTTAGTAAATATTGTGACGATTAGGGGCAAAATGGTAAATTTACCGACCAATTGGTTAGTTACCGAAGAGAAAACTCCTTGATAATTTAGGGATCAATGGCTAGGATTGTGTGATCAATGGGGTGGAATTCTATGCATGAGAGTTCATGTGTGATCATGGAAGGTGGACCAAGATTAAGACATGTGGCAAAATGTGGACCATTAGATGGGGTCAAAGTTTCAAACTCCATTTTTACTCCCTTCTCTTCCTCCAAGTCAGTTTATGTGTATGGGAAAATGGAAAATCTGCATCATCATCATCTTCTCTCTCCATTTCTCCATTTTTGCCAAGCTCAAGAGGAAAGAGAAAATACAAAGATGAGATTTTGACTAGCTAGATGTCCTCTAATGCTCAAGTACTCTTCTTTAATATTGTTCACCTTGATGAGAGCTTTATCTTGGTAATTGTAGAATTTTGGAAGAAGGTGTTTTAGAGTTTGAACAACTTTGAGAGTAGAGGAATCAAGGATTTAACCTTGGGAAGAAGAAGAGGTGAGCATTTGTGACATTTTAATGCATATATTATGATTTTTGGTTAGTTTTGAGAATTTATGATTTTTGCCTTGATTTTGGTATAATTTGAAATGCATGAATTTGGATGGTGTTGGTGTTGGATTTAATGGCATATTGTGACTTTAAGCCATTGTGATTAGTTTGGAATTGAATTGGGAAATTGGGAGATTTTGGTAGTTGTGGTGCAATATAGATCAAAACCCAAACTTCTTGTTGGAATGGGAATTGGGTTGTTTTGGGGTTACCAATAGGTTCCTTGTAGAATTTTATGTAGGAGTGAACTTTGGTATAAGTTTTGGAACCATTGGAATTAGATTTGATAAATTTAGAAAATGCTGTCAGTTGCTGCGATATGGCTTTTGATAAGCCTCACTCGAGTGAGGTAGGGTCTCACTCAAGTGCAGCAGTATATCTCCTTCTTTTCTTCAACACATCAGTAAAGTTCTCAAGTAAAAAGCAAGAATGCACCTTTTCACTTGCGAGTGATATGGGTCATCACTCGAGTGAACCTGTCTTACTCGAGTGTAAGGATGTTTTGGATTATAAGGCCGCGTCTCGGGTTAACACTCGCAGGCTATTTTTCAAGAGTGAGGCCATCTTCACTCGAGTGTCTGAGTCAGAAATCAATGTTAAGCTTTCGAAAAAGAGATTTTTGGTCAAGTGTTCCTAACCCTTTAGGCATATGTCTAGGCTTCTAGTAGCCACCTAAAGAGTTCAAATGATAACCAACCTTAAGTGTTATGAAAATAAGAATTTGGAATAGAGAATAACCTATTGTCCTTGATTTTGGGTTATAGGTTTTGATATTTGCCCTGCTCGTGAACGGACTGTGACAGAGCACACCAGGAGAGAACAAGGTAGTGACTCTTTCTCTTATACCATATGCGATACATGGTTTGTTTGTTTGATCATTGTTTGTGGATCTATCACCTGCGGCCTATCGATGTTGACGGTGGGAGGATCGTGCCTTCGGGGCGGTGGAATTCAGGGGATGAAACTATGTAAAATCCGAAAGGTTATTTGTGAGTTTATCACCTACGGCCCATCGGTGTTGACGGTGGGAGGATCGTGCCTTCGGGGCAGTGGAATCCGGGGGATGAGACTATGTGATTGTGTGCATATATGGCAGCCTGCGTGCTGTGTTTTATGCTGTGATGCTGCTTGATAATTTACTTACATGCTATGTGATTACATGTTGTATGAGTGATTTGTTACTACTGGGATTCTTTTGAATCTCATTCTTTCCTTTAACTAACCTTTAGACAGGGCAAGTGGCTCCAAGGAAAAGGAGATGACCAAGGGCAGATAGGGCTCCTTAGGGAGATTTATATTGTGGGTTGTTGGTTATCATGTTTGGATTGGGGAATTACTATATATTTTGAAAATATTATTTTGGATATAGTTGTGTAATCCCCTAAACAGGAATTTTATAAACCTATTGTATCCATACGAAACCTGGGGGTTGCCTGGATTTTTGTTGTACACTCTGATATATTAATGTGATTAACTGCACAGGTAATTATATCCGGATGATGGAATTTGAGACCAGGGAAGGCAGAAATTTTGAAAACATTTGTGAAAACCCTCCTATAAGGAAGGGATTGTAAAACATTCATTTAATGATTATTGGTCGCTATTTTATTTTAATTACAAATTTCGAATGATAATTTCGGTATTCAATGTAGGGGTTACACCGTGACTCTCCTACAGCTTTGCAATTCCATTCTTAAATTCATTCAAGATATGATTTACTGCTGCTGTCAAAACGATGAGTTTTGGATAGACTAACTTGACATTTTCAAATTTCATGGTACCAAACTATCATTTCTGAAAATTCAAGCCCCAAATTGCCATTTTCACATTTAATCCAAAATTTCAAGAACTTTCAATTGAAAACAATTAAACCAACATCAAATCCTCCCAAGAATCAATGATTAAGAGTAATTGGATTATTTTGACAATTTTGCCCTTTTTAGCCTAATTTAATATATTTACTCTTACTCTCAATTAAGCATAAATAAGGCATTTTAAACTCAGCCATTATGACAAAATCCCTAAATAAAATATGAAAAAATATTTTAAAATTAGGGATTTGTCAACCTCTCATCCTCAACATAGGCAAGAATATATGGCTCATCATCTTCAGATTGACCAGTGTAAATTGGCTGTGAGAAATTCGCTGATGTGATGCCTAAGTGGTCAGTTATGAGTCCCTAAGAAGTTGTAGTATTTGTCTACAATCATTTGAACAGCGTAATAGTGAAACGACCTTGGTAATTTAGTTCGAAAACATTAAGAAGCTTTCCATAATAAGGGGTGCCTCCAAATTGCATGTTATTGTCACTGCTGCTGGCATAATTCCTTGTCCCAAAGGTGCCATAAACGTCGAGTTTTGAGTTAGCAACCTTTGATCTCGTGAAACCATGCAAAACTTGAAACTATTGACATTGTATATCGTAAACCTTTTTGCATGGTCAAGAGGGCCGATTGTGAGAGATCTGAAATCTAATGAGTGTAGGATGTGGTGATTTAGTATTCGGTTCATAAACCAACTTGGGAATTCTTTATGGACCTTTTTGTCAATTTTGAAGTATGTTTGTGTATGTATCCTGAGTTAATGCTTCATATGACTTCTGAATTCCCTGCATTTAATCATGAGAAGGTGATCATGAATTGTAAGGAAATATGTAGAATAACATATGAGTGTACAATTTTTACTGAAAGAAGTGTTCAACTTGAGTGCAATTAATCAAGACATGTCTATATGCTTGCAATTTCTCAGTTGTTATTAGCTTGAAGTTCTTACTTCCTCCAACTGGTTTATTAACACGAGGGATTAACAACCTTCTTGATGATGGCTCGGTTCAAGACAATCGTCTACATAAGGAAGTCAGTTGGAAAATGTCTCAATGTCATCAAAGTACTTTATTGTTTCCATCAAAATTCTTATTTAACTTAATCAATTCCAAATGATTTCATTCAACATAGTTAAGAATAGTTACATTAATTAGCTCACTTTCATCATAGTCCTTATAGAACATCACTCTTTTTATCACAGTACTATTCCTTGCAACCCATATGCTTGTGGCAAGCTAAATGGTAAATAATGGTCAACAAAAATCTATAAGCAAAGAGCTTGTTTCTAAGGTTCAAATAAGAAGATGGCAAGTATAGACTCTATCAACTTCTTTATCAAGTATTTCTTCAACTGTGATTAAATAGTTAGCTCCTTAGAACTTTGATTATATTTTGATATGTTGGTTTTAGTATTTTAGGCACCTATACCATAATTACATCCTTCCTTGTGACCTCCAGGACAAGATCAAGTTCATCTGCCTTGATAATGTCATGCACCAAGTTGATGGCATGAAGGAAGATGTGAAGCAATCTCAAGCGAGGTTTCTGGAAGATGAATTTTGTAACCCCCTTCATGTCAAGGCCGAGATTTACGGTCATAAATACATAATTATGTTGAATTAGAGATCACAGGATAAATTGAGACTTATTAAAAATTTCATTTCCCAAAACAGGATTTGCCAAAAAATTTCTAGAACCTATTCAGCACAGTCTCATATTCACATTTCAAATATACATTTGGCATATACAATTCGATTCTATTCATAAACATCAGAGTACAATATAAATTCCTGACATACTCAGGTTCTATTAATCAACTAAGGGTTTACAGGACACAAATGCCCATAATCAGTTTCCCATTCTAGTGGATTACACAAAACTACTCAATTTCTGCAACATATACAATTAATTCCCAACAAAATATCCAAATAATTAATAGCATGATACCAGCTATCCAAAATGTAAACTCCTAGCTTGGAACTTTATCCGCCCTTCGTCACCTGCTTCTCTTTAGAACCACTAGCCTTGTCTGAAAATTTTTTTATGGAAAGAATGAGATTCTAAAGAATCTCAATAGTAACAATTCACTCATAGTAAGTACAACCACAAAAGCATGTAAGCAAATCACAACACAACAACAAAACAACGTCATTTACTTTGGCATTTACAACGGCAGGGGTAGGTGTGACGTTCATCACCCCCTACGACTGCTCACGTTGCAATGCACAATGACATATTTCACAACTACATATTTCACCACAGCAGGGTTCCATATGACACATTTCACAACAATATAGCTACACCAGCATGTTTCTCAAAAGTGGGAAATTCACAATACCACAACAGAACAATGGCAGGGGTATGTGTGATGTGCATCACCCCCTACGACTGCTTACGCAGAATTGCTCACGCTGCAACACACAACGACATATTTCACAACGACAACACAATGATAAGTCATGCATACAATGTATCATACACAACACAAGAGAAATGTCACTACCTTGTTCTTTCCGCGCTTGCTCTTGCTCTAGTCTCTCTTGGGTAGGGCAAATATCAAATCCTAGTATCATAATTAAGGACGAAGAGTTATTCTCTAATCCAAAACTCGATTCCAAAACACTTAAAGTTGGTTATCATTTAAGACCTTTAGGTGGTTACTAGAAGCCCAAACAAATACCTAAAGGGTTGGGAAAGACTATACAAAAGACCACTTTACAATAGTGAAAAGTTTCGATTTTTGGGTGTTGGCTGCGGCTAAGAACTTTTGGTTGCGGCCAAAAGAAAGTCAGAAAGTTTTGGGCTACGGCCAAAATCAATTAAGTTAGAGAGTTTTTGGTTGCAGCCAAGAGTCTTCTGGCTATGGCTAAAAGTAGGTCAGAAGCTTTTAGGCTGCGGCCAGGACCTTTGGCTGCGTCTAGGAAAATTTTCAGTTTCTTGGCTAAACTTCCATAAATCATAACTAATTCTAGAAAAATAAAAATGAGGTGATCCCAAGTCGTACTTAAATATTTTTAAGTCCTCTTTACAGGAAAAATATAAATGATTGCTATCTATAACCACAAAAATACAGAATTCAACAATTCTCCTTGTTATTCCAGAATTGATCCCAGTTTCGGCATCAAACTTTGGAAATACATAACTCTCAGCACACACATCAAAATGACAGCCATAATTTACCCATTTTGAAGCTTGGCATGTCCTCTATTAAACTGGAAAGTTTCACAATTTTTCATCACAGTTTACCCATTCAAAACGTCCAGGCAAACCAACTGCCCAGCAAAGAGTTTTCACTTGACAGAATTTTCCAATTTTCAACATGTGTTTCCAATGGTTCCAAAATTTATAACTAATACTATTTCCACACAATTTTTCATAAGAAAACCAATGGAAATTACCATTCGATTATCATGCTCTGTTTTTAAGCAACAATTCATACAAAATCCCAAAATCTCTAAATTTCACAATCAATGTTTCAAACCAAATTTTTTGTCCAAAGACACAACAATACACCATTTCCAACACAATACAACACACCATTCATACAACTCTAAATCCCATGAAATTCAGGGCAAAAATCCCAAAAATTCAAGACTCAACCAATAGTCACAACTTATATATCAAAATGAAGCTGTCACTCACCTCTTTCACTTTTCCAAACTTGTTTCTTGATTCACCAACTTCCAAATTTTCTCAAGCACAAAAACACCTCCTCTTGAGAATCTAAAACCATAGGATAAAAGCTCTCAACAAAGAGAACAAAATTATAGAAGGAGGTTTTGACATTTGAGGTCAAGATCTTACCTTAATCTCAAGCTTTTCTTTTCTCTTTCTTCCTTCTTGTTGAACGAAAATGGAGAGAGCAAGAGAAAGAAAATGAGATGATGAAGATGAAGATAAAGATGGGAGCAGAATTTCTGCCCCCATGCCCATACCCATCAGCTGAAATGGAGGGAAGTGAGAGAGAGAGAGAGAGAGAGAGAGAGAGAGAGAGAGAGAGAGAGAGAGAGAGAGAGAGAGAGAGAGAGAGAGAGAGAGAGAGAGAGAAATGCTTATAATATTCAATTTGACTTTTCTCCTGCTCTCTCTTCATCTCAATTTGCCACTTGGCAAAATCTCCTTCTTTCTCATAAAGTAAGTAACCACTTGGTTACTCTAACTAGCTCCATTAACCATTTCGTTACCTCACTAGTTCTTTTAGTTAGTAACTAATTTCTTCCTCAATGACTGACTAATTGATCAGTAAATTTTCCAATATTCCAATTTTCCCCTGATTATGGCACATTCACTTGAATTGCCATATGACAAATATTTAAAGGTGGGCATCATCATATTGTGATGAAGTGAACGGAAAACATAAACGAAAGAAGGATGTGTTCAATATAAAACGTAAAGGTGGGCAGCTTCCAAGCATGTATATAAGTACCGAGAAGTGTTCAATATAAAACAGCCGTCATGGACGCTCGGCCCTTAATAATAGGTCCCTCCAAAAATTGAATGTCATATAAATAACATCTTATTCTCTTATGTTTTTAATATAAGACCTCCTTTGATGAAAAATTAAACTATAAAGTAGGTCTTATATTAAGAATCAAAAGTGAGGTAATAATAAATGAAAAATTAAATTATAAAGTAGACTTTATATTAAGCACCCAAATGGGCTAATAATATCATGTGAAGGGTGATAAGGGTAGTATCATTAATTTGCCCAAATTAGTTTTGGTTTTTCTTAGCAATATACCTTGCTTCAAGAGGATAAGCGAAGCACATAAATATATTAGAAAAGACGAGGAAGAAGTAGGAGAGAGAATAAAGGAAAGATTGAAGGAGGTGTAGGAATATGAAGGATAGCCCCTCTGAATCTGGAGGTAAAATTTGTTTCTTTCTTTTATCAGTAAATGGCGTTCTGCTTTACGATATATATATATATATATTATCGTCTGCAACTGCAAGATCCAAAACTTAGCTACCATCAAAGGAGGTCTTCATTTCACCCTTAGTTAAATGAAATCTCATGATATATACATACATATATATATATATATACGACACTTCTTTGCTCTGTGTTTTAGAGAAATCATGGGAAATCAAAAATCCAAATCATCATCACCAGAACAGCACCAGTTGCTCTCTTCACCGTCAGCGGCCACTCAACAGACCTCGAGGCTCACGAAAATGGCATTGGACAAAGCTGATGATGACCAACCGATTAATAAGTTGAGCTGCAACTGCTTCATGGTGTATGCAAGGGCGCTTACAATCACCTGGGAATCAGACCCACGTTATTGGAAATGGGAAAAATTCCAAGAATCAAGGTAATTAAACACGCACCTCACAACTTTTAAATCTTGTAAAAAAAACGTCTATTAGAAACAAAAAAAGATTAAAGGATTTGTTCTTAAATATAAAATCCAGTTGATTTGTTTAAAGAGATTAAAGAAGTAAAATAAATTATTTTAAATTATTTATATCTCTCATTTTTTTCTCCAAAATAGTTAGAACCAGAGGGAGTATATCTTTTCGGTCTCAATATCCAAGAAGCCTTTCTTTAATTTCCTTTCTTATTGTTTCTCATTTAGTAGGGAGACATCGATAGAGGTAGCTGAGCTGATACGAGTGTGTTGGTTAGACGTGAGTGGGAAGCTAGACATGAGGAAGCTAACAGCTGGAGTTATGTATGGAGTGTCCTTCCATGTGATGCTGAAAAACCCACCAATACAGCACAATTGGAATGTGAAAGTTAGTCTGAAGCTTGCAGGAGAGAACCATGAAGAGAGCGATATAAATTTCAAAGAAATGGTGAAAGGGACATGGATGGAGATCCCAGTAGCGCAGTTTATAGCACCAGATCTTGATGATAAAGGTGAAGAAATATTAATGGAGTTCTTCATGTGGAACCATGGTGTGGAATGGAAAAGGGGGCTTATAATAAAAGGAGTCTCCATCAAACCTCTGTAATGAAAATAATAATGCAGAAAGGAGAACCCAATTAAGGAGTTGAATATATACAGTGCATATATATGTGTGTGTGTGTATGAAATGTTAATAAACTCCAAATTCAGAAGGTCTTATGGGCATTTCATTTTAGAGCATAATTAGCTAGATTATTTAAGCATGTATATATCTGTCTTTAATTTGTTGTTGAAAAAATGCCCGATTATTTTAATTTGGTTAAAAAATTAAGGCAAATTTTCATTAATTTCATGAGAGTAGTTCATGCATGCATAATTTTATGAGTAATAAATTTATAATTCGCATTATTATGTAATCAACACTACATTCCTTGTTATACGTCATGTTAGCTAATCTATATAGATTAAGAAAATTAGTTGAGTGTGGAAAACATTCTATGATTTTTCAAAATCACCCTTAATTAGGCTAAAAAATTAAAATTATTCTTTTTTGATTACTCTGAGGAGCATGATTAGGATTGCATGTATGCACTCTCGCCAATTTTTTTACAAGATATTTTTAACAAAATTATATGAATTAAGAAAGTTGGTTAAAACTAGCTAGTAAAGAGTCTTATTTTTTTTTAAAAAAATACACTATATGCTATTCCCTCCGGTCATTTTTTGTAAGCAACTTTCTCTCTCTTTGGACTGATTTTTTTTAATAAGCAACTTTTTCCTTGTGTCTCCATATTTAAACTACTTTTTCCTTTTTGTCTTTATTAAATATTTATCTTTATATTAATTATCTCCCACTCACCACTAATTCTTTTTTATTTAATCATTTATTACACATTCTCTCTCATATTTTATACGCACACTCTCTCATATTTGTTATTAATTCTCTCTCCTATGCTCATTTCATAATAGGGACATATTTTGAAGAAACAAGTCATTTCATAATAGGGACATATTTTGCACATTAAAGATAAAAGTTGTTTATAAAAAGGATCGGATAAGGTATATACTATATGCCGTGAGAACAAAGTTTTACATAATAATAAATGAAAGGCAACCAACAAGTTGTTGGTGAAAATAGTAAGTGGTCTCACTTTATAAGGAGGAAAACAGAAATTCGAATATCAGAAAGTGCATTTATTGAGAGAAACAAAAATTATTTGCACTTTAAATTATGTAAAGGGAAACCCTATATCAAATAAATAATAATAATAATAATCAAAGGAAAAATTACATTGTACATTTATGTAAAAAACTAATGACGATGATGATTTGTAAATAAGAAGGATAATAAAACAAAAAAAAAATGAAAAGATGAGGAAATGAGTCATAACCAACTCAAAAGTTTAGGGACTGAGTCATACTAAGTCATAATTTAGGATTGATTATAAGTGAGTTAAAAGACTAAAAAATTAATTTTCTTTTATTATTTTAAATAACCATCCAATCACATATGTTATACTATCCCCCTAGCTCCATATTCCCCCTTCCATATATTCGTTTGACTTTACTTATAAGGCGGAAATAAAGTTTTTTTTAGTTATTTATGAGTCATATCAATATATTTTTTATATAAATGTACAATTTGAATATTTATTTATTATTTTGTGAACTTCATACTCTTGAGATAAAATATATATTAAATAAAGATAAAATTAGAAAATTATTGAATTCCAAGATAAAAGCATATTAGATATACTCGCCATTATGGTGCTATAGTATTGCGATTCTCCATTCTTTTTTTTTATTGCATCGGGGCACGGGTCGAACTTGTATATTGGGATGGGGGAGTGGTCTAAGGGCACTCCAATGACCACTGCGCCCCTAGGCGTTGGTCACGATTCTCCAATTCTACTTGAACTCGATACGGTTTTTAATCATCCGAGTTTGTCATTGAATCAACTTGGGAGTGGTAGGTGCAATAGTAAGAGTTAGAGCGTGATTTTAACAACAGTGTATTTAAGAGTATAAAGAAACACCGAATTAGATTTTAAGGGCTTATTTCTTTCTGTTTTCTGATTTTTTATAACTTTTCTTAAATTATGAAAAATTGCATTTAGGTCCCCAGATAAGAGAAAATAAGACAAAATGATCCCTTAAAATATCAAAATTATATTTAAATCCTGTGAAACTTTTTTACAATAAATTGCAATTGTCAAATGCCTATAGACTTGTCAATGGATGCCTATAGACGTGTTAGTGTAAGCGCCCATAAACTTGTCAATAGACGCCTCTAGACTTGTCAGTAGATGTCCATGGATTTGTCAGTGCAGTTGGAATTTATTACAAAAAAGTCCCATAAGACTTAAATATAATTTTGAGATTTTAAGGGACCATTTTATCGTATATTCTCTTTTTTGGGATCTAAATGTAATTTTCACTTTTAAAAAACAAGTTTTGAAATTAAAAAAAAATGTTTGGATATTTTTTTTATATAAAAAATATGCTTTTAAAGTGACATGTCGTTATGCAGTAGCCTGAGGCGAGTGGCAGTGGCTATCGTTAACACTGGCGTGTAGTGGTTGGCTTTAGTGGTGTGGTGTCCAATAGATAGCGGTGTTAAACAAAAATAAAAAACGAAAAAACAACTATTATTAAAAACATTTTTTCAAATAAGTTTTTAGTTTTTTAGTCTTTGAAACCATCTTTCAGTTTTTTTAGAAGCAACTTATTAAAAACAGTTTTTCAGATAAGTTTTATATTTTTTAATTTTTAAAAAAATTGTTTTTAAAAGAAAAATCAAACGAGCCCCAAATATTTTCTTAATAAATTATAATAGATAAAATATTTGAAAAAACTTGACAATAACCTATCAAACGAGCTATGTACCGGAACTTGTTTTTGAGTGCGCCCTATAATTGTAATGGATAGAGTGATGGACTAGGAAAAACACGATTTTTTTTTTTAATAATTAATCTCACACTCTTCATCCGATTGTCATGGAAACAAAATATTAAAATAAGGGAAAATTGTGAAAAAATTCCTCATTGGCAACTTATTTGTCAAATGGGACCTTCGCGTGCAGATTATCTTCCACGTGTGCAGAATATCTTCCCTGGTGTGCAGATGATCTTCCCTATGTGCAAAATTCTTCCCTATACGTATGCAAAAATTTTCCCTACGTATGCAGAAATCTTCCCTCTGTGTGCAGATATCTTCCCTCCATATGTAAGATATCTTCCTAAGTCCCATTTAATAAATAAGTTGTCCATGAGGTCTTTTTTAATAATATTCCCTTAAAATAATGCACACCTACGAATGAGTACACACGTGGGTTGTTACAACGAGTCAATGATTCAGGTAAAAAAATGGTTATATAATAGGAACAATTACACTTAGGTCATAAGAAAAAAAAAATTGAAAAAATGGTCCCTAAAAATTGTAAAACGAGAAAATGGTTACATTAACAACTCCAAAGTCTGTATTGACAACTCGTTAACAATTACAGGAGCATGTATTGACAATTCCGTGGGACCATTTTTTTATTTTGTAATCTTTATGGACCATTTCTTTATTTCTTTTCTTCCTTAGAACCCTATATAATAATAATACTCCCTCCAGTCCTAATTATAAGACAAATTTGATTTTTTTAGAGAAATTAAGAAAGCTAATTAAATTACTTTAGAGTATTTATATTTTTATTTTTTCTTCAAACTAATTAGTTTGACTAATAAATTAATATATAATCTAAAGATATATAACATATGATATCATTAAATAACTTATTTAATTTCTTTAATCTCTCCAAAAAAAATTAACTTTATCTTATATTTAGTATCGGAGGTAGTAACAATTTCACATTGCGCTCCTTAATTATAAAATGCGAGTCCTCTTTATACGTTTCCTACAGGTCTGATTGCGCTCAGTCGCGTTTGGCCCTTGGCGTTCTTTGCTCCTGCGCTCGCATCTTCTTCTCCGATCCCATTTTCACTTGTTCCTTTTCCTCAGCTTTTGAATTCTGTGTTCTTTTCCACTTTCTTCTACCCTTTCTTCTGATTTGTTATAAAATCCCGAGTCTTTGTGTTCACTACTTGTTCTTAACATTCAAATCAGGCTTGTTTCGTTCGTTTTCTCAGTTCAGTTGTGAGAAATAAGAAACTGCCTTTCTTTAAATATCTCTTTCCTTGTTTCTCTGGATTCAGTTTCCTGCATTCTTGTCAATTATATATATATATATATATATATGCCAACAAAAATTTTTTGAAAAAATTGTTTTTCTCTTCCTTTCAAGGTTTTGTATTGTATCTGCTTCTTGCTGCTGCGTTTCCATTATCACTACCTCCAACTATTCATCTGTAGAACTCTGTTCTGCGGCTTTCTTCTACTCTTTTTTCCTTCAAGTTGCGGACAATGTGATCAAAACTAAGCTCTTGATTTGTTAAAAATGTCCTCAATTCTTGTGTTTACTCTTTGTTCTTATTATTCAATATAATTGAAGCTTGTTTCGTTATCTTTTTAACAATATATTTTCCAAAAAAACAAAAAGTCCATTCAGTTTGTTGCTTCCTCGTCAATCATATCTATCCAAAAAATCTTTATAACAATACTTCGAATCAAAAAATTAATTTTTTCCCCTTCCTCTTTCTTACTGCTTCTATCCGGAGTTCACATCTAATTCTTTGGGATGAAGAAGTTGCAGTCATTGTTTAAAAATTTATTTTCTTAATTACATAAGTTTGTTACTTTTATTTTGATCGATCATATAAAAAGATTCTCATAAAAAAAGAAAAGGAAAAAAAAGAAGAAAATAGCAGAAGAAATATCCGTTTGAAGTTTGGTGGTTGTTTATCTGTAGTCCATAAGAGCGAGAAGTTGAAGTCGTTGTTGATCTAACAGTGACACAGGTAAGGTCTGCCTTGGGTTAGAATTCTTGCATAGGTTAGTTAATATAATATTTGGTCTTTATAATTTACTTTCATTTTAATTTTGATTTTTATCGTTTTAAACAATAGGTTTTGATCCCTCCAAAAAAAAGATGTTCAGGTTTTTATTAAATCACAAAGACTAACATTTTAGATAGAAAGAAACCTGAGAGAACAAAACTAAAATAAGGGCACATTATATGCATCAAACATTGTATTTATCCGTTTTGCACTAGTTAATTACTATGGATTCTGTGTTGGTTCTTATTTTCTTTGTTGGTTCTTAACAACAGAACTCTTGTAAGGAAAGAGAACACAAGTCCAAACAAAAGACGACCATTTTTGCAAGAGATGGAGAGGTTCATGCGAAAGAAAAAGGAGATAATAACAAGGGTAACATACCTTTCTTTTCCACATTATCTGTATTTCTTTCCTATCTTTTTATGCCCTTTTATTAAAAATTATATATAAGTTTTGACTCAACAAGGCTTATAACTTAACTTACCTAAACTTTAATGTATTAAAAAAGTTATATATACAGGGAACACATTTATGTAATAGCTTTATATACATGGGTGATGATTTTATGTATCACGGTTAAAATGTAGGCTGAGGATAAAAGGAAGTCTAAAATAAAAATTAAGGTTAATATAAAATATGATCCTTATAGTTTACTTTTATTTTGATTTTAGTCTCTTAATTTCAAATCATAAATTTTAATTCATCTAGTTTCTTTCCGTTAAAACAATTAGTCGTTGTAATTTAATAAAAGCTTGTATCAGAGTTAATTGTGTTAAATACAAATATGTCACTAACATCATCAACTATGCTGATGTGACTTGATGATTGGCAAGCTGGATGTCGCAAAATGAATTATAATTAACCATATAATTTTAAAAACAATTAAACAATAAAATGAAAACAACTTCCTCTCTCTATCTTGTTCTCTCATATATACTAGCGTTCCCTCTCTCTCTCTCTATGAGTCCTCTATCCAAGCTTCCTCCAGCTATCTTTTAGGTGCGTTGAGAAGAAGATCCAGCTCATGCCTGCATCAATGGTGTTAAGAATCCTCTAGTCCATTCTCAAGTCTCCTTCTCTCTGAACTGATCACAACATTCTCCTCTCCCCTCTCCGTTTCAGATCTTGGCATCCTCTTCCTCAACTCAGCAATGGTGTCTTTCTTCCCTCGTGTCCAGTTTTGAATCTCAATTTGGAGATCTGTTTCCCTCTTTGCTTTTTTAACTTTTCGAAAGTGGTTTTTTCTTGATTCTCTATGGCTGGATACAAAAAGATATTCTTATTCCTTTCAGGAAAAAAAAATGCCAGTGGAGTTGTCCTTAATGATATTCTTGTGTTGAAAATCTCTTATTCTTCATCTCTCCCCCATGTTTCTTATCAAATTAAGTGAACTCCTTTCTTGTTTCAGAGATCACTCTTCTTCTTGTTGAATTCTCTCCCTAATTCACTCCCATGATTCAGTAACTTTTCTTTTTTCTTTTTTCTTTTTTCTTTTTCTTATTCCGATTGGATTTGATTAAGTGGGAAATGGATATTCTCTCATCATCTTCTTCACATATCTCCAATAATCCCACTTGGCTCATTCAAGACGCCATGAACACAACAGCGAAATGAACTCCTTCATAGAATAAAATGTTTGAGAACGCTCTTGCGGTGCATGATAAAGGCACAACAGATCAGTGTGTGAAGGTTGCAGCAATGATGTCATGGAAGACAGTAGGAGATGTGATTAAGCAATACAGAGAACACGGGAATATAGAGGTCACAAATAGCAGACTCCCACCATGTGACAAAGCAATGATACCAGCCTCTCAATGCGTCTCTTCTGCTCCAGTTGCTCGTCCAGTGAGGATTATGAAAGATGGTGAATGTTAAAAGACCGCCTTCAAAGATTATAAGGTGTGAATTGCAAACGCATTATTGTGTGTTATGAAAAGGTGAGAGAGAACACGGGAGTACGGAGGTCATCAGAAAAATGTGGGTCGTGGAAGGAAATTGGACTGGAGGGAAGAAGGACGCCATTGTTGAGCTGAGGAAGAAGACAATGATATCTGAAACGGAGAATTGATGCAGGCACAAGCTGGATCTTCTCGACTCACCTGAACGAGAGGATTGAGGAAGAGAGGGGGAAGCACGTCTGAGAGAACGAGAGATAGAGGGAGTTGTTCTCATTTTATTATTTTTAATTCTTTTTAAATCATAAGTTTATAATTCATTTTGCGAACTCATCGTACCACATCGGCAAAATTGATGGGGTTAGTGACAAGCCAGCATGTTTAACACCACTAACTTTAATTTAAGTACTTATTAAACTTCAAGAACTAATAGTTTTAATGAAAAGAAATTAAAAATACCAAAATTTATGATTTAAAATTATAGAGATCAAAATCAAAATTTGATCAAAGTGCACTAATAACAATATTAATCTTAATTATATGGACTAGTCACCGTCAAAGAGTAAAAAGGCAAATATATATATTACTAAACCAAAAGGTAAAGGTAAAATAATTTAGTTATATAAGCAATTAAGGATAATATACGCCTAGCTAGAACGTGATTTATATGTAGTGCTCTCAGCATATTTATTTGGGTGAAGGGGTCAATTTAGCAATTAATTATTTTTCAATGTGCACCCAACACAATTAACTTTTGTTAGGCCAAAAAATAGATACTTGTATAATCTTAGGTAGCAAATATAGCAAGGCTAACCTTAATTAACTTCGGTTACTTTTTATACTGTTGGTCCTCTAAATCTTCTCACTCTCTATTATTTTAATATATATTTAGAAATATGTGCCTTTTTTAATGGAAAAATATCATTTAGACCCCATAGAAGCATTTTTTTTAGTTAACTTCTAAATGAAATTAAGTTCTGTCAGTGAAAAGATAATAATGCCCTTATTTTATTTTTTGGAAAAATTAAACCTTTAGTTCTTCAATTTTTAACTTACTTATGACTCAATCCCTCAACTATGACTCAGTGTAACTCGGTCTCTGAATTTTTGATTAGCGTAAAATTAAATCACTGACCTTTACACATTTAATAATTTAATCCTTTAATTTTCATAAATAAATTATTTTCATTCATCCATTAATGATGCTATTTGGCAAAATAATATTCTCAACCTCATTGAAACCTGCAATTGTAGCTTCCAACTCAACATTTGTATTCAAAAGAAAAATTTAAAGGAAAAAAAAATCATCTGCCCAGGTTTTGTTCACCTCACCGTCGACCAAGTTCAATCTCGATTGTACTGGCACTGCAGGCACATCCGTTGAGCTGCTCAGGCTCGCACCACTCCCATATAGAGGAATCTTGTTCCCCGTCACGGTCGCTCTTATTGTTCTTCGACATTTTCTCGACTGATAAAACTTAACCCCACAGTAAATTGAGCCAGAAAAGAGAAGAATATGGGCCAATAAAGCAATGACGGTGAGGTGACGCTCTGCAAAACAGACATGCGAATGAATTACCCAATTCAAGAAATGGAAAACGAGAAAGAGGAGGTAAGAGGAATCTTCATGGTGATTTCGAGCTTCATAAGCTTCATGGAGAGATTGAACTTCCCCGGCAGTGAGGTGAAGAAATCCTGGGCAGATGATTTTTTTTCACTTTCAATTTTTTATTGAATACAAATACTGAGGTGGAAGCTACAATCGCAGGCTTTAATGAGGTTGAGAAATATTTTTTGCCACATAGGATCATTAATGGATGACTCAAAATAATTTATTTACAAAAAGGAGTCAATTATTAAAATTGTAAAGGTTAGAGACTGAGTTTCAAACGAGTCAAAAGTTTAGGGACTAAGTTGTGCCGAATCATAATTAAGGGATTGAGTCAAAGTGAGTTAAAAATTAAAGGATTAAAAGATTAACTTTCCTTTATTTTTTTACAAGAGCATTTACAAGACAAATAAAGCCATTTATAAGATAAATAAAGAGATTCAAACTAAATCAAGGAGTTAACAAGAATATTTTGGCCATTCATAAGATCAATAAGAGAATTCACAAGACAAATAAAGATATTTAAAAGAATCAGTGAGTTAACGGCCTTGCTATCTCTGCTACATAAACAATTGATTATATCTATTTTTACACACAACACCAATTAATTGTGTTAGGTACATATTGGGAAAGAATTCATTGCTAAATTTGTACCTTCACCCTAATTATTTTCATTTACAAGTTTTGAATCGTTGTCTTTATTTAAGAGATATTGAATATCTTCTACTTAATCTAACGGTCTAACCACAATTAATTTAAAAGTACCCGAAGCACCTTCTAATAGGAGTTAAAATTCACATACTTTGAGGAATAGATAGATGTGTTTTCCAAGGTCGGTAAATTTTTAACGAAAATTTTCATGACAAAAGAAACTTATTCCAGACAGTTGAATAATATTTTCAAAGATTCTAGAGGTTATAAGTGATAAATCAATTTCACTTATCTTTTGAATTTGTGAATTCTCTTTGAAATTTTTGAGTCAGTTTTTTTCCTTTGAAAAATTGTTTGAAAATGTCTTGGTGGATATCTGATTTATATGGCGGGGCGAGTAATACACATCTATCAGAGGTTTGAAGTGTTACATATGCTTTTTTAAGTCCAACTTACTTTTCTATTTATCCTATTAATAAATAGTTTAAGATTTAAATACTCCAATAATCCATATAATATTAAGACACACACACATTATAGTTATTAAAGAAGATAATATGTATTTTTTTAACAAGAACGAATAGTATACTTTTCAGCCTCGTATTGTCCCTCTTCCATGAAAATTTATTTTTGATTTCTTTAGATATAATCCCTTCTTATTTTAATATAAAAAATATTATATATTTCCATTAATATATATATAAAGAAAAAGCACAAGAATCTTTAATATAGAAAAGATTGTAAAAAGATTATAATCAATTAAGGACCAAAAAATGCAATTTTAGTGTCTAATAACACTGCTTCATCACCTCCAATATTTTTTTTTGGAAAAACACACCATGGTTCCAATATAAAAAAGTAACATCAGAAAAATCACATAACTTGTCAATAGCAAGCTTTTGCTATTTCAACCTGATGTGTTTTGACCAATAAAAGAACATGATTTGACCTTTACAATTTAATTTTGGTACTATATGTCCAGAAACTAAGAAAAGCGGTAGAATCGGGCCCGTCCGCTGCTGCTGTAGTGGAGCATAATGATGCAGATTCCAATCCTGTTGAGTCAAGGAAATGGATAGCGAAAATTGCGTCGTCTCTAATAGAGATGCAAGGATTACCTGTGGAGGGAAGGACGGATCAATCTAAGAGTGATGGCTTTGAAGTTGAGGATGCCAATTTGCCAAACATACTGGCCGAAAGCGGCACAGCCTTGCCTATTACAAAAGTCATGAAGGTATTTCAATTAAAATACAAGGGTGTTTCTTATGAGGAAGATGTCTTGAGCATTCTCAATCAGAATGCTAACAGCGAAATTAAAATATTAATTTATTCATATCTGAAATCAAGTTTGAATCAATTGGAAGATGACGTAAAACAAGTACTCTTGCTTTGTGGAGTACTTGGACCATCCATTTCAGTTAGTAACTTGTTGAAGTATGTAATTGGTTTGGGTGTGTTCAAGCATGTCAATTCCATTGAAGATGCAAGAAGCAAACTTGACAGGACAATTGGTGACTTGGAGAAGTCTTTGTTGCTTCACTGCAGCGCAAGAGAGATCAAGGTGCCTCCCCTTATTTGCGATGTAGCTTCCTCTATTGCATCTGAGCATCATAAGGTTTTCCGAAGGAACGATTCGCTTAAAGATTGGCCAGGAGAGGACGTGCTTGCAAGTTGTACCCAGATAATCTTGAAGCGTTGTAATATCCAAACACTTCCACAAAGATTAGATTGCCCCTTTCTAGATTTCCTATACTTAGACACCAATGATAATCCCACTTTGAAAATTCCAGATTCCTTTTTTGAAGGGATGGGAAATCTTCAAGTGTTGGTTTTCATGGGCGTGACCATGCTTTCATTGCCTGCATCTTTTCATTGCCTGACCAAACTAAGGACATTGTGTTTGAACCATTGTTGCTTGCAAAATAAGGTTGGAATAGGAGCCTTGAAAAGTTTAGAAATTCTTAGCTTCTTCCAATCATCCATGAAAGAGTTCCCAAGTGAAATAGAGCAATTGACTCGTTTGTCTACTCTAGAACTCAAAATTCCTGAGGCTAGTATTCTGCCGAGCAGCATGTTATTTGATAAGCTAGAAGAATACAATATAGTTATTGGCAACCAATGGGAATGGTCGGACTCAAATGGAACCTCGAGGTTGTTAAAGCTAAAGCTACATCCCAACATTCATTTGGAACAAGAGATTAAAGCAATAGTTGCGAGTGCACAAGATTTGTACTTAGAAATAGATGGCTTAGAACAGATATGGTCTGACCTACTGACCGTTGATCAGGCTTTTGAAAAACTTAAAACCATCAAGGTCAACAGTTTCGACAGACTAGAATATCTCTTCTTAGCTTCGACGATCAAAAAATTTTCCAAACTTGTTGAGATCCAAGTTTCTAAATGCAGCTCCATGAAGAATATTGTGCTCCTGGATAGTGGCACAACAATTGATGAGATAGAGTCTATTCCAGTGAGCTCCCTGACTTTGCAACATTTGCCACACATGAATGGTTTTTGTTGTAATGTCCTTCCTCATCATATCCCAACATTGTTTCCCAATGAAAAGGTATGTATGTTCGTCATGCCCTTTTTTCCCCTTTAGATCAATATTTTCGTTGTATCCTATTCTTATACTTCACATGTCTTTTGTTATATTGAAATTTATATATGACACGTATACATTGGTGCGAAGAGTAAATTTGTTTATTATGTACTGTTAATCTATAATCATATCGTATTTAGGAAATTGATTCTTTCCTGTCTCTCTCCTGTGCTTTGTTATCATTTTCCTGTTGGAAAAAGATAGGGAATAAGTAACATTTCAAGTTTGATGCCTTCAGTGTGCCTTTCCTTAATGTACTTTGTAATACTCCAACCTCTCAATTTTTTTTCCTTTAATCATTAAATTCTATATAAAATATCATATATTTGATATAATATGAGCATGAGATGGCGCAGTTTTAAATATTTTTACGATTTTCAAAGAAAAATACTCTAAAATGGTGCAGTTTTGGTTCATGTTTTTAAAAATCATTAGAAAAAATTCAAAATTACATGCCATTTAATAGTCCTAAGATATCAAAATGTCACTAATTTTATGTATAATCTAATTATAAAAATAATATTGGGGAAGTTTGGATATCACAAAAGACATTAGAGAGTGTTAAAGGAAGATACATTAGAGACCTCCCGCAAGTTTCTCCTAGATGAGTTTGTTTGAACTTATCGTTTGATATATGCACATTAGATGCGCTAGAATATTAAAATTGTCTGACATGGCCTAGTTGGCTGCAGGCTCTTTTCCGTCCCTTGAAGCATTTGAAGCTGATCTGTATGTCTAGAATTAAGCTTTTGGTTATCACAGCTCTATCTAACGGGATGGTACCTCTGAAAAATTTGGAAACAATGGAAATTGAGGACTGCTATGATCTCAAATATTTGTTCGTCATTAAAGGCCTTAACATGCATGAAAATTATGGTGGATTATTACCTCACTTGTGTCAACTTCACTTGCTCAATCTGGGTGAATTGAGAAGCATAGTAGGCCTCAACCACCCTGGGGGAACACTGAGTTTTAAAATGTTGAAGCATCTAACAGTTTGTAACTGTAACCAACTGAGATATATTCTTCCTCTTTATGTCATCCAAAATCTGCAAAAATTGGAAAATATTGAGATAAGTGACTGTGAGATGTTGGAACGAGTTTTTGGAGATGAAGTTGATACACAAATGAGGGAGTCAAAAGAAACAACAACTACAAATCCTGTTCCGTTGCCTCAGGTGAAAAGTCTAATTCTTGAGAAGTTACCTAAATTCAGCGGGGTCTGCCAGGTTGGGTGTACGGTTGAATGGCTTTCGTTGAAGACGGTAAGAGTAGTTAAATGTGACATGATTGAGAAGTCATTGTTGGGAAAGATAGAGCGACCTATCTTGACATCTGTACAAGTAAATGACTGCAATAGTTGGGCAAGTAAAAAAGATCCAGAGAACAACATTGTGTATCTCTTCCACTTGACGGTACGTAGTAGTCTCCCCCATATTCTCTGTTGCAGAAAGCAAAATATGGAAGACCAGTACTAAAAATATGAAAAAAGAGTGATAACAATTAACATGGAAAATACATTAATGGAAAAAATGCACACACAAAAATATCTTAGGATATTGATTGCAATTAAAATATACTTTAATGTGTTGGATGCATCTTAATTCAATAGACTTTTTGAGGAGTTATAATGGTAAGGTTAAAATTGCCAATGAAAGAACATTTTAAGAACAAAATTTCCCCTAAAAAATATTTTTAGAGGCAAAATTACACTATAAAATATTTTAAGATACTGGATGTATTAGAAAAAAATTCTCCAAGATGCTGAATTCATCCTAACTCTTATTAGCATAGTGTTGGTGAAGAATGACTTTTTTAGTAACTGCATCAACAACAGGTTACTAAAATAATTGGAGATTCTTTTTTCTTAAAAAATATCTTGCCTTCTCCATTGGCTTGAGGAATTGTTTATGCATAGGCAGAATACTTTTTTCTATGGATATTTTTCAGGAATTACCGTTTCGACTATCTCTCTTTTACTGGTTATTACTTAATGCCTAATACTCAGATATACCCACTAATTGGTATCATTTTATAGGGTGAATTTCCAATACCCGAAGATGTAAAAATCAAAGACTCAGAGCACTTGAAGACATATTTGGAAATGAAGCTTCAAGTCACGAAATTGAAGACTGTGGAGGCTTTACAGTGCGACAATGAGTTGACCAAATTTTTGTCCATTTTGCTTAATCAGTCGTATAAGCTTGAGCAACTAACAGTAAGAAACTGCGAACTGCTGGAACAGGTTTTCGATCTCACAGGATTTGAACCTGACAAAGAAAGCTATCCGAAATTCCCCAGTTTGAACACAATGCAATTGGATAGTTTACCCAAACTGAATTGCATATGGAACAAGGATCCAACGGGGATTTTGGGACTGGGTAAACTAACTAAATTAGAAATCATCAAGTGTGGCTTACTCAAGAGTCCACTTACGACTCCTTTACTAGAAGAACTTGTTTCTCTGGAGGTATTGAAGATAGAGTCGTGCGAGAATATAGAATTTGTCCTAGAGGACAACAAGGAAGAGAGATCATTGGGTAATTTAAAGGATCTTCATCTTGCAAGTCTCCCAAAGTTGATCGAGTTCAACAGAGAGCATTGCAATTTCAAATTTCCTAATCTGCTACATTTGACAATAGAAAAGTGTCCCAAATTGAATGCATTTACTACCGGATTTTTGATCAAGACAACCAATGAAGGGACATCTAATCAGGTGCCATCGGATAAGAAGATGGTACGTATGTTTTACTCTCTCCGGTTCTTAATATAAGACATATGTACCTAATTTCATTAGGTTAAAGAAGTTGATTAAGTTAGTTAATATGACATATTTTTTCTAAAATACCCTAGGCACCTTCTTTAATTGCCTCCCTCCCTCTTCTCCTTGATTATTGTTAAGAGAGTATCAATAGGGGTAAAATAGGAAAAGATTGATAAATATGGAAATTTCATCTTATATTTAAGATCAAGATCAACTCCTCAAATCTATCTAATATCGAGGGCTGGAGGGAGCATCTGAGTTTACTAAATAGTCTTGTTCAGTCCTTTGAGTAGCATGCATGTAAAGAATTGTAAAGTATGTGCACAAATTATTGTGAAATTTCTAACAAGTGATACGTAATAGTGATGGTGATAGGCCCTACGTGGGGAAAAAAGGAAAGTTAATTAATGAAGTGGATGTTTCAATTAATTTATTCATTAAGCTCTTTTCAGCAGGATGTGTGCCCGAAGTTAGAGAAATTGAAGCTGGTACGCAACAAAGGTTTCGAGGAGATATGGCCGGGCCGGGGTTCTCATATACCAAAGTGCAAGCTCAGAGAGATAGAAGTGGATTCCTTCAGCAAATTAGGACATATCTTTCCCTCAAGCATGCAGAAAATAATGTCGGAGAGTTTGGAGATACTGGTTGTGAGGAATTGCAGTTCACTGAGTAATGTATTTCAACCGACGAAGAATGATTCAATCAAGGCCTTTCAAAGCCTGAAGATTTTAACAGTAAAAGGCTGTGACTCTCTTCAACGTCTGTTATTACCCTCCAGTTATCCCAACTTGACCGAGATTGATATTTCAGACTGTCAAAGTTTTCAAGACATCTTCATTGACCCAGAAGCGGACGAGAAATGTTTCCCTAATTTGAAATCCATTGTTCTTGAAAATCTACAATCGCTATCAAGCTTCTCCTTAGAGCGATTTGACTTCCCAAAACTCCAAAAAGCGAGAATAGTAAATTGTCCTACGATCGAAACACTTTCAAGGAACGTTCCAGATAAAGCTGGGAATTCCATAGATACGGTAAGTATGTCTTTATTATATATTTATTGTGACATCTTCATCTTTGTGTCAATTACTAATCACATCATAATCCACCGCGTAGGATTCCTCCAAAAGCCGATCATCTGGACATGTCAAAATGAGATTACTGCCTCAATTAGACGTACTGGATTTGAGAGATTTACCCAAGATGAAGCTATGGAATCTGGAACCTCAGATTCCGGTGTTCCAAAAGCTGACATCACTTAAAATCATTGGTTGTGGAAGCATCAAAGAGTTATTCTCCATTCCAGTTGCTCAACACCTTTCCTCTCTGAAATTGCTAACACTGTATAATTGTAAAATTATGGTTCAAGTTCTTCGAGGTGGAAGTGGATTTAAAGCTAAACTAAATGTGTTCCAGAAGTTGGAGACACTTGTACTCAAACATCTGTCAAGCTTCACCAGTTTTTGTGAAGATGAAAATGTTGATTTTGGTGAATTCCCAGAGTTAAAAATGGTTAGTGTGGAGCACGTTCCAAATATGAACACATTTGTGAAGAAGCCTCTCAAAACTCCAAAATTGAAACAAGTTCATGTGACACCTATTACAAAATGCTGGCATCAAAACCTGAACCAGACCATAAATCTTTTGCATAAAAACCATGGTACGTACCTACGTGCATTCATACTCTAAAACTCATCGTCTTTCTACTTGCTATCTCTAAACCTATTTATTACAAATAATAATAATAATAATAACTATTAATTGTTTTTTTATGAATGCCGGAGGTGTAGTTCAATTTTCACGTAGAGCTATGTAATCCATGCCATGAGTATATAGGATGTATAATTTTCTTGTCTTTTTTTTTTTTGGCTATATGGGGTTGATTCCAGGCAAGCTAAAAGACGAGGTTTGGGAATCTGACCAGAGCAGCACTGCACATCATACGGATGCTGCTGAAAGTTCGTCACAGGTACTCCTCTCTCTGACTTTTATCCCTTGCACATGGGGAATTTTTGAGAAATAAGGTGCAAAATTTATAATTTGTATTAATAATAGTAAATAGTAAATACTAAAAACATGCTTTTTTTCCCCCTAGATCAAGGGTCAAAACTAAAACTTTGTATAAACTTAAAAGATGAAATGTATACTTTTGGCTTAATTAAATTAATTTCTAAAACATTATATTGCAGGTTTGTAAGATAACAGATCGCTTTTAAGTGTAAGGCTTGCTTATCTTTAGCATCTTCAATTTAAAATTTTCAAAATAACATTTTAATAGTACATTTTTTTGGATAAAATTTAAGAGTAAGATTTTAAATGTGATATATATGGAAACTCCATTAAGCTATACTATGTTTCACGTAGCATATTAAAATAACTGTAAATTGTAGTAAATGTTCTGTTCAGTTTGCTAGGAGGGGCTGGGGAGCCCTCTTCTTTTGTGTATTTAATGAAAGGAAAATTATTATTGACATACCTATAATTTTCTTCAATTTTTAATTTGATACCTATGTGTTTTTCTCACCTTATTCAATCCTTCAATTTTATTGAGTTAGCCTAATTAGCTTGTATACAGGGGCTAACAATGCCAATAGAATAAAGTTACAGGGGCTAAGGATGCTAAAAAGATAAAATTGCAATATTTAATAAGGAGAAAAACACATAGGTACCACGTTAAAAATTGAAAAAAACTATATGTACTTTAAGAATGGTTTTCCCTTTAATGAATATTCTTCAATGAGATTATTGTAAAAGTCAAGGTGCTCTTTTTCTCTGACCTGAAATAATTCTTTTTAACTTCATATATGCTTTGGGGTGTGTTCGGATTGGATTAGCTTTTTGGAAGAAATTTTATGCTATATAAAGCAAGAATATGAGTGTAGTATTGTCTTAGTTTGTTTGGTTCAATGGGGAAAGATTTTAGTGGAGGGGAAGGAAAGAATTTTAATATTACCTAATTGGATTTTAAAAAAAGGAGGGGAAGTGTTTTAATATTACTTTTTTTGTTCAAAAGAGGGGGAGGGACAATCTTTTTTTTTATTTGGAGAGACAATATTTTTATATGGAGAACTTTGCTCTCATTTTATTTAAGCTATTTTTTCAAATTTGTAGAATGTTTTATAAAATATGAGAAAATAAATAATTCAATATATATATATATATGATTATGGAAAATTAAAATAATTATTTATTTTCTTTTTGTCAAATATAAATTATTGAAAATAAATTTTCCTTCAATATTGATTTTAGTGTAATAACACTTTACTTCATATATTCATGATTTTAACCTACCCCGAATATCCGATACTCTAGGCTACAATCCTTGCCGACTCCGGCCTCCTCATCAAAGAAGCAGAGACGGAATTTCATTAAGGCATGCATAGAGTAATCATGAAGAAGACACTGAAGGAGATTTAAAAAAAAAAAAAAAACAGAGAGAGAGAGAGAGCAACGAGTGCATATCATACGAAGTCATATCTGACTCTGCTTTGAAGTGTTATTGTTGTATGAATGTGAGAGTTTTTTTTTTTTTTTAAATACCATCGAGAAAGAGTGAGCATTCTTAATTAGAGACTATGAATGTTTTGCACGTATGCTTCTACTTTAGCAATATGTTTTTAAGTATGACGTTGAATAAATAATGAAGCCATAGAAAGAGAGACCTGGGAATATGAATGATACTACTTAATACTAATTTATATCCTTAATATAAAATCTAATTTGTGGTGCAATTTTCACACTACAAACTGGATCTAATAGTAAGAACCCAAAGTAGTACCTTATTATTTGGTAAATTTGAAATAAAATTTTATAATGATTTTGTAGCCTAAAAACATGAGGACTCCTGATGCTGTAGGTTCATCATGAGTAGGAATGTGTGTTATTTGGTGTCGTTTAAATAAATCATTACAATATGTTCAATAACAGAATAAACTAGTTTTTAATGGAAGAAAACTAATTACAGTGACTAAATTCAAAAACTATTTATTCTTAGGACCTCACATCAATTATTAAATTCTTTAATTGACACTTGTAATTTTTTGTTGTTTGAGCAGTGTTAAATACTTCAATTAATATTTTTTTATAATAGAATAAAAGAAAAATTAATATTTTTTAACTCAGTCGTTATAATTTAACTTCTCGTGATGCACAGTTGCTGTAGTTTTGTAGAGTCTATAACTCAGCCCTTATGACCGCCACATGAGCCGGGATGATTTCCACGCTGTCATTTTTTTGTCCTTTTCAGTAAAAGTCGACTTTTATTCCCATCCCATCTCCTGACTCTATCGACACCTCTGCTCCTCCACCTTCTTCGTTCATGAATGATATGCACATCATAATCTTTATTCTTTTATGGAGATCTACAAATCACACAGCTGCCATTCTATTTACTTTACACCCATGCCACCCACAATTCTAATGCAATGGAGCTATATTATAAGTTTTTGTGGGGATGGATATTATAGTTGCAAATCCCAGTTTGTGAAAGCGACATTACGCTCGACATGATGAATAACGTGAAACTGGAGAAGAAACATCACCATTATTGAATGGTGGAACCTGCAAGGCAGGGAGTTAAATCTGAGTTTTTAATGTTTGTCTTGTCAACCAAAGTCTGAAACCCACTTCTCAGTTGGAATAATTTGTGTCAGATTGCGCCATCAACTCCACAGATGAAAGCTCCACCAATTCCCACCAACGATTTTGCTCCTTTTTCTTCTCTTCCAGCTTCACATGACTGCGCAATATTAAACTCTCTAGTGAGTGTGTGTGTGTGTGTGTGTGTGTGTGTATGTGAGAGAGAGAGAGAGAGAGAGAGAGAGCCTCGCAGGCGGCCTTCCGTGACCTCCCCATGGAGAGGAATGGAGGAGCTGGAGGTCTGGAAGCTTGATTTCTTCGACCAGAGATGGGATGGGGATGATGGCCGAAGGGGATAGAATAAATGTGAAGAATTTTACCGAAAAGGACAAAAAATTGAAATCATCCTCATCTCATATGGCAGTTGTAAGTACCAAGTTATAGACTAAGTGAAATTATAAGAATTAAGTCGCAATAAGTGAAACTACAAAGACTGAGTTATAAACTTGCTGAAACCATGAGGACTAAATAATTAATTTTCCTTATAATAAATTACTACTCCTCTGCTTCTATTTATATGACACTTCCAACATTTTTCACACAGGCTAAGGAAAACTTTAAATCTCATTAATTCTGATATAAAATTTAACAACTTTTCAACTCTACACCTATTTAATATATACACAAAATACCAAATGAAAGCAAAATCAACACAATAATAAATGAAGGATTAAATTATACATTCACCTCAAAACTTTAAATAAACACCTTATAAATAGGGGGGAAAAGCTTCTCTTTCTGCCTTATATACATGACTAGAGGAGCAGTTTCTAAATTTAGTTTTTGTGAATAGATAGTTTTCTAAAAAATGGGAAAATTGCTCTTAGGTCCTAAGTAAGGCAATTTACTACAACGAGGTCCTTTAAAATCACCAAATTATTAGGAAATCTATAGAGACTTGAGGGTAAGAGATTCCAATTGTCAAAAAACTTCCTTGCCCTTGCCCTCATTTAGTTGTCATTACTTGCCCAAACCTTTGTCAATCATGCTCCCTTAATTTTGTTTTGGTTAACAAGTGAAAGAGCACGAATTGATAAATAAGGGGGCATGATTGACAGTGACTAGGATAGGTGACAATTGAATGAGGGTAAGAGCAAGAGCAATGATGTCTTTTTAAAATTGGAATCTCTTACCCTTAGACCCAAAGGGATTTCCTAGTAATTTGGTAATTTCAAAGGATTTAATTGTAGTAAATTGTATTGCTTGGAACTTGAGTGCAATTTTTCCAAGAAATAAAAGCTCCCCATGCATTTCCTCAACAAATCGTGAAAATATATCTTTAAAAAAAATTAGGAAAAAAACTCTTTATATGTAAGGAACAAAAATAATAAGAACTAATGGTTGTCATTGATGGGGCACCAAACGGAAGGGCTACACCGTAGCCCATGAACCTTTATTATTTTAATAACAATTTTTTTTGGGAAAGTATTCTATAAATAACAAACCTTATCTATTAATTTTCAACTGATTAATAAATTGGCCAGTCACTTAGTAAAAGAATGAAGTGAAAAAGACAAGAAAATACCACTTGAACTTTAAAATATCAAATCAGTCTGGTCGTCCATAAGAGTATAGAGATTAACTATAAAAGTATAGCAATTAACAACTCATTTTAATAGGAAATCACTTATTTGCGATTTAAAGTTCAAGTGGCATTTTCTTATCTTTTTCCCAAGAACGAAACCAACAAAAAATATACAAGACTGTTATATCTAATTGAGAAAATGAATGATAAGCATAAAATATGAAATATGTAATTTTGCAAATACATGGGTTGTATTAGGTGATAAAAAGTAAGTAAAGCATCATTCCCAACAACCTAGTTGATCTTTAACTTCACACTTTGACTTAATTTGAGTTAGACATAAATTGAAACAATGATACCGATAAAATCTAACTAGAATAAAAAGAAAGAAACAAATCTAACTATAGTGAAGGCTAAGGATTATTCTAGATCTTAATCGGTGACTTAGATTATTATAGTTTTGATTTTTTTTAGTGTATAATTTCTCCTCTTAATTGTAGTTAAAGCTATATTTACTAGCATAGGACTCTTAATTACCTAAGAATGTCTTTCGATCAACTAAAAGACATTCTAATTATGTTAACCCCTAATTTCTTACTTGATTACTTAATTAGATTAAATTTAGTGTGAGTCTAATGTAACCTTGTAGGCCCTGTATGCATATTTATATCCTAAAAGCAAATCAAGTTATTTGATAGTCCAAACACTCAATTATGCATAATTCAATTTAAGGTCTAGTCTAAATTTCCTTTGTCTAGACTCATTTATAACACTAGAATTAGTTCCAATAAGATTTCGCTTGTTTTTAGACAATCAATCACACAATTGAATCAACAAATAAAACAACCAATGGTAAAAATCATCATCCACGAAATTAAAATACAATAATCTGACAGAAAAATTTAACAACATCACTTAAAAATTCTTATAACACCCCAAATTTTATTCACCAATATGTATGGTAATTTTTGGAAATAGTCAATGAAATAAAATGGTGAATTTTGTAGGATGTGAATAGTTCTACCAATGTAATTTCCAGTGAGGCAGCGAGATTATCATGTGATTTTGAATAATCTAATGATATTCAAAAATTATGAAATTTTACAGGGTGAACTTAGACATCCTAAGCTTTAATTTGATAATCATGTGAATCATTTAAAGCTATATACAAAGAGTTATGTATTTTTGAAGTTAGCCCAGAAAAACAGTTGATTTTCTAGAACATCATTCAAAGAATTTAATTCTGGGAATTTTGTGCTTCTAATTAGCAAAAGTCTATATTTTTCCTTGAAACTAGACTCAATAAGGGTTCTATAGCCTCTAGAATCACTCCAATATTATGTCTACAAATTTAGTTATGATTTTTCAAAATTTGGGCAGAAAATATGCCAGAATTTGCTTAAATCCAAAATTTTGGAAATTAAGTAAATAATTAAAATATCATATAATATATGATAAAAGACATATTTCCCTTCCTTCTTCAGCCATACCTGACGCCATTAGTAGCCGAGAGAGAGAGAGAGAGAGAGTTGAGAGAATTTTAGAGAGAGAAGGAGGAAAATCTTACAAGGTAAGTCGATTTCTTCAGTGAATTCATACCTAACGTGTATAATCCTTCTTCTAAGCTTCTCTTCTATGTTATTTAAGGTGATTGAAGCACAAATTTCAGTGTTAAAGAGGCTAGGGTTTTAGCCACACTAGAGAAGAGCTAGAGGAGCCTAAGATAACTTCCGAAACTTTAAATATTGGTTATTCTGGCTGTTGTGAGTAAATTAATCGGTGAATTTCTGCTGGATTTGCTCTGAATGTGAATTTTGGAAAAGATGTGTTCTAAACATTATGATGCCCGAATTGAGTCTAAATGATGGTTTTAACGTAATTAAATAGATAATAAAGTGGTTAGGAGTAGAAAGGAGCAAGTCTGCGGAGTAGATAGGTCCAATTCATAGGGCTAGATTTGGATTTTTGATGATATGATGATTCTATTGAGTTCACGAGGGAAAATTAGGTGGGGTTACAGTTGAACACTTTTTCAGAAAAGCCTTAGAAAGCATAATGACCAAACGCCCCTGAAACCTTGAAATAGAGGGATGCCAAGGGCATTTTCATCATTTCATAGTGAATTTGATAATTTTGAGTTCGGAAATGGATTCCTTGGGCGAAAATATGTTAGAATAGCCTAGGTTAAAAATTCCAGAAAAAGTATGGACCGGGTACATCGGGGCAGGGCCGAGTCCCCGGGGGCATATTTGTAAATTTTACAATAGACTCATATAACCACTAGAAACACTATAGGAGTGTCTAAAATAGTACATGAATGAGTTTTAACCTAATTCTTGTGCATTTGATATTTTAGGATTGAGTTGGGAGACTGAGTTTGGCATGCAAATCGAGGCACACGTTTCACCAAGAAAAAGACTTGAGGTAGTGACATTATCCTTCATACAGCATGTCATAGTTCATATGATTATGTAGTTTCCATTATTTGTACTTTTATAAATCAGCATGGTTTGGCCTAGGAGGGCCGGTCTTCCTAGAAAGGCAGCGAGTGCGAGAAGTGCACTCTACCTAGTTGTGGAGTAACAATCCAACCAAGGTGCTCGGATAGTGGTGGTGATGCCCTATCCCATATATACTATACATGCATTTATATTATTCATTAATTGGTGCATACATGGTGCATATCATGTATACTTTCCACATTTTATATGTAAGATAGTATGTTGCTACTGGGATTCTTCGGAATCTCATTTCTTTTCAAAAATGATAATGTGCCAGTGGGAACCAACGAATCCAAAGGCAAGTTGGTAGACAAGGAGAAATGATGGTGCGGATCCCAATAAGGGAATTTGTGGTTATATGTAGTTTAATTTTTGAGTATTTTGGATAAATTTGTATGTATTGCCAAACCCTATGAGGAATACATGCAATGTAATCATGTGCTAATTATCAGTATTTTTACGCTATTCCTGTGTTGCTCACCGATCTTCGCGCAAGCACTCTTAAAATATGGAAAATAAGATGAGGGTATTACAATTCTCATGAACAAAGTAAGAGTTAACCAAATATAAAATAAAAAGATGTAGAAAAGAAGAGACAAGGAAAAGAGAAACTAATCATTAGTGCTAAATTTTCATCTATGCTCACTACTACAAAAAGGGTAGTTGTGGTGCTTCTTTTTACAATAACTATGGTGCTTAGGGGGCGACACATATCCCATTGCCACTAAAAGAAGCTGTGGCGCACTTCCCTAAGCACCACAACATGTGTGTGTGTGTGTGTGTGTGTGTATTAAAAAAACACGTCTTATGGCGCTTCCTTGAGAAAGTTCCATAGGAAGTGTCACTTGCTATGGAACTTTCTTAAGGAATCACCATAGGAAGTATTATTTTTTTTAAAAAAATAATTTTTATCATATTTTTCTTTAGAGAACCTTATAATTATAGTTAACAACACACTTTAAACACATTTTCATATCCACAACAAAATAAAGAAAAGCAAACCATAATTAAATAACTTCAAAATGATACAAATTAACAAATAACAAATTCACTACCAAGAAAATACAAGTGTTAAAAATAAATAATTATTTTATTTATGCAACTCATTAGTGTTAACAATTACTGCAACAACTAAAAATTATAGCTACTACATATCTTCACATACAACTTATATATAATAACATTTAATTTTATCTCATTTAAAATGAGAATAATTTTTTTTAGATTTCATAATAAATTAAATATACAAGACATTGAGCAAATTAAACTATTAACTACTAATAAAATTAGAATTGTCAACTCAAAAATTAAAAAACTTATAGCGTATAGGAAGCTTGAATAGAGTGAGCTGAAACTTCAAGCACAACATATGGAAAAAAATTTAACAAAGTAAAAAGAGAAAGAAAAAGTTGCATGCATGTTTAAAAATTAAAAAAAATAAAAAAGAAAAAGAGTTGTTAAGAAAACAATGTGTTGTATGTAGCTTTAAAATAAAAAAAAAAGGAAAAGTGAGTGGGTACGCACTTACAGGACAAAATGAAGCTATAAGAAGAAGGAAATGGGACCAAAAGGGAGGAGGAGTAGGGTCGGTTTGATACAAGAAATGAGACCAAAGAAATGAGGAGGAAGTGCTGAAAATAAAAAGAGAAGGAGGAGGAAATGTGAGAAATGATGGAACAAAGGAATAAACAGGAAGTGCTGAAGTGGGGATGGTGATGAGTGTCAAAAAGAGGAGAAGGAAGAAATGTGGGGAACAAGAGGATAAGGAGTGATAATGTCTTGATTATATAGTAAAGGAGATATGCACAGAATGGGGCATTAGAGCAGTGAGTTTCCCCTTTTTTGTGAACCAGCGCTGGAGAAACGGCGAATTCCCGAGGGCAGCCAGTATTACCATACTAGTCTAAGGGTGGAATAAGGATGTCACGGACACCAAAGGAGCGGGTCTGAATGACAGCTTGGTGGACTTCAGGAAGCATATCACAAAGTACATGACCGAGTACATGTACTGGCACTGATATGCAATCTATACATAGTATTTAGTCAGCCGGAGGCAGCTGGCACAATGTTTGAGATAAGGGTAGTCTGGGATACCGGTGGTCAGGAGCAGATGAGCTGGTATCCGTGTTTTGGTACAAGCATACAAAAGTTAAGTGTACTCAACCCAGGAAAATCTTAGATGGCTAACCCCCTGGGAAGTTAAATTGATAAGGTTATGCAGAATTGAGGAATAGTGATTGCCTTGAGCTTTCTCCATGGCTATTAATCATCTTAGTCAGATGATCTAAAGAATGCTTAGAAGCATGGAGGTGATGACAATGTAAGTATTAATCTTAATTTGAACCATTTATGTTGTAGTAAGTATTGCGAGAAAAGTTCATTTGATAAGGTGATGGGAAACTCGAGGTGTAGTAAATGTTTTGAGGCTTCTTCATGCTAAGTGATGATGTTGAACCTTAAGTGATGTTTTAAGGATATTACCCAAATACCGTAAAGGTTAGAATAGGCGCTATCAATCCTCATTTTTAGCGAACCTATTGGGTATAATTGATGGAAATGATTTTCAATATGTGTGATGTTGAGGTTATAGATTTCATGATGAACCTAAAAAAAAGTTGGGTTAGAAGCCTTAGGCTATAAAATCCTATATGCCAGATATGTGATGGTGGACCATGTGTCCAAAGGCCCTAAGACCTAGTGGACCAGTATATCCTTAGGTTGGCAAATTATTCAGAATTGTGTTGGGCTAGTGATGATCCGTGGAATCAAGGAACAAGATTCTTAAAGATACAAATCCTTACAGAGAGGGATTTTGAAAGGTTGCTAGCTGCTAAGTCTAGCATAGGGAAACATTATGATCATAAAATATTCCCTAAAATGATTGATTGAGGTGATAGTTCTTTGATGAAATGAGAGAAAGAATTGATCTGCCTACTATTCCACTAATTTGAGGCTATACTAGGGTCAATTGGTGTGTGGCAAATAATGTGTTGAAAGGTGTAGTAGAGAAGGGTTACCAAGTAAACCATAACCCAGGAATCAACTGTTAAGTTTTGATTCCACAAGAAGTTGAAATGGTCCAGAATGATTTGGGTTAAATCAGGCCACAAGCTGGCATAGAGAAATACAGATTTCGGGTGTAGTCAAGTGTTATAGGAGGGTCTTGTGGGACTCCTACTAAATTATCCTAACATTATTAAAGCTCATATGAGGAGATAAACATCAGAGCACTCATTAGAAGCCTATGACTCTATATTTATTACAGGGAGTCGAATAAGGTAACTGTTAAGAACAAGCACCTACTTGCTAGAATAGATTATTTGCTCAATCAGTTATCTAGTTCCTGCGTATTCTCAAAAATTGACTTGAGATCGGGATATCACCAACTAAGGATAAGAGCAGAAGATGTACCAAAAACTACTTTCAGGACGAGATATAGCCGTTACGAATTCCTTATAATGCCATTTAGGCTGACCAATGCACCTGCCGTGTTTATAGACTACATGAATCAAATTTTCTGTTCGTATTTGGACCAATTCGTAGTAGTCTTTATTGATGATATACTGGTATACTCACGGAGTAGATTAGAACACAAATAGCATTTGAGAATTGTATTGAACACACTGCAATGTAAGCAACTCTATGCCAAGCTGAGCAAATGTGAGTTTTGGCTTTCAAAAGTTAGATTTTTGGGCCATATAGTCTCATAGCAAGACTCTCAGTAGATTCTTGCAAGGTGGAAGTAGTATTAAATTGGAAGAGCCAAAGATTGTGCTTGAAATATACAGTTCTTTGGGTCTTGCCAGATATTACAAAAGATTCATATTAAATTTCTCCAAAATAACTTTGCCTTTGACAAAGTTAATTGAGAAAAAGAAACTCAACATTATCTATGGTACCATAATTGTGAGAGGAGCTTCACCAAGCTAGAATGTAAATTAATGTCAGCACCGATATTGATATTCTCGGATCCACAATTGACCTTCATTGTCATTACTGATGCCAGTAAGCATAGATTGGGAAGTGTATTAAAGCCTAGATCCATAGTTGACATTCGTTGTCATTACTGATGCCAGTAGTCATAGATTAGGAAGTGTTTAATATAGTATGGCCGTGTAGTGGCTTATGCATCTAGACAATTGAAGCCTCATGGAAAGAACTATCCCACATATAATCTTGAGTTTGCAGCAATTGTGTTGCGCTGAAAATTTGGAGACGTTACCTCTAAGGTGCGACCATTGAGTTGTACTGCAACGACCAAAGTTTGAAATATTTATATGATCAAAAATAACTAAATATAAGAAATCATAGACGGATGGAGCTGGTTAAAGATTATAAGTTGGAGATTGAATATCACCTTGGAAAGGCTAATGTCATTGTAGACGCATTGAGCCATAAAACAGTGTAGGTGGTATCCATAAGGATTCGTGAGCAAAAACAGATCAAGGATTTCAGAGATCTTAGTTTGTCTAAATAGATTTTGATCAGTGATAATAATGTCAGTGAGACATATGCAGAAGTATTACCTGAAGTTTATGGCTATATATTGTAGTAGATTTCAAGGACGAAACTTATTTAAGGGAGGAGAACTATAACACCCCATTTTTATTCACCAATATGCCTTGTGAATACTTGTGGCATTCAATGCAATAAAATGGTGAATTTTGATGCAATTAAAATGATAACAACACCTCTAGTTGAAGTTACATGGCAATTGGGCTAAAACACGTCATGAAGCTAATGTTTGTTTTCAAAAAGCCCATTGTTAAAACCCAACATAATGAATAGAAGAACACAAGTCTTGCGCCCATTTAATTGTGAATTTCGGCCAAGAAGAAGGAAAAAGGAGAAGGCCCAAATTTATTACAAAGAATGTAATGGCAAAATGGTATTTTGCCAACAAAACAAGAAGCACTTTTTATTTCCCTTTTCTCTTGCAATTTTCTTCCAAGGAGGGAAATTAGAAGGAAAAATATTACTTAGAAGGTAGCTATGCCATGTGTCATCATTTTGAACCAAGAAAAAGGGATGAAGTCATAAAGCAAAAGCACATGGTGAATTAGCAATAAAATATATTACTTTGAGAAATAGATGTAGTAACTAAAGAGGCCAAATAGGTTCATTTGGAACCCCTTATTGGCGTCATTTTGGGCTGAAGAAAGGGAGGGAATTTTGTCAAGTTAATTGAGGATAAGCCCAAAGCAAAACACATGTCATAACTCCAATAAAATATTATATCTTAAAGGATGTGTAAGAGATATTTTAAACCATCATCATCCTTTCCAACACCTCATTTTTGTCCTACACTAAACAAATAGAGAGAGAGAGAGAGAGCGCTTCAAGAAAACCTAAGAGCAATAGAAGACGAGGAAGTTCAAGAAGCAAGAATCTAAGGTAAGAGGTTTGAAATCAAGTGTTTATTCCTCCTAATTTACTTAGAACCTCTTCTTCATCTTGGAAATCATGTTTAGCAAGTAAAATCAAGAGGGAAGAGAGAGTGAACAATGGCATCCTAGAGAGAGAAAGCTAAGAAATCAAGAGGTAATATCAAAACCTTAATCCTCTTGGCTAGTAGGTTGTTATTGTGGTGGTTGTTGTTGATATTGGCTTGGTTATGTTGATTTTGTGAAATTGGGAAGATGAAACCCTAAGGGAAATGCTGCCAAAATTTCCATAAATCATGTTTGTTTAGTGTTTTAAGTAGTTAATCTTATGATTATAAGTGAAAAGGATGTGATTAATCAAGAGAAATCAAGAAAACACAACTTCCCTCCTAAAAACCTAAGTTTTGCTCAGAGGCAGAACAAGGGGAAGGACTTAGAATTTTGTAATTTTGATGATTACATTGGATTTAGAAGGGAAATTTGTGTTGAAATATATGAGTTCATGATTTTTGAATGTTGGTATGCAAATCTAGAAAGTTTTGAAATTGAAAGGAAATCCTATTTGATTTGCTTCACTGGAGGCAATCTGATTATGCAATGAATTTCGTTAGTCAAACCTAGTCCAAATATTATGAAATTTGGCAGGATTAAAGTGTAGATGTAGAGCTTTAATTTGATAGGTGGGTCATAATATTTGGACTAGTATACTAAAAGATATGGATTTTTGAAGTTGTGCCCTTTTTCTGGAAGGAAATCTAGAACAGGGGAGGTTTGATGAATTTCTGGGAATAATGTTATTGTAGTGGTCAGGCTTCAGTATTTTTCCATAAAAGAACACTTAAAGAGCTTCATATGGGCTCTAGAACCAATGAATTTGAAATTTCCTATAATTAATTGTGATTTTTCAAAGTTGACTGAAAATCTGTCAGTTTCTGGAAAACAGTGAAACTGCACTGTGCAGAGTTGTGCTATATAGAAACTATTATAACTGCATTAGATAACCAACAGAATGAGTTTAAAAGAGTTTAGAATAGTACATGAAGGAATCTTAACTCAACTCTCGTACATTTGGAATTTTAGGACCAAATGTTAGCCCGAGTTGGAACAAAGTTCAGGAGCGGTTTGTGAACAAAAAGAGACTTAAGGAAGTAACTCTATCCTTTATATACTATGTAAAATTATATATGCTTTGTGTATGCCATTTTTTGTGATTTGTATAATGCACTCTCTAACTAGTGCGGGAAAATCACAAGTACTATTCAGGGGAGAACCACAACAATACTCCAACGGCCCCAAAAGGGGATCCAATTATGAGAATTCAGTATTAAGAGGGTACACTGCCTAGTCTGTGGTCAAAAGCCCAGCTAAGGTACGGAAGTCAGGGATTAACAGTAGTTGGCCCTGACTTAGGGTCTAATAGTGGTAGGCCCTGAAATGTGTACATTCCAAGAAACATTATTACAGTGTATTTATTCTATTACATTATGTGGTACCTGGCATTATTATATGTTACATTTTATATGATCGATTGTCTGTTACTACTGGAATTCTTTGAATTTCACCCTTTCCCCCAAAAATCAAATATTCCAGCCAAAAGGTAGTGGCTCGAAGGGCAATGATATGAGTATAGGCAACTGAGAGGTCTGGTCCGATTCGAGTGCTGACATTGTTTATCTGCGGACTTTTTATTATTTTAAGGTTTGTAATTATTATGAGTACACCCTATTGGGATTTTTTAAATATAATCATGTACATATTATTAGTATATTTTTATGCTATTTCTGTGTGTCCACTGAACTGTGCACTAATACTCTGAAAAATGTGAAAATAAGATAAGGACATTACACAGGTAGTCAAAACACCAAAACTTATTATCAAGTCTTGGACTCTGATGAGAAATACAATTCAAAGAGCAAGTCTTGGGAATCTCTCCGCCTAGGATGAATCGGAAGAGAAAGTTTTTCTTTGGTTGTTACATGGACAAGAAATTCTATGTAATTGGGGGGCAATATCGGTGATAATTAGTTGTCAATGAGGGCAGGGTGTTACCCAGATCTTTCGTTGAGGAGCTACAACGGCGGCGAGTTGGAAAGAAAAAAAAACATTATATTAAATAATTAACATTTAAATAAGCTTTGTCGGCCCTTAATTGCTAAGTCAACTTTTTCCGTTAGTGAGAATTAACGATGTCAACATAAAAGGATTAAAACCACACTTTTTAAATTTAAGGAACTAAATGAAAACCTGAGGTAAACTTCAAAGACCAAAACTATATTTTAACCTTTTGGTTTATAACAAACGTTACCAACAAAATTGTGATCATATGATAGAGGAAAAGGAGGACTAATTATTAAGATATTTTAAAATATTATAATTATTATTAGTTATTATTAATTAGGTAATTAATTAAAATATCCTGAGTGTGACCTGCAAGTCAGATTTATGCCCAATTCAAGATTAGTATAATAGTATTATTGGCTATTAATGTGATATCTCTGATGGTGGAATACACAATTGAGTTTATGGCCAATTGATACGAGCGTCAGAAATACCTAGACCGCTCACTTGAGGTTCCTGACTAGCGATGACTCTTAACTTGGTTGCCATCGTTATACCTCATAGCCGGTCAAAAAGTGACCTAACAATTCTCTTTTGTCTTCACTTTTTTTGCAGCTCTCTTTCATCAGGATTTCTGAGTTCTCCCTGATCAAAGCTTAGTAATAGTGAGAGGTAATTCTTATAAGTCTTTCGCTATTGATATAGGAAAATTCATGTACTATAATTTTTTATTTATTTATATATTCATAAAACACCTACAAATTATAACTAACTATTATTAAATTCAACTAAAATCACATTTGTAAGCTCAAAATTTTAAAAACATACCGTAACTAGAAGCTTCAATAGACTGATGAGCTGAAACTACAAACACAAATTAAACATAAAAAAAGTCAATAAAATATTAATGGTTGTAAATTATTTTTTATTAATAATAATATAATGTGTACAAAACATCAATATATAATAAAATAAAATATGATTAATTAGCTTAAATAAAAAAATATGATTCAGAAAAAAGAAAGAAAGAAAATAAAATAAAACAAAAAGGAAAGTATATATAATCCCAACATTAATTAAATTACTTTCAGCTCAATGTTGAGAATATAAAAAAAAATTATTTTTGACTAGCTACATTATATTGCCAATTAATCTTGGGTAGTCATAAACATGATGCATGCATGCATGCATACATACATACATACAAAGAGGGAATTGAACTAGACACACATATTGTAAAAAAATATTTTTCACTGTTAATATGCTAGTTAGAAAGATATTAAATATACTTAAAATTTCTTTTTTTATTAGGTGAATTAAGTTCGCTTAAAATTTCATAAAATGCTTTACATATTAGAATATAGAACTTTAAGAAAAATTTATATATGAAACAAATATAGTAAAATTTATACATAATATATTTATTAAAAAAATAATTTTTATATTGATATATATTATAAAGTTTTTGGAAATAAAATTCAATTGAATAAAATGAACTCCTTATTGTATGTTGTTTTCCCTTACGGTTCTAGTTAATATATTTAAAGTTAAATAATATAGACAAATTATATTTTATTTTATTAAGATAATAGTTTAATAAGATAATACAAAAAATTATTTTGTTGCCTCTATAAAATGGAACACAAATATATATAACATGTATATATATACGTGCGTTTCATAAAAAGAAAAAAACACACATCATATGGAATCAGAATATTTTTGTTACCTCTATATATAACCAAAAAAATAAAAAAAAAAAGAACAAAAAAAGGATCAAAATTTGTAACAGATTTCATTACTCAAGAATCTGTAATGCCACATAAGAAAACTAAGACTCATGAATAACATAGCATCTCATTCATCAGTTTCCTTTAAAATTTTAGACAAGTCAACTGATCAACATAAACAGCATTAACAATAACAAAATTTCAACATTAAGCATTAACAATCAATCTCTTTCACTTTTTAAAATATATAATTATTTGATATTTGATATTAAGCATTAACAATTTATATAAATTCCAACATTATTCAGCCTCAAATGAAAAAGTTATATAAAAATTAAAAACTTTTTTTTTTTCAAATGAAGATTGAAATTGTAAGATACAAATAATTTCAAAATATTTGTATGCAACAATAATTTTGAAATTAATTTCAAAATAAGACAACCAAAATCAAAAAATTATTTTCAAATGAAATTAAAAATAGTAAGATGAAGGATTTCAAAAATAGAAATATATAATCTTTAAATAAATCATATAATAATATAAGAACAAGGAAAATAATTAAAATTTTTTAAATAATTAAAATTTTTATTATATTTCAAAATGATTAATTTTAAATAGTAGATAGTAAACATAATTTCAAAATCTTTGTAAGCTAAAACAATTATTTCCAAAACGTGTATTTTTTACAACATTTTAAGGTAGTGGATTTTTATTGTAAACATGATTTCAAAATCTTTGTAAGCTAAAACAATTATTTCCAAAACGTATATTTTTGACAACATTTTCATGACAAAATTAAAATAATAAGGTGGTGAATTTTTAAAATTCAGATTTCAGAAACGAAAAAAATTAACTATTAAAAAATATTTAAAAAATATTATCAAAAATATATATATTCAAAATATTTGTCACCTATCAGAAAATTGATTCCCAAATCCATCAAATATAGTGTATATTAAAAAATCAGGTTTTTTATTAAAAAAAAATCAGGTTTAGAATTTGGAAAAAAAAGAACAAGAAAGTAATAGTTTAGTAAATAATTTCAAAAAATTATTATTAAATGTTAAATACTTATTTTCAAATGAAATTGAACATAATAAGATAGTACTAGTGGATTTTAAAACTTCATATTCCAGAATCATCGATCAATTAATTATTGAGAGTTAAGAGCATACCAGTTAGAGGACTCCCTTCAGTGTGGCTTAGTCGCTCTAGGCAGTTGAGGCAGAGGCATGTAGAGATTCAACAAAATAATACAACATAAATATAAAATCACAGTCCATGTACTATACACGTACGTGTACTAAAAAAATAAGCAGAACAACCTAAAAAAAAAGAAGAAGAAGCACGTTGAACTTACAGCTTAATTGATCAGTGCAGTGGAGTAGGGGACCACTTTGTCCATTGGTGATGCAATCTTGAGTGTGGAGGAGGAGGAAATTTGAGCAGTTGGGACCAACTGAAGTGGGGACCAAAAGTGGAAAACAGTACAAAGAGAAGGGAACAATTGGGACAGGAGTTGGGATGACATTTGGAACAAAACAAAGATGTAGATTCGTTGATGAAGACGTGTGCGCGTGTGGGTGTGTTTTTAGGTGTGAAGATGACAGGAAATGGAGGGAGGGGGCCGACGGTCCAAGGGAAGAAGTGTAGATGAGAAAGGGAAAGTTTAATGGAGGAGAGAGGAGGGAATAATTAAAGTGGAGTCAAAATAAAAGAGAAGGAGGGGGGGCCACTACACGGGAAGGGAAAAAAGGATAAGGGTGGGGGCGAGTTGCATTTCAATTGGTGGAGAGTGGAAAGTGTAATCCACTTTTTGTCAAAAATAATTTTTATTTTATTTTTTTTATTTAAAGGCCAAGTGTGGCGCCTGAACTTTGCAGGCACCACACTTGGTTGAAACAGCTGGTCAACAGGGCCACATGTGGCGCCTGCGTTGGCAGGCGCCACACGTGGCCCCACCACCAGTTGTGGCGCCTGGGTACAACTGGTCTAATGGGGCCAAGTAGGCAGGCGCCACACTTGGCCCAGCCAGCTGTGGCACCTACTCTACCAGGCGCCATAGCTGGTACCAAATATAAAAAAAATAAAATAGAAAACGAAAAAAAAGGAAGCTGTGGCACTTCTTTAAAGAAGGGTCACAAAATGTGCACCACCTTTCAACCTTTTTGTAATAGTGACGACCTAGCTATGATCAGGGATCCAGTGATGGTACACGCGGATAAGCCAGGGTCTAAACATGCACTACTACAAAAAAGTAAAGTTGTGATGCTTATAATTGCATCAGCTGTGGCGTTAGAGAAGTGTCACATATCTGGATGCCACTAAAAGAAGCTGTGGCGCTTGTAAGCGCCACAGCATTTAAATTTTTTTTAAAAAAATACCCTCCTGTGGCACTTCCTCCAACAAGCGTCACAGGAGGGTAATTTTTTTAAAAAAAAATTTAAAAATTTAGCTAAAGAAATTTTTTTATTTTAATTTACAAAATAATATTAATTGTCCAGATTTATTTTCAAAATTGAAGATATTGAGGCCAGTGTTAAACTAGAAACTGTTGGCAAAAAAGTTAAGCTAAAGAAACTTATATTATGATACAAATATTATATTTTTCTTAATCATGCGTATGGACTAGACTATTTTCTTTTAAATTACTAAAATAAGGTTTTTTGAAATTAAAAATTTTTTCAGGAAAAAAATGTTAAAATTGCTTAAGCCTAATCTGAAATCAAGTACTCTGGATATGTAAAGATATCTTATATCAACATGCTAAAGGCATCACGAGACATGGTCCACTTTTGGTTTTTCTTTTCTTTCGAAATATTATTTTTTTGGATATCTTCTTTTGAAATATTATATATATTCTCCACTTTTTAAACACAGATTAGAACATAGATATCAATTTGAAATAAAAAATTATAGAAATTATATGCCAATTAAAAAAAAAAGGAAGAAGCACGTTAAACTTACAAGCTTAATTGATCAGTGCAGTGGAGTGGGGCACTACGTTGCCCGTTGGTGCCGCAATCTTGAGTGAGGAGGAGGAGGAGTTGGGATGGCAGTTGAAACAAAATAAAGAAGTAGATTCGATGATGAAGACGTGTATGCATGTGGGTATGTTTTTAAGTGTGAAGATGATAGGAAATGGAGGGAGGGGGCGACGGTCGTCCACTGTAAGAAGCTGTAGTGTAGATGAAAAGGGAAAGTGAGAGAGGAGGGAATAATTAAAGTGGGATGAGTCAAAATAAATTAAAAGAGAAGGAAGGGGGCTACTGCGCGGGACGGGGAAAAAAGATAAGGGTGGGAGCAGGGGAAATTGTGATTGGTGGGAAGTGGATAGTGTAATCCATTAAAAAAGTCAAAAAAATTTTTTTTTTATATAAACTGAACATTTGACAAATTTTTTTTTTTTATTTAATAGAACCAGCTATGGCGCCTGGATTTCCAGGGGCCACAGCTAGTCCTTTTTTTTTCGAATTCCTACACCAAAAATTTTTTTTTTATTTAATAACACCAGCTGTGGCGCCTGGATTTCCAAGCGCCACAACTGGTCATTTTTTATTTTTTTTTTGGAATTCCTACACCAAAATTTTTTTTTTATTTAATAACACCAGCTATGGCGCCTGGATTTCCAGGCGCCATAGCTGGTCCATTTTTTATTTATTTTTATTTTTTTATTTTTTGGAATACCTGCGCCAAAATTTTTTTTTATTTAATAGAACCAGCTGTGGTGCCTGGATTTCCAGGCGCCACAGCTGGTCCATTTTTTTATTTGTTTTTTATTTTTATTTTTAGTTTTTTTTTTCGGGAGTACCTGCGCCTAAAACTACAAGGCTTTAGAACCATAAAGGCACAAGGCAGCTAGCCTTCCTTTTTTTTTTAATTTATTTATTATACAACCAACATCAGGCGCCATAGCTGGTAGGATGCACCCAATTGTGGCGTCTGCCTTGGTAGGCGCTACAGTTAGGTCTACCAACTGTGGCATCTGGTCCACCAAGCGCCACAGTTGGTACCCAAAATTTAAAAAAAATAAAATAGAAAAAGAAAAAGAAAAAAAAAGGCAGTTGTGGCACTTTTTTAAAGAGTGCCACAAAATGTGCGCCACCTCTCAACCTTTTTGTAGTAGTGATGTCGTTAGACCATGGACATGAGTTCAGCCAGTGTTACAAACAGTCGTTTGGCCTTGGACAGTGTGCACACAACATGAGTTAGCATCTTACATGACATGGTGCATTGCATATTTATTTTCACATTTTATATGTCGGAAAAGCATGTTACTATTGAGATTCATTCGAATCTCACCCTTTATCAAACTGAAAAACATTCTAGCAGAAGTTAGTGGCTCGATGGGAAAGACAGAGGCTACCAGTGCGTAGAATTCCAGTGTGTACCAGAGCTGTTATGGATGTCTATATTTGTACTTTTGCTTTATTTTGAGCACTCTGTACATTTGTGAATGTATTTCAAACTCTGCAAGGATTTTCCTGTATTATAAATAAGTACCTAATATCACCATGTATTTGCTATTTATGTATGCCTCATGGAACTGTGAGCTTAATACTCTTTGAATATCAAAATGTAAAGGGGTTTGACACTATAAAATCATCATTAACAGAAGAAATATTAAGAATAACATTAATAAGTAATGGACTAATAGAAAATGAAATATCTAAATTACCATTTAAAGAAGAAGTAACTGAGATATATATTATAGGAATACAATTATTAGTAAAAGCTTATTTTAGAGAAGGAATAGATTCACCTATAGAATTATTAACTACTGATGGAAGAATAATAAGTAGTGTGGAAGATAGTGTATTAGGAATATTAGCAAGAAATTTAATATATCAAAAATTGAAATTTACTTTGCAATATCTAGAAATGATGAACATATAGACCAATCTATAACGATTTACCATAAATTAAAAGGAATACAATTATTACAAGGAGCAAAAACTATAAGTATAACAGCAATGATAGGATTAGTATTCACAAATGAACATAAAATATTTAATAAATCGATAGGAAGGATAAGTATAGAGAAACAATTTATGCCAATATTAAAAGAGATCAAAGTGAATCCTATAAATATCACATTACCAAAACTATTAGAAATTGAATTAGATAAAACAGTAAGTATAAATGATAATAAAGGAAAAAGATTGATAGCCAATAATAATCTAGGAAATAGATCATTGAGAATTAATACTTTATCTGAACCATTTACAGAGAATCCTCCTTTGGATCTCAATCTTCCTCCTTCAAGTTATATCAGCACAGCCTGCCTTCGTTTCCTACAGGAGGAGGCATAGTCATTCTATTTTTATTTATTCCTCTCCAGACTCTTTTTTTTTACATACTACCCAGTAGTATCAATTATCGAACCATCCCTATGGACCTCTGATAAAATTTCCCCTAGATCCCCAAGGAAAATTTAGCTACTCATACCTTATTTGTCTTCAATAATAATTGATTAAATGTTGTGTTGCAAGCTACCACGGCTGAGAACTTCTCACAAAGATCAGAGGGTTTTGAGAGAGAGTATAAGGGAAAATCATTTTTCATTCAAAGGTGGTATGTCTAGCAATAGGACTTACAAGGCGTTTATATAGACTCCTGAGATCAACTCAGGTTACATAACTCGAGTTACAACTGATCCTGGTTACCTTAACCAAGGAAACCTTACATTATGGCTTACATGACTCAGACTTCATCTTTTATCCTGTCGGGAATCTGCTTTTCTTTTCTTTCACGTTTTTCTGTCATAGCTTGTCTTATTGTGCCGACAATTATTTGTGTCTTCTTGTGCAGACGAGTTTATAGTAGGCTTGGATCTAGAGAAATATTTGGACTTCTGTCGCTTTCTCTGATCTCCTTACAATGCTAGCGTTTATGGTTATGATAATCTCCTATTATTTAACAAATCTCTTCTCTGTTTCTTCAGTATTGTCCATCTCATTTTTCTTAATCTTATCATACCAAAGATTAAACTACTTATCATTATGGAGATGCTTTCCAAGTGAATATACAAGTGTCATGTTACTGGGTCTAAAAATCCATGGTTGTTCTTCTTCAGATATCTTTATTCTATTCATCTCTTGGAAAATTATATGGTAGTCTTGAGCTCTTATATTTGAAACTCTAAATTGAAAGTCTTCATCGTCTTCAATTTCTTCTTTGATTTATGGCTCATATTCATGTGGTTTCTTCGTAGTTCCAAGTCTGATCAAATTTATAGGCATATAGAACTTATCAGGCGTAATCTCAGCTATAGTTGAATAACACCTTATAAAGACTTGGTGTTTTGTCACAATCTTAAAATATTCTTCTACAAATTTTGTAACAATTTGGGGTAACTCAGAAATTTCCTTCATAGAATGTGATGGGTAAATGCTCTGAATTAAACCATATTGATACAAGGTTCTTACAATACTCGGAGGAGTTCCTGGATATATAATAGCTTTAGTAAAAGCATAATGGGAGACATATTTAATGGTCTTATGAGACAAGGCTAATTGGTTCAATTTCTTGACAATGATCTTATAGAAGTTATACTGTTTAGGAATATCAAAGACATTATTGGACTCTAGTACAGGACTACTTTTCTTTTGGCTTTTCTTTCTCTTTTTCTTGTAAGGCCATTATTTGGGAAAAAGATAAGGCTTCCTTTTGGATTACAGGTGTTTGGATTTTGGGTGTACTAGAATTAAGTCCTAATGACTCAATTAAATTTTGGGTTGCGTGAGTAGATGACTCACCAAGGGTGAATGACCCTTTTACAGATGGTTCTAGACTGGCAATGATTGCCTCTTTGCCCTTATAAGTTGCATTATTCGTCTGGACTTCTGTCCTTACACTTGGGTTGGCATTAAATTCTCAAATTGAATATAGAGATCATTAAGAGAGTCATTTATACTAAAAACAGAGCTGGTTAGCCCTTGTATACTAGTACTTACTTGACTACTTAATAGACTCATGTTCATCTCAAGAATATTAATCTTCATTACAAGTTGGTTCATCAAAGGAGATGTGTCTTCATCTTTATTCATCTGGTTTACAGGACTGTGCCTTCCAAACCTATTTACTGATTCCATCTGCTCAAATAATCAGCAATCAAGTTATTCTTTCCTTTGATATATTCAACTTCATAATCATAATAAGCTAAATCTGTCTGCCACTTAATTAACATTTTATTACTCAATTTATTTTGTTTTATTCCTTTTGATAACCATTGTTTTACTTGAGTATTATCTGTTATTATTACAAATGTGCTATTTACAATAAACAATTCTAACTTTTCTATGGCTTTTACAACCGCTAACAATTCTTTCCAATTAGAATAATATTGACTTTGAGATTTATTAAATTTTCCACTCGTATATCTTGTTATTTTTTCAATTCCATTTTCATCTTCATAATATAATGTTGCACCTCAATAATTATCTGAGGCATCAGTATAAATTATCCATTTTATATTTTCTTTTAAAGGTAAAGTTAATTTAGGCAAATCTTTACATAATATTTTTATATTTTCCACTACTTTTTCTATATTATTATCCCATTTCCATATAGTTTTTTCTCCTACTAACTTAGATATTTTTTATGTTAATTTTGATAAGTTAGGGATGTAATTTCTAGCCTTATTTACTAATCCTAAAAATGATTGTAATTCTTTTTTACTTGTAATTTTCTTAAACTGAAAAATCTTTTGACTTATATGATCTTGTAATTCTATTCTATCTTTTGTTAATAGTTGTCCTAAAAAATTTTCTTTTCTTAGTTCCATTTTTTATGGTGATATATTTAAACCTTTTTCTTCAATTAATCTTGTAAATTGTTCTAAGTGTTCTTCATGTTCTTTTTCATCTTTTGAAAATATTAATATATCATCAATATAAATTATTGCAAAATCTCTTATAAGTAATAACATTTTTTACACATATTCCTAAAATATACTAGGACTATTATCAAAACTCATTGGTAATACATTCCATTCATATAATCCTTCTGAGGTACTAAAGGCTGTATATTTTTTACTATCTTCTTCTAGTTTTACTTGAAAGAATTCTGATTTACAATCAAACTTACTAAATATAGTTTTTCCTTTCATTAGATTAAAAAAAATCCATTTTTGGTATAGGATAACTGTTTCTTATTGTTAATTCATTTAATTTTTGATAATTAATTACCATTCTAGTTTTTCCTCTTTTTTCTTAACTATGTTTAGAGACTATTATAGCTGGTGATGAATATTCTGATCTACTTTCTCTTATTAGATTATACTTTTTCATTTCTTCAATATGCATTATAAATTCTTTCCTATCATTTTCTGTCCATGCATAAGGTTTGCAATTTTTTTCTTTACTATAATCTTTTAATTCTATTTTTGCTATAGGGTTAGATTTTTCCCAATGTATTAAAGGATTATCACTATAATTATCTATAATTCTTTGTTCTATAGTTTTTATCTCTACAATATTTAGTGTTGCTAACATATGCTGTATTTCTATTGGGTCATTATTCTGGAGAAATTGTACTTCATGTTCATTATTCTTCTTTTGAAATTTTTCATCCTTTCTCCTGTATGGTCTTGTTATTCTTATTCCGCAAGCTTCATGTTTACATGGTGTAGTTAATATTAAAGCTTTACTAATCATATGCATAGGAAAATATTGTTTTAAGAAATCTAATCTTAAGATTACATCACAAGATGGTTCATTATATTGATTTAATTCTTTTATTAATAATTCATAATTTCCTATTTGTACATTTATGTCTTTTGCTTCAAGTTCTATCATATGTATTTCTTTTCCTGCACTCTCCATTCTAAGCATTTTATTTTTTCTCTTCCATAGTTCTGGTGGTAAAACATTATATTTTGCTACTGTTAAATTTGCTTCAGTATCTATTAAAGCTTGATATTTTCTTGCTCTATATTTTTTATAATTAAATTTTATCAAAATATAATATAATGGTCTATTCATATCCTAGACAATAATTCTAAACGTTTTTTCAAGATTCTCTTTACATTTTTTCTTTCTTCTCTTTATCTTACTACAATTTCATATTCTTCTTCATATAATAATGGATGTTGAAAATATATATATTCTAATCTTTGATTTTCATACTTATTAGTTCTTTTCATCTTTTTTAATATTGATCTTAAGAAACTCTTCTCATTTTTTGGTATAATAGTAATATTCCCTTTTGTTATAATATTGCCAATTTTCATCTTCTATCAATAACCTATCCATATTAGCGTGATACATGATTAACTCCTTGATAATAATTCTAGTTGTTTTTTAAATTCCTTTTTAATCTCATTCCTCTGGGTTTTTCTTGTTATTGTATGATTTAATATTTGCAAATATCTTACTGCATCATATTGATTTTCTTCTATTAATTGTCTTAGAACTTCTTCTTCATCCTTATTTGAACTATTAAGTCTATTTATTAATCCTCTTTCTACTTTAGGTATTCTTATTTCTATGTCTTCTTTACAATAATACCATATTTTGTCATCATATAATGTTATCCTTCTATCCATAAAAACTAAACTCTAGATAGTAATTCAAGTTTTTCTTTAAACACTTTTTTGATTTCATCCCTATTCATCATATTATTCATTGCTTCATTATATTCCTGTACAAAATTTTGTGGTTCTTCAAAATATACTCTTTTTAGGGAAAATTCCAAAAAACTACACTCAAAATATACAAAGGACAAATCAGTACATCGAAATTCAGAAAAGACAAATCAGGCGGGTGTCAGAAAAAGGAGGAATCTGTCCTTTTGAAATTTCGGCCAAATTACCAAAATGCCCTTCATGCACACTTCAGAATAACAACATGATCATCGGAATTAACACCTTCGGATTCGGTATTAACAACTGGAATTCTTCTTTGACAATTAACAAATTTCAGGACCAATAACAACACATAACTCGCCATTAACAACTCCGGATTCGATATTAACAACTCCAATTTCTTCTTTCAACACTTAACAAGTTTCAGGGCCAATAACAACACTCACCTCGCCATTAACAACCCATGATTCGCCATTAACAACTCTGATGTTGTTATTGCGACTGAGGGCTGAAGGGCATTTTGGTAATTTGGCCGAAATTTCAAAAGGACAGATTCCTCCTTTTTCTGACACCCGCCTGATTTGTCTTTTCTGAATTTCGATGTACTGATTTGTCCTTTATATATTTTGAGTGTAGTTTTTTAGAATTTTCCCCTCTTTTTAATTGTCTTCTTTCTTTTTGATTTGCTTTATTTATAATATGTACTATAAAATTCATCATTCCTCTATCAGCTCTTGGAATTATTATTCTTTCTTCGTCTATATAATAATAATCTTTTTCTGCTAATACTATTTTGATTACTTTAAGTGTCTGATTTATGTTTAACATCATTTTAACTTTGGTATTACAATTGTTTGATGATTTATGTTAAATATTATTCTGTCCTTTTGATTCCTATAAGGTCTTACTTTTTCTAAAAAATCTTTTCCTAAAATTATCTTATATGTTTTATTTGTGTTTTCTTCAACCCATAATGTTAATTGTATTATATCTCTTTTATTAAATCTTATAATTATATTTGTCTTTATTCCTTCATCAGTTTCTTCATAATCGTTTTCTGTATATCCTATTTCAATACTACTCTTTTCTCTAGTTTCATCTATTAGAGGTATCATTTCTTGCCATATTCCATTTTTCTTTATTTCCATAATAATTTTAGTTCCTTCTTGTTCTTGAGTTATATCTAAATTTTCTATTTTTTGATTTATTTCTACTAAATTCATATTTATAGGAGTATCTATTAGAGGTATTTCTGCTATTCTATTACTACTACTACTTCTACTTCTTAAATCTATACTTCTTGGATTTATATTTATTTGTAATGGTTCAGATAAAGTATTAATTCTCAATGATCTATTTCCTAGATTATTATTGGCTATCAATCTTTTTCCTTTATTATCATTTATACTTACTGTTTTATCTAATTCAATTTCTAATAGTTTTGGTAATGTGATATTTATAGGATTCACTTTGATCTCTTTTAATATTGGCATAAATTGTTTCTCTATACTTATCCTTCCTATCGATTTATTAAATATTTTATGTTCATTTGTGAATACTAATCCTATCATTGCTGTTATACTTATAGTATTTGCTCCTTGTAATAATTGTATTCCTTTTAATTTATGGTAAATAGTTATAGATTGGTCTATATGTTCATCATTTCTAGATATTGCAAAGTAAATTTCAATTTTTGATATATTAAATTTCCTGCTAATATTCCTAATACACTATCTTCCACACTACTTATTATTCTTCCATCAGTAATTAATAATTCTATAGGTGAATATATTCTTTTTCCAAAATAAGCTTTTACTAATAATTGTATTCTTGCAATATATATCTCAGTTACTTCTTCTTTAAATGGTAATTTAGATATTTCATTTTCTATTAGTCCTTTACTTAGTAATGGTATTCTTAATATTCCTTCTGTTAATGATGATTCTATAGGATGTTTCTTTTCTAATATTACACATTGACTTTTTACATTTTTCTTAGACTTTAATATCTTACTAACTTTTCCCTTAAAATTTTCATTTGTTCATTGATCTGGTTTTAAATGTAACGTCATACCCTTTATTTTAGCATATTGTTTTTAATTAAATGTCATTCTTTTTTCTACAATTCCTTCTTATACATTTCTATATTCTTCATAATCTTCATATTCTTTATCTTCTGTTATTTCTTCTACTTCTTTCCCTTTCATCATATATAATTTTAATTCATCTTCTTCCTCATCTCCCAAATATTCTATATCCGATTCTAACAATTCTTCTTCTATTTCACTTAATTCGAATCACTTAATAATTTTATCTTATATATTTCTATCTCTGAATTTTCTATATCACTATAAGTTTCTTCATCGAATTCTAAGGGTTCTAAATCATATTCTTGAGCTTGTTCTAAAATTTTCATTGTTTTCGTATCTCTTGGTTCTTTACATTCTGTTGATATGTATCCTATTTTCCCACAATTATAACATCTACATTTTCTTGGTCTTTTACTATAATCAATTTTCTTTCCTTTCTTAAAATATTTCCTTGGTTTATATTTTCTATAAAATTTCTCTTTTGGATATTTCTTAAATTTATATCTATATTTATTATACTTTCTCATTGGTTTTCTATACTGTTTATTTTTCTTATATCTTCTTTTTATTATTTTTTCACTATCTTTACATCCCCATCTATGAGGTTTTTCAAATTCTCCACATCTTAATATTAATTAATTCTATTTATAATATTTCATATTTCTCCAGGCTTATTTACAATTTTCTGATAAATAATTTCTTAAATAATATATTCTTCTTCCTAAAGAATCTACATAAGGTATTATATCTAGATTATCTTTATATGTCTTATAATAATCATCTATTATTACATCTCCTAATAATCTTGGTAATTTTCTGTAAAACATATCTAAATATTTTATTCTTTTATCATTTGGACTTTCTTTTATCTCATAATAATATTTTTGAAACTCACATATATACTGATTTAGATATTTTGGTTCTAAAGAGCATATTTCAATTTGATATAAATGCCTTATAGCTTCATTACTTGTAGTATGTTCTTCTATTGCATGACTTCTTCCTACGAATTCAGTTCTTAACATATATTCATGTCTTTTTACTAACTTTACATAATATTCTTTTTTACTATTATATTCATTTTTACTCATATGTTACTATTGTTCTCTCCAAACTTCATCTTGACTTTTCCATCAATTTAATACATTTCCTAAATTGCTTGATTCAATTAATAAATTTGTTGATTGAAAATCTAAATTTCTTCCTATTAATGCTATTATTTGTGCTCTAGACCATTCTTCTATTGTTTTTTCTGGTTCTAATGTACAATTTAAATCTAACCATATTCCTGACATAGGTATACTTCTTGTTTCATATTGTTCTATAGGTGGTGGTGGTATAAATCTTGTTTTACTAGGTGTAAATCCTGGCTGATTTGGGGTATTAAATTTCATTTCAAAACCCATATTTTCTTCTCATACACTCTTTATATGTTTCATTTCTTCTTCACTTAGTCCTGCTTCTCTTTGTTCTCTAGTTCTCTAGTTCTCTTATAATCTTCTTCAGTTCTTATTTTTTCAGAATTAGTTTCCATCTTTGTACTAGTATCTCCTCTTTCTTGTATTACAACTCCAGTATTTAATTCTGTATTATTTTCAAAATCTTCTTTTATTATGGTTGCATTTTTAAAGTCTTTTTGGATCTGTTCTAATTCTTGTTCTTCTAATCCCATTAATTTCTCTATTTCATCTTCATCATTATCTACAACATTCATCATATTCATCTTTGGTTTATATATTTTTAAAATGTCTTTTACATCTTCAGAATAACATATTATTTATGCAATTTTACTTCCTTCTTCTAATTCTTCATTTTTTCTATACTTATTTTTGATTTCTCAACTTCAATTATTTGTTTTTGTAGATAAAAGAAAAGCAAAAGAAATACCAAGAAAGCTTGCATATCATGAATTTTGAAAATAATTGGCAAGGATTCTCAAGTTATTTAGGTGTTATGAGCTTATTAATAACTTAGACATGCATATCAACTATTTCTTTTCTCTAATTAATCCATTCCATCTAGCCTTCATTCAATACAAGAATGCCTAGAAGGTTGTTCTAAAGCAGTCTTGAAGCTTTCTTGAATTGATGGAGTTCTAGAAACACTAAATGATCGTCTTCGATCAAAAGTAATTCTAACATCTCCATTTTCATTTTGCCTAATTCTATAAGAATCAGGTGCAGGTTTTGGGATGGGAGGAGCAATTTTTATCATGTCCCAATCATCCGGAAGGGTGATTTCATCCCATTTTACTGGTTTTGGAATTGTAACATTTGCCCTAGTCGCATCTGTTCTTTTCTCTAATTAATCCATTCCATCTAACCTTCATTCAATATTACAAGCCTTTAAAGTCCTCTTGATTCATTGCATTAAGTGCTATTAGTAGTGGAGATATTAGAGTTGTTACAAGCCTATGGTAAGGTGTTGATTAAGTGAACTAGAGTGAAATTATCCCAATGAGGTGAGATGAGTGAAATACTAATACCTTGAGAGTCTTTGGTGCTTCATTCTAATATTATGGATTGTATAGTTAGCTAATTTCTATGCATCACTTGACTATGACTAGTGTTGGCTTGAAGAATTTGATTAATTGATCCATTACTTTCTAATTATGAAATTTCTCATCTTTCAATTGCATTGATGATTGGAACTTAGGAAATTGTACTTAATTGCCTTTGTTCAAGAGTACAAAGGTCTAAATGTGGGGGAATTGATTGAACCATATTTTTATATAATTTTTCATAACTAAATTGAGATTTTAATGAATTTTCTGGGACATTATAGCATAATTAAGCACTAATTTTAGTTAGGGACAATTGTATTCAATTAATTGTAATTAAGGGCAAAATGGTCATAAATTTGTTAATTATTCATACAAATGTTTTCTTGGACTTTTGGTGCTACCTTGTGTTTAATCTTGCATTCTAGGTGTTAGAAAAGAAAATTGGAGATTTTGTAGGGTCAGAATTAATATTTTGAGGTTTGAGAAAAATTACAGAAACGGTCCCTAAAATTTTTGAAAATTATAAGTGAATGAAGAAAAAGGACGAGGAAATTATGGAGAATGACTCAGATGTTTTGGAAATTATAGTTGGCCCTACAAATATTTCAAAACGTTACACTACAGTCCCTCTTCTAAAACTTTTACAGTTTGCAACTAAGTCCTTGGTCAAAACTTGAGTTTTGACCAGAGACTTAGGTCTGAGTTGAGCCCAAATGGCAGTATACTTTAGCCTAAAAACAGAGCCAGATGCAAAGCTAAGGGAGTTGTTGAGGAGAGCGCTGCAAGCTGAGGGAAGGCCTTCATCTACCTTCCTCTTCTTTGCTGTTGCTAGCAGCTTCCAGCCTCACCACTATCACCGCCGGTGACCTCCATTCATCCTTATTGAGTTGGGAGTGTGGATCTAGAGAGGAGAGGCTCGAAGGGAGCTTTAATGGAGAGAGAGAAGGAGATTCACCACACCATCTTCTTCCTCGTCTATCCTCCACTACCACCAAGCAACACCGCCATTTGGTTCAAACAACATAGACCGTGAGCAGCGTTGTGAGTTAAAGCGGAACAATGAGACCCGATAGACCTGAGAGCTAGGATTTAGGATCATTGAGAGGAGAGATAGAGCTTCAATCAGAGAGTGGGGAAGAAGAAGCTACATCCATCGTCACCACCGTCACCTTCCTCCTCCACTAGCCACGATCACTATTCAACTTCATCCTAACCATCCCATTCTACCTTGTTTCACCTTCATTTTCTAGTTTCTGACGACCCAAATCCTAGATTTCGGTGAGCCCTATTTCTCTACAACAACACCACCGTCTTCCACCATCTTTTTCATTGTTCCCTCTTATTCTCTCTAATTTTTGCTCTATACCGATAGTCCCTATTCCCTTTTGATTGAACTATATTTTTATATGAATTTTTCATGATTAATTTGGGATTTTAATGTATTTCCTAGGACATTATTGTATTATTAAGCATTAATTTTAGTTAGGGACAATTGTTTTGAATTAATGGCAATTAGGGCAAAATGGTCAAAATTTATTAATTATTTTTTTTATAATTGTCCCTTGAATTTTTGATGTTACATTGTGCTTAATTTTATATTGTAGGTGTTAAAGAAGAAATTAAGGATTTTGGAGGTTCAAATTATTGGGCCAAGTGGAAAGAAAGACAAGAAAAAAAAAAGAGGCAGTTTGGGCTTTTGCTGAAAAGGAAGTCAGGCCCGATAGTTTGAATTGAAGAGGAGACCCAAGTAAAAGACGTGAGTGTGGGCCACTGGAAAGAAAAAAAACAAAGAAGAAAGAATGGAGGGGGGCCCGACACGAGAGATCCAAGAAGCTGAGCCCAGACCCGAAGACACAGCAGGACCCGACACTGAGAGACCAAGCTGAGAGTGGCATATACAGAGGGGGCGACGCAGCTGAGAGGAGGATCGGATCATCATCTTCTTCTTCCTGCCTCTTCTTGGTGTCGCCGGTGGCACTCCTGCATCTCCAACATTGCCGCTGGCGACTTCCCTTCACTCTCACTGTCACCTTCTCTCTCTCACTACCAACCACTATCGGCTTCTTCTGTCCCAGTTATCATCACCGACAAGCTAGACCTTCCCTCTCTCAAGTAACCTACACCACCACCTTCACTGTGCCTGTCTTTTTTCTCATCGGACAACTTACACCACCAGGTTCGACAGAGTGAGGCGGACGAAGGACAGAGAGAGCTTGAGGGGAGAGACAGAGAGACCATCGTCAGAGCTTGACTTAAGCAGAGAATTGTTCGTCACTCATTTCAACACCATCGCCATTCGTCACCACCGCCATTCCTTCCTCTATTTCAGACCACCACCGTCTCTCTATCTTGACATCACCACCATTGCATCATCTGTTTCTGCCATTGTTCATGATTCCAAGATTTTCTCATCTTCACTCCTGCACTTACCAAACCCGACAGACCCATTTTCAGATTCAGATCTAGAATCTCTGTGGCTCATGGATTGCCATTGTTTTGAAGAAGCTTTGGCAAAGTTTAATAGAATGAGAAGCTAATTTTGCTTGGGTCTTGGTGGTACAGGAGGTGGTTAGAGCTTCAAGGTTCTATAAGGGGAGTTCACTATTTTCCAATAACTCAATTTTATACATTATGTCTTGTGGATTAATTTTGCATTGATATATGTATATTTTGGAGACTTAGATTAGTGATAATTTGTCTAAGATGGATTATCTTGTATTGAATTTGGTATTGATGCATTTGAATTTTATTGGATTTATTTTCCTATTGGATTAACGAAGTTATACATTCTATATGGTATCTAGATTGTGTGATGGATTTAATTTAATTTGAATGTCGCGATTGTGCTTTCAATTAAGAGGAACCAAGTGCATTAATCCATTTTCAATACACATCAAGTGGGTTTTTAACAATTTGCCTAAGAGGTGACTAAGAATGCGATTGTAGGACTAGTCATTTATTAGGTAGATTGGACCCAATGCGATTGCTTAGGGTTTTTGATTTAACTTGATGCAAAAGTAACTCCCAATTAATTTTAAAGAAGCTAGGAAAGCCACCAAATTTGCCACTATGATTCATTTCATCATTCATATTCCCAATTTCAAAATTCCTTTCCACTCACTCCTTCATCATTTTTATAGAAAAGAAAAAAAAATATAGTAGTTTAGGGATTTTAATTAATTTGCATCCTCCTCTTAATTATTAATTTGAAAAACCAAAAATCGTTTTCCCCTTGTTTTAATTGCATTTGCATGGCATTTAGGTTGCTTATAACTCAATAAAAGGCTCCTCAAGTGAGACGACCTGAGTGTTGTATTGTACTGCAATTCTTGGATTAAAAATATTTTGCATTTGACCCTAAGGCGCAAAGACACAGTCAATTCACCTTTCTCCATTACATTTGCAATTCCATCTTTCCATGGATACTAGGCATTTTGAATTCTTACAGCTACTGTTGGCACCATAAGAGGCTGATTTAACTGTGTCTTTACGTCTTGGGGTCAAATGTAAAATATTTATAACCAAGAATTGCAATACAATGCAACACTCGGGTCATCTCACTTGAGGAGCTTTTTATTGAACTACCTAAGTAAACTAATTATCATGCAAATGCAATTAAAACAAGGGGAAAACGATTTTTGGTTTTTGAAATTAATAATTAAAAGAAAGATGCAAATTAATTAAATGCTAAACTATTATTTTTTTTGGTATTTTTGTTATAAAAATGGAAAATGAGTAAAAGTGAATGGAATGGTATGGAGTAGAAAATATCAATAAAGAATGCTCTTGGTAATGAAGAAGTGACAATCCTTGCTCAAAAAGATTATGGGAGTTAAGAATTCATTAAGTCTTAAGAACAACCTCAAGATAACACTTGAGTCCAATATTCCTAATTAATAGTAGCTCCTACAAATATAGCTAACTACTACCTCTTGAGATATTGTTAAAAATCACTTAATGTGCAATTGAAATTTGAATAATGCAACATGAGTTGATCTCGACCTCCAGCAAAGCTCCCTCATGCTCTTAGCCAGGTCTTTGTCCACGGCTCTGGTGGATGGTGATGGTAAGCTCGCTCGCCGGCGACCGTAATGGAAGAGGAAGCCGCCGGCGAGGTGGATGAAGGACGAAGGAAGAAGATGAATGTGATGATGTGATGTTGCTCTGCTTGTGCCATGATGATCTAAAAACTCCCCTGTGCGGCGCTGTCACTTTGGTTTTATTCCTCTTCGGCTTGCCTATGTTCGGGTCTGTGTTTGGCAGTGCTTCCTCCGGTAACAGCTAGTCTCACTGGCAACAAAGGAAGGGAATGATGTCGCCGGCGAGGAAGCAAGAAGGTGATGATGAGATGATGAAGCTGATGTGATCCGATGATGATGCTTGCTCCGCCCTCTCCTCTCGTCCATGCTCTGTTTTATTTCCCATCTCTCGGGTCTTCAACATGTCCAGATGCCATATCCACCGGCCTAATCGGATCCTCCATTTTTCAAATATTTGATCTGTTTCTGTTGCTTCAGTTGGGCTGTGTCCTTTTTTTTTCTGTTCTCCATTTCACCAAGCCATATCCATCAAGCTGGGCCCAAGTTATAGGATCCTTTATTGCTTCTCAAATCTGCACTTTTGCTCCCTTGGTCCTTGGGCTTGCATTTTTTTTCTTCTTCTTGCATCTTCCGTGTTGGGCCTGCGTCCCTCTTTCTCTATTTGGGCTCGTGGTTCCTTTTCTTTTCCCTTTTTTTTCCACTTGGCCCAATAGCTTGAACCTCCAATACCCTTAATGTCCTTCTTTAATACCTACAATGCAAAATTAAGCATAAGTAGCATTAAAAGTCTAAGAAACAATTGTACAAAAATAATTAATAATTTTGACCATTTTACCCATAATTACCATTAATTCAAAACAATTGTTCCTAACCAAAATTAATGCTTAATCATGCAATAATGCTCTATAAAATACACTTAAAATCCAATTTAACCATGAAAAAGTATATCAAATTATGGTTCAATCAGAGGCTAAATTACTTGAGTTTTGGTGGCCGATGAAGAATGTGGCTAGAGCTCCAATGTGCTACAAAGGGGATTTTATTAGTTTTACATTAGCTCAATTCATATATTGTATTCTGGTTGGATTAATTATGTGTTGGTATATGTTTGTGAGACTTATATGAGTGATTATTTATCTATGATGGATTGCCCTTGTGTTGAATTGTATATTGGTGCACTTGGATTATGTATTGAACTTTTTTCCTTTTGAGTTATTGAAGTTATGCATTCTATGTGATTACTAGTTTGTGTGATGGATTTATTTCAAATTAAGTGTCGCGATGGTACTCTCATTTAAAGGAAACAAGTGCATTGACATGATTTTCAAACACATATCAAGTGGTTTTTAACAATTTATCTAAGAGATAACTATGAATGCGATCGTAGGATTAGTCATTAATTAGGTAAATTGGACTCAACGTGATTGCTTGGGGTTTTTAATTTGACTTGATGATAAATTAAATCCCAAATTATTTCAAGAAGCTAGGAAAGCCATTGACTTTGCTACCAAGACTCATTTCCTCATATCCGTTCCATTTCTAGAGGAAAAAAAACCAAAAACAATAGTTTAGCTTTTAATTAAATTGCATCTTTCTTTTAGTTATTAACTTGAAAATCAAAACCAATTTTGCCCTTGTTTTTCATTGCATTTGCATGGCAATTAGATTACTTAGGATTCAATAAAAGGCTTCTTGAGAAGAGAGAATGTAACACCCCAAATTTTATTCACCAAAAATATATTATAATTATTTGAATAATTCAATAAAATGGTGAATATTCATGAATTTGGATCTTGTGAATTTTGAAATATTCATATTCATAAGGAAATGGGAAAATTAATTCAAAAATAAAATTAAATTACAAAGGGGATAACAAAATCATAATTTTGCCAATTTAGCCCAAGATTAATTATTTTCAAATTAATTGGAGTTAATTTCAATTAATCAAGGAAAATAAAGGAAAATGCATAATTGGATTATTCTTGGTGGAATAAATCAATAATTTGAGAAATTAAGGGGGATTATACATAATTCAATTATGTGAATTATGGAATGAGTGACAAATAATTTTTCCTTTCCTCCTCATTATTTTCGTCCAACATGAGAAATAAGGGAGAAGAATAGATTTAGTTAGAGAAAAGGGAAGAATGGATGACTTGGGGAACTAGAAGAAATCTAGTCCCAATCCAATTGGACATGAATGATGACAAGGGATGGCCTAAAGCAAGAGAGTATGGTGGGAGGTATGGTTGGAGGGATGGTGTACATAAGAGGTGGATAAATCCCAACCATTGGCTAGATCAAGGGCTAGGATGAAGCATGAAGACTAAAATACTAAAACACACTTTCTCCCTCCCCTTGTGCATATTTCGGCCAGCCATAGAGAAAAGGAAGAGAGAGTGAGTTTGTGAAACTTTTGAGGCTAGAGAGAAAGAGGAAGAAAATCAAGGTAAGAGCTTGTGTTCCAAAGTGATTTAAGCTTCTTATTTTGTGTAGTCATCCTCTAATCTCTTATTCTTCATGGAAATCATGGTTTAGCAAGCTAATCTTCAAGGTTGAGGAGAGAGAGAGGACGTCCTAGAGAGAGAAACACCAAGGATCAAGAGGTAATCTCCAAAACCTCAACTTCTTAGTGTATTGAAGTTGTTGGTGATTGTTGTTTGGTTTTGTGATTTTTGGGATGAGTTGTAAAATTAGAAAAGCCATAACCCTAAGGGGTTATGCTGCCTAAAATCCTTTAAATCATGATTATGAAGTGTTTAAATGAGATAACTAAGGATTTGAAGTGGAAAAGTACAAGTTTTGGAAGCTAAAACACAAAGCTCCATTTTTCTATTTTCTTCATATTTTTGGCTAGACCAGAACTGGTACTAGAAGTTGGATTTTCATGAAATAAATGGTTCCATTGAACTTAGTGGACAAAAATAGGTGGGGTTACAGTTGGGCATTTTTTCGGTAGAGGCCAAAAAAGCATAATTACAAAAACGCCACTGAAATCCCTAAATAGGGGCTGTCAAAGGTATTTTCGTAATTTGATAGTGAATTTGATAATTTTGAGCCCGGAAATGGATTCCTTGGGCAAAAATAAGTTAGAATAGCCTTAGTCAAAATTGTGGGAAAACGTGCCGTCAAGCCAGGCCGGGGTCCCGGAGGCATTTTTGTAAATTTTCACTATAGACTAATATAACAACAAGAAACACTATGGAATAGTCTAAAATGATACTTGGATAGGTTATGATCTATTTCTGGTACATTTAATATTTTAGGACCAATTCGGAGGCCGTATACGACACATTCTTTGAGACACCATTAAAAAGAGGATTTTAAAGCTTTGAGGTAGAGACATTATCATTCATATATTATGCCATAGTTATATGATTGTGTGGATGCCATTGTTTGTAAATGCACTTTATTAATCAACATAATTTGCCTAGAGAGAGGCTGTTAGTGCTAGTGTGCACTTACACTGGGAGTTGGCGGATGACCAACCAGTGTAGATTGTGGGGCTGGGCCCTAATCATATATACATGACGATGATGTGTTTATATTATTCATTAATTTGTGCATACCTTGGCGCATGTCATATTTACTTTTCGCATTCTCTATGAATGATATTATGTCTCTACGGGGATTCTTCGGAATCTCACCCTATTTTTTTAAATAAATACCTCAGCGAGTACCAGTGGGGCAAAGGGAAAAGATGTAGACGTCGGAAAGTGAGCGGCACGTGTCTAGAGGTGAGGATATGAATATGGTTATACCTTAGTCTATGCCTTAATATTTTGGAAAATTTGTAAATATTAAGTTTCCGCTGTATTTTCCGTTTTCCGTTGACGAACAATGTTGGAATTGTAAGCAAATATTTTTATCAGTATAATTGTACTTTTTTGTATGCCCATTGAATTCCGTCTTTATTATTCTTCGAATATTGAAATGGAAACGGGTGTTGACAGAGAACAATCCTAAGTTTGCCTATACGCAATCCTTGGTTAATTTTTTATTGTGAACCCCAAGGCTAACGCACAAAAAAGTCCTAATCACTAGACCTTCAATTAAATCTTGTAGGATTAAGTTTTTAGACTTAATTTGCTTGTAGGATAGACATGTACCTACCAGCCATACATAGTCTTATTAGGCTTGCACATAAATTAATCCAATTAAGTACTAATCGCCTAAGACATTAGGGATTAACATAATTGGAATACCTTTTAGTCTTATTAGGCTTGCACTAAATTAATCCAATTAAGTATTTATTGCCTAAGATATTAGGGATTAACATAATTGGAATACCTTTTAATGGATCGAAAAACAATGTTAGGTAATTATAAGTCCTAGACTAGTAAATATGATTTTAAATGCAATTAAGTTGAGAAATTAGACTCTAAGAAGTAATCAAAACTATAATCATTATTCAAGTCACTGCTTAAAATCTAGAATCACCCTTATCCTTAGTCTTAATTAGATTTGATTTTCTTTTCCCCCCTCTTAGTTAGCTTTTATTCCTATATTCGATTCAAATTGTGTTGATTAATTTAAACAAAAGTGTAAAGTTATTACTCAACTGCATTGTTGGTATTAAGTCATCGTTGGAACAATATTATGGCCCATGCACTTGCAAAATCTAAGGCTATATATTTTGCCCCTATCAACATGATAAATGTCCTTGTTAAAATATTGACTTGGGAAAATTCTAGTAAAATACCTTGGAATATGTAAAAGGACAAATCAGAGCTTTGAAATTCGAAAATCCCAAGTCAGTTCTGTGTCAGTACGGAGGAGAAATATAGGATTATGAAATTTCAGTGTAAAGATGCACCTGCCCTTCAGCTCTCCCTCTCTCACAGTTCAAAATAACAACACCAGTCTTTATATTAACAACACCGGATTCTACATTAACAACTCTACTTTCTTCTTTCACAATAACAACACCGGTCTCTTTATTAACAATACATATTCTACATTAATAACTCGACTTTCTCATTTCACAATCACAACACCGGTCTCTATATTAACAACACCATATTATACATTAACAACTCGACTTTCTTGTTTCACAACTTCATAATTTAAGTTTTAGGGCCAATAACAACACCTCTCTCTTCATTAACAACATTATATTTTACATTAACAACACCATATTTGATATACGAAGATGTGAACGGATAAAGAAGAGTTGTTAATGTAGAATTCGGTATTATTAATAAAGAGACCAGTGTTGTTATTCTAAGATGAAAGAGAGGGACAGCTGAAGGGCAGGTTTATCCTTTCGTTGAGATTTCATAATAATCCCATATTCTTTCTCCGTAGTGACACAGAACTAACTTGGGATTTTTGAATTTCATAGCTCTTATTTATCCTTTTGCATATTCCAAGGTATTGTTTTGGAATTTTCCCTATTGACTCATATCATTTGTACATTATTTGATTTCAATTTTAGTCCTATTTAAATCAATTTATATCATATTAAGAAACACCTTATATTTTTATCCTGTCTTAACATGGGTAGTGTGCTTTATTTTTGATAAATCAATTACTCTTTTAAGCCAGTTGATTGAGAGAGTTAAACATAAAATAGATATAAACATTAACATTACAAAAAAGTAAATTAGTATCGAAATTTTTATCACTAAGCAATTTAGTAATAGGATTAGCAACAGAATTTCGTCATTAATTAATTATTGATCCAATTTTTTCATTATTCAATTCTGTTAATAATCCCTTTTTTATTGAAATATCAATATATTTATCATGTCATAGAAATCATACTATTTATAAATTATAAACGGTAGACAGTACAACTCATTTTTGGGCTACTTCTTGGCTAGATTGTACGTTTTTACATGTTAGTAGCTGCCCTATTTTTCTAGAATTGTTTCAAGGTCTGCCACTCGAATTTTCTCTAAAACAATTAGTTAACTGTAAACTTTATTTAAAATATTTATAAATTAAAAATCAAAATAATATGCTCAAATGAATAATATTGTTGGGTAAGTACTTTCATCATTGCTTGTGGCTATTGTGTAGGTTAATAGATGCTTTTATGGATTGTCTCTTTTCTTTCTTTTGTTTGTTGCGTAGAAGTTATTCTTTTGAACATGGGGTCAGCTATGTACTCATTAGAGTTATTTATTTAGAAAAAGATGTTGAGACATGTAACATCCACTATTTCTACATCTTTAGCATGCATACGGAGGCATTATCGTTCAGGAAAATCGTCAATTAAAGCCCATCAATTAACGTTCACATTCTTATCCAAGCTCTTATCCTGGGCTTGGTATGTGCAGATTTTTGGTTCAAATTTAAAAATTCACAATTAATTCTTGAAAATTCAAATGACGGTGCTTTAAAATTATTTTGAAAGCTCTTAAAGTCCTTCACATGATAAAAATATTATTATGGCTTGATCATGCTCAGACTGATACATTTAATTCATTTTGTAGACTTGCTTTATTTTTCAGACAGATTCAATGCCTCAAATTCAAAAATTCATAACTCAAGATATAGAGCTCCAATGGACCTAATTGAAGATGCATTAGAAAGCTCAATGTGTCTACTTTGTACAAAAACAATTTCAAGAGCATTGAACATCTATCTATATACCTTATCCGATGAAATAGTAACCATGCTTTGGAATTAACCTAATCTAGACAATCATGATTATGCATATTAAAATCATGCCTTTAAGGCCATGCTTTGGCATATGACCATTTATAATTCATCCTCATATGTCAAATATACAATACAATGCTTCATATGGAATTTACACGACTCATGGAAATTATCATACATTTTACTATTCATGGCACAAAATTGTCATGGAACTTTCATTCTCTTTCCACTTACCCTTGTCTTCTTACTCTTGCTCTTCCTTAAGAGGCTCAAAATTTGGGATATTATTGTTGTAAATATTGTGTGTGGGTGTGTCAAAGAAATAAATCTTATATAACTCAAGATTAGGAATACCCTGATATACAATTAAATATGAGCTTGAGTTAGTAAAATAGCCAATAAGAGAAGTCTTCAAACTGACCGTTGGAGTTTAATTGACCACTTTTACTGAAATTTAAAAAGCTTTATTACATTAAATTGTCATTAACACTTGTTTTATAACCATCATTTTAATTGTCATTAAACCATCATGAATGGTCATTATTGCTACTCAACGGTCACATGATTTCTGCTTATAAAAAAGCAATATACGAAGTGAGGTCAATAGGATTGAGGTCCAAGCACCGAGGTCAGGAGACACCGAGCTCTATCCTTGAGCTCCTCTCCTCTCTCTTCTTCTGAATTACATTATTATCTTTCTGTTGTTATGCCACCTTGCTTTATGCAAAAAGGATTTGTATTATCCTGGGAAGTGTTGCTTCCTAATTTACTAGGGGAGTTACAGAATATCTTTTAAAGATAGTAACTTTGGGCGCAACTTGAACGATGTGTTTATTGTGTTTCTAGAGGTGTAGCCTACAATTTGTACGGTATAATGTGCTGACACCAATAATTACAAGACCCGATCAATTCTTAAAACATTCTTGGTCAATTATCAAAATTTCATTTTCTTATTTTTAAAAGAAAAGTCCGCCCCACCAATGTCGCCAACTCCAACGCTTACATTAATTTTGTCTTTGAGGTGCCCCATTAATTAATTAATTAATTAATTATATTAAGATAATTGGCAGTCCGTCAGATCAAACGGTATTGGGTTACAAGCTTGCAATAAATAAGAGTATAATAATATGACTTATTAAAATATGACTAAGGTATAATATATTACATATATTTCTTTGATATATAATAGTAATTCATAACTGGGTGTGTCCCTCTTTTAATTTGTCATGTGGTCGTCCGGCATGACAGCCGGTTTCTGACTTCTTAAAGTCAACTTAAGTCGTCTTATCTATACTTATGAATTATCAAGTTGCTTCTCTTTCCCCGAGATGCCCCAGTCAAGGATTATGAAAATCACATGACACATATAAATGCACACATTTTGAAAAGTCAAAGTTTTTAGTAGACACAATCTTTTGGCAAGTTTCTCTAATTTATATTATAAGGTGTTGAGGTATTCTCTTTCAAAAAATTATTCGCAATATTTTTATTGTATTACGTTCAAGATCTAGATCTATTTGCTTTATTAAGTGGAAAAAGACGAAAAGCTGCAATAAAAAATATACTTTGCCACTAATTAGTCACATGTTAACCAGAATATTAATAGTAGAGAGTATTATAAATATTTCACAACATTTACATTATAGGGAAAATTGGGGAGAAAGACCAAAAAAAATAATATTTATTGTAAAGGACCTTAAAAATTGTAATTATTTAAAAGAGCCAAATTTCAAAATGCAAATTTAAAAACACTAAATTACGCTTGGTCAAATTTCCTATATTCTCTCATTCAATCTCTCCCACATTCTGTTTTAAAACCAAAATTAAAATCATCAAAATCATTATGACACGACTTTTTTTAACTTTTATCTTTCACCAACATCAACATAATATTTTTTTAACATAATTAAAATTAGTGATTTTGAAAAATGTACTTTTATTAAAAAAATAAATTTATGTGAATTTTAAAAATAAAAAATTTTATATAATATCAATATATTGATCATATGATCATGTTGATGGAAAATAACAGTTAAAAAATGATCATATCATTGTTGATTTTGACAGTTTAATTTTAGCCAAAAATAAAATTCAAATTAATTTTAAAATAAAATGTGAAAGAGATTAAATGAGAGAATGTGGGAAGTTTGACTAAGGGTAATTTAATATTTTTAAATTTATATTTTGAAATTTGATCCTTCTAAATAATTACATTTTTTAAGGTTCTTCACAATAAATAATATTTTTCCTTAGTCCCTCTCCCTAATTTTCCCTACATTATATTGATAATAGTAAAATAATTTAACCACCCATTTATTTTACCTTAATTACACAGTCTTCCCCCTTTGGCCCTTTATTTTGAAAACCGATATAGATTTCTCTTAAAATTAAAATGCATATTGTACAAACCTATATTTTGAGATTCTATTTCCATCCACTTAAATCATTAATTGACTATTAAGTTTGACTTTTTTACTTTCTCTTTTTTTTTTTTGGGGCCAAAATACCCATCTTTAACATTAGAATTATTTTAACACACACACACACACAGAGATGGGCGAAAAATAATTTATACCACCAAATTTTAATTTTACTACATTTTTTAATTTATAAATAAGTTAAAAATTTATTAATTTTGAGATTAAAAAACTTTTAATTTTAATGTTTCACCATATTTATTTAAATGTATTTATTTTTAGTTTCTTAAATGATTAAAAATATAATATACGTCAAACACATTGTTTTATCAAATATAATAAACTATATAGGTTTGAGAGATTGTACAAGCCATTTAAATTTATAATTTCATTTCTCTTACAAACATTTAAAAAACTTACTCAAATTTTTATAAGTTTGTGATATTTACTGGCTGTTAGTTAAAATTTAGAATTTAGTATTAAGGATAAATTATTAAATAAATTTTGTTTTTATATAATTTTTAATTAAAAATATATTTTTAGAATATTTTTAAAATATTCTTAACGGAGTTAATGGTTTGGACTTAAATGTATGTTTTCAAAATAGAGAGGAGATCTGTGTAATTAAGGCAAAATAAAAGAGTGGTCAGAATATTTTACTCTATCGATAATCTCTTGGCCATGTATATATAAATTTTTTAGTTGCTTTTGTTTAATTTACCATTGAGTAATAACACAGAGCTTCCTCTCTCACTTTGTTCGCTACTTTCATTAGCTTCACGTCTGCACCTTGGACATGATCGACTGTATAGGAATTATGTTGCTATTCTCAATGACGGATGATCAGACAAAATAATAATAATAATTTCATCACATTGTGAGTTAATTGTGGCAGCGCAAAGACAAAATTAAATAAAATTTTGGTGCATATAGTCTGAAACATTTATTTAAAATAGATAAGTTTTATTTGTCAATTACTTACCTAAGAACTTTTTTAAACTTGTCGGTGAAAAGAGTGGGTATATTAATCAGTTATAATCAATAGCTATTATGTTGAAAAAAGGCCTATTACATTGATTCATACAAGTGTTAAATTTGAGGAAAGTTGTTGTTAATTGCTAAATAGTTCTGGTGAATAGTTAATTAGTTGTGCTCAATTGTTAAATAATTTTCGTAAACAACTTAAAACAGGGGCTTATTAAATTATTTAGGCAAGTGTGAAATTTGCAAGATTGTAAATTGTTAAACCATTATGGTGAATAGTTAATTCTTTATAATCAACTGCTAGATAATTGTTGTAGTTGGAATGGTGAAAGTTTAATAGTTACTAGTATCTTTTACATACACACGCACATATATAGACATAATATATATATATATATATATATATATATCTATATATATCATTTTGTACTATTTTGCCAATGCGCTTTCATGACTCAATAGTCATATAATAACCATTTAAGATTCAAGAGGTGGTGAAATTAAAACCAACTGTGCCACAACATATCCCAGCTGCGGGCAAGGGTGGCTACCGGGGCCGAAGCTCTGGCCATAGGCGAGGGTGTGGCTGGCTGAGGTGGCATGTTTTTTAACAAAAGAAACTTAATACTCCATAAATACAACGTATGACAGGTGATAAGTTTAAAAAAGAAGACTTCTGTTAACTTACATATTTTCTCCTATTTAAGTAAGAACGTAATTATAAAATTGACTCTCAAGATCATTGTTTCCACTAAATTTCGGTCATTATGATAAAATAAATTTATGAATCTTACAATTAAAAATTGTTATAACAACACCTAGTTTAAATTGCTTATGTTTATTAGATCAAGTTCATAATTGAATTTACAAGTGCATATATGCATTTTAACAATACCAAAATAATAAGTATCCATACTTCATAGATGACCTTAAAAATAAGCATCTTAATAACTAACAATAGCAAAATAACAAGTGTCCATATAAAAATAAACAAGTATGATCGAAAAATTCGGCCTAACAAATATAAATAGCTAGCTCGACCTTAGTTTTGTCCATTTGTTTGAGAGTCAATTTTATAAATGGTCACGTTGCTTTCGTTTTCTTTCTTGAGATGACACAATCAATTATATATATATATATATATCATGAAAATCAAAAACTTTAATTTGGGTCTGTCTTCTCGGGGAAAAAAAAACAATTTAGGTCTGTATTGTGCCCAATGTAACAAAAGAAAAAAAGGGAAAATCCTATTAAAATACAATAAAAAAAAGAAAAAATGGTGCTGGAAATTGTTCAAATCCCAGTTTATAACCTTAGTAGAAATTTGGGATTCAAAATTGTCATCAAAAGACGAAAATGCCCTAAGTTAACGACTTCTATATTAACAAGTTGGAGGGAGGCGAATAATAACACCTGTCTTTATATTAGCAATACCATATTTGATATTAACAACTTCATTTTCTTATTTCATAACTTCATATATGTAAAATCAACACATGCCCAAGGAAAAGTGTGATATTAACAAGTTGGGGGGAGGCGAATAACAACACATGTTTCTATATTAACAACATCATATTTGACATTAATTAACGACTTCACTTTCTTGTTTCACAACTTCCTATCTGACAATCCAATACATTCCTAGGGAAAAATGTGAAATTAACAAGTTCGGGGCGAATAACAACACCTATATCTATATTAACAACACCATATTTGACATTAACGACTTCACTTTCTTGTTTCACAACTTCGTATCTGAAAAACCAACACATGCCCAGGGAAAAGTGTGAAATTAACTATTTGGGGGGCGAATAACAACACATGCCTCTATATTAACAACACCATATTTGACATTAACAATTTACTTTCTTGTTTCACAACTTCCTATCTAACAATCTAACACATGCCCAAGGAAAAGTGTGAAATAAACAAGTTGGGGGCCAATAACAACACCTATATCTATGTTAATAACACTATATTTGACATTAACGACTTCACTTTCTTGTTTAACAACTTCCTATATTTATCATATGTTGTTTAATGACAGTCTGCATAATTACATTCACCAATAACCTGAAACCAAAAAATCTGTGATAGTGACTCTTTTACACATTCATATATTTAATGACAAGGAAACATTAACATTGCGCTACCACATAGTGTTTCCTTGTCACTAACATTGCAGTACATAAGAGATTGTGAATACATTACTTACAAAATGGATTAGCATATGACAGCAACCCGTCTCCCAAAAAATTATGAGTGGGTTGACAGTAAGTTCACAATAATATGAATAGTACTTTCAAAAGTGTTACTTCACAAGATATGGGACTACCTTGCATGTCTTCCATTGCTTTTTCCTTCACCCTGTCAATGTGATTTCATCCTTATTTCATTGGGACATTTGTCAATGTGATTTCTCACCTTATCAACTATAATTGAAGATGTCAAGTTAGATCTTCCACCATGGGTAACCTGAAAATTGTCTTGGGCACTATCATAATGTTCATCTCTAAATGTCGTCACACGTAGTAATTGAGTCGTCTTACTGATAGCATTCGTTGTTAGCCTTTAAGGACAACCTTAAATCTTACATTTAACTGAAATGATGTGCTTGCTATTTTTCACATATTCGAACTCAAACTTGTGTACAATGCTATACTTGTATAGTGCATTTTTAAAAGCATCTGTGTGTGCACTACTCCTAAAAATAATCCCCTCCATTTCGTATAGTTCAACTCCAGCATTAGTGTAGGTGCACTCTCAACTTCACATAGTAGCCTATTAGATCCTCCACCAATTTCAGCTGTCAGACAAGCAGCAACACTTTCATAACAAAGAGATTGATAATCATTTTCCACAATGCTTGGACAAAGAATAGATCTTTGTTGTGAGAGTCTCAATAAATTTTCAACCCTACAGTCAATTACAACTTATGTTACTTAATAACCAACAATAGTATAACAAATAACAACTATAATACCTAAAAAATTTTCACTTACGTTCACTACTACAAAAAACATTTTTAACGTCCCTTTTTTAGACCTTTTAACGTCTGAAAACAAGGGGACGTCTATGTGAGCGACGTAGTAAAAAATGGCAATAACGTCCGTAGATAAAAGGACGTCTAAAGTCTGGACTTTAGACGTTCCCAGTTTAAATTGGGGATGTCTAAAGTGGGACTTTAGACGTCCCCACTTTAAACTGGGGACTTCTAAAGTCCCACTTTAGAAGTCCCCACTTTAAAGTGGGGACATTTAAAGTGCTTTTTTTTAAAAAAAAAAAATTCGTTTATATTACAAATCTGGACTAAACAGTATTTAAAACCAGAAATCATATATCATCGTTAATAAAATTACAGATCTAGTATTTGAAATCCAAAATCTACATAATAATAACTCCAAAGCTGAAATCTTATAGGCAGAAGATGAAAATAATAAGAGAAATTAGTTACAAAAAACTTATCTCCTTCTATTATTGAAATTTATTTTCTCGTAATAATGAATAGAGAAGAGCGACAGGGAGAAATGAACCTCGTTTTCTCAGCGGGAACGTGGTCATGAAGCATGTTTCAGAGTTCTGATCTACAAGCCATAACAACACAAGTTAGAAGATAAAATAGAATGGAAACTCAAAGAAAAAAGAGAAAGAAGATAAAATACAAAAGATGGTAAGAAAGCATAGCAGATCTGGCGGTGAAAAAAAGAGAGAGAAAGGAAGAAGTAAGAGTAAAAAGGGCATATAAAGAAGAAGAAGCAAGAGTTAAAATGTGTAATGGTAGTGGCTCTTTCTTATGTTTACGGTGATGGGAAGAGAAAGATGAATGTAAAACTAGTATAAAGCTGACAAATAAAGACTGTCAGAAAAAATTTGAATTATTTTTTACGTCCCCAATTTAATTTAGGGACGCCTAAAATTATCCTTTTTTTTTATACTTTAGACATGACTTTAGACGTCCCCAATTCAATTAGGGACGTCTAAAGTATGTAAAGTTACACTTTAGACGTCCCTATATATATTGGGGACGTCTAAAGTTTTTTAAATTTTTTTTTTAACGAGGGGCACCCTTTGGCATCCCTCATATATATGGGGACGCCAAAGGGCGTCCCTGTTGCGGATATATATATGTTAGGGACGCCAAAATGACGTCCCTAACATATATATGTTAGGGATGCCAATGGCGTCCCTAACATATATATATATATGTATATGTTAGGGACGCCAAAATGACGTCCCTAACATATATATGTTAGGGACGCCATTTTGGCGTCCTGCAACAGGGACGCCCTTTGGCGTCCCCATATATATGAGGGACGCCAAAGGGTGTCCCTCATTAAAAAAAAAAATTTTTTTTAAAAACTTTAGACGTCCCCAATATATATAGGGACGTCTAAAGTGTAACTTTACATATTTTAGACGTCCCTAATTGAATTGGGGACGTCTAAAGTAAAAAAAAAATTTAAATTTTAGACGTCCCTAATTTAAATAGGGACGTCTAAAGTCTGTAAAGTCACATTTTAGATGTCCCTATTTGAATTGGGGACGTCTAAAGCTATTCAGTTCTCACCTATAATTATAAAAATGCCACCGTCTTTATTTTTTATGTCCTTTTTTTAAAAAGGGACGTTTTTTAGGGACGTAAAATATATATTCTGTAGTAGTGGTTTTTGGGTCATCGGATATCTCAAATATATTATCATTCCCTTTTGGTGCTATATACACATGCCCACTCCTATCATTATAGTCAAAAAGGTTTTCAACTTACCATCATCATGTAAATCTATTAGGGTCCTCTCATCAAAGCTCACTGTAGATTTCATCTCACACATGTTACAATCAATACCAAGCCATGATGATGATATCATCAAAATCAAATTTCTAAGTGTTATCACCTCTTTTAGAAACTTCACCTTTACAAAACTACCATTATATTGAATTTTAAATTCATCATTACACACAAATTTCCCTCCAACATGGAAATAATAAAATAGTTTCTTTAAAGATGATGACCCTTCATTACATGTCATTTTACGTGCCTAACTACAAAAAAAAAAAGAAAAGACACCACTCATAATAATATCAGTTTAGTAATCTTGTGACACAATGTTTATAACTTCCTACATCATCACCCAACATATACTATTAACAACAACGCTATATATTTTAACATCTCTATCTTTACTATGAACAACACCCTCCCCATATCATCACCTTGCATCTGCTATTAACAACAACACTTTTAACATATATTTTAACATCTTCATCTTTACTATTAACAACAGCCCCCCTTATCATCACCCTACATCTACTATTAGCAACACAATACTTTTAACATATATTTGAACATCTCTATCTTCACTATTAACAACAGCCCCCCAATATCATCACCGTGCATCTACTACTGATAGCAACACAATATCTTTTCACATCTCCATCTTCACAAATAATAACACCCTCCTCCAACCTTACTATCAATGGCTGAAGTTCATACCCAAGCAAGACCCATCAGCGTTAAACCCTTGATCGGCCACCAACAACAAGAAAGGGACAATCTTCAACAATAATGCAACCAAACACAATAAAATCGATCACACAAGCATGAAGATTTTCCCATCACCTTAAAGCTGCTACCTTATATGGATATCAGAACCTCCGATATCATAAGCAAAACCTTTGATATTAGAAATCCCAATCACAAACCAGAACCAATTTTCCACAATCTAGATGGACGAATCACAACACAAAGATGATCTCTGTACAAAAATTGCTTACTCGTTGCTCAGCTCTGCTTTCTCGTCACTTTTCCTTCCTTCGGCCTCGTCACTTTTTCGCACCAACTTCCATTTCATTCCACCCACTCGTGAGCCTTCATATGTTTTTTTGCCTGCCACTTAAATCAGGGCATCTTCATATTTTGATCACAATCTTAAATCCAGAGTCCTACTGAGGTTCTGATATGGGATTTCAATAATTGACATCACCATTTTGTCTTTTCCCAATTTTGTTTGCATTTTTCTAGAACCCCCCCCCCCCCAAAACACCATTGATAAATATGAATACCCACATTTTGAAAAGTCAAAGTTCTTGGTAGGTGGAATCTTTTGTCAATTTTCTCTAATTTTTTTAGGAGCTGCAATTAATTAATTAATTTGTCAACTTGCTTGTGTCAATTTATTTATTTTTGGTGCAATGTAAAATTAATTATCATGTTAATTATTATGCTGTCATCACATTCACCAATTAATTAAGAAGCAAACTTACAACAATTTATTGTACTATAATATGACTTATGATAAAAAAAATGCACAAGTCTATCCCCAATCTTTCATCATCTTCCAGCATCATAGTGTCCCAGTCAGGAAGAAAATGCTGAATTTTGAGAGCCAATTTCATAACATAGTCCTTAATTTGAATCCAAAAAATTGGCGTAAGGTGCTGAGTTCTTCTTTTTCTAATTATTTCACAATATTTTTATTGTGTTATTTGCTTAATTAATCGGAGAAAATGAAAAGCTATAATAAAAGAAATATATTTTGCTATTCATTGGGCATCAAGTCACATGTTATTGAGAGTAGCAATAATGAAGACTATTATAAATAGCATTTCACAACATTTATATTGTATTGATAATCTTTTGGCCTGGCCATGTATTTATAAATTTTCAAGTTGCTTTTGTTTAATTTATCATTGAGGACGAGTAGGTGCCCCAATTAATTATCAGAGTAATAGTTGGCAAAACAAAAACTATCATAATCACATTTGAGATCTGTCCTGGAGTGCCGTAGGCAAACCTAGAGGGGGCAATGACGCATAAGTTTTATTGTTCCCTCTTCATCTGTGTTATACAACAATTCTGGTAGAGATTGTAACTTCGCAAGGTATCTTTAGAAATTAATAAGTTAAATTTTGCAATTCACAAACTTATGGGGCATAGCAATCTATATTCAATTTTCCTTTTTTAAAAACTCAATGGCATTGAGTTAAAATTGACAAAATTTATAAATCTCAATTTAGGTCATATGACCTAGTTAATGATTTCTCAAGTTTAGTGACCCAAATTAGAATTTGAAAAATTCAGCAATCTTTTAACAGAATTTCCCCTTGTTAATTCCCTTTATGTTGTTGTTAGTTCCCTAACATGTATTTGAGAATTTGCAAATTATAGATGTTCTTATGGCTATATTCACAGGTCAGATTTTGAGAATATAAAAAACGAGAGTTGTTAATTTCTATATATGTACTTGTTAATTTACTAATTACAGTTGTTCTTAAGCATATATTTAATGTCAAAATTTAGGAAACATGAAAAAATGGAAATCAACTCTCATTTTTCGGATTTCTAAACTTTTAGCAGTGAATATATGCACAAAAATCACTATAATTAGCAAATTAACAAGTCCAAACAACATAAATAATTAAAAACAATACATAAGGAAATTATGATGTAAATTAGGAAACTTATTTTATCGCATACATAAATTTTTATACAATATAAAAAAACGGGTTTGATGGCTTGGTAGTCCCAAACCTTTTAGTGAGCCAAAGGGTTAGGGTCTTCAAACTCTCCTTCACCACCTTCTTTGTAAATTATTCTTTGATGGCTAACGTCGGTTCTCTTAGGTTGGCTACTAGAGCATTGGCAGCGCTAGGGTTGAGCATGTCGCTTATGGCCCAGTAAGCCCGCCCATGTCCAATAAAAAATTGCCCATTTTGGCCAGCCCATAACGGGAGGGCTTAAATAGGCGGGCGTGTATACTAAACAGAATAGACCATGGGCACACCTTCAGGCTGCCTATGCCCACCCATTTGTGTGTGTGTGTGTGTGTGTGTAATTTTTTTTTTTTTTGCAAAATATGTAATATATATTATAGTATATATAATATTTATTTAAGTATAAGAGATAACATAATTCTAAAGGAAAAATAATGCATGTTTTCAGCATATAGTTGCAATTCTATCAAACCTTATTGCAAGCGCAAATAGTCCCAATTCTTTGTTGATTGACATGGCAAGAAGGATGCAAACAAAGCATGATAAATAGTGGCGAAATTGGAGAAAATGAATCCATTATTGGTTATAGCCGTGATACTAGACCCTAGATGCAAATTGACATATGCCAAAGTTGCTTTGGAAGCAATTTTTCTAGATGCAATACATTGTGAAGTCAAGTTGAAGCATATTATGGTTACCTTGCATTGCTTATATGATTAGTAGGCAATGAAGCATCTAGATCTCAATTAGAGCAAGTGGATGATAATGTTTGTGTTGGAAATGTTGTAGTTCCAGAGGTTAAAACTGAAATGTCCTTGTCTGCCATTGATCCCACATTTAAGAAGTTTTCAGTCAATGCAAAGATTGTGACTAAGAGGGCTAGATGCTTTCAGAGGTGGATGAATATCTTTAAGCCAATTTAATTGAATATTGTGAATCAAAATTTGACCTTTTGGCATTGTGGAAAGTGCATGTTTCCTAGTATAAAATTCTAAATTTGATTGCATGTGATTTATTGGCTACACCAATCTCTCAGCCCTAGGCAGCACACCACCTTGCTGGCAACATTTAACTTTTTTTAAAAAAAAATAAATCAATTGCATTTTGGTCATTTCACATTAAAACATAATTCATTTTTATCCTTGAGTTAAGGTTCAATTTTGCCCCGTAAGTTTAAAGTTTTAGAACAGGAGCAATGTCGGCCTACTCTAACGTTAGCCAAACAAACATTTTGTCATGTTGAACCTTAATTAATGTATGATTCCATGTGGGCATGGTTATGCTTTCTTCATTGGTCGTTATTGCCCAAGACATTTTTGTAAAAATATAGTTAAGTTAGTAATTTGTAACAATATATGTGTTGGTTTTTCTATAGAACCCTTTTAGATCAATTGCATGGGAATCTACTCCTTTCACGAAAAACACCATTAATATGTGCAATCAATAGGTAGAGTTGAAAAAACAAATTATAAATTTAGAAGCATATTGAATTGAGGTCTGTTATATCTAGAACTAATTAAAACAAACCCATGTGTTAGCTTTTTTTATTGGATTAAGGGTTTCCCCTTTGAGGTTTAGAGCGCAAAGAGTTTTCACCTCTCTCAATAAGGGCACTTCTCGAGATTCAAACTTATGTTCTCCTTCTTATGGGAGTAAGACTGCTTATCATCTTAACCCATAGCTTATTGGTAAGCCATATGTTGGCTTTTACATCTAAGCTAGGAGGAGTGTCTAATTTATTATTTCCATTGTTATTTGTTTTTAATGGCAGACTGACTTGAAGGTTATTCGAGATGGAGGAGTTGGAAGAACTCTCAAAAATTGGCAAGCAACAAAAATGAAATGAAAAATATAGTAGACTAAGCTTTAAACCAATTATCCCATATGAATAGGTGTGCGTGAATTACACATGGGATCTCGGGCCATTGTATGCCACTTTAAATGAGAACTTTTCAGAGTTAAGCCCTTGGACTCTTAGAAGCGTCCTTACTTCATTCTCATATAGGTAGACTCCATTAAGAGCATTACCATGATAAATGCTCTAGTAAATATATGTTTATAGGTCCATTAAGACCCAAATTTGGCTCAATCTACCCCCTTTTAGTCTCATGGTTACCAAGTACTTTCCAACCTGAGATGTATTAAAAGTTAATTACTTGCAATCACTTTGATAGTGTACTTTCACCATTGAACTCAAGACTTGATATGGTCAAGTGTGAGTTGGGTTTCCACTATTGGTGATCTAAGTTTATATGGTTTCAATCACATCCCTTTTGATGTTTTTAACACCAAATCCCTTGTCAAACCTTTCGGCAAAGGATCTGTAAGATTTAATTCAGATCTTATATAACTAATGAAAATTATCACATTCAAAATCAAATATTTCACATAACTATCTTAGGCCAATATGTCATGACTTTCCATTATAAACTTGGTTATAAGCCCTTGCAAGAGTAAACTGACTATCACAATGGATATATATTAGTGCCAACTTCATACTAGAGTCAAACAATAAAGAATCATGACAACAATCACAATTCTAAGAACGTGAACAACAACTCATGACTCATTTTCTATTATTAAAATTACCATAGCCAAACATATAGATAGAATTTACAGTTCTATTGTTCCCTCTTTTTTCTGAGGTCTTATAAAACTATCATTCCTCCACCACATGTACCTTCTCATGAGCATTGGTGCCTTTTGTGTCATGGATCATTAACTATAATCCTCTTCTTACAGGAAAAAAATTTCCCAATTGCTCAAGAGAGATTTATTTTTTATGTTCAAGACTTGCTAAGTCTTTCCATGAAGGAGGAAGTGTTATCAGTGATTGATGAAACAAAATAAATTCATCCATATGCATGTTAAGTTGTTTGAAACCATGTCAATTCATGCATTTATTCTATAACACATTTTCATCAATCATTCTAATTAAAATTAGAACATAACATGATAATTATCAACTCATCTAATTGACCATAGAATTTCTCATGATAATCATCAATTTAGTAAATTTTGAAATTCATCATGCTTCTTATCACTTTTTCTAATCATGATTAAAATATTCCACGATTCCGCAAGCCAATAAACCACATAATTTTAGGCAAAATAATTGCATCATACCAATCATAAATAATCTTCATGAATCTATATAATCCATATTCAATAGAGAAAGGCTAATAGATGCTTATCTGTCTCCTTTGCCATTGACCAAGTGAATTCAATATGACTTCTTTGTGAAGTTTTCAGATCAAACCATCCATTTCTTCTAGCAAGCAAAACCGGTGTCATCTCATAAAGTTGCTGCCATCAAATCTTTCTAACTTGACAAATTTGTGGTCCACTTCCTCAAAGATGCCATTTGGATTCATGATATTAAGCCTAAAAATTGTTGGAGGAGATGGATCTCTGAAGAGTACAAGAAGAAGAGATGAAGAAGAAAGTAGTGCGCAATATTTTCAAGGTGTGAGCAACACTTTCCTTTATGCTTAATTCACCCCCACCTCTATACCTATCTTATAGGGTGCAAGTTGGATTGACGGGCGAATTTCCTGTACGATACAATGAAGACTCTTGAATATGTATTGCACTCCCAACACTCAAGCTAAGGCAACAATGTCTTTTACAAAGTGATAATTTGACTTTATCTTCATATGCACTCAAGAACAAAGACAATGAGTTTGATCTCTTGTTGTTGTGTGATTTCTTATATGTGTCTTGTGTTGTCTCAAATGAAGTGATAGTGTAGGATATTTATAGACCATGAAGTAATGCCTTGAAGTGGTGCCTCTTGAAGCAATACCTCTTCAATTAAAAGTTATAACCACATGTTAGATTTATGAACCAACATAACTTCAATAACCAATTGTTATTTAAAATAACTCTTCCATGAAGGGTTACATCTTTATTGTATGTAGGGTTTTCTTAAAAACCAATATATGTTGGGTTTTCTTAAAAACTAACACAACCTTCCACTAAGTAGTAGTTACCACACTTTTTCGTAGTTGTTTTTAGAAACTAAAAGGACATGACCTTGGTGACCTTTAGTATTATAACTCCCTACAAAACTCTTCATACACATTTCTTAATTTAATGAATATGACTTTACATAAAACACATCTCTTCATTTTAAAATACTTCAACAAGTTGTAAGTTGGGTGGGACGTTTGAGATCATATATATATGTATATATGCTGAATTTGAACAAAAGCACTAACACCCTCATTGGAAATGGAAAATAACTTAAGTGCGTTGTTTTGTTTCTAACGTGAAACTAAATTAGAAAACATTTCAACAGACATGGTAAATCAAACTTGAATGGAAACTAAGAAGCAAAATAAGGAACAATTTATGCAGGCTTTTGGTGGGACCCGTCAACTTAATTACCCCACAATCACTACAAAAAAAATCACTTTTGGTGGCGACATTTGGCGGCGACTTTTAATGTCGCCGCTGAAAGTTAGACTTTTAGCGGTGACTTTTAAAGTCGCCGCTGAAAGTGAGACTTTTGGCGGCGACAAAAGTGTCGCCGCCGAAAGTGTGTTTCAGTGGCGACTTTAGTGTCGCCGCTAAAAGTCTTATTTGAAATTTTTAAAAAAAAAATTTAAAAACACTTTCAGCGACGACTAATAAAAGTCGCCGCTGAAACTAACTTTCAGCGGCGACTTTAGTGTCGCCGCTAAAAGTCTTATTTGAAATTTTAAAAAAAAAAATTTAAAAAACACTTTCAGCGGCGACTATTAAAAGTCGCCGCTGAAACTCACTTTCAGCGGCGACTTTAGTGTCGCCGCTAAAAGTCTTATTTGAAATTTTTAAAAAAAAAAAATTTTAAAAACACTTTCAGCGGCGACTAATAAAAGTCGCCGCTAAAACAAACTTTCAGCGGCGACACAAGTCTTATTTGAAATTTAAAAAAAAAAAAATTTTAAAAACACTTTCAGCGGCGACTATTAAAAGTCGCCGCTGAAACTCACTTTCAGCGGCGACATTAGTGTCGCCGCTAAAAGTCTTATTTGAAATTTTAAAAAACACTTTCAGCGGCGACTAATAAAAGTCGCCGCTAAAACTAACTTTCAGCGGCGACACTAAAAGTCTTATTTGAAATTTTTTAAAAAAAAAAATTTAAAAAACACTTTCAGCGGCGACTATTAAAAGTCGCCGCTAAAACTCACTTTCAGCGGCGACTTTAGTGTCGCCGCTAAAAGTCATATTTTTTTTATTAAAATTTTTTGAAAATAATATTTATAAAATTAAAATATTAATTATTAAATAATTCTATTTAACCTTAATTATTAAAATTATATTATTACTTATTAATATTATATTTATAATTTTATATTAAAAATAATATTTATGATATTAAATTATTATTTATTAAGTAATTTTAATTAAAACATTTTTTAATTTAAATATATAAATATTTTTTTCGTTTTTATTTAATTTTTCATTATTTTTAATGATATTATATTTAATTAATAATTAATTATATGTATATAATTAATTAATTATATGTATGTATGTTTATATATATGATAATATTATATATATAATAATATGTAATAATGTGACATAGGTTCATTTCGGCGCAACTGGCAAAGACTTGCGCGCGAAGGCATCGGCTCCCTGAGGTCGCGGGTTCGAACTGGAGGAGAGTCACTTGGAGGAATTATGAGGAGGCGACACGTGGCAGCACGCTGAGGCGACACGTGGCAGCACCGGGAGGAGACACGTGGTAGCACGGGTAGGAGACACGTGGCAATTGTAAATTAATTTTTTTAAAAAAAAATTAATACTTTCAGCGGCGACTTTTGTCGCCAATGAAAGTCACCTTCCGTGGCGACAAAAATTGTCGCCGTGAATACTATTCACGACAGTGCATAGGCAGCGACTTTTTGTCGCCGCTAAAAGACTTTTAGCGGCGACTTTTAGACTTTCAACGGCGACTTTTGTCGCCGCCAAAAGTCTTTTTTTTTGTAGTGAATGAGTTTTACCCTTGCATCGCCTTCCAAGATTTGAACCTGAGTGCTTAGCCCCAGTTGAACCATCAACAGCCAAACAAAGGAAACAAGTTCCCCACCTTTACTCAGTAACTGCACGTGTGCCGTTGGCCTGCAGTGACTTGCAGCATATGACAACAAGTCCACCCACACTGAGCTTATTATGAATTGCCGTTTCTTATTACCTTCTAACTTTTTTAACATTTCGAACAACCTACATGCATCAAACAGCACTGATTTGCTCCTATCTCCTTTCACGTTACTGGGTTTAACCTCTGTAGGCACTTTACTAAGAAGTGTGCTAGCTTTTCTCAGCATCTCCTCCCGATCCCTATACTGTTTCAGGTTCCTTTTACTGAAGAATCTTTTGGCCTCTGCACATGTATCTTTGAATCTTAGTTGACCCATCCCGGCTACCGCCGACATCATATTAGGTTGCATCACCAAAAGGTATAGCATGTAATCTGAGAGAAGCTTACTGATTTCTCTTTCATTGCTGGTGGCATCATCATGGACGGCATAGCAGAGGTCAGTAGCGATGTGCCACAACAGGAGGCTCTCATCAAAAGCAACTTGGTTGGGCTCCATAAAAGGCTTCAATCTCTCTCGTATTTTTCCATCTATGTCTTCGTTATGGAAAATCCACGCACCTCTAGTAGAACATATTCTTTGGATGGTCTCTGGGTCAAACTCAACATAATCAGATTTCTTTTTCAGAGCTTGCTCAGACTTATATTTGAGCTTTTTGAAGATACATTCCCAAAGCTCACTAAGGAATGGGTTTCTAAACTTGTACCTCCATTGATCAAGTAGATTTCCTGCATCAAATTGTTTGACAACTCCATAGAGAAAAGACTTTATATACAAACCAGTTACGAAGCACCCATAGATACAATAGCTCTCAAGGTCATAAACCATTGGAACTGATTGGTTTATGCTATGTTTTAGTAAATTGTGCCCCGAGATTGCTCCAGACCATCTGCGAGTGGACGGTTTATGACAGTCTTTGTAAGACCCTTCCTCTAGTTTTGTAAATACTAATTTGTAATTTTTGAAAAGAAGCCCCGTAGGGATCTATTGGAGATTGAACGGAAAGAGCAGTTGTGTGATCATCGAAGAAGTGCAGGGGAAAAGCCACGATGTCCAGAGCTAGAGCGCCATACAGCAACATATATAAGTGACAACAACATCCCACGGATAGAAACCATCCTTCTCTACGGCAGTGAAGAATCCGAGCAGAAGGGATGGTGAGCTAGTGAGGCCTTGGTATACAAAAATTCATACATCAAATCAAGTTGAATTTCTATGGCCCTATAGGCTTTTTCTGCATCATCTTTATTTTCTTGGGTGGAATTTTCTGGATTGTCTTTAACAGAAGGGATGGCGAAATATTGATAGCTTTAGCGGGTATCAGCGGAGCTGTAGATCATGTCAACGATTAGACCTCGAAACTTTTGGAAGAAGAAGTGAGCTTCCTGCTGTAATATCCCAAAAAAAATTTAGTAAAAGGCAAAATTTTCTAAAAAGAAAATTTAAATGGTGTTAGAGTAACTCCCCTGAATGTATCTCTGGAGCTCAAACCAATCTTTCATCTCCAAGAAGCACAAAGGATTTAGCCTCTTATCATAAAATTCATCACAGCTGCAACATTTTGAATGCACCAAGAATCCATTGAATTGAGATAATGGAAGGAGAAGAAGGTGAAATTGTTGGTGAAGCTTGGTGAAGGTTGTCTCTTCTCTTCCTCTCTCGCGGCTGCCACTGCGTCCGTGAGTCTCCTGCTGCTACCTGCGTGTTCGATCCCCTTCTGTGGCTGTGTGCGTGTCCTGAAGGTTCTGCTGTCCGTCTCGTCTCTTCCTCTTTCGCGTCTGCTGCTCTGTGTCACACGATGATTTTTTTTGTCTGTAGCTGCGTTCTGGTGCGTTCTCCCTCTGGTGCGATGATTCAGATCTTGTTATTAATTTCTTTTACTATTTGAAATCTAGATCAAATCTCCTTAAAATTGGGATATAATCTTCCAAGATTATGTTTAGATATGATTTTTCCCAATATTCTATATGAGAATTCGAAAGAAATCAGTTTCAGAGGCGGTAGGCGTCAGTTTCGGATTTTAGACCAAAATGACATTTTATAAATCCGGGGTCCTGTTCTGTAATATTCTCTGATAGCCAAGTGAATTAGTTCCAGCGGTGTCTTCGTATTTTGGGACCCAAGTGGCGTTTTGTAAATTCGGGATCCTTTTCTGTAATTATTTCTGATATTTTCCCACATGAAATTGAGAGCTAATATTACAGAAAAGTACCCTTTTCCTGTCAAAATTGCCTTGAAGCCACATGCAGAATTTTATTTTCTATTGCAGTCCTTGAAAATCTTTACATTTTAGTCCCTCAGCTTCTACTTTTCCAACGTGACCTACAATTCAAATCAATATCTTGTAATATCTTCATTCAAAATTCAAATTTTAAAGAACAATAACAAGATTATAACAAATATCTCTTTTTAAGATTTATTTTCACACATTCATCTTTAATTCAATTTAATCATAATAAATGTTATTTAGCCCAAAAATTAATGATTAAATCCCTAAATATGATATTAAATATTATGATATAAAATCGGGATGGACAATTGCAGGAGATGTGTATAGATGAGCCACAAAGATCACAACTTAGGGCTGTCAATTCCTTGCCTATGGAATTTACTTCTTCTTGAATGGATGGTTTAGAAGCAATCCGGTCTAACTTTGTCATTAAAGCAGAAATTTGAGCAGTGAAGGTGTCAAGCTGAGGAATGTGTAGAGGTGAAGAGTTAACATGATAAACTCCTCTAGAATTCCTTCTTGGTTCCCCATAGGTTTGCTTAGCTAGGGTCATTTTCTTGATCAATTCCCAAGCTTCAGGAGCAGTGAAATCAATGATAGCACCACCAGCGGCTGCATCAATCTTGTCTTGATCTTTCTCTTTCAAACCGTCATAGAAAGTTTGAGCCAGCTGCTCATCTGGATCTTGGAGAATTGAATTGATCTCCTTTCTCATAGCAGAAGTTCGAGATGCAGGAAAGTAATTCTCAAGAAAAGCTTTTTGCAAGTTTTGCCAACTTTGATATGCATCAGCTACATGTCTTGGTAAGCTCATGTACCATTCCTTTGCCTTGCCTTCCAATGAGTGGTGAAAGACTTTCCACATGACGTCTTCTACAGAAGCTCCAACTGGCTTCATACTCGAACAATTCAAGTAAAGCTCCCTTAGATGTAGATACGGATCCTCTGCAGACAAACCATGAAACTTAGGTAGTGAATTGATCAATAAACCTTTAATCTCAAAATCAGCATTCATGTTAGGTCCAGCATTAGCAAGATGATTTAAATCAATACCAGAAGTAGTGACTTCCCTAATTGTTCTTTTATGTGGAGCACCATTATTTTCTCCTTCATCCTCACCTCTTCTATGTGGAATACCATTATTTTCCCCTTCATCCTCATTATGGCGTTCCATATCTAAAGTTCGATTAAATTGATCACCTATTTCAGAATGAAGTTCCCTAAAGGCACCAGGTTTAGCAGATATGTGATGTCCTAAGGGATTTTTACTAGTGCTCCTTGTTCCTTTTCCTTTACTCTTTTTTAGTTGTTCCCTAAGCTGTTTTAAAGTTATGTCAAGATCAAAATCACTAGGTACAACTTTTTTACCTCGGGGCATGCACACAAAATTCAACCAAAATATGCAAAATGTATGATATGTGATGCAAATGCAAACTAAAACCTATATGATGAATTAATGCAAGAATTATAACTAGCTAAATAGAAGGCACACAAAAGATTAACCCAATTAATAATTTTTTTTTATAAAAAAATTGGCACTTAGTTAAACAAGGAGTCAAATAAATTGACTCCCCGGCAACGGCACCATTGATTTAAAGCCTTTAGTTGCCTCAGGTTAAATCAAAATAAACCAAATTATGCAGTGAAGGGCACAACTCGGGTCATATTCTCTTGAGGAGCCTTTTATTTAATTCCTAATCTAAACTAAGTGACAAAAAATATTTAGATGGGTTTTAAATTGATTTTTTTTCTTTTTAATAATGGAAAATAACCTAGACTACTATTTTTTTTGGATTTTTGAGAAATTGTTGAAATAATTAATGAAATTGTGATTTAAACAAATTGATGATGAATGCTTCTTGGAAAAAAAAATGGAATATAGGTTATTCTTGCTCAAATTGAATTGGGAGTTAAACTACTCACTAAGTCAAAAATCAAACCTTAACAACTCGTTAAGTCTAGTAATATTAATTAGTGATTATCCCTAGAACTCTAGCTAGATAATTACCTCTTAATACACTATTAAATACCACTTAGTGTGCAATTTAGAATTGGATTCATGCAACTTGTTCTTCTATACAATGGACACTCAACTGAGATATTCAAACAAGATCTAAGCAGTCATAAAACTCATTCAAACTATGAAAGAATAGACAACCCCATTAAATCAAAAGGAAATATAAAAATTTAAATCTCAAACTACATAAACCAATCTAAATCACAATTGTTCAATCACTACTAAGATAAACAACTCGCAATCTCAGTAAATTAACCATATAACATAAAATCCTAACTTAGGAAATCCGTTAAATAGTTAAATAAAAAGATTAAAACAATTAACTCCCCTGAATGTATCTCTGGAGCTCAAACCAATCTTCCATCTCCAAGAAGCACAAAGGATTTAGCCTCTTATCATGAAATTCATCACAGCTGCAACTTTTTGAATGCACCAAGAATCCATTGAATTGAGATAATGGAAGGAGAAGAAGATGGAATTGTTGGTGAAGCTTGGTGAAGGTTGTCTCTTCTCTTCCTTTCTCACGTCTGCCATTGCGTCCGTGAGTCTCCTGCTGCTACCTGCGTGTTCGATCCCCTTCTGTGGCTGTGTGCGTGCCCTGAAGGTTCTACTGTCCGTCTCGTCTCTTCCTCTTTCGCGTCTGCTGCTCTGTGTCACACGATGATTTTTTTTGTCTGTAGCTGCGTTCTGGTGCGTTCTCCCTCTGGTGCGATGATTCAGATCTTGTTATTAATTTCTTTTACTATTTGAAATCTAGATCAAATCTCCTTAAAATTGGGATATAATCTTCCAAGATTATGTTTAGATATGATTTTTCCCAATATTCTATATGAGAATTCAAAAGAAATCAGTTTCAGAGGCGGTAGGCGTCAGTTTCGGATTTTTAGACCAAAATGACATTTTATAAATCCGGGGTCCTGTAATATTCTCTGATAGCCAAGTGAATCAGTTCCAGCGGTGTCTTCATATTTTGGGATCCAAGTGGCGTTTTGTAAATTCGGGGTCCTTTTCTGTAATTATTTCTGATATTTTCCCACCTGAAATTGAGAGCTAATATTACAGAAAAGTACCCTTTTCCTGTCAAAATTGCCTTGTAGCCACATGCAGAATTTTATTTTCTATTGCAGTCCTTGAAAATCTTTACATTTTAGTCCCTCAGCTCCTACTTTTCCAACGTGACCTACAATTCAAATCAATATCTTGTAATATCTTCATTCAAAATTCAAATTTTAAAGAACAATCACAAGATTATAACAAATATCTCTTTTTAAGATTTATTTTCACACATTCATCTTTAATTCAATTTAATCATAATAAATGTTATTTAGCCCAAAAATTAATGATGAAATCCCTAAATATGATATTAAATATTATGATAAAATCGGGATATATCATAGAGATTAATTTTGGGAATTAAATCGAGGAACAATAATTAGATAATAAGTTAAATTATGGAACCTACGAAATTTAAGAAATATTAAATTTCACAAAGGGAAAAATTAGGGCCTAATATGTGTAATTAATAGGATAAAAATATACCTATGTATATCTAAAAACACACACACCCAGACACCGACACACACACCCCATACTTGGCATTCTATAAGAGTGCAATAACAACCCCCACCATGGATCCATCATTAGAAATTGCATGAGCCATTCACAAACGCACACTTACCTTCACGTAGACAAAAAGGATGACACCTCATGCACTCATTCGCTTATTAACTTTTGCACTCCTTCACTCTCCATTGCTTCAAGTCGGCAGCAAAGAGAGAGTAAGCGAAAACAGAAAAATAAGAGAAAGAGAGGGTGAGCGAGAGAGAGAGACAGAGGTGAGATACCAAGAGTGGTTACCGAAGAAGAGGAAGAAGGAGAAGTCAACCACCATAGGCAAGCCTGGAATATTATTTATGTGAGTCTTCTCTATCATTTTTCCTTGTTTTTTTAGTATGTTTGGGCTGTTCATGAGGATTTATGGCTGCTGGAACTTGTGAGATTCTGAAAATAAGTTGTTGTCACCCGTGAACGTAAAACAAAGCATGTATAGTAATTTTGGACGAATTTTTGGACTTCTTTGGTTTGGCTTTGCTGTATTAAAACATGGCTTGATTTTGGGAGTTCTTAAGGTCCAACTTTTGGAGGATTAGAGTACATAAGCATGAGCATATGTTAGTTTTCTTTACCCTATTTTGCTGGCATAAAAACAGAGTATCTATCAGAAAGTTGCAGAAGCTTAAACAGAAGCTATAGATGGAGTTTTTGATTGGGTCTTTTTATATAGAAATTTTAGGATGTGTAGTTAATGATATAATCAAGAAGAGTACAATTTGGAGTGAAAATGAATGAGTTCTTGATTTTCAAACTAAAACTATCAAAACTGATGTTTTTGGAAGTCAGTCAGCTTCATGTTGAGTTTTGACTAGGCAAACCTTATTCCATATTTATGAAATTTTATAGGAATATAATAGACATCCATAGCTTTAAAATGAGTCTAAGAACACATCATTTTGATACCTGTAGAGGAAGTTATGCTTTTTGAAAGTTAAGTCAGAAACAAGGAAAATTCTGGATGTTCAGGTTCTGGCAATTTGGTTGTGTAGTCTTTTTGAGTAATATAATCTTGTTCAAAAATCATGAAACGTTCCACAAAAAAAAAGTATACATGCTAAGATTTAATTTGATATATAGCATGTGTTATTTAGATCAGTATATTGTGAGATATGATTTTTTGAAGTCAGTTGCTGTTATCAGATTATGCTTACGGAGTGTAATCTGGAACAGGGGAGGCTTTGCAAAATTTCTAGGCAACATTAGATAACATTGACTAGATTTGGTATTTTTCCATGAAACAAAACTTAAAGAGCTTTCCATAGAATTTTGGAACACTCCATTTTGATTTTTGTAGATTTAGTTATAATTTTTGGAAGTTGAGCCAAGAACACAGGATTTCTTGGCCGCAGCCCAAAACTTTCTGACCTCTCTTGGCCGCAACCAAGACCCCTATTTCAGCATTTTCGTACTTTTGATTGGTTTAACTTCTCTAACCCCATGGGCACTTGTTTAAACTTCCAATGGCTACCTAGGTGGCTCAAAAGATAACCAATATGATGTATTTAGCCTCCCTAATCTCTTGGACATTAATATACACTTCCAGTGACTCTCAATCATGTCTCTAATGATGTGATTGGGTATCTAGGGTCATGAAGTGACAAGAATAGAGCATCGTCAATGGTTGGAGTAAAGGTACAAGAGGATGACTCAAGACCAGAGGTAGGGAACTTACCTTATTTGCATGTATTTGATATGTCTGCTTGTGTAGTGATGTATATGATTGCTTTACTTGATTGTGTAGAGCATATTTAAATAATGAAGCTCTGTTTCTATTTACACTGTGGCCATAGTTTTATTGCATGAAACATTGAACATGCAGAAATGTCATTATGGGACATACATCTAGTTAAAGCTAACATGTCATGTACATAACATCTATCATATATGCATTATGGTAACTGTTTCCTACTGAGATTCTCTCAAATCTCACCCTCCTCTACCAACAATTTAGACAGGTGGAAATAGGAGGTGTGTTAAGAACCAAGAAGAGAACCGCACAAGAGGAATGCAGTGGTGGAACGAAGACGGGAAGGTGTTTGGGTTTCACTGTTTGCGTTTCATTGTAACGAGTTTAGACATCCTAGTAGCCCTGCGTGGCTACATCATTTATAATTATTATGTACAATCCCGGTGGGGAATTCTTTGTAATCATGTACATATTATCATTATATTTATGCTATTCCTGTATGCCCACCAAACTGCGCAATTGCTAAAGGAATATGTGAGAGAGAATGATGTGAAGAAAAGTATATTCAGATGATTTTTAATCTGAGGACTGTACATCATATATATAGGCTTAGTCACGTGCTCTCTTAACTATACACTTGACTATAAGTGGTTACACTTTACAACAGAATTAGTTACAACTTATCACACTTAATTATAGCTAACTACTTAATAACACTATCATTCCCCCTCAATTTGATGTACTCTCCAACCTGAAGATAACGAGTAAATTCAGTGAACTTGGTACTGGACAGTGGTTTGGTAAGACCATCAGCAATCTGACTTGTAGCAGGAATATGACAAACTTGGATCTCCTTTCTGATGGCTCTCTCACGAACAAAATGAAGATCAAGTTCAAGATGTTTGGTTCTGGCATACAAGACAGGGTTAGCAGTAATGAGAACAACACCTTGATTGTCACACATGATGCGAGGAGCTTCAGGAAGCTTGATTCTCAACTCAGAAAATAAAGACCTAAGCCAAAGAACTTCAGTAACAGTAGAGGCCATGCACCGATATTCTGCCTCAGTACTAGACCTAGAAACAGTAACCTGCTTTTTGGAAGACCAGGAAATCAGATTGCCACCAAAATATATGCAATAACCACTAGTACTTCGCCTATCATTGCAATCAGATGCCCAATCAGCATCACAAAAAGCCACAAGTGGTTTAGAGAGGGAAGGAGACAACCGAAGACCATACCCAACAGTACCAGCTAAGTAACGCAGGATTCTCTTCACTGCCACCCAATGTTCTTGGAGTGGAGCTTGCATGAATTGACAAACTTTGTTGACTGAGAAACTAATATCAGGATGAGTGATGGTGGCATATTGAAGTGCTCCCACAATAGACCTATACAACTTTGGATTAGAGAAGACATTAGGACCATCCTTGAACAATTTTAAACTGGAGACCATAGGTGTGCTGACACCCTTTGCTGTAGATATACCAGCCTTCTTTAAAATATCCTTCACATACTTTGTTTGGGATAGAACCAGAGAATCATTGGCCAACCTGTGAACCTCAATCCCGAGAAAGTAACTAAGAGCACCCAAATCCTTGAGAGCAAATTCTTTGTTTAAGGCTATCACAATTTTATAGATAACAGAAGAAGATGAGCCTGTTAAGATTATATCATCTACATATGCTAAGGCATAGGTTATATCAGTTTCAGTAACTCGAATGAATAAAGATTGGTCACATTTACTGCTGTTAAAACCTAATTTTTGAAAAGCACCAGATAACTTTTCAAACCAAGCACGAGGAGCTTGCTTTAAGCCATAGAGAGCTTTATCCAGCTTACAGACCAAGGCTTTATTAGTGGATTCATAACCCGTAGGTTGTTGCATGTAAACCTCTTCATGAAGGGAACCATTCAAGAAGGCATTATTCACATCTACTTGCCTTATAGACCAATTTAAAGAAACAGCAATGGAGAGAACAACTCTAATTATGACAGGTTTGACAACTGGACTAAAAGTCTCATTAAAATCAAAACCTGCTTTTTGATGAAAACCCTTGGCAACCAATCTGGCTTTGAACTTAGCAGTGATGCCATCAGGGTTAGTCTTTCTCTTCCAAACCCACTTGTAACCAATAGCTTAGCGATTAGGCGGTAACAGAACTAAATGCCATGTCTTATTATGCAACAAGGCCTCATATTCTTCATCCATGGCCTTTTTCCAGATAGAGGAAGCAAGAGCCTCAGCCACAGTACAGGGTTCTGTCTCAAGAATAAAAGCCTTAGGTTTGAAAATACCATTCATGGACCTAGTGACCATGCTTCGAGAAGACAGTGGAGCAGCAGGTAGTACTGCAGATAGTGCTGATGGTGCAGAAGAGATAGAATTATTTGATAATGCAGGAGAGGTTGGACTAACAAACCTGCACACAGAAGAAGCTATTGAAGATGGAGTGTTAGTATCACTACACTGGACCAAGGGAAGAACTGGAGGAGAAGAAAGAACAGATAAGGATGGACAAGAAGACATTACAGGAGTTGTAGAAGAAGACACAAGAGTGGAATAGGGAAACACAAACTCATTGAACACAACATCTCGAGAGATATACATACGGCCCTTGGGATCCCAGCATTTGTAACCTTTGTGAGAAACATTGTAACCCAGAAAAACACACTGAACAGACCGAAAACTCCTCTTGTACTTGTTGTATGGTCGAGTTAAAGGAAAGCAAGAACAACCAAAGGTGCGAAGATGGGCATAAGTGGGTGAAGTAGAGAACAACTTGTGAAAAGGTGAGATACCACCAAAAATTGGGTTAGGCAACCTGTTATACAGATATACAGTGGTAGAAAATGCCTCAACCCACAGAGAAAAGGGAAGAGAAGCATTAGCAAGTAATGTCAAACCAGTCTCAGTAATAGAACGATGTTTTTGTTCAGCCAAACCATTCTGCTCATGCGTATATGGGCAACTCAACCGATGAGAGATACCTTGAGAAGCCAAGAATTTTCCAAGTTTTAAGTACTCAGCACCAGAATCAGATTGAACAGCCTTGATTTTACAATTGAACTGCAATTCTGCCATAGCTTTAAAGGCAAGAAAAACATCATAGAGTTCTGACTTAGCACACAAAGGATAGAACCAAGTAAAACGGGAGTAAGCATTAGTAAAGTGCACATAGTATTTATAACCATCACGAGATGTGTGTGGAGTTGGCCCCCAAATGTCCAAATGAATAAGCTCAAGAGGTCTAGTATATGTAGTATAAGACAAAGAATAAGGAAGCTTATGAGATTTGCCAAGACAGCAAGCATTGCAAAAATCAAACACAGAATTTTTATTGATTGAAGATTGAGTACAAAGTTTCACAACTTTAGTTACAATAGGGGAGGCTGGATGCCCTAACCGATTGTGCCATAGGCAAAAAACAGACTCAAATGGGGAATTACAAGATTGAGAGAACTCAGACACATATGCAAAACCAGAAGACAGAGTGGAAGACTGAGCAGCAGATGGCGACACAGATGACTCAGAAGGTTGAATATGATGAGAGACACCATGAAGACCAGGTTGATGCTGCTTGAGAGTTCCTCGATAGAGAATCTGATTAGATGCCAGATCCTTAACGACACAGACATTAGAGAAAAACGCAATCAGAATATTGTTATCCAGACAGAGTTTTGGAATGCTAAGAAGATTTTTGGATATCTCAGGAACATGTAAAACATCACATAATTTGAGTGTAAACTGAGAATTAGGAAAACAGGAATTGGAAGAACCAGAGCAGTGAACTAACAAACCAGCACCATTACCAATAAATATTTGATCAATATGATTGTCACCTGATTTATCAGTGATATTATGATCATCACGAGTGATATGAGCCGTTGCACCAGAATCAAGATACCAATCAGGATCAGCAAGACAATCAGTAGTGGCAACAAACGCATTCTGGTCCTTCTTTTTATCAGTCAGAGATAAACTCTGAAAGGAAGTCTCATCATACTGGTACCAGCAATCACGAGCCTTATGGCCTTTTTTGTCACAAATCTGACACTCATCAATAGATTTATTAGAAGAAGGAGAGTACGAGGGAGTACCAGTACCAGTACCATAGGAATTATGTCTGCCACTATACGAATTCATTCGACCACGGCCACGATTGGAACGACCGCGTGACCGACCTCCTCCTCGATTCAAAGGTGAAGGGTGAGCATAGGCAACATTTGCAATAGTAGCAACTGGTGAAGTAGTTTGATTCTTCTCAATTCTGGCTTCTTGAGAGACCAGCAGAGACTCGATTTCATCAATAGTGTAAGGATCGGAGCGAGTAGTAATCGCCGTGATCCATGGATCATACTCATTGGTAAGACCCTAAAAAATAACATCAATATGATCAGACTCACTAATTGGATGTCCAATACCAGTAAGAGCATCAGTAATTCCTTTAATCTTTAGAAGATACTCATTAGCCGAGAGATTACCTTTTTTGGTAGTCTTGAGCTGCGATTTGAGCTGACGCACTTTCGCTCGTGTCTGAGAAGCGAAGTGATTCTGGATTTTTTCCCAGATCTGAAGCGACAACTCACAGCCCACAACTTTGGTGAGCATAGCATCAGTCATTGAACATGACATCCATGAGACAAGCAGCTGATCTTGACGCTCCCACTCACAGAATGTTGGATTAAGACGGAAATTCTCAGGATCATCGTCACAGGGTAGATATTGTGGAGGAGGCTTGACAGATGTGGAGATGAAATCTTGCAAATCATGACCACGGATTACAGATAAAATCTGATGTTTCCAAATCAGATAATTGCTTTCATCTAACTTGACAGAAACAAGATGAGAGAAAGTAACTACATCTTTTTTCGATTGAGTTGCAGATGCAGAGACAGACGCAGAGATGCTCGTCGAAGAAAATGACATTTCCTTAGGCAACAGAGAAGGCTCTGATACCATAAAGGAATCTGTGAGAGAGAATGATGTGAAGAAAAGTATATTCAGATGATTTTCAATCTAAGGACTGTACATCATATATATAGGCTTAGTCACGTGCTCTCTTAACTATACACTTGACTATAAGTGGTTACACTTTACAACAAAATTAGTTACAACTTATCACACTTAATTATAGCTAACTACTTAATAACACTATCAATTGCTACTCTGATTTGTCGATAATAAGTGGTATGTGAGGCGGGGTCTTACACCTGCACCTGCTTGAGACAAGTAATATGTTCCCCATTGCTTTTGTTGCCATCATCCAGAGCTGGAAGGGCAGCCTCATCATTGGATGTGTAACGATGTTCTGGAGCCCTAATTATTCTGACGGGAAGCCCGGCCTTTTTTCTAGAGGAGTGTTCCTCCATGTGTTTTTTGCACAATTAGGCCCTGGATCGGGGTCTTGAACCAGCAACTTCCTGAACTTACTGATGGAAGAGGGCAAGAGGCAGACAAATCGAGAATTCTCTCCGCGTACTTGGCTGTTCCGACAACAAACACCATTATTCTTGGTACCAAAAATGTGTTTCGATGACGTGTTGAGAGGACACAACCTGCCATGATGAGCTGACACAGAAGAGCGAGAAGGTGCCTGAGCCAGAGCTCATTGTCTTCAAGAGAAAAAGCACTGATGGTATAGGGGCCACCAAGGTGTAAGAGAAGAAATGGACTCCAAAATGCCATGAGGTGGTCTTGGTCAATAGGGGCAGATTTCCCAGCTTCACTCTTGGAGATGAGTCTAACACTATAGCCGGCGGCCCAGTCGGCAAGAAGGTAAGTTAACTAGATAGTTGATAATAAGAAGCTGCTGGTGCGTTTTCTTGAAGGAGCAGAAACAATGAGGAAGAACTTGAGGGAAAGGCTAAAGAGGATTAAAAAGCGGATATTCCACTCACTCAAGGCAGAAAAATTTTTATGAAGAAATTGACAATATTAGGAAGCCATACTCGCAATAAAATATGGCGAATTCTACAATTCTATAAGGATTGGGAAATTCCGGCGTCATGCTCGGTGGCAGCAGCTCCTCCTCTTTCTGTTCTGGTGTGTAGGGGGATATAGTGTTTTAGGAATGAATTAAGCAAAGACTTGGGGATTTAATTATTTAATCTTCCCCGGCCTCAAGAAAGTGCGGATATATTTGGGGTTCTCGATTAGGAAATTACGTACAGAGACACAGCGGATTGAGTGCATGCCCCATCGATATAGGCCTCGGCACAATCTCGCGATAGTTTTATACATTAAATTATAGCACTAATCATAACGTTGATGTTAAATTCCTTCTTTCTGCATATAATGTTATACTCCTTCTCATCCTTTTTATATGAAATAAATACTTAAATCACACGGTTCAAAATGTTAGTTAAAAATAATAAATGTGTTAAATTTATACTATGTTTTCTAATTATACCCTTGTTAATAAAGAGAATACATGAGAGATAACTGGTGAAAATTTGTTGTAGAGATAATAAGTGACATGTATTTAATGGGGACAAAAATGAAAAACTAGTTTAAAATTTCAGACAAAAGGAATTTATTACTTATATTAAAGATCACCCTTATAAAAGAGAATGTTTGTACAAAGATATTATGTTTAATTATTTTGTATAGGTGTAGTGGCAATTAGGCAATTAGCCTTTAGGACTTGGTTATTGGGTCTCTCCATTACGGTCATATATATTGGTTTGACCATTATGATTTTGATACATAGACTCAGCTTTTGTACTTTTTCTGATATTTATAATGAAAAGAACTTTTTCCCTCGAACCTCTGATTCCGTTTGGTTTTATTTAACTGGCACTTTTCATGGTATTAGAGTCAGGGCAAACAAGGTATTATATTATGTCAAAGGAAATATGTACTGGATGTTTTGGCAGAAACTGGTTTAAGTGGGTGTCGTCCTCTTAGAGTGCCTTTGTCACAACATCATAAACTCATGGCATTTGAAGAAGGGTGCAACAAGAAGGATGAGATGTTGCCAAACCCTGAGAGATATAGAAAGCTCATAGGTAAATTAATATATTTAACCATGACTTGCCCTGATATATCTTTTTGTGTGCAGACACTTAGCCAATTCATGTAAATGCCCACCAAAGAGCACATGGCATTTGCACTAAATATAGTGAGATGCTTGAAAGGAACCCCTGACCTTGGAGTGTTGCTAATCAAAGAAGGCGGTTTAGAGCTTGAATGTTTTTGTAATTCAGATTGGGCCTCTTGTGCCACAACTAGGAGGTCAGTCACTGGGTACTTGTTAAAATTTGGAGGTTCTCTCATTATGTGGAAAACAAAAAAAAAACAAGCTACTATCTCTAAGAGCTCAGCAAAAGCAAAGTATTGTGCCTTGAGTATGGCTGTTTCGGAGGTGGTCTAGACACTAGATATGATTAGAGACCTCAATATTAGTCACAAGAACCAAGTTAAGGTTTTATGTGACAATGTGGTAGCAATACACATTGCAAGTTATCCAATATTTCATGAAAGGATAAAGCATATCGAGATAGATTGTCACTTTATCCAAGAAAAGCTCAATCAAAAGATAATTGATCTCAAATAAGTGAAGTCCGAAGATCAAGAGGCAGACCTCTTAACTAAACCTGTCAGTAAGGATGTTCAGCATAAATTGTTGCATAAATTGAGTGTTGTCAACATTTTCCAAGCCTCAACTTGAGGGGAATGTAAAAAGATATTATGTGTAATTATTTTGTGTAGGTGTAGTGGCAGTTAGGTAATTTGCCTTTAGGACTTGATTATTTTAGTTGATGGATCTCTCCATCACGGTCATATATATTGGTTCGACTATTATGGTTTTGATGCATAGACTCAGCTTTTGTACTTTACTTATATATATATATATAATAAAAAAAAGAACTTTTTCTCTCCAAGCCCTGTTTCCTTTGGGTTTTATTTCGCAAGCGCTTTTCAATGTTGTTATAAAAAGGACCAAAGGGAGTAATAATTACTATAAGACATCTCTACCACCAGCTGGTTCTCAGAAACTCAACAATGGCTGTCAGTTCGCTAGAGAACCCAATTGTGGCAGGGCCATTTTTCTTACAATGGTTTATAAAAAGGTAATATTTATTATTCCATTCGCTGTGTAATATAAGTCATATTTATTTAATTTGATTAAATTAAATAAATTAATTAGTTATATGTACTTTTTAAAACATATTAATCATCTTCTTTAATTCTTTTATTCCCTCTCTTGTTTAACCATTGTTGATGTAGTATTAATAGGTGTAAATTAGGAAAAGGTTGATAAATATAAAAAATATATGTTATATTTATAATCAAGATCAATCCCCATATATACCTTATATTAAGGACTTAACAGAGTACTTAATCTCTTATATTAGGGTTAAGATACAAAAATATCTTTGAACTTATACCTTATATGTAAAAATACCCATAAACTTTTTCCGATATAAAATACTCATGAACTATAAAAATCAAAATAAAAAGGTCTATTACTTTTTGTGTTAGGACCCACCTTCGTTTTCTACAAAAAGTAGATAGTTTTATAATTATGTCCTTTTTGCTCTTATTTTTAAAGTTTACAGGTATTTTTATACTCGAGAAAAATTTAGAGGTATTTTTGTATATTTAATATAATTTATGGGTATAACAACACCTTAACCGCTCATATTATAAGCCAAATTTTATCATCGCAAGTCAATTTTTTTTTAATTTAAGACTTATGAAAAGGAGTGGAGGAAGTACCTCATATGTTTTATATTCTTATTCTTTGTTTCAATCTATTTCACATAACTTGTTTCAAAAATATGTGGGGCAGTACACCCATCATTCCCTACTTTTAAGAGTTTCCAATACCACTACTTATCAGTAAGGTACTGAAAATCGGACCGGACACTGAACCGGCTGAGGTATTAAGTTAAGGGTCAGTGATTCAAACCAGGGTCAACTTGGGGGTTAGACCAGGGTCAATGAAAATATACATATATAATTTAAATGTTCATGCATACCATTCAAAAAATTACATGAGAGTTTTTTTTTTCAATCAATAGTCCAATATAACTTCCTAAACCTAATTCCCACAAAAATATCATTAAGTACATAAGGATTTTTCTCCAACCAATGCCAAAAGTATTTCATAATCCTTTTAAAGCTCCTTACAAATCAAAAAATTTTAGGAAAATATTTTTTTTTTAAAACAAAAGCCAAAACGACTTTGTTTGGAGTATAGAAAAGTTAAAAAAAAATAGGGCAACCCGTGACTAGGCTGGGTCACCCCGGTTCAGGCCAAGTCACCTCGTTTCACACCAGGTCACACCGGGTCAACCAGTTCAGTCGACCCCGATTTTCAGTCTAAACCGGTTGGTCCGATCTGGTTTTCAATACATTGCTTATGAGCTGTTCTCTTTATTTTAATATTATTGACATTTTATCTTCAGCTCCTCCCCTTCTAAATATAAATTACAATGTTTAAGGATAGGGATTATTTCTTTTTATAAGTCCCATTTTTATAGGTCTCACTTTATCTGTACTTGTTCAAAAATTTAATTCATTTTTTTTTGTTTTCACTTCTAATTAACTACATGATTGATAACATCCCAAATTATCGGCTTAGAATATGAAGATAGAAAAGAGGTGATTGAGCTCTGCTATGTTGTGTGCTTTTCCTATTATTTTATGAACCTTTGTTGGTTTGTTTTTCTTTATTTTATGTTTATGTTGTCCCTCTCTCTAGTTCTCTAGTCAGTAATTTAATTTGTTTCTGCCAAAAAAACAAAGGGATAAATGTTTGCATGACTGGGTGGTTGTGATTATAGATGAGATCACTAGCAATCTTGAGAGACGAAGAGGGTGGGGCTAATTAGATGAAGAGAGATGCCATGGGAGAAGGTGGAGAGAAGGGGTGGCATAGAGGAAGGGAGGAAGTGATCAGAAGTCAGAACAAAAGATGATGAAGTGATGAAGTCGATTAGTGAGTGCCATATAAAATAATCATGTGTATCATTGAGTCAAACTAGAGCTAATGCTACTTAATGGATGGGGTACTTGGTGCTACTGAGTAAACAAAACTTATGGGATAAATTTATACCTTAACCCTTCATTAATTTAAAGAAAAATTCATTGAGACAACAATGCTATTTTGAAAAAATAGAAGCAATTTTAAAAATAAATAGTGCTTATAAGTTGATAGTTTTGTTTTGTTGGAAGTTGGAACCTTAAAATTTTATGATCATCATCATATTTGCAGATTAATGAAGACGATTTTTTTTAAGAAAACTTTTTTATTTAAAATATAATATTAATTACTCAAACAATTTGAAATTATAATGATATGTAATTTGAAACCGCTAGCCCGTCCTGATTGCTGCTTTTAGGTTTTTAAAAATATAATAAATGAAATACCCAGATTATATATTACAAGGCCCAGGCCCAAAAAGTTTCAACAAGAGATGATCTTTCATCTGGCCTAGAACCCGAAATATTTCAAAACACCCTAATAAGGGCCGCTCTCATTTTCAGTTCCCTCCTTGATCCCCATCCCGCCAATCGGCGCCTCCTTTCAATGTTTCTCCTTGACTCCTTCTAACGTCTCTCTGTTTTTTTTGTTCTTTTATATGATCCTTCTAACGTCTCATCTTCCTTCATCCTGTAATCCGGCGAGAAGTAAAAGAAATCAATCAGTCTTTTTGTCGCCTTGTCTCTCAATTTTCCTCCCAAGATTGGCATCTCTGAAACTTCCGCCACCGAATCTCCCTTCCTATAACCCTGCTTGCCTCAATTTTAGCCTCCTTGTATCTGGCACACACCATTCTGGAACCTCCTTTTCAATATTCAGTGGCTATCGGCTTTTGATATTTGAAGACTGAAGTGCAGAATAAGGTTGGGTCTTCTGGAGAGGACTTCACGGGGCCCAGCGAGTTGAAAATTCCAGAACGACCAACAAATTTCTAAGAAAGTGCTCCAAGGTATGATCTATTGCTCTTTAACCCTTTTGTTAAACCAGCCTGTTGTTAAAGTAAATGGATCCTCCTCCTACTTCTTCTCGCCTCTATACAGTCCCTGAAATCTGGAATTGGACCGAGTTTTGTTTTTGTTTTGCTTTTCTATTCGAGTTTTCCTTTTTTTTATCTCTCTGCTCTCTTCGGTGGATATGTTATTATTATTATTTTTGGCCAATAAACACTTCATTAACCTGAACAGCAAACAGAGTCACCGAATACAAACATACATAAATTATCAGCTAGCTATACTACACATAATTACATATCACATCAAAATATCAGTCTGGAGCTCGTAAAGCTGTTCTTAAATCATTCTCCAGTAGCTTCTTCAAGTACTCTGGAGGTCTTGACACCCAATTGCTCGGGTACGACCCACCAAGTGAAACTCTAGCAACCCAATCAGCTGTAAAGTTTGCTTTCCTGGGAATCTAATTACAAAAATGATTCCTAATTAGTTTCTTTGAATTTTAAATATTTTCAAGGATATTAATACATCTCCAGTCATTTAGAGAAGTATTTTTGTGTAGACACCCCATTAATTCTTGATTGTCAGACTCAAATTGCGCATCATTAATTTTATTCACATATGTATAGTTAATTGCATCAAGAAGGGCAATACTTTCAGCCATAAATACAGTTCCTGCCTTTACTATCCCTGCTTCACCATCCAAAAGCCAACCATTTGAGTATCTTACAACAAAAGCTACTGCAACCCTGTTGTCTACTTCAGAAAATGCACAATCATTATTTATTTTGATGAAATTACCTTCTGGTTTCTTCAATGCAGCACACTTCTCTTGCAGCTCCCCTCCCTGCCTCACCGGTTCAGGTTCAGTCATTCTCCATCCCTTCACTTCCCAAAATTTCTGCAATAGATTACCTGCCTGAGAGAGTACAAATATAGGATCAATCTTAGAATTTTCAAACAAGAAGCCATTCCTAGCTTTCCAAATCTACCACATTGTCATAGCAAGCAAAGCTTTTTGCCAAGTTGAAAGACTATTTTCACACATCCAACAAGATATCCATTGAGTCATATTAACATTTGCATTTTCCTCTATTCTAAATGAGAAGCTACTCCCAAACCATATTATCTTGACTGATTGAACCATAATTTGATATACTTTTTCATAGTTAAATTGGGATTTTTAATGTATTTTATGGGACATAATTGCATGATTAAGCACTATTTTTAATTAGAAACATTTGTATTGAATTAATTATAAATAGGGGCAAAATAGTCATAAATTTGTTAATTATTCATACAAATGTTTTCTTGGACTTTTGATATTATTTTGTTCTTAATTTTTGCATTATAGATGCTCAAGAAGGAAATTTGAGATTTTAGAGGTTAAATTAATATTTTTAAAAATTGGGGAAAAACCACAGAAAGGTTCCCATATTTTTGTGGAAATTACAGTTTATGAAAGAAAAGGGCCCAGGAAAATGATAGACAATGACCCAAGTCTTCAGAAATTATGCTTCTGCCCATTAAAGTTTCAAAACTGTGCAAGTTAGTCCCTCAAGAAAAGGTTTTACAGTTCTCATTTTGGTCCCTGGGTCAAAAAACGTCGTTTAGACCAAGGGATCTGATTCCTATGAACCCAACCCGGTGGATATGCCAAATGGATATAGAAGACCCGGTTGAGACCTGATAAGAGACGCAGCTAAGAATATAGAGGGAGAGCAGAGCCGCAATCGAGGGACATCATCGGATCATCATCGCATCACTACACTTCTTCCTTCCTTTCTTCTTGGTCGCCGGCGACCTTCTACCTCCACTCCACCTCACCGTCGCCGGCGACCTTCTTCATCGTCCGTCACCAACAGAAGGAGAGTCAGAAGACAGAGCTGGGAGTTGGGGAACTTTGGAGAGTTGCTGCGAGCAGAGAGTGGAGTTGAGAGAGCTGCAGTAGAGAGATTCTGGAGCTGGGAGTTTTTCGTTTTCTTCACCGTCATTGCATCACACCACCACCGGATTCTCATTTGGCTCGCACCCTCACCACCGTCCACCTCCAATCTTTCACCACTCACCACCGCATTCCCACCGTCGCCTACCATCATCTCCGGTTCCCTCTCAGTTTTCCACATCAAAGCCCCTCTGTTCTGAAATCACCACAAGTCGTAGCTCATCAATCTGAATTTTTTTTCTGGGTTCATATTTAGCTTCCTAAGCTCTCCATTATTCAACCCGTGGTTTCCTTTGTTCTGTTTTGATTCAAACTTAGCCCCTGCACTAAATTGATTCGTTGTTAATTGATTAATTTACTCTGTGATTTTATGGCTGGGTATTGGAATCAAAGTATGACTTATGTGTAGCTAATTCCTTTGCTTCTTGGTGATGATAAATCAAGTTTGAGCTTATTGGACTACAAAGGGCAGTTTTGCTATCATTCTATTATTCTAGAATTATATATATTTAGATTGCCTAGTTTTAGGAATTATTGTATATGATTCTGGAACTAAGATTGATGTTAATTGTCTCTTTTGGTTTGATAATTGTAGTTGAGATTGAATTTTGCAATGTGAAGATTATATATGTTTGAATTTCTTTGTAGTTGCAATGAGATTATGTTAATTAGCGTGTTATTGTCTAGTTAATGTGGTTGATTTGTATCCTTGAGGGGCTATTTAGCACTCATTCAAGAAGACTCATATTGCATTATTCCAATTTTAATTGCACATTAAGTGGTTTTTAACAATATTTCAAGAGGTAGTAATTAGCTATGTTTGTAGGAGCTACTATTAATTGGGATTATTGGACTCAAATGTTATTTTGATATTGCTCTTAAAACTTAATGAATTCTTAACTCCCATAATCTTTTTGAGCAAGGAATTGTCATTTCTTTATTACCAAGAGCATTCATCATTTATATTTTCCACTCCATACCATTCCATTCACTCATTCTCCATTTTTATAAAAAAGACCAAAAACAATAGTTAGAATTTAATTAAATTGCATCTTTCTTTTAATTATTAATTTGGAAAATCCAAAAATTGTTTTCCCCTTGTTTTTATTGCATATTGCATGATAATTAGATTATTTAGGTAGTTCAATAAAGGCTCCTCAAGTGAGACGACCCCGAGTGTTGCATTGTACTGCAAATCTTGGATTAAAAATATTTTGCATTTGACCCCAATGCGTAAAGACGCGACGACCCATTCACACAGGAGGAATAAGTGCTCTATTGTTTCTATTTTTTCCTGACATATCAAGCCAAGTTTAGTGGTCGAGCAATTCCTTTTACTCAAATTTTGAAAAGTGGGCAATGCATTGATAGCAATTGCCACATGAAATTTCTAACTTTTGGTGGTGTTTTAAGTTTCCATATTTCCTTCTACACAGTTTTTTGAAAATTATTAGAAGACGAAGGAGTATTTTCCCCTCTTCTCAAAATGTTTCTTTTTGCACATTCATAATCCTCTTTAACCGAATAAACACTTCTTCCTCCTTTCCATACCCATTTATCTTCCCTATTCCTAGAAGCCACAATTGTATTCTCTATCACCTCTCTTTCTCTCTCTGTAATCCATCCTTCAATCACCTATAGGTTCCATCCTCCCTCACCCATTACATCAACCACCTTTAACTCCTTAAATGCCTCATGTGGGCACGGTGAGATTAGTCTGTTCCTTGGTATATCTCCCAGCCATGGATCATCCCATATCCTTGTATTTTGCCTATTCCCAATGCTGAGGATAACATTGTTTTCTAATACAGCTCTACCCTCCACTATACTAGCCCACAACCAAGAGGCAAACCCTCCTTTTTTAGCTTCCAAGAATGAGCATTTGGGGAAATACCTAGCTTTTAGAATTTTAGCCCATAATTGGTCTGGATATTGTAGAATCCTCCATCCTATTTTTGCCAATAATGCAAGATTAAAAGCTTCGAAATCCTTTAATCCTAACCCCCCATTTGTCCTCTTTCTTTTCATTTTATCCATTGAAACCCAACACACTTTCCTTTTCCCATCATCACTCTTCCACCAAAACTTTAACACAATGTTATCCAATCTTTGTAACACTTTCTTTGGGTATAAAAAGCAAGACATTGAGTACACGGGGATAGAGTTAGCTATTGATTTGATTAATACTTCTCGCCCTGCCTCAGAAAGGAAGTTCTTCCTCCACCCTTGGACTCTTCTCTACCTGATCTAACACAAAATTCAACACTTGTGTTTTAGATCTTCCCCATATGATCGGTAAGCCCAAATAATTCCCAGGGGAGTCCTTTACATGAATCTGAAAAATATGACCAATTTCTTCTCTCAGAATATCATGTGTGTTCTTGGAAAAATACAAACATGATTTCCCCATATTGATAGCTTGTCTTGAGGCTTTACAATAGTCATTGATCATACTTTTCAGATTCCTGCAATACTCTTGATCTGCCTGCAAAAAGAACACTGAATCATCCGTAAAGAAACTATGAGTTACTTCTGGGCCTCCTCTTGCTATAGTTATGCCCCTCACCCTTCCTCTTCTTTTCTCACTCTCGATTATTTTAGACAACACATTACTTACAAGAATGAAGAGGTAAAGGGATAAGGGATCTCCCTGTCTCAATCCTCTCTTAGGCTGCACTTTTGCCACTCTCTTCCCCGACATCATAATTGAAAAAGAGACATAATTTAAGCACCAAAGTATTCTTTCTACCCATTCCTTACTAAAACCCATTTTCAAGAGTGTAGCACACAAAAAATCCCATTCTACTCTATCATAGGTTTTGTTCATATCTAATTTTAATGCTACTTCACTCTTACCTTTCTTTTTCAATTTCATATCATGAAATACTTCATGTACAACCACACTATTATCTTGAATCAATCTACCCGGTACAAATGCCCTTTGGCACTCATCAATTACATTGTCAAGCAAGGGTTTTAATCTATTGGCCAACACCTTGGAAAGAATTTTATATGAGAAGTTACATAAACTTATTGGCCTATAATCACTTACATTTTCAGGACAATCAACCTTAGGTATCAGCACTAAATCAGTTTCATTAATTTCATTCAATGTAAAACCACTTTGGAAGTAATTATTGATAATCTGGCATACCTGATCACCGACAATGTCCCAACTTTTCTGGTAGAACAGCCCTGTATAACCACCGCTCCTGGGGCCTTATGTGCACCAAGTTGAAAGACTGCTTGTTTCACCTCTTCCTTTGAGACCTGAGACATCAGTGCTCCATTGTCTTCATCCGTGATAACCTTGTCAACACAATCTAGCACCCTGGCCAAGTCCCTATCACCCATCGATGAAAATAGCGAATTATAGAATTGGGCAAAATGTTCCTCTATGTCTACTTCATTTTCCAGCCACTCTTCCCTATTCCCTTTAATTCTTGTGACTTTGTTTCTGCACCTTTTCCAAATAGTAGTCATATGCAAAAACCTTAAATTGTTGTCTCCACATTTGAGCCACTCCACTCTCACTTTTTGTGCCCAAAAAAACTCTTCTTGTTCCCATAGATCACTAATTTTCTTCTTTAATTCAGTCACTTCCTCCCTGATTGCTTCATTCCATTCAGCATCAAGACAATCTTGTACCCTTTGCACCAGCTGGTTGATTTGCTTATGATTATTTTTAAACTCTTTTTTGCTCCATATTGATAGTGCCTCTCTTAATACCTTCAGATTTTCTACAAAATCTGCCAGCTCGCTCTTATTTCCTTCCATTTTCCACTTACTTTTAATTATTTCCATTAGATCAGGATGGCTGACCCATCTAGCATCAAATCTAAATAATAGGGGAGTTTTTGTCTCAGCATGCTCATACTCTACCACAAGCAAACAGTGATCTGAACCAATAGCTTCTAGAACTTGCCCCTGCCCTTTTTGGAATTGTGTCCTCCACTTGGGGTTTATAACAGCTCTATCTAGCCTTTCCCGAATAAAATCTTTTCCTTGTCTGTTGTTCATCCATGTGAATCTACATCCTTTAAACTCCAACTCCATTAAATCACAGTCTATCATAAACTTTCTGAATTTATCAAAGACTCTAGGATTGCATTCTCTTCCACCTTCTTTTTCTAAAGAATATAGCATCTCATTGAAGTCCCCCATGACTATCCAAGGTATTGTCAACCATGGATTTAATTTTCCTAACTCCTTCCACCACTGAGTTTTCATATTTGCTTCCACCGGGCCATATACAAATGTCATGTTCCACAGACATCTTCCTTCCATGTGCAGCTCTTCCACATGTATAATAAACTGACTAATAAACCCAATTTTTAGTTGAACTCCTTCCTTCCACCAAATTGCTAACCCACAAGATTTGCCCACTAGTTCAAAGTACTCCCCATAATTAAATTTCAGTTTTTGCCTTATCTTCTCAATTTTTCTTTTTTTAATCTTTGTTTCCAACAAAATGACTATTTGAGGCTTGAGCTTTCCACATTGGAACTTTAGGTTTCAAATTGTCAAGATAGTTCCAAGACCTTGACAATTCCACCCTAAACAACTCATAATTCCATGGTGGCTGTATTCGGCCAGCCACCACACCTTTCCAAATCCCCATCCCTGTTTCTTTCTTCAGTACCGTTCCCTTTTCCCTCTTCCTCCCTTGGCTCTTTAGCAATCATAAAGTGAATATTGGAACCATTTGTCAAGCATAACTACCTTGTTTTTTTATATGACTGACGACACACTTTGGAATTATCCCCAATATCAAATTGCAAACAACCCTCATACCTGTAATTGAAATCTTTCGAGCCATCTTTCTCAGCAATTCTCTTTAATCCTTCTTCCACCTTTCCTTTGTTCTCTGCACTCTTAGGTGAGTCTTGATCATAGTCCCTCCATCTCTTGCTTAATGGTGATTCTGATTCATCCTCAGCTTTCCTCTTCAACGACACATCACGGAGTCCTTCTGCGATTTCCTTTATTACTTTGGGTTTTATTGGCACAATTGCCCCAGCTAACTTCGGGCTGTCCTCCTCCTCGTCTTCAAAATCTACCCAATACTTCACTTGGGTTTTTACTAGTTTTTCACGTCTAGCTTTTAGCACACTGTCAGTACCATTCCATTTTTTAATTAAAGGCTTGTTTGGTTCAGCGTTTTCTTAAAAAATAAGTCCTTATTATGCAAGCCGAGATAAAACTCCTCTCACATACTTACCTCGTATACCGTGAATCACGATTTATAAACACTTATTGTCCAAAAATAAGCTATTCTAAACGAGCACTAACTCATTCAGCCCATTATTTTGGCCTTCTACTCTTCTCATTTGGGCCCTAAATTCTTGGCCCACACTATTTTCATCTTTCCCGCCTTGATGCGCATAGATGTGGATTATTTCTTTTGACGTAACATCTTCTATATCCCCTCCCTCTCTGGCATTAAATGTTTTCGGCTGATTTGGACCCCTGGCCCACTCCCCTTCCTTCTGATTTCTCAAGCAATCACCTACCTCCTTGGGATTTTGCACTTTCCACATATCCCCATGCATTTGATGATTACCTCGTCCTCCCCCCATGAGTCATCCTCCTTTCCGGTGACTGTTCTAATTTCCGATTAGCCATTGTCAGGCCTTGATATCTTAGTGCTTGTGTACACAGGCTTGCGTCGTATCCTCTGGCCACACCATTCACTACAAATTCTATTGTTTCATCTTCACAAACTTTACTCTCTTGTCCTAATTTTCCACAGTTAAAACATAACCTTACCAATTTTTCATATTTAAGTTGAACCCAAACATCTTCAAGGTCCTCCGGTCTTGGTGCTAGAAACCCCAGAACTAGAGGTTTGTTTGCATCAACTTCGACTCTGGCTCTACTAAAACTTCTATGAGCATATCTAAAGTCCTCTGGTTTCTCTATTTCAATCACTCTTCCTACATTACTCGCTATAAGGTGAATATCCGTGCTTAATCATCCTTCCAGCGGGAGATTGTGGAATTGTACCCAGAACTCACATGAGTTTATTACGATTTCACTATCACTTAAGAATGGTTTTCTTTTTTGTAGACTCAACATATAGTTTCGTACTACCCATGAGTTCTCTCTTAAGACCCTCTGTGCCTCCTCTGTAATTTTGAAATTGAAAGTGAAGAGGTTGAAACTTATCATTTTTATATCCACTTCACCTTTTAGTTTCCATGCGGCACCCACTGACTCCCTCACCGCCATATAGCCTACTCTGGTCCCTATGAGTACTTTTTTGATTAGCTTGCACTCCTCTTCCTTACCACCCGTGTTAGAGATAGTTAGAATAACTAATTAATATGACAGATTGTGTAACTAATTTAGTTTTTAGTATGCCATCTGTCGTTATGTTGTAAGGACAGAGTATATTATATATACATCTATTGTACTAACTCTGAATAGATTCAATTCATTCTCTCAATTCTCATATGTCATTCCCGTTCTTCTCCTCTCTCTGAACTCTCCATCACTTTACTCTCAATCCTTTTATGGTATCAGAGCCTCACTCTGATCTTGGGAAAATGACTTCATCTACTTCCTCACAAACACAATCGAACCAGTCACGTTCATCTGGTCAGAAAGAACCTGTCACCTTTTCTCACCTGATTTCCGTCAAGTTAGAAGAATCCAACTTTCTCATCTAGAAATATCAGATCTACACTGTAATTCACGGCCATGATTTACAGAGTTTCATTGATCAGACTGTGAAACCACCGCCGATGTACCTCTCCGATGTACCTGATAATGACGACGTTTAGCTTAAGCTTAATCCGGCGTTCTTGGACTGGCAACATCAAGATCATCTCCTTATGTCATGGATGTCCTGCTCTATGACTGATGGCTTACTCACTCAGATCGTTGGCTGCACTACTTCTCTACAAATTTGGGAGAAGATTCATGTGCATTTTGCATCTCAGACCAAAGCCAAGGTACTCCAACTCAAAACACAATTGAAAACGACGAAGAAAGGTAATCTTTCTGCTAATGATTACCTTCTCAAAATTAAAGCATGTACTGATGCACTGGCTGCCATTGGACATCCGATTTCTGAAGCGGATTATGTGGATTATATTTTTGAAGGGCTCAATGAAGCCTATGATCCGTTTATTACTGCTATTACTACGTGAAAAGAACCTTATTCTATTGATGAAATCGAATCCTTGTTAGTGTCTCAAGAGGCACGTATGGAAAAAAATTTAAAACCTGCTGAGATTACTGCTAATCTTGTTCATTCTAAGCCTGTTTGGTCCAGAGGAGGTGGTTGTGGTACTCGTGATCATGGTCGTGGTAATTCTGGTAATCACTATGGTCATAGTACTCGTGGTCGTGGCTCAGGATCTGGCTCGTCTAATAATTTCTTTGGCAATAGTCGTGATACTGATGTCCCTGTGTGTCAACTTTGTGATAAGCGTGGTTACAGAGCTGCTGATTGTTGGAAACGCTTTGATGAGGATTTCAAAACTCTTTCTGTGACTGAGAAGCCTCATAGGAAAGAGCATTCAGCTCTGCTTGCCACCTCTGAAACTCTTACAGATCCAGACTGGTATCTTGACTCTGGTGCTTTTAGTCATGTCACTCATACTGATAATGCAATTACTAATACAACAGGTAATTCTCTTGTTGATCAAATTTATGTTGGTAATGGTAATGATTTGGTAGTTCATTGCACTGGCCATTCTACTTGTCGTCTTCCTACTTCTAGCTATCACCTTAAACTTCGAGATATTCTTCATGTACCTGAAATTACTAAAAATCTGTTGAGTATTCCAAAACTATGTCATGACAATGATATACTAATTGCCTTCTATTCTAATGTGTGTTTTATTAAGGACCTTCACACTAACCAGGTGATCTATAGAGGCACTCTTAGGCGCAATGGTCTCCATAGTCTTCCACTTCATCATGGTGCTCATTCAGTTCCATATCCCTCCACTCTCGGCCAGTCTCAGTCTTCCTATTCCCAGTCTGTATTTGCAACATTTTCTTCTCATTCTCCTCAGGATTCTTCTGTTTCTGTGTCATGTACTCCCTCAGCCACTTTCCCTGAGTCTGTCTTTAAACAATGGCACAATAGGCTTGGCCATCCCTCCTCTTCAGTTGTAACTCATGTCATAACTGATTGTAATATGCCTTTCAAATATAATAAAACTGCAATATTTGATTTTTGTACTTCTTGTTGTCTTGGCAAGTCCCATAAACTCCCTTTCCCTAATTCTACTACTAAATTTACCATTCCTTTTGAACTTATGCACACTGACATTTGGGGACCTGCTCCACACACATCTCTTGATTGCTATTATTACTACATTCATTTCACTGATGCATATTCTCGGTTTACTTGGTTCTATCCTCTGCATACAAAATCTGAAGCCTATCAGGCTTTTATTAATTTTCATAAGATGGTTGAGAGGCAATTTCCTTATAAAATCAAGGCAGTTCAGTCTGATGGTGGTGCTAAGTATCTCAAACTTGGTAAATATTTACAGACATGTGGTATTCTTCACCGTATGAGTTGTGCATATACTCATGAGCAAAATGGTCTTGCCGAAAGAAAACACAGGACTATTGTTGAAATGGGTCTGACTCTACTTGCTAATGCCTCTCTACCTTTCTCTCTATGGGTGGAAGCTTTCAGTACTGCAGTCTATTTAAGTAATAGGCTACCAACCAATGTTCTTGATGGTTTTACTCCATTTGAGAAATTGTTTGGCAAGGCTCCAGTTCTCAAGCATTTGAGGGTGTTTGGCTGTTCCTGCTTTCCTCACACACGGCCTTATAACAAGCACAAGCTTGAGTTTTGATCAGTTGAGTGTATTTTTGGGGGCTATTCAGCCTCTCATAAGGGATATAAGTGTTGGAATCCCAATGGCCGTATGTATATCTCAAGAGATGTTATGTTTAATGAGTCTCACTTTCCTTATCCTGTCCTTCTTCCATCTGTGTCTTCTCCTTAAAATTCTATCTCCATTCCTTCCTGTCCTTCTGCTATTCCTCCAAAACTTCCTTCTCCTGTCAGTCAATGCAATGCTACTAACAATCATTCTATTGTACCTATGATACCTTGCAGGGTAGATTCAGATTCTGTTTTACCAGCAACCACTTCTTCCATGGTTTCAAGTCATTTAGGTAATATGCCTGCTTCATCACCTACATCTATGTCATCATTACCTCAGAGTCTTACTGTTACTTCTTCTTCTCTGCCTGCTGCTAATGCTTCTCATAGGATGGTTACTCGGTCCATGAATGGCATTTTCAAGCCCAAAGCTTACCTTACTGAAGTAGAACCAGACTCAGCCACAGCTACATTACAAAATCCTCTCTGGAAACATGCCATGGATTAGGAATATGGTGCTCTTATGAAAAACCAGACCTGGCATCTCGTTCCACTACCTCCAATATAGGCGTGCCATTGGATGTAAATGGGTTTTCAAGTTGAAAACTAATCCAGATGGGAGTTTATCCAAGCACAAAGCACGCTTGGTAGCAAAGGGTTTTCATCAACAAGAAGGCTTTGATTTCAATGAGACTTTTAGCCTTGTCATTAAACCAGTTCCTATTCGACATATTCTTTCTATTACAGTTTCACAACGGTGGTGCATTCGTCAGATTGATGTCAATAATGCCTTTCTTAATGGCATTCTACAAGAGGAGGTTTATATGCAACAACCCCCAGGTTTTGAACATAGCGATAGAAGCTTGATTTGTAAATTGGATAAAGCCTTGTATGGTCTTAAACAGGCACCTAGGGCCTGGTTTAAGAAGCTAACCTCAGTCCTGAATAACTTTGGTTTTCAAAGTAGTAGGTGTGATCAATCTCTGTTTACTAGGACTCGAGGTAATGAAATCCTTTATGTTTTGGTTTATGTGGATGATATCATCATCATAGGGAATTCTCCATCTGCCATACTGATCTAATTGCTTATTTAAACAAAGAATTTGCTCTAAAAGATCTTGGTCCTCTAAGCTACTTCTTGGGCATTGAAGTCAGACCACTAGCTAATGGAAGTTTATTTCTCTCTCAGACCAAGTATATTATGGACTTACTTAATAAGGTAGGAATGTCATCAGCTAAGGGCACTCGCACTCCAATGACCTCTGGTTTAAAGTTATTCCGAGAGGGGTCTAATTTCTATCATAATGCAGCACTTTATCGATCTATTGTTGGTGCGTTACAATATGCTACTATCACAAGACCTAAGATCAGTTTTGCAGTCAATAAGGTGTGCCAGTTTATGCAAGCACTATTGGAGGAACATTGGAAAGCTGTTAAATGAATTTTAAGATACTTGTCTGGCTCAGTTACACATGGTTTTTGTCCAACACCATCTCCAAGTCGTGCAATTGTTGCTTATTGTGATGCTGATTGGGCTTCTGATTGTAATGATAGGAGGAGTACTACTGGTTTTTGTGTGTATTTTGGCCCAAACTTAGTTACTTGGTGTTCCAAGAAACAAGTCACAGTAGCCAGATCAAGCACGGAAGCTGAATATCGAAGTATGGCTTCTGTTGTAGCAGAGGTTCTGTGGATTAAGTCTCTCCTCAGTGAGCTTCGCATTCCACTTGTTAATATTCCTCGAATCCTATGTGATAATCATGGTGCTGTTTTAATGACAGCAAATCCTATATTACATGCACGCACTAAGCATCTTGAACTTGATCTGCATTTTGTACGTGAAAGAGCTATTAAGGGTGACATTAAGATTCTGCATGTTCCAGCTTCTCTTCAAATTGCTGATGGTTTCACTAAAGCAATTTCAAGTTCTTCCTTTGACACTTTCACATTCAATCTTGGTGTCAAAAGGGTACCTCAAATTGAGAGGGCATGTTAGAGATAGTTAGAATAACTAATTAATATAATAGATTGTGTAACTAATGTAGTTTTCAGTATGCCAGCTGTCGTTATGTTGTAAGGACATAGTATATTATATATACATGTACTGTACTAACTCTAAATAGATTCAATTCATTCTCTCAATTCTCATATGTCATTCCCGTTCTTCTCCTCTCTCTGAACTCTCCATCACTTTACTCTCAATCCTTTTAACCCGCTCTCTGTTTCCATTGTAGGTTGATGTCGAACCGTTTTCTTTCCATTGTCTGTTCGTTTCTCTTGCTCGTATATGGATTGCTCTCACTTTCCGACACTCAGCAATCCGGCCGAACCACACAGTCGGTGGAAAGGGACTTTGCCCTATCGCTCTCTCACTTTGGGAGAAAAGTCCTAACGCGATCGATGTTCCGGTGGATATGCTATTAGCTTGTCCATGTTCTATTTCTTTAATCAATACACCATAAAGGAGTATTTTGAAATCTGTAATGGGTAAGAATTGGTTATCATGATTCATGTTATCGTTCACCGAAAAATCTGCTCATCTATATTTTTAAGTTTTATTCGAAAAATCTTCTGTTTTAACATCCTTCATCTTATTGCTTTAATTTTTTTTGGCCAAGATCTTATTGCTTCTATTTGAAAATGAATATTTTAATTTTGATGATTGGTGATTATATGTTGTTTAAAATTTTATTTGAAAACTATTTTTATTATTTTAATTTTTTCTTGAAAAATTGGCTTTTCAATATCAATTGTCATATTGTTTTAACTTTTGATTATTTGAAAATCAATATTTTTTTTTATTTTAAAAGAGAAACCTAAGATTTTAAATTAACTGATTCAATTTGATTGGATCAAACTTTCAATTTTTTTTTGTTTAATCTTGATTTTGAAACCACTATCTTACTATTTTAGATTTTATTTCAACCATATTTTGACTGTTTTAAAACTTTTAGAAGTTAACTAATTTGAAAAATCTGATTATATTTATTTTTAATTTTTATTCAAAAAATATTCTATTTTAAAATTCTCTATCTTATTGCTTTAAATTTGATTTGAAAACTGTTCTTATTGTTTTAAAACTTTCTTGAAAAATGGCTTTTAAGATCAAGCGAGAATTACATTCAGGTCTCAAAGAAGAAGATAAATGAAGAAATTGTCCCTTGAAATTGTAAAATAAAAAAATAGTCCCATGAAGTTATCAATGCAAGCTCCTGAAATTGTCAATGGCCTACTCCTGAAGTTGTTAATAAGACTATTTTTTCATTTTGCAATTTTAAAGGATCATTTCTTCATTTATCTTCTTCTTTGAGACCTGAGTGTAATTCTCTCTAAGATCAATTATCATATTGTTTTAAATTTGATTATTTGAAAATCAATATGTTTTATTTTAAATGAGAAAGCTAAGATTTTAAATTTACTGATTCAATTTGATTAGGATCAAACTTGCAACTTTTTTTTGTTTAAACTTGATTTTAAAACCACTATCTTATTAATTTATTATTTTATTTCAACGATATTGATTGATTTAAACTTGTTTTTTGATTGAGGATTTGAAAATTTATATTTAGATTACTTGTTTCTTTTGATTTGAAAAATCTGCTTATCTTTATTTTTAAGTTTTATTCGAAAAATCTTCTAAGTTTAAAATCCTTTATCTTTTATTGCTTTAAATTTGGTGATTGATGATATGAAAATGAATATTTTAATTTTGATGATGCGTAATTATATGTTGTTTTAAATTTTATTTGAAAATTATTTTAATATTTTAATTTTTTCTCAAAAAATGGCTTTTTAAGATCCATTGTCATATTGTTTTAAATTTTGATTTTGATGATTTGAAAATCAGTATTTTTTTATATTTTAAATCAGAAACCAAACATTTTAAGTTTACTGATTCAATTTGATTTGGATCAAACTTGCAATTTTGTTTTGTTTAAACTTGATTTTAAAACACTATCTTATTATTTTAGATTTTATTTCATCCATATTGATTGATTTAAACTTTTTTTTTTATTGATGATTTGAATCAAACTTGCAATTTTATATTTGCTTAAACTTCAACTTAAAGCTATATCTTCTTATTTTAGGTTTCATTTCAACCACATTGATTGATTTAAAATTGTTTTTTGATTGAGGATTTGAAAATTTATATTTAAGATTACTTGTTTCTTTTTATTTGAATGAAAATCGCCAATTTTCAATTTTTTAAAGTTTGATTTCAAAATCCATTTGATCATAATTATCATGATTTTTTTTTTTTTTTTTTTGCAAAATCTGCTCTTGTAAGATCCACTATCTCTTTCATTTTGAATTTGATGATTCAAAAATCAATATTTGTAGTTAACTAATATTTTATGTTTGATTTGAAATAAATTTGCAGTTTACAATTGATTTAAGTTTGATTTGAAAAAATCTGCTCATCCATATTTTTAAGTTTTGTAAGAAAAAATTTCTATTTTAAAGTACTTTATCTTATTGCTTGAATTTTTTTTGGCCAAGATCTTTTTGCCTGTATTTGTAGATGAATATTTTAATTTTGAAGATTGGCAAAGATATGTTGTTTTAAATTTTATTTGAAAACTATTCTTAATATTTTAAGTTTTTCTTGAAAAATGGCTTTTTAAGATCAATTATCATATATTTTTAAATTTTAATGATTTTAAAATCAGTAATTTTTTTTATTTTAAATTAGAAACCTAACATTTTAAATTTACTGTTTCAATTTGATTGGGATCAAAATTTCATTTTTTTAAACTTGATTTTAAAACTACAATCTTATTATTTTAGATTTTATTTCAACCATATTGATTGTCTTAAACTTGTTTTTTGATTGATGATTTGAAAATTATTATTTAGAAGTTAACTAATATTTTATGTTTGATTTGAAATAAATTTTCAATTTTAAAAGGATTTAAGTTTTGATTTGAAAAATCTGCTTATATATATTTTTAAGTTTTATTTGAAAAATCTTCTGTTTTAACATTCTTTAACTTATTGCTTTAATTTTTTTCTGGCCAAGATCTTGTTGCTTCTATTTGAAAATGAATATTTTAATTAATTTTGATGATTGGTACTTATATGTTGTTTTAAATTTTATTTGAAAACTATTCTTACTATGTTAAGTTTTTATGAAAAATGAGCTTTTTAGATCAATTGTCATATTGCTTTAAATTTTGATGATTTGAAAATCACATTTTTTTTATTTTAAATGAGAAACATATAATATTTTAAATTTACTGATTCAATTAGATTAGGATCAAAATTACAATTATTTTGGGTTTAAACTTGATTTTGAAACCACTATCTTATTATTTTGGGTTTTATTTCAACCATCTTTATTGATTTAAATTTGTTTTTTGATTTATGATTTGAAAATTATTATTTAGAAATTAACTAATATTTTATGTTTGATTTGAAATAAATTTGTAATTTTAGACTGATTGAAGTTTTGATTTGAAAAATCTGCCTATCTTTATTTTTAAGTTTTATTCGAAAAGTATTCTATGTTAAAATCCTTTCTTTTAATGCTTTAGATTTGATGATTGATGGTTTGAAAATGATTATTTTAATTTCGATGAATCGTAATTCTATGTTGTTTTAAATTTATTTGAAAACTGTTCTTATTATTTAAGTTTTTCTTGAAAAATGGCTTTTTAAGACCAATTATCATATTGTTTTAAATTTTGATGATTTGAAAATCAATATTTTTTTATTTTAAATGAGAAACCTAATATATTAAATTTACTGATTCAATTTGATTGGGATCAAACTTGTAATTTTTTGTTTGAACTTGATTTTAAAACCACTATCTTATTATTTTAGATTTTATTTCAACCATATTGATTGATTTAAACTTGTTTTTTGAGTGATGATTTGAATCAAACTTGCAATTTTATATTTGTTTGAACTTGAATTTAAAACTACTATCTTCTTATTTTAGATTTTATTTCAACCATATTGATTGGATTAAAATCGGCAATTTTCAATTTTTTAAAAATTTTGATTTGAAAATCCATTTTATATTAGTTACCATAATTTTTTTTGAAAAATCTGCTCTTGTAAGATCCACTATCACTTTCATTTTGAATTTGATGATTCGGAAATCAATATTTTGTAGTTAATAATATTTTATGTTTGATTTGAAATAAATTTGCAGTTTTAAAATTGATTTAAGTTTGATTTGAAAAAAATCTGCTCATCTATATTTTTAAGTTTTGTAAGAAAAAACTTCTATTTTAAAATCCTTTATCTTATTGCTTGAATTTTTTTGGCCAAGATCTTTTTGCCTCTGTTTGAAAATGAATATTTTAATTTTAATGATTGCTAATGATAGGTTGTTTTAAATTTTATTTGAAAACTCTTCTTACTATTTTAAGTTTTTCCTGAAAAATTGCTTTTTAAGATTAATTATCATATTGTTTTAAATTTTGATGATTTGAAAATCAGTATTTTTTATCAGAAACCTAACATTTTAAATTTACTGTTTGAATTTGTCGGAGATCGAACTTGCAATCTTTTATTTGATTAAACTTGATTTTAAAACCACTATCTTATTATTTTAGATTTTATTTCAACCATATTGATTGGTTTAGACTTGGTTTTTTGAATTATCAAGCAAAAGTTGTTAATATTTATACTTGAGTTGTTAATAGCGATACTAAAGTTATAAACGGCAGCCTAATATTTTTTTTTTTTGAATTTCTTAGCCAAAAGTTGTTAATATGGATACATGAATTGTTACGGGGTATTTGTTGAATATTTTCTAATAACTTTCACTAGAGCTCCGGTGGTCTAATATTTTTTTTTTTGCATTTCTGAAGCAAAAGTTGTCACTATTGATACATGAGTTGTTAATAGCGATACTAAATCTGTAAACGGGGTATTTGTTGAATATTACCTAGTAACTTTCACCGAAGCTCCAACGGTCTATTTTTTTGGGGAAAAGACAAAAAAATGAGTTGTGAATTGCTTATCAAATTTTGTCATTCTCTTATCAACTTTTGGTAACAAACTTGATTTAGAATTTTGTAATTTCAAAGTTCTTTTTCTGTTTTTCCCCTTTTTTTGGCATTTCTCAAGAAAAAGTCGTCAATATTGATAATTGAGTTGTTAATAACGATATTAAAGTTGGTTTACAACTTTATAATCACAATTAACAACTCAGATATCTAGAGGTGGTAATTCAGGGCGGGCTCGCGGGTTGGCCATCCAGCCTGCCCCAAATAAACGGGTTTGGGCCGCCAAAATGGTGGCCAGTTTAAATTTGGGCTAAACGGGCTAAGCTCGTTGAGCCCACAGGCTAGCCCGCGAGCCCACATTAATTTTTTTTTAGTTTTTTTTTCTAATGCCCTTAGTCTCCCTTATCTGAATCTCCTTTCCTTTGATGTGTTTAATTAACTCCCCGTACTTTTTATTTGACACTTATTTTTATATTATATTTATTTATTCTACTATTATTAAATTTAAAAGAGATGTTTTTATATAGTTTTGTGATGTGAATAGATGGAAAAAAAAAGGAAATTAAGAATGAAATTGACTTCATAACACAAATGTATAAAAAAAAAAAGAAGTGTGATATGAGCGGGTGAAAGAGAGAGAGAGTAAAAAATTTTAAAAAATAGTGAAATTTAAAAAAAAAAAAACATTGGCTGGCTGGCGGGCCGCCTAATCGGGCTTTACCAGCCCGCGAAGGGGGCAGGCAACACCAGCCCGCCCCGCCATAGCCCGCATCCCTCGTGGGTTGGCCCATAACCTGCGGGCCAGCTCGCATTACCACTTCTACAAATATCTATATTGACGCTTTTACCTGAGAAATTCAAAAAGAAATATATATTTTGGCTTTCATTTTAAATATAAAGAAGAGCCTTTCATTTTGACTTCTCAAGCTAAAGAAGTGTTCTATATTCCTGATCTTGTTAATAAAGAATGGTCTATTGTTTTGTTATCAAACAAGATAAATGAGGATGCAGGAGGTGAATTTAGTGAGGATGATCCTTTCCAAAGGTTTAAGGCGATGCTTTGTACATTAAGCATGACCATAATGAAGGAATTTGGTTATCAACGAAGGGGAAGTTGCTTCGCAAACTAAAGAAAACGATTGTTGATAAAAATAGCATTAAAATTATTAAGACTAGGAAATAAAATAAAAAGGGGCACTTGATCATATGTATATTCCGATCCCTTACGTTTGATGTATTCATAATTGTATATATAAAATTCAATGATTTGTTTTAATTTGTTGGCATTTATTGGTTGGAATTGGTCATTTCGTATATTTGGATATATCTTGTCAGAATTGGATCTGTTTGGGTGTTTGGTATATATATGTTGTTTCTGTAGGTGATTTTGTAGAGGGCTGATTGAAAGTGAGGCTCCCATTTCTTTAAAAAAAAAATTTGTCACAAATATATAATGGTTATTCACCAATAACCATCAAATATTATACATATATAACAGTTTTTTCAAAAAACCGTCAAATAAACCCTTTTTTTGGTAACAAATATTTTACTGTTCAATATTTTAACCGTTAAGTATTGTACAAAATATTTCACGATTATTATTAAAAAACCATTAAATCTAAATCGCTATATTTAATAATCATTATCTTACAACCGATAAATATAAGACCCTATAAATAATGTTTATATTTAAAAAAACCGTAAAATATATAGTCTAATATTTAACGGTTAAAAACTATTATATATATATATATATATATTTAGCACTTGGATACTTAACTGTTAAAAACTGAATATAGATAAATTTGTAGTAATGTGAAATGACCCTACAAACATACTATTTAATTAGGAAAAAATAACGTCATCAATTATTTTGAGATTAACCTCAACATGTCTAAATCATTTAAGAAATTTATTTAATATTATCAAAAACAAATTTCATGATTTTACCAATAAAGGATCAGCAACTTCTCACATGAAGGTAACTCAAGTGACAAGAATGAAGTGGGATATGGGTATATAAACTCTACCAATGTATTAAAACAACTCCAATTTTCAAAGATTACAAAGTACACAACCTTTGCTCTCCGTCTCTCTGCTTTTCCCCACTCAACTTTTTGGATCCAGCAAACTGAATGCTGGCATCGCACGCGCTCACGACCAAGACTCCTTCATAGATTTGCTCGGTTTGAAAGGGAAGGAAAATTACAACAGCAATGACAAGCTTTATAATCCCACACTAAGTGAGGTCGGCTACATAGATCATGTAACAACATTGTACTCTATCGGTTATCTTTTTGTAGCTTGCACAATTTAATGTTCATTCCGTTTCCACTTCCTTAAACCTCCAACTCGTCCTTTTCATTTCCTAATATAATCAATTTAAAATTATATGCAATTAAAAACACATGGAATCATATTCATGTAAGTTATGATTTAATTAGAGTCAATGAGTATGAAGTCCCAGACTCCCAGCATATTTCCACCTTTACGCCTTGACTTATTTTAAAAATTTCAATGAATAAATTTAAAGAACATTCTTTAACATAGAAATTTAAATATTTTTCGCTTAAATAGTAGACATAATATCACAAGTCATATCACTACTTTTAATCTCCAAGCGTTTTCTTAAAATAGATTTGACTCAAATAATTTTTTAAAATTTGAGAAAAAATGTTACAACTTTAAATTTAAGATCAGATAACGTAAGCCATATTTAATCGAACAAAGCAATTTTGTAGCCCAGAAATTTTTTTCTTTAAAGATATGAGTTCAGCAGTCTACCTGTGGCGAATTTTCAGCAGCGTCCTTATAACGTTTGAGGCTGTTTCCAGGTCTGCTCTGGTCAGTTTTCCAAACTTCTTTTTTAAGTTTCTCTATCAGACAAAACCATACAGAAAAGTAATTGTAATTTACTATGATATTTATATTAATATGATCAATCAACCAAAACTAAAAATGATGACTTTAGAGTATTTCTAATGGTGTACCATGATTTTCGTGCAAGTATGTTATTGTCTCGTTCAGGTTTTTCCGCCAGTATTTTGTAACATAGGTCACATAAACTTGTTTCAGTTTAGGAGTTTTGAGATCCATCTCCACAAATTTCTTCATGTTTGGAACGTTCTCCACTCTAACCATCTTTAACTCTGGGAATTCATCAAAATAATGAAATTCTTCACAGAAACTGGTGAGTCTTGGCAGATGTTTGAGTACAAGTGTCTGCAACTTCTTGAACACTGTTTCACTACTAATTCCTCCCCCACCGTGAAGAACATGAACCAGATTTTCACATTTATATAATGTTAGCAATTTCAGAGAGGAGAGGTGTGCAGCCACTGAAATGGAGAATAACTTTTCGATGCTTCCGCAACCGATGATTTTGAGTGATGTCAGCATTTCGAACACCGGAATCTGAGGTTCCCAATCCCATAGTCGCATCTTGGGCAAATCACTCAATTCCAGTTGTTGTAACGAATCCTATGCAGCAGATTATCATGTGATGTGATTAGTAATTGGCAAAAAGATGAAGATATCACAGAAAATATACTAAATACATTTACCATTTCAGCTAGAGCGTTCCTTGAAAATGTTTTGATTACAGGACAGTTAACTATTCTGACTTTTTGGAGCTTTGGGAATGCAAAGGTGTCCAGAGGGAAGCTTGATAGCATTGGTAGATTCTCAAGAACGATGGATTCCAAATTTGGAAAACATTTATCGTCCGCTTTTATTTCCGTGTCAACGAAAATTTCTTGCAAACTTTGACAGTCTGAAATATCAATTTCTGTCAGCATGGGGTAGCTGCAGGGTAAAAACAGGTGTTGAAGAGAATCACAGCCTTTTACCCTTACAATCTCTAGGTTTTGAAAGGCAATGACAGAATCATTCTCAGTTAACAGTTGAAACACATTACTCAGTGAAGTGCAATTCCTCACAATCAGTGTCACCAACTTCTCTGACAATATTGGCAGAATAATTGAGGGAAAGACATATCTCAGTTTGCTGAAGGAATCCACTTCTACCTCTTTTAGCTCGCACTTTGTTATATTATTAGAAACATGGCCTTGCCATATCTCCTCAAAACTTTCGTGGCCTACCAGCTTCAATCTCTCTAAATTCGAGGACGCATCCTGCAGAAAAGAGCTTATTAAATAAATTGAAATATTCACTTCGTTAACTTCCCTTTTTCCACGTAGGCCCTATCATCATTACTATTACATAGCACTTGCGTCATAAATTTCACAACAAACTTTACAATTCTTTTTTTTTTTTTTTTTGGGTGATAAACTTGACAATTCTTTACCTGCATGCTTATTTAGTTGGAATACTCAGAGTCTCAAACGACGAAACAAAATTCTATAACAGTGACATGATAAATGTAAGAGAATGAGCAATAAAATCCAATTGCAGACTCAAGAAATTAAATAGACACGTACCATCATCTCATTCGGAGGCACATGATCAGATGTGCCTTCAGTGGTTAGCGTCCTTTTGCTTAAAAATCCAATTGTAAATGCATTCACTTCGGGACACTTCTCTATCCTCAAACTCAGCAGATTAGGAAATCTGAAATTGCAATGCCCTGAGTTGAACTTGATTAACTTTGGGAGGCTCACAAGTTGAAGATCCTTCAAATTATTAAATGATCTCTCCTGCATTATTTCTGTGTCATCGTCTATGACTTGTTCTATCATGTCGCACGACTCTATCTTCAATGCCTCCAGAAGAACAATGTGTTCCAGTAAAGCACTCGAAAGTGGACTCTTGTGTAGGCCACACTTGATGATTTCTAATTTAACTAGTTTACCAAGCCCCACAATTCCCCTTGGATCCTTGTTCCATATGCATTTCAGTTTGGGTAAACAAAGCAATTGCATTATTTTCAAATTTGGGAATTTCAGGTTTCTTTGTTCTTCAGCAACAAGTTCTGTGAGATCGAAAACCTGTTCCAGCAGTTCGCAGTTTGATACTGTTAGTTCCTCAAGCCCATGTGATCGACGGAACAAGATGGTCAAAAATTTGTTTAGCTCTTGATCGCACTGTTTGGCCTTTAGAATCCTTAATCCGCTTAGAGACGAAGCCAGATGCTCCATTTCCATATGTTGTTTCAGTTCCTCAGAGTCTCTGATTTCTAATATTTCACGTTTGGAAAGTTCATCCTATAAAATGATACCAATCAGCAAGTATTCCTGAGTATCAAGTAATAGCCATTAACTATTCTAGGAGAGAGAGTCAAAATAAAAATTCCTGAAAAATATCGACAGAAAAATATTCTGCTGATGCATAAAGTTAAACAATTTCTCAAGCCTAAAAGGCCATACTATTAATAAGATCGAAGTGTTCAATCCAATAATGAATGAAAATATATGTAGAACGCAATATTTTTTTTTTTAAAAAAAAAGCTCCAATAATTTGAGTAACATGTTGATGCAGCTACTGATGGAGAGGTCATCCTTTGCCAATAGGATACTAATAATTTAGGCGTAAACATAATAATAGCAGTAGTAATAATGATATGCTAATTGATAAGAAGAACATCTTAAGCAACAACAGTAGTTTTGGCAATTAATTCAATTGTAACTGCTCACACTGCTAAGGCTTGCATCTTCTTCGAGAATCAAGCTTTCAGAAAGAAAAAAGAACTATTGTAGTTACTTGTTAGAAGTAGAATGTCAACGAAATCCCTTACCGACAGGAAGCACATGTAAGGAAAGTCATACATGTAGGAAAAGTCATAGTGTTAGGAAAGAGTTAGGAACGGCGTGTCAGATTCAGATTTCGTTTTGAGAATGTAATTGCGTGTATATATATCCATATGTAACATTACATGAAATATAACTTGATTTTACCTTCGTACATGGTATCAGAGCCTTGTTCTCCGTCTTGCGTCTGATTTCAAGTTTTCCGGCAAGAATCTCCATATTTTCCGGTGACTAAGCTTCCTTGGTCCTTCAGATCCACCGTCGCCGGAGAGTCATTAGCCAACACGCGCCGGACCACCGTGTTCCCCGCCGTCAGATCGGTCAGATCCCGGAGTTCGGTCGCCGTCCGCCTGCGCGTGGGCCTCCACGCGCTGCCACAATCACCGCTGTCCAGAGACACGCACGGCGCGTGAACACTGTTCCGGCCACCTTTTCCGACGGTGCTTCCAGCAGATTGATCGACTGAGCCTCTTCTACCTTGTCCTGAAGTTTCGTGACCATCCGAGACTTTTGAATTTTTTAAGTTTTGATCATCGCATCCGATTTCCACCTTCGTGAATGGCACTTTGTTACTAACTTCAACATTTGAAGTCAATATTTCTGTCCGCGGGCCCCCCTTGCTTTTAATTGAGGTACTATATATATATATATATATATATATTTGTTGGCTTCATATCTCTCTCTGCGGGTCCAATGGGGTGCAACTTCCTTAAGATAATTTGTTGTGAATCGCGACTATTTCTACTACTTGTGATTTTTGTGCGAATTGTTTGTGTACTACTATTCATGGCTGATTCTAAAAATTCCGATATGTTGCCTATATCTGCGAGGATCACTACTTCACAGTTAAGTTGGACCAATTATAGTGATTGGAACAAAACTGTTAAAGTTTATATTTTGGGGATTGAGATGGAAACCCATCTAACTGAAGATCCTCCTTCTGGTGATGAAACCAAACTTTTGAATTGGCAAAGAGCTGATGCTCGACTTCTATTTCAAATTCGAAACTCTATTGAACCACGGATTCTATCTTCTGTTAGTCATTGTAACACTGTTAAAGAACTTATGAGTTATCTCAAGTTTATGTTTGCTAACAAAGGGAATATCACTCGGATTCATGAAGTATGTAAAGGTTTTTATCGTTCCCAACAGCAAGACCGATCATTGAAAGATTTCTTCTTGGATTTCAAGAGGATGTATGAAGAAGTGAAGATTGTTATGTCTCCACAAGCAGATCTCTCAACTCGTATCAAGAACTTGGAACTTCAGGCTATCATGAGTTTCCTTGAAGCTCTCAATCCGTCTTATGAGACTATTCGTTCTCAGATTCTGTCTAGTCAAGAGCTTCCTTCTCTTGAAGATGTTTTCTCCCGGGTTCTTCGTGCTGATAGCCTGATTCACTCTTCTGTTGACCCAACTGCAAGTGCTCTAGCTGGGCGTGGTCCCTTTGAGAACAGGAATTATGGGTACAAACAAAACACTCATCCTCCTACAATAACGTCTGGCAGTATTATCTACAATTATTGCAAAGAACCTGGACATATTAAGAAAAATTGTCGAAAATTGCAAAATAAACAGCAGCATGATCAACAGCGTGGCCTTGCTCATATTGCCCAGACACCTGGTACCTCTGATTCTGGATCTGCATCTTCTTCTGCAGGGGCCCTAGCCACAGGTACTCTGTCCTCTGGTCTTACTACTACTTCAACTAAGTGGGTCATTGATTCTGGTGCCACCGATCACATGACAGGTAATCATCACTTATTCTCTTCATATGCCCCCTATGCCAACCCATCATCCATATTTGTCGCTAATGGTTCTCTCGTCCATGTTACTGGCTCCGGCACTGTTCAACCTACTGCATCTCTCTCATTATCTTCTGTTCTTAACGTTCCTGATCTCACCTTTAACCTTTTATCTCCCAGTAAACTCACTCGTCATTTAAACTGCTTTATCTCACTCTTCCCTAACTATTGTTTAATTCAGGATCTATCGACGAAGTAGATTATTGGTAGAGGCTATGAATCTGGTGGACATTACATCCTTGATGATCAGGTGCCACATTCTGTTGCTTGTTCTGGTGGGTCATCTCTCTTTGAAGTTCATTGTCGTTCAGGTCATATGCCATTGTCCTCTCTCCAAAAATTGTATCCTCAGTTTTCTTCTGTGTCTACTTTAAATTGTGAGTCATGTCAGTTTGCCAAACACCATCGTGTTCATTTGGCACCTCGCGTCAATAAACGGGCTGCGTCCCCCTTTGAGTTAGTACATTCTGATGTTTGGGGTCCTTGTTCAGTTCTGTCCCAAACTGGTTATCGTTATTTTGTCACTTTTGTTGATGATTTTTCCCACACCACCTGGATTTACTTAATGAAACAGCGTTCTGAATTGTTTACTCATTTTCGTCATTTCTGTACTGAAATTCAAACCCAGTTTAATACTCCTGTGAAAATCTTACGAAGTGATAATGCAAAAGAATATTTTTCCTCACCTTTCACCGATTACATGCAAAGTCATAGTATTCTTCACCAATCCTCTTGTGTTGATACCCCTGCTCAAAATGGTGTTGCTGAAAGAAAGAATAGACATCTCTTAGAAACTGCACGAGCACTCATGTTTCATTCCTCTACCCCTAAACGTTTTTGGGCTGATACTGTTTCTACTGCTTGTTTTCTCATCAATCGCATGCCTTCAGCTGTTCTTGGTGGGGCTATTCCATATTCCACTCTCTTTCCCACGACTAAGTTGTTTCCTGTTGATCCTAAGATCTTTGGTTGTGTCTGTTTTGTTCGAGATGTCCGTCCTGGTGTTAGCAAACTTGATCCTAAGTCCCTTAAATGTGTTTTTCTTGGCTATTCTCGAGTTCAGAAAGGTTATAGGTGTTACTCTCCTGATCTTAGTCGTTACCTTGTATCCACTGATGTGACCTTTCATGAGTCTTCTCATTTCTTCACATCTTTGACTTCCTCTGCGTCTCCATCTATCAATACTGAGTCTGATGATGTCCTGATTTATCATGCTCCTTTCTCACCAGTACAAGCTGCTGTTCCAGAACCTGATATCATCAATGATGATAATGCTACCAATGGTTTGCCACCACCAGTCACTGCTTCACCGATAGATACTATTAATGACTCATCTGTTTCTGATTCCCCAAATATTGCCACTGCTGTCCCTGACCCAGTCAACTCTGATCCTGCTGTTGATCCGTCTTCTGACCTACCAATTGCACTTCGGAAGGGTACACGTTCTCGTTGTCCTCCCAGAAGATATGCTGACTGTTCCTATCCTATTTCTTCTTTTGTGTCTTACCAGAATTTGTCCCCAAATTCTTCTTCGCTTGTGGACACCCTTGATTCTGTCTCCACTCCTCCTACTATACATCAAGCCTTGACTCACCCTGGTTGGCATAGAGCAATGGAAGAAGAACTTATGGCCCTTGAAAACGCTGGTACCTGGACTCTTGTTGATCTACCTCCTGGGAAGAAGGCCATTGGATGTAAATGGGTATTTGTTGTTAAAACTAAGGCCGATGGTTCTTTGGAATGGTTAAAAGCTCGACTAGTTGCTAAAGGATATGCACAAACTTATGGTATTGATTACTCTGAGACTTTCTCTCCTGTTGCTAAGCTCACCTCCGTTCGTCTTCTTATCTCCATAGCTGCCACATATCATTGGGATTTACATCAGTTAGATGTTAAGAATGCTTTTCTGAATGGAGATCTCCTAGAAGAAGTCTATATGGAGCAACCACCTGGGTTTGTTGCTCAGGGGGAGAATAGGAAAGTGTGTTATCTCCAGAAGTCATTGTATGGTCTCAAGCAAAGCCCTCGTGCCTGGTTTGATAGATTATGTGGTGTAGTCAAGAAGTTTGGATTAAGTCAAAGTAAGTGTGATCACTCTGTGTTCTACCAGCAATCTGATGCAGGCATGATTCTTTTAGTAATATACGTTGATGATATTGTGATTACAGGAAGTAACATTTCCGGAATCTCAGAACTTAAGGTTTTCTTGAACTCTCATTTCCAGACAAAAGATTTAGGGTCATTAAAGTACTTTCTTGGTATTGAAGTTTTGAGAAGCAAGAAAGGTATTCTTTTAACTCAAAGGAAGTACGTTCTCGATCTCTTAAAAGACACTGGAAAGCTTGGATCTGCACCAAGCAGCATCCCCATGATTCCGAATCCTTTCCTGGATCTTGATGCTAGTATGTTTGATGAACTTCCTGATGACTTGAAAAAGAAGATTGATCCAGAGAAACTGAAGCCGTTTGCATTTCCTGAAAGATATAGAAGACTCATTGGGAAGTTGAATTATCTGACAGTAACTCGTCCTGATATAACATTCTCAGTCAGCAGGCTCAGCCAATTCATGGCATCACCAACAGTGGCACAATGGGAAGCTTTAGAACATATCTTGTATTATTTGAAAGGTTCTCCAGGTCTTGGTATTCTTTATACAAATTATGGACATACTAAAGTCGAGTGTTTCTGTGATGCGGATCATGCAGGATCTAAAGCCACAAGACGATCCACTACGGGTTATTGTGTGTTTGTTGGTGGAAATTTGATATCTTGGAGAAGTAAGAAGCAATTAGTTGTGTCAAAATCAAGTGCAGAAGCAGAATACAGAGCCATGTCACAGTCAGTACAAGAAATTGTGTGGGTATTTCAACTCTTGAAGGAAATTGGCATTACCACGACATTGCCTGCAAAACTATGGTGTGACAATAAAGCAGCACTTCATATAGCTTCAAATTCTATGTTCCATGAACGAACAAAACATATTGAGATTGATTGTCATTTTATTCGTGATAAGATCAAAGAAAATATTGTATCTACAGGGCATATACGATCCGACGATAACTGGCAGATCTTCTGACAAAAGCATTACATGGGACACGGGTTAAATATCTTTGTAACAAGTTGGGCATGATCAATATATATGCTCCAACTTGAGGGGGAGTGTTAGAAGTAGAATGTCAACGAAATCCCTTACCGACAGGAAGCACATGTAAGGAAAGTCATACATGTAGGAAAAGTCATAGTGTTAGGAAAGAGTTAGGAACGGCGTGTCGGATTCAGATTTAGTTTTGAGAATGTAATTGCGTGTATATATATCCATATGTAACATTACATGAAATATAACTTGATTTTACCTTCGTACATTACTGATTAAAATAACTTTTTTCAAATTTGATGATTGTCTCAAAAAAAAATTGATGATTTCGATAATTAATTGATCTGTCACCATCTGTAGGAAAAATTAAACAAAAGCAACTTGAAAATTAATAAATACACGGCCAAAAAAATATTAATGTAAGGCATTTTCTTCCTAATCGGGCCACCATGACGTGCGAAGATGATGAATAGATAGGGATAGAGGTAGACCATATTATAGTACTACCAATTATTGTAAATTTGCAACACAATTGGTGAATTTGACAGAATAACCATTAACATGATAATTAATTGTTGAGCTCTACACAACTGACCCAAAACAAAAGCAACTTTACAGTTTATAAATAAAACACGCATGTACGTGAGGTACTAAAAAAAGATGACTTCAATTACTTTTCCCTTTTGTTGGCAAGGAAAAAAACTTTTCCCTTTTAAATGAATGACTTATTATAAATTGACTCACATAATCGGGCCTTATCCTTTTAGTTGGGCCATTATGACAAAAGAAGGCGACAAAATTATCAACCACTCTCTCCAATTTTTACTATAAAGCCATTTTAATAACGAAATTGACTTGTAAATTGCATCTTATATTAAAAATATGAAGAAGTATTATATATCAAAGGAATATGGAGTATACTACTCCCCTTGATATGATTCTGCTGGCTCCCTCGCAGTCATACTTTAATAAGTCATATTAATCAATTACAAGTGTGGATAAAAAGACAAAATTAGAGAAAACTTTTATAAAAAAACCATTGCGCCTTCCAAATTTGACTTTTCAAAAGGTGTGTTATTTCCAGGTCCAAAAAAAAAAAAGGTGTGTTATTTATTTTAGTTCCCCTATAACATTTTATTCAACCCCTAAAAATTTATGAAATTTCATTGTATCCCATAGTCAAAATAAAATTAATTTTTGTAGGTGAAAAGCTAATAATACTCTTACTTTATTTATATTGTAAATACCATTTTTGTCTTATAAATTTCTATATTCATCTTATAAATGGTCAAAATATGTTTAAGAATTTTTTTTGAATTCCTTTATTTGTCTTGTAAATAGTTTTGTTTATTATGTAAATGCCTGTATTTGTGTTGTAAACTGTCATATTTGTCTTGTAAACTGCCAAAATGTTTTTAACTCCCTAGATTCTTTTAAATCCCTTTATTTGTCTTGTAAATCTCTTTATTTGTCTTATAAATGCTCTTCTTAAAAAAAAACAAAAGAAGAGCATCATTGTCTTTCCGCCTATAAAAAATAATTTCATTTTGATCATAGGGTGTGCAACGAAGTTTCATAAAATTTTGAAAGTTGACTGAAATTAATTTACTGTAGAGGGGCTGACTGAAATCTTCCCAATTATAAATCCCTTTGGTCCCATTACTCCATCCGATCTCTTTTATTTGACGTATTCTAAAATGTATTATATATAGTACTACCAATTATTGCACATTTGCAATTGAAATTGACAGCACAACAATTATGGCCTTTATTTAATCTGACTTTAGAAAATTTAAGTTGGGATAAAAGTTAGATGGTGTAATGTGATTTATGTTTGGATAAACTTTTATAAAAAAGTCCCATAGTATAATATGATTTATGTTTAAATTGTGAAATATTTTATTAATATATTATAATTATTATTAGTTACTAATTAGGTGAATGATAAAATATTATGAGTGTGACTCATAAGTCAGATCCAGGCCTAAGTCAGGGTAATTTATCATTCGGCTATTTAAGTGATATCAGTAATGGTGAGAGAATGCACTTTTGAGTTTATGGCTGAGTGAAATACCAAAGCGTTAGAAATCTAAACTGCTCTCCTGAGGTTCCCTAACTGGTGACGGCTTTAACCCAATTACCATCGATATGCCTTATAGTCAATCAAAAAGAAACTTGACAATTATCTTCTATCTTTACTTTCCTTTTGCAACTCTTTCACAAGAGTTCATGAGTTCTCTCTTAGATTGAAGTTTAGAAATAGTGAGAGGCATTCTAGAAATCTTCTGCTATTATCGATATAGGAAAATTTATGTATTGTAATTGTGATTTATTTATATGTTCCTTGAATTTTATCATACATGTGGTATCAGAGCTATGTTATCTGACCTCTTTGATCGGGGATGATCTAAGCATGAAATTAAATGTTTCACCGTAGTAATTTTACACGGTTCCATCTATTAGATCAAAGATTGAATTTCATTTAAATTTGATTTTTTAAATCAAAGGAATTATATAATTACTACAATTTATTCATCTGGCCATATGAGTTTTTGCAATTTACTTTAATAAATTGTTTGTTATATCAAATTGCTGGTGTTGATTTCGGTTAAGGGATGAGAGGATGATTGATTTTATCCAATGAACTGTCACCTCCTTCAAGAGATTTCAAGGATCCGAATTCATGTTTCCCCTTTTTCAATTATTCGAACAAGTTCTATAATCCTCTTAGATCGATGCGATCGTTGTTTTGTGTGCAGAGATGATTTTCAACATTATGATTCATATAATTCTGCTTTATGATCGTTTCTGAAAATCTGATTTATGTTTACATCACTTGTTGATCCGCAAATTTGTATGCCTAGGTTTTCCTTTTGGTGGACGAGATAAAAACTTTTATGTTCTTCAAGGATCACTGTCGCCTAAAAATGAGAGAAGAAAACACATCTCTATTTCATTTTGAACTCATGCTTTGCGTTTTGATTATCATGTTTATCTATTGAATCATTGATCGCTTTCATTTCGTTACTATTGCCCATGATTGTCGCCATTGGAACCACTTGTTTTCTTCAATTCAATTCGTTGTGTTTTCTATTATGTGATTATATGAGAAATTGATGTTTAGATCATGTTTTTGTGGTTGTTTTACGAGAATGTCACCGTTGGAATCGTCGTTTCACGTGCTCATTGTAAACAGAATTGCAAGATTCTGACCTCTAGAATGACTTGAAAAAGCCACCTAGAATCATGAGAAGAGATGGACTCAGTCAGGGTTGCATCCGGGTTGGCGGGTCCGATAGGGCTCTAATTGGAGTGGGTGAAGGAGATGTTCAGAACGTGCGTTTTGACTCAAGCCAAAATGATGTTGTTTTGAGACTTGCTAGAAGCATCCCTCATCCACGCACAAACGACGTCGTTCTTCCTAAAAGTGAAACGCGCATTTCATTTATTTTAGGAAGTGGGCTAGCACATTTTGGGCTTAAAATGTTTTTGTTTTATTTGATTATGGTTTTCTTTGTCAAGTTATGGGCCGAAGCAATTGGGTTTTGTTTATTAAAGGTTTCTGGGCCATTAACAACTTGCCCTGCAAGTGTTTGTAATTAATTCTGATTTGTTTATTTGTCTTATTTTAATTTAAGGAATTTGGGTCGAAACTGTTTTCTGGGTTTACAAAATTTCCATTTCACCTGGCCCGAAGGATTTAATTGGACTTGGGAAATATATTTCATTTCCTAATTTAATTTTATGTGCGTTTTGGGCCACGTTTTGGGTTCTTAAATAATTTAAGAACATTTATACTATGGGCTTTCATGTTTTTTTAACAATGACGTGTTTGCAATATCTCTGGGCTTTTATTGTTTCATTTCGTTTCCGGAAAATGCCTGTATGGGCTCTGTTTGATGTTTTCAATTTCTAGAAACACATTTTCGGCTAAATAAACGATTTTACTCACTGTTTATTGAATTAACACTCTATTTTGTGTATAATATTTTATTATATCATTTTAAATTTTTTAACTTAAGAAAAAGGGTTGATTTTGGAAGCTTTCACATTCTGTAAAATTTTCAAAATTATTTTTATGATTTATTTAATTGTCTAAATATTTGAAAAATTAATTTTAGGTAATTATCTGACTTTTCTAATTTTGTAACAACTAATTTAAATTGACATATGCCAAAATAAATTTTTTAAACAATTTTTGGATACATAAAACAGTAGGAGGTTTTTAACTTGATTATTTAGTCACCTTTGTTGATCAAATTAATTAATTAATACCTCCATTAAGATGTGCATATATTAGATTTAATTTGAATGTACAAAATGGTGGGAGAATTTATTATTTTTTTGTTGATTATTTAGTCACATTTTTTTGATTAAATCAATAAGTTAAATTCTCATTAAGGTTTTATGCATATTTATAATTTAGTGTTAATATAACTTTTGGTCCCTGAAGTTTGATCCAATTTTGGTTTTGGTCCCTCAAGTTTGAAATTGGTGGTTTTGGTCTCTGAAGTTTCTCTCGATTTTGGTTTTAGTCCCTCAAGTTTGAAATCATTGGTTTTAGTCTTTAAAGTTTCACCTGATTTTGGTTTTAATGCTTCAAGTTTGAAAAGGACTTAGTTTTTTTTCCGCGTTGAGTCGGGTTTCATAACTGGGTCACTCTCTTGGGCGCGGCCAATGGATTTTTGGCCAGGGCCAAGACCCCTATTTCAATATTTTTCATTTTTGAATGATGTTGGTTGCCGGCCAACAGATTTTTGGCCGGGGCCAAGACCCCTATTTCAATATTTTTCATTTTTGAACGGAGTTGGTTGGTCTAGCTTTTCCTAATCCTATAGGCACTTGTTTAGACTTCTAATATCTACCTAAGTGGCTCAAAATGTGTTAGAACAATACATGAATGAGTAATAACTCAATTCTTATATATTTGGAATTTTAGGACATATCAATAACTCAAGCCCAAACAACAGTTTAGGACCGATATTGGAACTGGAAAAGGACTCAAGTAGTAACACTTTTTTTCATAAACTATGTAATAATTTATATGCTTTGTGTATGCCATCTTTTACAACATGACAGTGCTTAAGGCACATGACCTAGCTGTGATCAAGGATCCAGCGATGGTACACGCAGATAAGCTAGGGTCTAAACATGTCGTTGGACCATGGACACGAGTTAAGCCAGGGTTGCAAACATGCCATTTGACCTTGGACACTGTGCACACAACATGAGTTAGCATTTTACATGACATGGTGTATTGCATATTTATTTTTACATTTTCTATGTCGGAAAAGCATGTTACTATTGAGATACACTTTAATCTCACCCTTTTTCAAATTGAAAAACATTCAAGCATAAGCTAGTGGCTCGAAGAGAAAGACAAGGGCTGCCGATGTGTAGAGTCTCGGTGTATACCAGAGCTGCTGTGGTTATCTATATTTGTATTTTTGCTTTCTTTTGAGCACTCTGTACATTTGTGTATATTTTTTTTTCAAACCCTGTGAGGATTCTCCTGTATTGTAAATAAGTACCTAATGTCAGTATGTTTCCGCTATTTCTTTATGCCTTACTGAACTGTGCGCTTAATACTCTACAAATATTGAAATGTTAAGGGATTTAACACGATAGGGCCAGTTTTCTTACAAAGGTTTACAAAAAATTAATATTTATTATTCCTTCCGCTGCTTAATATAAGTCATGTTTACCTAATTTGATTAAATTAAAGAAGTTAGTTAATGACATGTACTTTTTAGAACACCTTAATCATCTTCCTTAATTTTCTCATTCCCTTTCTTGCTTAACTATTGTTGCCGTAGTATTAATAGGTGTAAATTAGGAAAAGATTGATAAATATAAAAAATATATGTTACATTTATGATCAAGATCAATCCCCAGAAATATTGTTTATTAGGGACTTAATAGAGTACTTAATCTCTTATATTAGGATTAAGATGCAAAAATATCTATGAACTTATAACTCATATGTAAAGATACCCATAAATTTTTTCCTATGTAAAAATACTTACGAACTATAAAAATCAAAGTAAAAAGAACTTTTTGTGTTAGGACCCACCGTCATCTTCTACAAAAAGTAGCTAGTTTTATACTTATGTCATCTTTGCTCTGATTTTTAAAGTTTATAAGTATTTTTACACTCAAGAAAAGTTTAAGACTACTTTTACACATTTAATATAATTTATGGGTATAACAGCACCTTAACCCCTCATATTATAAGCCAAATTTTAAGATTACAAGTCAATTTTTTTTAATTTCAAGACTTATGAAAAGGAGAGGAGGAAGGACCTCATATGTTTTATATTCTTACTCTTTTTTTTTTTTATCTATTTCACATAACTTGTTTCAAAAATATGTGGGGCAGTACACCCATCATTCCCTATTTTTAAGAGTTTCTAGTACCACTATTTATGAGCAAGGTACTGAAAACCGGACCGAACACTGAACCAGCTGAGACACTGGGTTAAGGGTCAATGGTTCAGACCGGGAACAACCGAGGGGTCAAACCGAGGTCAATTAAAAAATATATATATAATTTAAATTTTCATGCATACCATTCAAAAAACCACAGGAGAGTTTTTTTTTCAACCAACAATTCAATATAGCCTCCCGAACCTAATACCCACAAAAATATCATTAAGTACATAAGGATTTTTCTTCAACCAATGCCAAAAGTATTCCACAATCCTTTTAAAGCTTCTTACAAATAAAAAAATTTTAGGAAAATAATTTTTTTTATAAAAAACCAAAACGACTTCGTTTGAAGTATAAAAAATATAGGGCAAACCCGTGACTAGGCCGGGTCACCCCGGTTCAGGCCAGGTCACCCTAGTTCACATCAGGTCACACCGGGTCAATCGGTTCAGTCGACCTCGGTTTTTGTCCTTCAACCGGACCGGACTGGCGACCGGTTCACCGGTTTCCTATCTGAACCGGCCGGTCTGATCCAGTCCGGTTTTCAATACATTGCTTATAAGTAGTTCTCTTTATTTTAATATTTTGTCATTTTATCTTCAGCTCCTCCCCTTCTAAATATAAATTACAATTTTTAAGGATAGGGATTGTTTCTTTTTATAAGTCCCACTTTTATAGGTCTCACTTTTTCTATACTTGTTCAAAATTTTAATTCATTTTTTTATTTTCACTTTTAATTAACTACATGACGAATAACATCTCAAATTATGGGCTTAGAATATGAAGATAGAAACGAGTTGATTGAGCTCTGCTATGTTGTGTGCTTTTCCTGATATTTTATGAACTTTTGTTGGTTTGGTTTTCTTTGTTTTATGTTTATGTTGTCCCTCTCTCTAGTTCTCTAGTTAGTAATTTAATTTGTTTCTGCCAAAAACAAAAGGGATGAATGTTTGCATGACTGGGTGGTTGTGATTAAAGATGAGATCGCTAGCATCTTGAGAGACGAAGAGGGTGGGCCTCATTAGATGAAGAGATATGCCATGGGAGAAGGTGGAGAGAAGGGGTGGCATAGAGGAAGGGAGGAAGTGATCAGAACCATGGTTCAAAAAACCGGACCGGACCGGCCGGTTCGACCGGTTGAACCGGGAACCGGTCCCTGGTCCGGTCCGGTTTGAGCAAAAACCGGTCAGACCGGTAAAACCGGTGGTCCGACCGGTTGACCCGGTTTCTTCCTTTTTTTTAAAAAAAAAATTTTTCAAATTTTTATTTTGTGTTTTTTGAGGGTAAAATGGAAAGTTGAAGACTAAAATGAAGAGAAAAATAGATAAAGAAAGAACAAATCTAAAAAAATGAAGAAAATAATGAAAAAAATTAATTAAAAAGATATAATAATTATAGGAAATGAGATATCTTTGTATAAGTATAGTAATTATAACTAATACTAATAGATTTTAAACATTTTTTTTTCTAAAAATCTTTATTTTTATCTATAGAAGTTTAAAAATATATTAATATATATTATCACTAATAAATTATAATATTTTAATATGACCGGTTATGACCGGTTCAACTACCGGTTAGACCCCGGTTGACCCATTAACCCTTGAACCTGTGCTGTGACCGGTTCATTGCCCGGTCCGGTTTTTCGTTCATTGATCAGAACAAAAGATGATGAAGTCGATTAGTGAGTGCCATATATAACTATCAAGTGTATCATTGTGTCAAACTAGAGTTAACGCTACTTAATTGATGGGGTACTTAATGCTCCTGAGGAAGCAAAACTTATGGGATAAATTTATACCTTAATCCTTCATTAATTTAAAGAAAAAATAATTGAAACATCAACGCTATTTTGAAAAAAAAGAAGCTATTTTTTTTTTTAAAAAAATAGTGTTTATAAGTTGATGGTTTTGTTTTGTTGGAAGTTGGAATCTTAAAATTTTATGATCATCATCATATTTGCAGATTAATGAAGCCGATTTTTTTTAAGAAAACTGTTTTATTTAAAATATAATATGAATTACTCAAACAATTTGGAATTATAATGATACTCCCTCCGGTCCTAATTATAGGACAATCTTTGAGAGTTGATATTGGTCCTAATTATAGGACAAAGTTCTAATTTTTGTCAATTTATTCCCAAAATATCCCATATTGATACTTTCTCAATAATAATTAAACACAATAATAATTTAATAAGAGTATATTGGAAGTCGTTGAGAGAGATTGACGACGCCGGATTGTGTGAGAGCTTGGAGAAGTCGTGTGTAAGGCAAGAGAGGTACAAGAAAAAACAGAGAATCAACGTAATTGGATGCTATTTTAAATTTTAAATAAGGGTGTTTTAGAAAAATAAATATGATTAACTAATTCAACCACTATCATTAATTTCTCCAAAATTAGATAAATATATCCTATAATTAAGACCGAAGGGAAGGGAGTATGTAATTTGAAACAGCTAAATATAATAAATGAAATACCCGGATTGTATATTCCAAGGGCCGGGCCCAAAAAATTTTAACAAGAGCTTCTTTCATCTGGCCCAGAACCCGAAATATTTCCAAAAGCCCTGATAAGGGCCGCTCTCATTTTCAGTTCCCTCCTTGATCCTCATACCCCATCCCGCCAATCGGCGCCTCCTTTCAATGTTTCTCCCTGACTCCTTCTAACGTCTCTTTTATTTTTTATTTTTATATGATCTTTCTAACATCTCATCTTCCTTCATCCTGTAATCCGGCGAGAAGCAAAAAAAATCGATCAGTCTTGTTGTCTCCTTGTCTCTCAATTTTCCTTCCAAGATTGGCATCTCTGAAACTTCCGCCACCGAATCTCCCTTCCGATAACCCTGCTTGCCTCAATTTTAGCCGCCTTGTATCCGGCACACACCATTCTGGAACCTCCTTTTCAATATTCAGTGGCTATCGGCTTTCGATATTTGAAGACTGAAGTGCAGAATAAGGTTGCGTCTTCTGGAGATGACTTCGCGGGGCCCAGCGTGTTGAAAATTCCAGAACGACCAACAAATTTCTAAGAAAGTGCTCCAAGGTATGCTCTGTTGCTCTTTAACTCTTCTGTTAAACCAGTCTGTTGTTTAAGTAAATGGATCCTGCTCCTACTTCTTCTCGCCTCTATACAGTCCCTGAAATCTGGAATTGGACCGAGTTCTTTTTTTTGTTTTGCTTTTCTTCCCGAGTTTTTCCTTTTTTTTATCTCTCTTCGGTGGATATGTTATTATCTTGTCCATGTTCTATTTCTTTAATCAATACACCATAAAGTAGTATTTTGAAATCTGTACTGGGTAAGAATTGGTTATCATTTTTTTTTTTGGCCAAGGTAAGAATTGGTTATCATGATTCATGTTATCTTTCACCGAAAATTCTGCTCATCTATGTTTTTAAGTTTTATTCGAAAAATCTTCTGTTTTAACATCCTTCATCTTATTGCTTTAATTTTTTTTGGCTAAGATCTTATTGCTTCTATTTGAAAATGAATATTTTAATTTTGATGATTGGTGATTTGTTTAAAATTTTATTTGAAAACTATTTTTATTATTTCAATTTTTTCTTGAAAAATTGGCTTTTTAATATCAATTATCATATTGTTTTAAATTTTGATTATTTGAAAATCAATAATTTTTTTTTATATTTTAAACGAGAAACCTAAGATTTTAAATTAACTGATTCAATTTGATTGGGATCAAACTTGCAATTTCTTTTTTTTTTTTTTAAAACTTGATTTTGAAACCACTATCTTATTATTTTAGATTTTATTTCAACAATATTTTGATTGATTTAAAACTTTTAGAAGTTAACTAATTTGAAATATCTGATTATCTTTATTTTTAATTTTTATTCAAAAAATCTTCTATTTTAAAATTCTCTATGTTATTGCTTTAAATTTGATTTGAAAATTGCTCTTATTGTTTTAAAACTTTCTTGAAAAATGGCTTTTAAGATCAAGCGAGAATTACACTCAAGTCCCTAAAAAGAAAATAAATGAAGAAATGGTTATTTGAAATTGCAAAATGAAAAAATGGTCCCATGAAGTTATCAATGCAAACTCCTGGAATTGTCAATGGCCTGTTCCTGAAGTTGTTAATGAGACTATTTTTTCATTTTGCAATTTTAAAGGACCATTTCTTCATTTATCTTCTTCTTTGAGACTTGAGTGTAATTCTTTCTAAGATCAATTATCATATTGTTTTAAATTTTGATGATTTGAAAATCAATATGTTTTCTTTTAAATGAGAAAGCTAAGATTTTAAATTTACTGATTCAATTTGATTAGGATCAAACTTGCAATTTTTTTGTTTAAACTTGATTTTAAAACAATAAAACCACTATCTTATTAATTTATTATTTTATTTCAACCATATTGATTGATTTAAACCTGTTTTTTGATTGAGGATTTGAAAATTTATATTTAGATTACTTGTTTCTTTTGATTTGAAAAATCTGCTTATCTTTATTTTTAACTTTTATTCGAAAAATATTCCAATTTTAAAATCCTTTATCTTATTGCTTTAAATTTGGTGATTGATGATATGAAAATGAATATTTTAATTTTGATGATGCGTAATTATATGTTGTTTTAAATTTTATTTGAAAACTATTTTAATGGTTTAAGTTTTTCTCGAAAAATTGCTTTTTAAGATCAATATAATTGTCCTATTGTTTTAAATTTTGATTTTGATGATTTGAAAATCAGTATTTTTTTTAATTTTAAATCAGAAATCTATCATTTTAAGTTTACTGATTCAATTTGATTGGGATCAAACTTGCAATTTTTTTTGTTTAAACTTGATTTTAAAACACTATCTGATTATTTTAGATTTTATTTCAACCATATTGATTGAATTAAACTTGTTTTTTTATTGATGATTTGAATCAAACTTGCAATTTTATCTTTGCTTAAACTTCAACTTAAAACTATTACCTTCTTATTTTAGGTTTTATTTCAACCACATTGATTGATTTAAAATTGTTTTTTGATTGAGGATTTGAAAATTTATATTTAAGATTTTACTTGTTTCTTTTGATTTGAATGAAAATCGCCAATTTTCAAATTTTTAAAATTTGATTTGAAAATCCATTTTATCATAATTATCTTTTTTTTTTTTTTTTTTTTGAAAAATCTGCTCTTGTAAGATCCGCTATCTCTTTCATTTTGAATTTGATGATTTAAAAATCAATATTTGTAGTTAACTAATATTTTATGTTTGATTTGCAGTTTACAATTGATTTAAGTTTGATTTGAAAAAATCTGCTCATCCATATTTTTAAGTTTTGTAAGAACAAATTTCTATTTTAAAGTACTTTATCTTATTGCTTGAATTTTTTTTGGCCAAGATCTTTTTGCCTGTATTTATAGATGAATATTTTAATTTCGAAGATTGGTAATGATATGTTGTTTTAAATTTTATTTGAAAACTATTCTTACTATTTTAAGTTTTTCTTGAAAAATGGATTTTTAAGATCAATTATCATATATTTTTAAATTTTAATGATTTTAAAATCAGTATTTTTTTTAAAAATTTTAAATCAGAAACCTAACATTTTAAATTTACTGTTTCAATTTGATTGGGATCAAAATTGCATTTTTTTTTATTTTTTTAAACTTTATTTTAAAACTACAATCTTATTATTTTAGATTTTATTTCAACCATATTGATTGTCTTAAACTTGTTTTTTGATTGATGATTTGAAAATTATTATTTAGAAGTTAACTAAAATATTAGAAGTTAACTAATATTTTATGTTTGATTTGAAATAATTTTCAATTTTGAAATGATTTAAGTTTTGATTTGAAAAATCTGCTTATCTATATTTTTAAGTTTTATTTGAAAAATCTTCTGTTTTAACATTCTTTAACTTATTGCTTTAATTTTTTTTGGCCAAGATCTTGTTGCTTCTATTTGAAAATGAATATTTTAATTAATTTTGATGATTGGTAATTATATGTTGTTTTAAATTTTATTTGAAAACTATTCATACTATGTTAAGTTTTTATGATAAATGGCTTTTTTAGATCAATTGTCATATTGCTTTAAATTTTGATGCTTTGAAAATCCCAATTTTTTTTTTTTAAATGAGAAACCTAATATTTTAAATTTACTGATTCAATTTGATTAGGATCAAAATTACAATTATTTTGGGTTTAAACTTGATTTTGAAACCACTATCTTATTATTTTGGGTTTTATTTCAACCATCTTTATTGATTTAAATTTGTTTTTTGATTTATAATTTGAAAATTATTATTTAGAAATTAACTAATATTTTATGTTTGATTTGAAATAAATTTGTAATTTTAGACTGATTGAAGTTTTGATTTGAAAAATCTGCTTATCTTTATTTTTAAGTTTTATTCGAAAAGTATTCTATGTTAAAATCCTTTCTTTTAATGCTTTAAATTTGATGATTGATGGTTTGAAAATGATTATTTTAATTTCGATGATTCGTAATTCTATGTTGTTTTAAATTTATTTGAAAACTGTTCTTATTATTTTAGGTTTTTCTTGAAAAATGGCTTTTTAAGACCAATTATCATATTGTTTTAAATTTTGATGATTTGAAAATGAATTTTTTTTTTATTTTAAATGAGAAACCTAACATATTAAATTTACTGATTCAATTTGATTGGGATCAAACTTGTAACTTTTTGTTCAAACTTGATTTTAAAACCACTATCTTATTATTTTAGATTTTATTTCAAACATATTGATTGATTTAAACTTGTTTTTTGAGTGATGATTTGAATCAAACTTGCAATTTTATATTTGTTTGAACTTGAATTTAAAACTACTATCTTCTTATTTTAGATTTTATTTCAACCATATTGATTGAATTAAAATCGGCAATTTTCAATTTTTTAAAAAGTTTGATTTGAAAATCCATTTCATATTAATTACCATAATTGTTTTTTGAAAAATCTGCTCTTGTAAGATCCACTATCTCTTTCATTTTGAATTTGATGATTTGGAAATCAATATTTTGTAGTTAATAATATTTTATGTTTGATTTGAAATAAATTTGCAGTTTTAAATTGATTTAAGTTTTGATTTGAAAAAATCTGCTCATCTATATTTTTAAGTTTTGTAAGAAAAAACTTCTATTTTAAAATCCTTTATCTTATTGCTTGAATTTTTTTGGCCAAGATATTTTTGTCTCTGTTTGAAAATGAATATTTTAATTTTAATGATTGCTGATGATAATTTTTTTAAATTTTATTTGAAAACTCTTTTTACTATTTTAAGTTTTTCCTGAAAAATGGATTTTTAAGATTAATTATCATATTCTTTTAAATTTTGATGATTTGAAAATCAGTATTTTTTTTATTTTAAATCAGAAACCTAACATTTTAAATTTACTGTTTCGATTTGTCGGGGATCAAACTTGCAATCTTTTACTTGATTAAACTTGATTTTAAAACCACTATCTTATTATTTTAGATTTTATTTCAACCATATTGATTGGTTTAAACTTGGTTTTTGATTGATGATTTGAAAATTATTATTTAAAGTTTAACTAATATTTTATGTTTGATTTGAAATGAATTTGCAATTTTAAATTGATTTAAGTTTGATCTGAAAAATCTGCTCATATATACTTTTAAGTTTTATTCGAAAAATCTTCTGTTTTAACATCCTTTAACTTATTGATGATTTGAAAATCTTTGATTTTAAATCAGAAACCTAACATTTTAAATTTACTGATTGAATTTGATTGGGATCAGACTTGCAGTTTTTTTTTTTTTTTGTTTAAACTTGATTTTAAAACCACTATCTTATTATTTAAGACTTTATTTCATCCATATTGTTTGGTTTAAACTTTTTTTTTATTGATGATTTGAATCAAACTTGCAATTTTATATTTGTTTGAACTTGAATTTAAAACTACTATCTTCTTATTTTAGATTTTATTTCAACCATATTGATTGATTTAAACTTGTTTTTCGATTGAGGATTTGAAAATATATATTTATATTACTTGTTTCTTTTCATTTGAATTAAAATCGGCAATTTTCAATTTTTTAAATTTTGATTCGAAAATCCATTTTTTCATGATTATCATATATATATATATATATTTTTTTTTTTTTGGAAAAATCTACGCTTGTAAGATCCACTATCTCTTTCATTTTGAATTTGATGATTGGAAAATCAATATTTTGTAGTTAACTAATATTTTGTGTTTGATTTGAAATAAATTTGCAGTTTTTAAATTGATTTGAGTTTTGATTTGAAAAATCTGCTCATCTATATTTTTAAGTTTTGTTCGATAAAACTTCTATTTTAAAATCCTCTATCTTATTGCTTTAATTTTTTTGGCAAGATCTTTTTGCCTCTATTTGAAAATGAATTTTTAATTTTGATGGTTGGTAATGATATGTTTTAAATTTTATTTGAAAACTCTTCGTGCTATTTTAAGTTTTTATGGAAAATGGCGTTTTAAGATCAATTATTATATTGGAGAAATTCTTGCCTGAACTTGGTTTGGCACATCATTTATGGTTTGACCTGTTAAAATATAGCAACTCAATTAACATTAGTCATTGTTGGCTGCCCATATATTTCATGTTTTTATTTTTCTTAAAATATGAAATCCTTAATTAAGATTTCACAAGTAATGCAAAAGTGAATATTGTGAAATCTTTTCATTTTATTATTATGCCAGTTAATAATTAGGAGATGTCAAATTAGTTTATGAGTTATTATATTTTAATTGATTTCATACAAATAACATGGCAAACCAGGTTTATATATGAATTTCTCATCATATTGTTTTAAATTTTGATGGTTTTACCTGATGCACTCGGAAAAAAAAAACAAAGAAAGGAAGCTACAATCTGGGAAATCATTTTTAGGAGTGAAAATCTTGAATAGGTAGGGACATTTTATTTTTGATTTAAGGTCTCACCTCATGCAGGCCGTATTAATAAAATTCCACGTTTGTTTGTTTAATTTTTTTTTTTTAAAAAGTAGTCATTTAGTCAGTGAAGTTAGGTACATATTTAAGACATTTTGGGGCAAAGGTTTGGGGAGTATTGGGATGCCATTCTAAACTTGGCTTTTTTATTGAAAAAACAGTTTTTGTCTTGGCTGTTTTAAAATTAGGGTGTTGGGGTTGACGTTTTGGCATCTGGGTTTTTTTTCTCTCTAAAAGTAGCTTTTGAGAATAAGCTCAAGAGTCTGGTTTTTTTTAAAAAAAAGTAACTTTTGCCACCATCAATCTACACACAAATTACATTTATAATCTGACTTTTATCATATCTTAAATTTGTAAAAATCAGATTTAAAAAAACAAAAATCATTTCTACCACCACCGCAAACCCAAATGACCCAATAGGCAGCTCAATTGGAATTGGGGCTGCATTAGAGGACCAAAGAGCCACTTCATCTGCAACCTAGTTACAACCCACGTTAAGGTTAAGGACTATGGAGTAGTGAAATTGAGGAACGTGAAAATTTGAAGTCTAATAATAGTATAATTAGAGATAATCCTTTTTATTTTTATTAAATTTTCAAGGCAAACGTGATATCTATGACGCAGCAGAGTGCACATGCAAGTAAAGCTGTGTGTGTGTGTGTGAGCTCACTTGTAAAATTAACAGACGAGTTGTGATTATGTTTATGTCATTTGGTGCTGATTTAGGTTCTGGTAAATCAGCCATTTTCAAGTTGATCAAGACTGAAGAAGAAGAATAGGAAGTCTGATTTGGTTATGGAACGAGTTTAATTATTCACATTTATTATTTCAGGATATCTTCTTATAAACTTCTGTAAATCATTTTTCAGGTAAACCACAATCAAAATGAAAACATTTTTCTTTCCTTCAGTGGTGTTTGGTAGGGGCGGCCAGTTTTGCTGAGTAAATGGAAACTTGCTCGTTCATGAGATTTTTTTGGCAATAAAACATTAAATGCGTGGAAATTCCCTTAAAAGGTCTTCTTTGCATCATTTATATTTTAAATATCTGCTACGGATTGAGAACAGGAAGACATCGAGGAGCATTGAGAGTCTGAAAATTTTTGATGAGATAATAGCATCTCAAGTTTATAAATTGGGGCAATATTGCCATGCATTAACGAACTCGAATAGTCAACGTTTGTTGTCCAAATGTATGTTGAAATGGCATGCCATGTAGCATCCACCTCATTTTTTTCTCACAACTCATATTTTCAGGTAAAAATACTAAAAAAATTGAAAGAACAAGCAACAATAGACAGTGAAACCCAGAACCTTCATGGATCAACAATCACCAAAAAACCCAGAACAATCACAACTCATCATCGATCTTGCAAAACGCGCAGAGATAGACGGTGAAGTCATTGAAGGTCAAGCAGAATAATCAGAGCAATCTGGCTTTTCTCTGGTCTTACTCATTTCGTTTCATGTCAGATGCAAACCAGATTTCACCTTCTTTATCAGCTCCCATTTCAAGAACTGTTGCGTTTTCTTTCCTCCGTACCCACTTGTTGCAATATCTCTCACTTTTCTCTTTCAAGAAGAACCAATCCCAAATAATGCTTTCTATCTAGTTAAGCCTCATAGTTTTGCTGCTACTTCCATTATTCCCACTGCTCTGTCTCGGTATTTGGTCATTGCCGTCGAGGGTCGCCGGTGGAGATCAAATGGAGATGGGGCTTGACGGTTTGTTTCAATTCGCAGAAGCTCCAACTTACAAAAGATTTTACCTTTGTGATTGTAAAAAAAATTTCAACATTTTTTTTGGGTAAAAGATTCACAAAACCACAACAAAAAGCTAGTTCTAAAATACAAAACTGCAGAAAATTTTGGGTCTTTTTGTTAGATTCTAGATCTGCAGAAATCACAAACCCATCAACTTTCTGCACCTGGTTGGCAGTCGTGTTCAAACGAAGGGGAGGAAGAGAGAAGAGCAATGCGACGGTGGTGATGGGGGGGAGGATTCGGTCAAAGCAAGATGACTGGAAGCCATTGTGAAGAAGCTTTTTGCCATAGTGGAAGGATTCGTGAGATCTATAAACAAGGGCAAGATGCCTCGCATAAGATCAAAAAGAGCATTGTGAAGAAGCTTTTTGCCAGGGTGCTTTGCTAAGAATCCTCCTAGTGAAAGCAAGATGATTGGAAGTCAGAAGGAGATTTCAAACTCACGAACTTGGGAAGATGTAGAAGGGCATTCTTGGTAATAAGACAAAGGACAAAGTGAACTTTTTTTTTTTAGAGAAATCAAAGAAGTTAAATAAATTATTTAATAATATCATATGTTATGTGTTCTTAGATTATATATTAATTTATTAGTTAAACTAATTAGTTTGAAGAAATAAAAAATATAAATACTCTAAAGTAATTTAATTGACTTCCTTAATTTCTCTAAAAAAATTAATTTTATCTTATAAATAAGACCGAAGGGAGTATTTCATATTTTTGTTTTAATATTTGACGATATGGCATGACAGGGAGATAATGCGTGGCAAGAAATTCCAAATGACGAAGCCACCTCAAATTAGATTCAGTCAACAAACGTTGACACTTGACACTTGATTCTATTAGGGCACGGCCACAGTGCCTAATTTATTAAACTTTAAAGGTAAAATTGTTCCTTCGAAAACTTCTAGACATTTAGTGCTGATTAGCGAAAACTTCTGTTTAACCCAAATAACTATTGAAACAATTTTTTTTTTTTTCAAAAGGGAAAATGATAGAAGAATACTGTCAAAATATGTAAAAGAAAAATAGGGAAGTGAATTTCAATAATCCAAATTTATTAATTTGGAATTTTGAAATATTGATAAATGTGTGAAATTATATATAAGTGCCTTTACTTTTTAATTTTTTTTTAAAAGTCCTTGAAACCCCTTGCCCACCGCTAGTGGCAGCTTGTCACCAGAATTCCAGTGTCCTTGCAGGCAACCTCCGGCGGCCTAATATTTTTTTTTTGAATTTCTCAAATAAAAGTTGTCAATATAGATACTTGAGTTATTAATAGTGATATTAAAGTTGTAAACAACATCCTAATATATTTTTTTTGAATTTCTCAGAAAAAAATTGTTAATATAGATATTTAAATTGTTAATAGTGATACTAAAGCTGTAAATGAGGTATTTGTTGAATATTTCCTAATAGTAGTTCTAGCAGTATAATATATATATATATATATATATATAGTTTGCATTTCTCAAGCAAAAGTCGTCACTATTAATACTTAAGTTGTTAATAATAATATTAAAACTGTAAATTGGATATTTATTGAATATTTCCTCACAATTTTCACCGAAGCTCCGACTGTCTAATTTTTTTTTTAACATTTCTCAACAAAAAGTTGTCAATATTAATATATAAGTTGTTAGTAGTGGTAAAAAAGTTGTAAATAGGTCATAATAAAATATATGGCCCAATATTTAACAGTTAAAAACCGTTATATATATACATATATATAACACTTGGATATTTAACAGTTGAAAATCATTAACTATGAGTAAAAATAACTGTTAAATATATATATCTGTAGTAGTGCAAAATCACCCTGCAAACATACTATTTAATTAGGAAAAAATAACGTCTTCATAATGATTTTTTGGGATTAACCTCAACATGCCTAAATCATTTAAGCAATTTATTTAATATTATTAAAAACAAATTCCATGATTTTACCAATACAGGATCAACAACTTCTCACGTGAAGGTAACTCGAGTGACAAGAATGAAGTGGGATATGGGTAAACTCTCCCAATGTATGAAAAACAACTCTCATTTTCAAAGATTACAAAGTAGCAAATTCCTCACAACCATTGCTCTCCATTTCCCTGCTTTTCCCCACTCAACATTTTGGATCCAGCAAACTGAATGCTGGCATTGCACGCGCTCACGACCAAGACTCCTTCATAGATTTGCTCAGTTTGAAAGGGAAGGAAAATTACAACAGCAACGATAAGCTTTACAATCCCATACCAAGTGAGGTTGGCTATATAGATCATATAACATCATTGTGCTCTATCAGTTATCTCTTTATAGCTTGCACAATTTAATGTTCATTCCGTTTCTACTTCCTTAAACCTCCAACTTGTTCTTTTCATTTCCTAATATAATCAATTTAAAATTATATGCAATTAAAAACACATGGAATCATATTCATGTAAGTTATGATTTAATTAGAGTCAATGAGTATGAAGTCCCAGACTCCCAGCATATTTCCCCCTTAATTTAATGATTTAAATATGCCTTGACTTAATTTAAAAATTTGAATGAATAAATTTAAAGAACATTGTTTAACATAGAAATTTAAATATTTTTTTGCTTAAATTGTAGACATAATATCACAAGTCATATCACTACTTTTAATATCAAAGCGTTTTCTTAAAATAGATTTTGACTCAAATAATTTTTCAAAATTTGAGAAAAAATGTTACAACTTTAAATTTAAGATCAGATAACGTAAGCCATATTTAATGGAACAAAGCAATTTTGTAGCCCAGAAATTTTTTTTCTTAAAGATATGAGTTCAGCAGTCTACCTGTGGCGAATTTTCCGCAGCGTCCTTATAACGTTTGAGGCTGCTTCCAGGTCTGTTCTGGTCAGTTTTCCAAACTTCTTTTTCAAATTTCTCTATCAGACAAAACCGTAAAGAAAAATAATTATAATTTACTATGATAGTTATATTAATACGATCAATCAACTAAAACTTAAAAATGATGGATGACTTTAGAGTACTTCTAACGGTGTACCATGATTCTTGTGCAAGTATGTTATTGTCTCATTCAGGTTTTCTCGCCAGCATTTTGTAACATAGGTCACATAAACTTGTTTCAGTTTAGGAGTTTTGAGACGCATCTTCACAAATATCTTCATGTTTGGAACGTTCTCCACTCTGACCATCTTTAACTCTGGGAATTCATCAAAATTATGAAATTCTTCACAGAAACTGGTGAGTCTTGGTAGATGTTTGAGTACAAGTGTCTCCAACATCTTGAACACTATTTTACCAGTTCCTCCCTCACCGTGAAGAACATGAACCATATTTTCACATTTATATAATGTTAGCAATTTCAGAGAGGAGAAGTGCGCAGCCACTGAAATGGAGAATAACTTTTCGATGCTTCGGCAACCGATGATTTTGAGTGATGTCAGCATTTCGAAGACCGGAATCTGTTGTACTGGAAAAGGAAATATTATTTCGCCATGCCCAAATGGTGGGCTTTCGGAGGAATCCTATGCAGTAGATTATCATGTGATGTGATTAGTAATTGGCAAAAAAACGAAGATATCATAGAAAATATAATAAATACATTTACCATTTCAGCTAGAGCGTTCCTTGAAAATATTTTGATTGCAGTACAGTCAACTATTCTCACTTTTTGGAGTTTTGGGAATGCAAGTGTGTCCAGGGAGAAGCTTGATAGCATTGGTAGATTCTCAAGAACGATGGATTCCAAATTTGGGCATGTGTCCAGGGAGAAGCTTGATAGCATTGGTAGATTCTCAAGAACGATGGATTCCAAATTTGGGCATGTGTCCAGGGAGAAGCTTGATAGCAATGCTAGATTCTCAAGAGCGATGGATTTCAAATTTGGGAAATCGTAAGCTTTTATTTCCGTGTCAATGAAAATTTCTAAATCGTAAGCTTCTATTTCCGTGTCAATGAAAATTTCTTGCAAACTTTGACAGTCTGAAATATCAATTTCTGTCAACATGGGGTAGCTGCAGGGTAAAAACAGGTGTTGAAGAGAATCACAGCCTTTTACCCTAACAATCTTTAGGTTTTGAAAGGCAATGACAGAATCATTCTCACTTAACAGTTGAAACACATTACTCAGTGAAGTGCAATTCCTCACAACCAGTGTCACCAACTTCTCTGACAATATTGGCAGCATAATTGAGGGAAAGACGTATCTCAGTTTGCTGAAGGAATCCACTTCTACCTCTTTTAGCTCGCACTTTGTTATATTATTAGAAACATGGCCTTGCCATATCTCCTCAAAACTTTCGTGGCCTACCAGCTTCAATCTCTCTAATTTCGAGGATGCATCCTGCAGAAAAGAGCTTATTAAAGAAATTGAAATATTCACTTCGTTAACTTTCCTTTTTCCACGTAGGATCTATCGTCATTACTATTACATAGTACTTGCGTCATAAATTTCACAATAAACTTTACAATTCTTCTGTTTTTTTTGGTGATAAACTTGACAATTCTTTACCTGCATGCTTATTTAGCTGGAATACTCAAACGACGAAACAAATTAAAATTCTTTAACAGTGACATAATAAATGTAAGAGAATGAGCAATAAAATCCAAGCAGACTCAAGAAATTAAATAGATACGTACCATCATCTCATTCGGAGGCACATGATCAGATATGCCTTCAGTGATTAGCTTCTTCTTGCTTAAAAATCCAATTGTAAATGCATTCACTTCTGGACAATTTTCTATCCTCAAACTCAGCAGATTAGGAAATCTGAAATTGCAATGCCCTGAGTTGAACTTGATCAACTTTGGCAGGGTTACAAGTTGAAGATCCTTCAAATAAGTAAGTGATCTCTCCTGCATTATTTCCGTGTCATCCTCTACGACTTGTTCTATCATCTCGCACGACTCTATCTTCAATGCCTCCAGAAGAACAAGTTGTTCCAGTAAAGCACTCGAAAGTGGACTATTGCGTAGGCCACACTTGATGATTTCTAATTTAACTAGTTTACCAAGTCCCATAATCCTCCTTGGATCCTTGTTCCATATGCATTTCAATTTGGGCAAACAAAGCAATTGCATTGTGTTCAAATTTGGGAATTTCAGATTTATTTGTTCATCAGCAACAAAGTCTGTGAGATCGAAAACCTGTTCCAGCAGTTCGCAGTTTGATACTGTTAGTTCCTCAAGCCTATGTGATCGACGGAACAAGATGGTCAAAAATTTGTTTAGCTCTTGATCGCACTGTTTGGCCTTTAAAATCCTTAACCCGCTTAGAGATGAAGCCAGACGCTCCATTTCCATATGGTTTTTCAGTTCCTCAGAGTCTCTGATTTCTAATATTTCACGTCTGGAAAGTTCATCCTATATAAAGTGATACCAATTAGCAAGTATTCCTCAGTATCAACTATCAAGTAATAACTATTAACTATTCTTGGAGAGAGAGTCAAAATAATAATTCCTGAAAAATATCGACGGAAAAATATTCTGCTGATACATAAACAATTCCTCAAGCCAAAAAGGCCATACTAATAAGATCGAAGTGTTCAATCCAATAATGAATGAAAATATATGTAGAACGCAAGATTTTTTTTTTTTTTAAAAAGAAAGCTCCAATAATTTGAGTAACATGTTGATGCAGCTACTGATGAAGAGGTCATCCTTTACCAATAATAATTTAGGCGTAAATATAATAATAGCAGTAGTAATAATAATATGCTAATTAATTCAATTGTAATTGCTCATCCTGCTAAATAACTCTTTCAAAATAACTCTTTCAAATTGTAAAAGTGAAAGGGAAAAGAAAAAAGAAAAAGGGAAGAGGGTGAAGGGTACTGTATTTTTTTCTTGCAACACTTATTTAATTAAGAGCAATCATTCTAAATAAGCTCGAAGAGTTGAAAATATGGAGCTAGCTTGAAGCCTTTAATGCCTCAAATAAATTCAGAGGCTTCTTCTACAACAGAGAATATGGGGGAGACTACTTACCGTCAAGTGAAAGAGATGTACAATGTTGCTCTCTAGGTCTTCATTATTTGCCCATGTATTGCACTCATTCACCTCCACAGATGTCAATAGAGGTCTCGCTATCATTCCCAACGATGATTTCTGAATCATGTCACATTTAACAACTCTTAGCCTCTCCAATGAGAGCCACTCTATAATACTCCCATCCTGGCAGCACCCACTAAATTTGGGTAACTTTTCAAGAATTAGACTCTTCACCTGAGGCAACTCAATAGTATTTTCAGACTTCCCCATTATTGGTATATATTCTTCATATCCAAAAACTCGTTCCAACATCATACAGTCACGTATCTCAATATTTTCAAGTTGCTGCAGATTCTGGAGAGCATAAAGAGGAAGAGCATATCTCAGTTGGTCACAACTACAAACTATTAGATGATTCAACATTTTAAAACTCCATGTTCTCTCAGGATGGTTCTCGAGCTTCGGGGCTACTAGGCTTCTCAAATTACCCCGGTGCAAGTCAAGTTGATGACTCAAGTCAGCTAATATTCTACAATAATTTGGAGGAGGAGGCAAGTCTCTGGGGTAAAAAACTTGTTCTAGCAGTTCGCAGTTTTCCACTGTCAGTTGCTCAAGCCCATGTGATCGGTGGAACAAAATGGAGAAAAATTTATTTATCCCCTGATCGCACTGTCTGGCCTCTAGAATCTTTAGACTGTTTAGAGATGAAGGCCAACGCTCCATTACTTCTATATAGTTCTTCAATTCCTCTGAGTCTTTGATTTTTAATTCAAGTCCGGGGAATTCATTCTATAAAATGATAACAATTAGCAGGTTTTAATGAGTATTAAGTAATAGCTAACCAACAGGGAAAGATAGTCCAAATAATAATTCCTGAAAAAATATCAGTAGAAAAATATTCTGCCAATCATACATAAACAATTCATTAAGCCCAAGCCTGTATACTATTATACAAGGATATATTACAACAAAGACAATTTAAAAGACCAAATATTGTTCAATCCAATTATGAATGAAAAGATATGTAGAACACGAGACCTTTATTTAAGGGAAAAAAGAAAGATCTTCAATATTTTCTGCAACCAGTTGATGCAGTTGCTGAAAAGTCATCCTTTACCAACATGATATTGATAATTTAGATGTAAACATAATAATAGTAACAATAATGACGACGACGACGATGAGAATAGATTACCCAACAACAATAGTTTTGGCAATTAATTCAACAGTAAGGGCTCATCCTAAGGCTTGCATCTACTTCGAGAATCACACTTTTCCATCAGAAGAACGATTGTAGTTACTTATTAAAATATCATATTTCAAATTTTAATGTGAAAGAAAAGGAAATGAGAAAACGAGAAAAGGTGAAGTGTACTAACCCACCGGAGATGAGTGTCTCCATTGACATTCCTTTTCATTTTTTCTCTATTGATCTTCCTCACTATTAAATTAACTTCTAATAGTTGGGATTTAATATTTTATAACAACATATTATAATATTAAATAACAAAAAAATATATAAATAAATTTAAACTATTAAAAACTAATCTAAAAAGTTCAAAAGTGTCGAAGATAATTAGTAAAATATTATAAAATATTTTAACAAAAGTTTACAGAGTTGAAGTATTTAGGTATAGTTTTAATAATTTAAATTTATTTTTGTATTTAATATCATAATAATCTTATTATAAAATGTTAAATCCTAACTTGGAAGTTAATCTAATGGTGAGGAAGATCAACAGAGAGGAAAGATCAATGAAAACATCATTCTCCCCGCACGCATTCTTCTTCTTGCATCAATTGCTTAGTTAATGACTGCAAGAGAGAATGGGTGATGGTGTTGCACGTTATCTGGCACTTAGGGCTATTAGTAGTTGATACAAAAATATTAAAAAAAATAATAAAAAGGTGCTAAATTGAAAACAGCACAAGTATAAAGAATGGCTTGAAAAAAAAAAGCTCAAGTGAGAATATTGAAATGAAAACCTATAAGAAAAAGGAATATGAGGGCAATTACTAACCGAGGACTTGAAGAGATATACAATGTCGCTCTCTGGATCTTCATTATTTGCCCATGTATTGCACTCACTCACCACCATGGATGTCAACTGAGTTCTTTCTATCATTCCCAATGATGACTTCTGAATCATATCACAGTTAACAACTGTTACCCTCTTCAACGAGAGCCATGCAACAATACTCCCATCCTGGCAGCACTCAGTAAACATAGGTAACTTCTCAAGAATTAGACTCTTGACTTGACGCAACTGAACAATATTATTAGACTTCCTCATACGTGTTTCATCTTCATCTCCAAAAATTCGTTCCAACATCTCGCAGTCACTTATCTCGATATTTTCAAGTTGCTGCAGATTCTCGAGGACGTAAAGAGGAAGAACATATCTCCGTTGGTTACACCTACAAACTCTTAGATGAATCAAACTTTGGAAACTCAGTATTCCCCCAGGATTGGAAAGAGCCTGCAGCCAATAAGGCAATGTCAGACCAGAAATTAAATAATTTGTGTAATGATCACATGATAAATTTAAGAGAATGAAAGTGAAGGTGTAAGCAGATTCAGATATAGCATACGTACCATGTTTGAGATGAACTTGGTCAACTTTGGGAGGCCTACAAGTTGAAGATTCTCTAAATAAAGGAACAATCTCTCCTGTATTTCCGAGTTCTCCTCGTCAACGATGATTTGTTCTATCATCTTACACGAATTTATCTTTAGTACAACAAGTTTTTCTAGTAAAGTAGACGAAAGTGGACCCTTGAGTAAGCCGCACTTGATGATTTTTAACATAACTAGATTACCAAGTTTGACATTATCGTTGTTGCATATGCAATTCAGGTTAGGTAGATCATCCAATATCATTGCCGCTAACTCGGGGAGTAAAGGAGGTCCTTCTTTATCAGAAGCCAAGTCTCCAAGATCGAAAACTTGTTCCAACAGTTTGCAGTTTTTTACTATTAGGCGCTCAAGCCTATGTGATCGATGGAGCAAAATGGACAAAAATTTAGTTAGCTCTTGATCGCACCATCTAGCCTCTAGAATCTTCAGCTTTGTGAAAGATGAAGGGAGAAGCTCCATTTCCATACATTCCTTCAATTCCTCTAAGCCTTTGATTTTTAATTTGAGTTCTGCCGCCATTCTTGCTTTCAAGATAGATTGTACCAAAAATTCAAATATAAAGGTCAAATCATCATACTAATTAAATACTAACATTTATTGAAAGCAAAATTTTAAACATTTATAAATTAATATAATAATAAAATTTACAAGTAAAACTGTATCATGTTGAGAACTTTAAATTAAAGTAAGAGGTTAACTAGTATTATTACGCATTAAAATTGCATTTAATGGCCCTTAATTGAATATAAACTTTTTACAATATTTTCTGTGCTAAAATTTCGTGTGTTTTTCATTATATATATATTAGCGCTGAAATGAGCCACATCTTATGGAAAAGTGGTGAACTCCATGTCAATGTTCTAGATGATATATCAATTTCTTTTGATATTATCAACCATGGTAGTTAGAATTCCATGAATCTCAAGTCGTATTTCACGATTCGATTCATAAACAGGTGGGAAAGATATGAATCTATTGATGTATCTTACTTGTGTATGTATCTTGAGATTGTAGGAGTACAATTCTTGCGATTCTAGAAGAGCCGGTCACACAAAGATCAGATTGGAACTAGTGCGACCTGACTTTAGAAAAACCCTTTTTCTATTTTCTTTTTCTGATTTTGTCCATATTTATTTAGGAATTTTCTTTTACTTATATGATTATCCCTAATTCCATCTCACTTATCCGAATCAAAACCTATTTTACTAATACTTCTTTTTTTTTTCTTGAAATGTTATTTGCCTTGAAAATGCTAATACCTACAAACCTTTGATGTTCTCTTATGTGAAATTTACATTAATATCATCTTTAAAATTGATCATAGATATTATGATTCACGACATGTTTTGATCCATAATTCTAAAAATAGGTTTTTTAATTCACGATTCATATCCTGATTTGATAACCTTGTTATTATTTAGTATTCAGTCCGGGGTTTGTAACTGCCCTTCCCAATATAACTGTCTTCTCTGGGACTCGAACTCAAGATCTAGAGGGATCTAACGGGGCTTTACACTATTATACCAACTATGTATTGTTTTTAGATGGTATACCAATGAAGATCAAAGCTATTTTCATATTATATTCGTTATTGGTTTTCTTTGATTACTTGTTCCCCTATAATTTTGCCGATAACTCTAATAAACAAAAAACCACCTATTCGAAATAAATTAGAAGTTCTCCAAGCCCTTTTAAAAATTTTGCAAAGGAAAAGAAAAACTTACTCAAGAAAAAGAATAAGAAAGTCAAATTGATCTATCAACTAACCTTGTGAAACACATTACAAGGTGCATCGGTTGCTTTTAAATAAGTTGTGATTGGATTAAGTAGAAGGTATTTGAGATACACACACACACACACACATATATATCTCGTAAAAAAAGCCAAGGATCCAAAACTTATAAATGACAATAACGGTGTTAAGAGATCTACCATAACTAATTTAGAATTAATATTTGAATCTGAATTAGTCTCACAGCATTGGATACCGAATATATTTTTTTAAGTTAAAAAAATTGTGATGAACTCTCGATCTAGGTGTTCCCTTGTATATAAATAAATTACTTTTCTTTTTTGGTTTAATATTTTCATTTTTTTTCCCTTTGGCATGTGATTATTAAACATAAAATAATTTTTCATAGTATTCTCTCCATCCCATTTTCCTTCTCATTTTCCCAGCATCCAAACCAAGGCATGAAAAAAGTGCCAATTAAAAGGCGCCTTACCCTTGCTATCTTCAATTATATTGCAACAATAGTCGTCCCTTTTTCTTGGCGCAGAGTCGTTGAGGTTTTGAGGTTCTCTTTCCTTAGGGGAGTTCGGCTGTTAAAAACCAAAGGAGAAAATAATAAGCACAGCAGAATTTACAGCAATTAACTAGTGCAAAAATATCCTAACCACAAGGCAGACTTTACCTTTATCACTATAAGATCATCAGCGAGTTGAACTTCTCCGCTCTGATAGACTACAGGTAAACAGGCAGTAAGAAAGAGGAACGGGAAAAAAATCAAATTTCTGATTTGAAGTTTTTGATAAAGAATTTTTGGATGGATATGATTGGATAGAAAGCAACAAACTGAATGAAGTAGAGGAACAGGGAAAAGGGATCTTTAAACAAAGACGCCAATTTTTTTTTTTTTTTCCGAAATATATAGTCAAGAAGATAATTTTGATTAGTAAGAACAAAGAGTGAACTCAAGAATTGAGGACTGTTTTAGCAATTCAAGAGTTTAATTTTGATGGATGCTGTCTGCAACTTGAAGGAAAGATGCAGAGGAAGTGAAAATGGAAACGCAGCAGCGAAGAAACAGACACAGTACCAAACCTTGGAAGGAAGTGAAAAACAACCTTTTTAAAAAAAAAAAAAAATTCGGATCATATGTTTGGCAAGAAGGCGGCAAGCTGAATCCAGAGAAACAAGGAAAGAGATCTTTAAAAAAAAAGACACTTTCTTGTTTCTCACAAACTGAGAAAATGATTGAAACAAGCTGAGGAGTTTGAAAAGAGGGTAATTATTTCTCACAACTGAGAAAATGAAAGAAACCAGCCTAATTTGAATATTATAAACAAAGAGTGAACACAAAAACTCGGGAGTTTTGGCAAATCAGAAGTTTTATTGTTATAACTTCCTCTGCAACTTGAAGGAGAAAGAGTTGAAGAAAGTGGTAGAACATAGAATTCAAAAGCTGAGGAAAAGCAAAACAATGAAAATGGGATCGAAGAAGAAGATGCAAGCGAAGGAGCAAAGGCCAAATACGACTTAGCTTGAGCGCTATCAGATCTGTAGGAAACGTATAATTATAAAGGCGAGTCTATTGAGAAACTTTTATTGTTAAAACTATTTTTTGCCTTGCGAACCATTATAACAACTAACAACCCGCGCATTTTTTTTTTCCTGATCTCAGCAACCGACGTACTGATTGGAGGTGACATATAAATAGTTTAACTTTTATGGTCTAAGTGCATTGTTTTAGGTAGCAAATACAAATTTTAGGTGCATCTGAGTGCAATTTTCCTATTAAAATACGAATATTACTTCACTTTGCTCGACAGAATGTGGTGCGAACCCATAAGGGAAGATCCCACGAACCCACAACCAATTCCGAAATATACACACCCCAAGAAAGCTAAACATAGATCGACGATCCACTTGAACCCTTGAACACGAAAGAACAAGGACCCGAAGTGTTGGAAAAACGCCACAAGGTTGATCAAGCCTTGATAAGTTTGTTAATTCTAAAAAGAACCCTTAGAGAGAATCCACTCTCAAGAAACAAAGTGCAGAAGTGCAACTTTCATTTATGATTCAAATCTGAATTGTGTTTTACAAATGAAGAAGCACCAAGTATTTATAGGAAAATATGACCTAATTGCAATAAGTGCAATTTTGAAAACAACCAATACAAATTTTTAAACCATGTGCTAGGAAACCTAAAAGTCTAATACAATAAACACAAAAGTCTAATACAATCTAGAAGAAAGTTGAAAAATCAAATACAACATGCTAAAGAAAACAAAAGTCAAATCTGCCACCAACTCCTGTTGATTTTCGCACACCTAACTTCAAGAAAATGTAGTCAGCAAATTAAGGCTCAAAATGTGCTTATTTAGGCCCAAATGAGACCTCCTATGTGTAGTACTAGGTCCAAGCTCTTTGTTTTAAAGTTTCCAAGCCCAAAACTTGATTAACAACTCCATATTTAGCACAAATGAACTTAGTGACGTTTTCAGCATCTTTGTTTTGTAAATCAGATTTATTGATCCAATTGCTATTTGATTTACAACAACTTCTTCAATCAGCCCAATCAATGCTTCCTTGAATATTTTAGCTTGTACTCTCATGATTTATTCAGTTGGAATTTGATAATGATCATTTGAAACGGAAGAGATGTCACTTGAATTTGAAGGGACAACTTGTTGATTCTGGATCGCATCATTCCCTCTCTCCTTAAAAGGATTCGTCCTCGAATCTTGACTTGAATTTGGAGAGTTAATTTGTTGATTCTGGATCGCATCCAAATGCGTTTATCCTGAGTCAATGTTTGCAATAATTTTTCGGGTGGAGCTAAGTGTAATTTTTTAGGGGTAGCAGAATGTGATTTTCACATTAGAATATAAATACTTCGTCTTTATTATACAATTTTATATCATCATGTCTTTGTATAAAAAAAATATGTCATGCTATAATGATTTAAATTATTGGAAAGACAAACGAAAGCACATGATAACTGAATCATACTGCAGTGTTTGTGAGTATAATGTGAAAGACTTGGACAATGTCATTTTGCCAAAGAAACTGACTTCTGATCCTCCTACATCTTCACGGAACCTTTGGTCAACAAAAGTTCAATTTGCACTTTCATCATCAAAATAAAATCATGTAACATGAAAAATATATCAACATACTTATATGTATATATGGAACATCTTGTGCATCGAAATGGGGGAGATTTAATTACTTTTATTAAAATATCATGAAATTCTGAACTACTTACTATCACACAGAATAAATGGATGTCCAGATATATTTGTTATTTTTGTTTGACAGATAAGTTATAGTAGTTGTCCTTTCAGCACCTTTTTTTGGTTGCATTAAGTAGTACTGCCAAATTGAAATTAAAATTTAATTTTTTAACCAAGATATTAAAATATAATTATTAGTTAAATAATTGTCACATTTACCACCCCCTCTTTACAAGGTTCGCCTGCCGCGCTGGCAGCACAGCTATAAATATGAGCGTAAAATAAATTAAACACCTTCCTGCTTTATCTAAACTAGAAAATCCTCACAAGAAAAAATAAAATAAAATCCTCCCTTCTATTTTGAAAACATATATAAACTTCTAGTTGTTATTTGGGGTTAAATTTAACTTTTAAAACTTTTACTTTAACCAATATTCCCCGATTTAACATTAGAATTGAGTATTGAAACATTTATATATATTCGTCAGAAAATTACAACAACAAAATAACTCTAATACATATAAATTTTAATATTTTATAAAATTTATTTATTTTTATTATATTATAAATTTTTCATCGCCTTTATTGACACTCATTTATTCGGGTTTCTTTTAAATGACTAAAAACATATTTCAAATGTATATTTCTTTTTTATTATTATTAAATCAAGGGTTTTCCCTTCGAGACTTAAAAGGCAAATGGTTCTTACTTCTTCTAACAAGTGTGCTTCTCAAGTTTCGAACTTATGTTTTCCTCTTTATGAGGGTAAAGCCTCTTACTATCTCAACCAATAGCTTGTGGTTTCAAGTGTAGATTTCTAATTATATGAATTAGGGAGATTATATAAATTATTGACATTTATAATTTAAAATTTTTAAACACATTTTTTATACAAACATTTATAAATACATCTAATCAAGTATATATTTAGCAAAAGAATTAATCAAGTTTTCAATCACGCTTTTTATAGGACTACATTAACTAAATTACTTAAAGTTTTCCTAGTATGATAAAAACATTAAACTTATAAATATTTTCAAAAATAAAAAAAATTAATTTAAGGAGAATAAAAATATAAAAATTATTCAAAAATTTTTGAACCAAAATTAAAAATTTAATATATTGAAGGATATATTAGTAAATAAAATTTGTTCTAGTCTAAATTTTAATTAAAAAATATATTTTTAGAACATTCTTAAAGGTATTAACATTTAACAGTTTGGACTTGAGTGCATGTTTTTAAAATAGAGGAAAAGTTTGTGTAATTATGTTTTTTTTTTACCAAATGTAATTAAGTTAAAATATGGGAAGTTATAGTATTTTACTCCTATAATAATTAATTATGGCACATCCTCCAAGAAAAATTAAACAAAAGCAACATGAAAATTTATAAATAAATGGTCAAAAAAATTATTAATGCAATCTAAATGCATTGCAAAATGTTTTATTAAAAAAAAAAAAAAAGAGAAGACCTAAGCTCCTTACATTAATTTTTTTTTTGTTTTGCAATTAAATTAAGGTCTGGGTTATGAAATTGGGGGCACCATGATTGAAGAAGATGATGAACTCATGGAAGAATGAGAATAGACTTGGGAATTTATTATACGAAGTCGTATTATTATTGCTAGTTTCCAACTCGGTGGGTGAATTTCACAGCACTACAATTAACATGATAATTAATCGTAGCACCCGAAATAAAAAAAAATATAAACGAAAGCACCTTGAAAAAAATAATTAATTAGTGTTAAAAAAAAGAAATAAATAAATAAATAATTAATTATTTTGGGTTTTAAAAAACAATATTAGAGAAACTTGACAAAAGATTTCACCTATGTACCAAAAACTTTGGACTTTTCAAATGTGTGCATTGATTTCTTTAGTTGTCGACGCATTCTTTTCTTTTTCTTTCTTTCTTTCTATATTTTTTTGGTTGCATTGAGAACTACCGGACAGATTCAAACTTTGATTTCCATGATAATTAGCTGTGGCATCGATCTCAAGGGGCGAAAAATAAACAAAAGCAACTTGATAAGTGATAACTCATAAATGCAACGTATGTATAGGTGATGATATCTTCTGTAAAAAAAAAAACGGGGAAAGTCTCACTCAGGCCCCAAAAACCAGAAAAAAAATTAAAAAAGTCAAGAGATTTCTCTGTCAAAAAAGTCTTAATATAGAATCTTTTATCAAAAAGGTCCTTAAGGACCTCAGTGACATAGATGAGTTTGTCAATGGCTATTTTATGACTTGTCAATATAATCACATATATTTGTCAACGGAAACTGCTTTAGTTAACATATATGAGTTTGTTAATGGTCATTCTACTACTTATCAATATAGTCATATACACTTGTCAATAAGGTAAGTTTACATTTGAAATACATTTCATTGAGGTCCCTATAAACCTTTTTGATAGAGGATTTTACACTGAAACTATTTTGTTAGAGAAATCTACACTAGGATTTTTTTTATATATATTTTTTCTGATCCTTAGGACCCAATTGAGATTTTCCCAAAAAAAGGTGATGAGATCTTTTAAAAGAGAATAATTTTATTAACTCACCACTTTGGAAAAAATTGTTGGTCCTTATTATAAGTGATAAGTTCACTAATACATGAGAGTGTTACAATTTTACCCCTATTAAATATAAAGAGATGAAAAATACACATTCAAAAATTAGGACAAAATTAGAAAAAACTATCAATTTAGTCTATATTTATAGAGTTAAATAAATTTTCTGGATTTGGCTTGCCTCCGCTGCGTCTTAACATCCGTTGCATCAAAACTACACCATTTTGGTGTAGTTTTTGGTGCAAAATGATCAGCTGGTCTTTTCTTTTCTTTTTTTTAAATGGTATCTAGTATTTTGAAGGAATTTTCTGGAAGCATCTAGCATCTTAAAAATATTTCAAGTAGCATACAACATATTAAAATAATTTTTGGCACTTTTAACCCCTTCAAATATTTTTTCAGTTGTACTCAGTGTCTTACATAATTTTATCTTTAATGTATTTTCTCAGCTCAAAAAATTACTTTAAAATATTCAAGTAGCATAAAGTATTCTAAAATAATTTTTGGTGCTTTTAATTGCTTAAAATATTTTCTTAGTTGTACCCAGTGCCTTAGGAGATTAACTACAATTTTACCTTTAATGTATTTTTCTCAATAGTAACTAGCACCCAAAAAATAGGATACTAGTTTATTAATTTCCACCTACTCTAAATATATTTTTCTCGTAGCACCCAATATCTTAAAGTAATTTTTGGAGCTGAAAAAATATTTTAAGGGTAAGATTACATTCAGTCTAGTAAGACGCTAGGTACAACTGAAAAAATATTTGAAGGGGGTTAAAAGCGCTAAAAATTATTTTAATATACTGTATGCTACTTGAAACATTTTTAAGATGTTAGATGTTTTCAGAAAAATCCTTCAAAATACTTGATACCATTTTAAAAATAAAAAAAGACCAGCTAATCATTTTGCACCCAAAACTACACCAAAATGGTGTAGTTTTGACGCAGAGGACGTTAAGGCGCAACGGAGGCATCAAGCCAAATCCAAATTTTCTTGGTTTGTGGGAATTAAGTAATTTGGACATATAAATAGGAATAGAGTTGTAAGTGTTTTAATTTCTTCTTTTTAATTAAGATCTTAGTTACAAAAACGACTCTCAAGATCTAGTTTTTCCTCTTAATTTATACCACTGCACCATGATGAAAGAAATGATAGTATAAGGGAATAGAGTTTTGAGTTATTGTAGCTCTTGAGAAATGAAAATAAAAAGCAATTTTGACACACAATGATACAATATACTCCTACAATCTTAAATGAAAGATCTAGTTTGGAGATGAATTTTGATCCCAAATATAAGACTTTTTTTATTTTATCTCTTATATTTATCATTTTTCTCCAAACTAATTTGCCTAACCTGTAAACTAATATATAATATAATGTTATGTAGAAGTAATTTAGAGAAATCATGTTATATATGTTATAATTACATAATTTATTAGCTTACTTAATCTCCTCAAACTAGATAAACAAGTCTTACATTAAGGATCATATTAGTACTCTCTCCGTTCCTCAATATAAAACATATTTGGAAAGTTGATCTTGTTCCTAAATATAAGACAGTTTTCAAATTTATCAATCTTTTCCTAATTTTCCCCCATTGATCCTCCTTCAACAATAATCAATGAGGAAATGGAATGAGAGAATTAAGGAAGATAATTATGGTGTTTTAGAAAATACACATCATATTAACTAACTTAACCAACTTTCTTAATATAATCAAATTAGGTAAATATGTCTTATATTAAGGACATGAGGGAGTATTATTTTAGGTTAATGTGAATGGTCAGATATGTCTCTTAAGCAAGTGATTGTGAGTTTGAATCCTAACTCTTACACATAAAGCAAACCAAATTAGGAGAGAAATATTTTGCCCTCCCCGCATGAAGTGATTAGTTTTATAATTGGAAAGGGATATTCCTAATTCTAATTAACCCCCATCCCCATGCACAATATGTATAAGGAAAAATCCTATATAAAGACAATTGAATTACTCAAATTCTAATTTGGATTATTGAACTTAACAAATTATATGTCAAGTTATGCATCACCTGTGTCCTCTAAAGCTTCAATGGTGAGAGGGATTGGAGAAACAAAAAGAATCGGGCCCACCCTCACTTTGCCCCACCGTCTTCTTTGGTTTTCCTTCTTTGCTCTCTCCGGCGAACCACCACCACGCCGTCACCTTCATTCTCCATTCCCGGTGAACTTCATTGGCCTTTGCACCATCACATCTCTTCTTCCATTGTATTTCAATGGTTGGCTTTTGGAATGAGAACGTGGCTTTGATTTCTGAAGCAATTTCCATGAGTTGCAATAGCTAGATTATCTTCTTCTAGAGCAATGGCTTGAGTCTTGAGCTTGGAGCTTAATAGAGAAGTGTTTTACCATCTAATTTCTATCTTTAATCTTTTGCATTAGTTAAATTCTAGGTTTAGAGTTTAATTAGTATATTAGACTAAAGTTTTGCACTGGGGTTCCATGCATTTTTGTTTAAGTTAGATGTTTATTTGGATTTTAATGTTATGTATTTGACACTTTGAGCTTCATTAGTAGTAATTTCTTATATATTGACTTGGTTAAGCTTATACTTAAAGCTGCTATGAATATATAATTGTGATTGTAATGCAAAAGTTCTTGGTTAATTGTGTCATTGCATTTCATTTATTCAAATTCTTAGAGTTTAAATTGGGTTTTGGTTAGAGGGATTAAGTCTTGCCCTGTGTAAGAGAATTAATTCACCTAACTCAAGCTAGCTCAAAGGATCTTTTGGGCATCTTTGTCAAACTAGCATGTTCCCATTATCTTTTGAAATAAGGATAGATCAAATTTATTGTTCTAGGAGGATTTCATCATTTTTCAAAACCAATTTCCATTTCACTCCACTTTTATTCTAAAAATATGAAAATATTTATTTTCAAAGCATTTTAGTCTAGTTGCAACTTAGCTGATAGATAAAAAGCTCAAAAATCCTTTTTAACTTATTCCATACCAATTATCGCATTTAGTTTCCAGGTAGTTAATAAAAGGTTCATTAATAGACGATATGAGATTACACCATATATTACAATCTATGGTTTAATTCTGAAGAAGTTGTCAAGACATAAACCGACACAATCCTTGATAAATATATATTTTTAAATTAAATAAGTGTAGATTTTAGGACATAATTGATTAAATTTATTAATATTTCATACCTATTTAATTATCTTCTATATATTTACTATCTTTTAATTAAGTTCAGGATAAAAAGAAATTTGATATAAAATATAGTCATATTCTATTTTATTTTGTAGGAAATATTATGATATTTAGGTGGTGAAAAATTAGAAGAATATATATATATATATATATATATAGAAACCGTGTGAAGATGGGAGAAGAATAGTGTGTGTGTGTCTTATATGAAGAAAATCGTAAGGGATATATATATATATATATATATATATATATATGAATATGAGATCTAAGAAGTACGTAGAGCCCATGACGCATGATCTATTGAGAGAGCAAACGTGAGCTGTCATTGAAAGTGGTTATATATTGTTATAATATATAATATATCATATTGGAGATAAAGGGAATCAGATGAAAAATTTGAAGAAGATTTGGATAGGCACGCAAGCCCACGCACATAGCCCAATCACTATATATCTATTAAACAGAGACAGAGTCGAGCACATCAGAGCAATAGCGGAGATCGAGCGGAAGTTAAGAGGAAAAGAACGAAGAATTAGAAACAGCAGGCAACTTCTTGCCCTCCTTCCACATGTGACAACAACGAAGAATTAAGAGAGTCTTCGATAGTCTTGCTTCTTTTCTTGTTTTTTTTTTTTTTTTTTTTTGAATCTGAATTTCTTTATTCCATTATGGATTTTATTTTAGCCATTAGTGGTTAATTTTCTTTGAGACTTAGGGAAACTATGAACTCACTAGTGAACCATATTTTATTTTCATGATTTATTAGTTATGATTTATGTTAATTTTGATAACTTAATCTTGTTTTGATATGTCTGTTTGATGATTGGCCACCATTAGATGTGAATATGAGTATTAGGATTTATCTTGACGAAGGGAATTTTAATTAGGCTCTGAGATTAAGTAATATGGGATTAAATTATGATTTAATTTGCGATTAGGATAGACATATACCTAATTGCCCCATATAATTGTTGAAGAGTGTGTTTGAGTTATCTTACCTCTTGAGTAATTAGGTTAGACATAACAATTATAATTAAGAGATGGTTGTGAGTGAACCGATAGGAACTTATAGCTATTAATACTTGAGATTAACATTTGAGATTAACTAATTAAATGGATTTAAGATTTGGGGCACTAGTGAGGGATTAGTGACTCTAGGTTGTGTTTGATATTGATAGTTTTCGTTAATTAATTTTCTTTAAATTTTCTCATAACTAGATTCGTTTGACTTAAAAAAAATTGAAATTTTAATACCTAAAAATTAATTAATTGATTTCTCGTGATACTCTATTTGTCACCTTATTACTTTACACGAAGTATAATCCTTCACCTTGATTATAATACTCTCCATTATTGCTCCTCTCCATGATTGTCATCATAGCCAATTATTTTATTCTTATAATTCATTATTAATTAATTGAGGAACCTACTTAATACTCTACTTTAACTTTTTAAGACATGTCTCCAAACATATTTGTCACTTTCCTAGTAAAAAATATAACACTTTTTATAGTGTATATAATGTGTATATAATACTTTTCAAAATAAGTATTCACATATATTTGTCACTTCTTTTTTTGTTTTTTTGCTTGCATTAACATGTATCTAAAATTTGATTATACTTCATTCATTCAGTGTGGCATCTCAATGACAACTTTTTTTTGGCCGAAACCTCAAAGACAAAATTAAACAAATTTAGAAGTTTATAAGCGTGAAACATTAGGGTTAGGTTGCACATATAGAGGATTTCGTCTTCTTTTGTTTTAATATATTAGCAACTTACACACAGTTCATTGTCGCAATGTACAACCCCAATTCTTTTATCGAAAAAAATGTGAAACTATTGAAAAAAAACAACCCTACGTCAAAAAAGCTCTGCCACCCTTGGTCGTGAAAATCTCGTGTTTAACGCACTATTTCCACCAGAAGGATCCAATATGATAAATCATTGCTTTAATTTTAATAAAGCAAGATGACCCCTTTTACAAAAAATTTTATGCCAAATTCATTTAATTGTGACTTTTGCCACTAGGTCCGCCTATGGCACTGCAGAACGACAAAGCTAAAATTTGATGGTCTCAAAAAAAATTGATGATTTCGATAATTAATTGATCTGTCCAAAAAAATTGATGATTTCGATAATTAATTGATCTGTCACCATCTTTAGGAAAAATTAAACAAAAGCAACCTGAAAATTAATAAATAAACGGCCAAAAAATTATTAATGTAAGGCATTTTCTTCCTAATTGGGCCACCATGACGTGGGTAGATGATGAATAGATAGGTATAGACCATATTATATTATAGTTCTACCAATTATTGTAAATTTGCAACACAATTGGTGAATTGGACAGAATAACAATTAACATGACAATTAATTGTTGAGCTCTACACAACAAACCCAAAACAAAAGCAACTTTACGATTTATAAATAAAAACACGTACGTAACGTGAGGCACTAAAAAAAAGATGACTACAATTACTTTTCCCTTGTTGGCAAGGAAAAAACTTTTCCCTTTTAAATGAATGGCTTATTATAAATTGACTCACATTATCCGGCCTTATCCTTTTAGTTGGGCCACTATGACAAAAGAAGGCGACAAAATTATCAACCACTCTCTCTAAATTTTAATATAAAACCATTTTAATAATAAAATTGACTTATATAAAGCAGATCTTATATTTAAAAAAGTAGTATTATATATCAAAGGAATATGGAATATTCTAGGGAAAATCGTTGGTAAATACCAAATAAGCAAATTAATTGCTCTTTGCCACCAACACAAATGGGATACCTAACTGTCATTAAATTTGAACTTAAAAAGACAAAAAAACCCTTAGTTTAGTTTGAAAAGATCACACGAGGCAGAAGCAAATGATTAAAATTTATGACAGTGGCTTGTTCAGTTATCATGTTTGGCGGAGTGCGGTGATGCGAGTCTTCTGTTGTTGCTATCGATCACTGTGGCGTCCGCCGGAGGTCCATCACTGTGGAGTCGATAGATCACTTTGAAGCCCTTCTTCATATTTCAGTTTTTGATGGAGGCGATGATTTCTATATTGCCAGTGGAACTAAGTATTGTACATTGCTGTGTGTGTGAGTAAGGAAATAGTAAATATAATTGGGGGTTCCTTAGATATTATGAGTTTGGCCATTATTGTGAAGTTTTTGATATTAGTTGATGGGAGTTTGTATATTGTGTATTGTGTATCGTGTATTGCGTGTAATCGGTTTTGTTACCTGAATGTTGCTGGAATAATGATTCTGCAATGGAGATTCACATGTGATAGCCATTATGTGCAATTGATCTCCCGTTTTGTGCACCTACACCTATCCCTGAGTAATTGCACATCATGGAAGAGTAATTGCATATAATGGAAGATCATTGGCACAATGGATCATCCTTTACACATGAATCAGAAGATCCATTGCACTTCATGGAAGATCAATTGCACTTCATGGAAGATCAATTGAACAAAACGAAAGATTATTGGCACATCATGGAAGAGTATATGACAATGCAAGATCATTGACAAAATGGATCATCCTTTGCACATCATGGGAGAGTATTTGCACAAAACGGAAGCTCAATTGCACATCATGGAAGATTAATTGCATAAAACAGAAGATCAACTACACAATATGGAAGATCAACTGCACATCATGGAAGATCAATTGCACATAATGGAAGAGTGATTGCACAAAATAAAAGATCATTGACACAATGGATCATCCTTTGCACATGGGAGAGTAATTGCATAAAACAGAAGATCAATTGCACATTATGGAAGAGTAAATGCACAAAACGAAAGATCGACTACACTATGGAAGATCAATTGCACATCATGGAAGAGTAATTGCACAAAATGGAAGATCAATTGCACAAGACGGAAGATAATTGCACAATGGATCATCCTTTGCACATGGGAGAGTAATTGCACAAAACAGAAGCTCAATTGCATATCAATGAAGATGAATTGCACATCATGGAAGAGTAATTGCATATAATGGAAGATCATTGGCACAATGGATCATCCTTTACACATGAATCAGAAGATCCATTGCACAAACGGAAGATCAATTGCACTTCATGGAAGATCAATTGCACAAAACGGAAGATCATTGGCACATCATGGAAGAGTATATGAAAATGCAAGATCATTGGCACAATATGGAAGCTCAATTGCACATAATAGAATATCAAATACACAAAAAGGAAGATCGTGTTTTGCACACAAGGAACATGTTGTGCACGTATGTCAAACTTTATCGACATTTGGATGATCTAATGTTTAACAAAGTCATATATATACAGACAGTTTAGTTTGTTGCAAAACAAAATACAAACGTCCCTAGTTAAAGTAGTTAAAGCATTAATGACACTTTGTCTTCTTCTTATATCTCCAAACTTCAATGTTATGCATTATCCATTCCCGATGTTTGTTCTTCGCATGGGTAACTAGCCACCACACCACATCCACCCTCTTTTGATCCATGTCTTCCTGAACATAAAAGTTTTAAGTTAGATCCAATCATATTGTAATATGTAAAGTAAAAATTTACTCACATCAGGCATTGTGAAATTGTTCCACTCAAGCCTTCTAATATTTTCCCACATTTGCAGCCACAATATCACATACATGCCACAGTCCCATCTAGACAGAAATAAATAGCAAAACATTAACATACAATGAATACATCTATACATACAAGAGTATCCAACAATTTCACTAACTCACACATTGCTCTGCTGTTGAACAACACCAAATCTAAAATCAAATGCAGGCTTGTGTCCATAGAGATCATGATTATGGTGTGCGAGTAAATCACAAAAATGTTTGCTGTGACAAATTGCAAAGTTGAGAGCCAGTAAGTTTGTGCATGACAATAAAACAATTGCACACTTTGATTAGATGCAAGTTTCAATCATGCAACATAGTTATACAAAGATCCCAGAAACATATGAGCAAACACCAAAATGAGTTAAAACAAGAAGGAGAACAGAAACACTTGCCAAATGTCTGTTACATACCAACAACAAGTTTTGAATTGACATGCTTTGCAGAAAAGATAGGTTATTCAGAATCCATATTAAGTTGCAATAGAGAAGCACCATATGACCAAAGCATAAACTTCATGCACAAATCCTGATTTTGTCATCCAGCACAGTGAACCACAGTCTTAAGAGTATTTGTCATGGGTTGATTTGAAGGTTCTTAATGATATATCACGAAGCATAAAAGGAAAACAAAGTACAGTAGAGTTCAAACAGTCCATGACATCTAAATATACTCCCATTATAATAAGCCTACTCCAATTACATTTTGAAAGGGTTCAAGACAAGAAATTCAGCATAGTTTCAACTGAATTTTATCTCTTTAGAGAGCTCTACTAACTCTGAAATTCACTTCTTTATAAAAGGAAAATTCTTCCACTAAACCATATTAAATTCAAAAGCTTCATCCTATTGATTTATTTTAGAAAGCACCATATAAGCATGAACATTGCTAGTAAGTAAGGCATTTTAAATTATCTCACCGGGTTTTGGGAGTAGGAAAATCCCTAGGATTCCAAGCTTCTTCACTACTTGCCTGAGAACAACCATAGATGGCAGACAATGATGGACAGTGTCCGAAGGAGTGTGGAATGCAAGAACAACCTGATGACGCGGGGAACAAATTAAAATCGAGATGCAAAGGCAAACTGAGCAAATCATTCTCACCAGATTTTGGGAGTAGAAAAATCCCTAGGATTCCGACTTTCTTCACTGCTTGCCCAAGAACAACCACAGACGGCAGACAATGGTGGACGGCGTCCAAAGGAGTATGGAAGGCTTGTTTGACGAAGATTGGATCTGCTACACTGTACTCAAACACCGAGTTCCTCTGCCTTTTCTCCTTCCTCCCTCCCGCCTAAAATGTTGTCGTCAAACTAAGGGCTTTTTAGTCTTTTTAAGTTCAATTTTAATGACAATTAGGTATCCCATATGTGTTGGTAGCAAAGAACAATTAATTTGCTTATTTAGTATTTACCAGCAATTTTCCCAATATTCTACTCCCCTTGATATGATTCTGCTGGCTCCCTTGGAATCATACTTTAATAAGTCATATTAATCAATTACAAGTGTGGATCCTAAAAGACAAAATTAGAGAGAACTTTAAAAAAAATATTGCGCCTTCCAAATTTAACTTTTCAAAGGGTGTGTTATTTATAAGGGAAAATTTTAGTTAATTCCCATAATAACAAATTAATTTCAATCAACCCTTAAAACTTTATAAAACTTTACTGCACCCATAATCAAAATGAAATTAATGTTTACAAGTGAAAAGACAATGAAGTCCTTACTTTATTTGTCTTGTAAATATTATATTTATCTTGTGAATTTCTATATTCGTCTTATAAATAGCCAAAATGTTTTTAAAAGATTTTTTTGAATTCCTTTATTTATCTTGTAAATATCTTTATTTGTTATGTAAATGTCCATATTTATCTTGTGAACTGTCATATTTATCTTATAAACTGCTAAAGTGTTTTTAACTCCCTAATTTTTTTTGAATCCCTTTATTTGTCTGATAAATATCTTTACTTGTCTTGTAAATGTCCTTATTTGTCTTGTAAATATTTTTCTGAAAAAAAATAAATAAAAGAAGGGCATCATTATCTTTTCACCCACAAAAAATAATTTCATTTTGACCACAATAAAATTTCATAAAAGTTTAGGGGTTGACTGAAATTAATTTGCTATAGCAGGCGCGGACCTAAATTTTCCCAATTATAAATCCCGCTGGTGCCATTACTCCATCCGATCTCTTTTATTAGACGTGTTCTAAAATGTATTATATATCGTACTACCAATTATTGCACATTTGCAATTCAATTGATGAATTTGACAGCATAACAATTGTGGCCTCTATTTTATCTGACTTTAGAAAATTTAAGTTGGGATAAAAGTTAGATGGTGTAATGTGATTTATGTTTAGATTGTGAGATATTTTATTAATATATTATAATTATTAGTAGTTATTAATTAGGTAAATGATAAAATATCATGAATGTGGCTTATAACCAATGTTTTAAAAGCCGGGCCGGGTGTTGAGTCGGAAAAGCTAGTGGGTCATGGTTCAACCGGTTGGATCGGTCAGACCGTCTGGTCGAACCGTTGGCATAATAATTAAGTAAAAATAATATTACTCAAGTTTTAAATATAAGACTTATTTGACTTTTGTTAAAGATATTAAAAAAGCTAATTAAATTATTTTAAAGTATTTATATTTATCATTTTTTCTCCAAACTATTTTGGCTAACTTATAAATTGATAAATAATATAATAATACACTTCATATTATTTGATTAAATAACTTATTTAGTTTCCTTAATTTCTCAAAAACAATTAAGTGGGTTTTATATTTGAGACCAAAAGTAGTATTATATAAATATTAAATATATAAAATAATATAAGTATAAATATTAAATATCAAAAATTAAATAATTTTAAATAATCTTGTTTAATGGGGAGTTAATTATCTTATTAATAATACACTTATGTCACCTATAATTAAAAATAATGAATGAATTTTTAATCTACTTATTAAAAATAATTTAAATAATATAAAATGTTGTTTTGCAAAAGTATATTCTTTTTTAAAATATGTTTTATTATTTTTAAAAGAAAAATGAGCAAAAGTGAATTCACGTGATAAGCTCTGACAGGTTTGGGAATTGGGAAGAAGAAACATGAAACTACACTCTTTTATCCAATGGTTATTATAAGTTAAAGCAATGAATTTTATATTATTCCATTGGACAAATCAAATGTTTCCTTCCATCTAAACTTCTCTCTTCCCCTGTCATCTTTCTTCGTCTCTAGTTTTGCAGTTCAGCGTCTCTGTTTCTATTCTCTTTTTCCGGCTTAAAAATCAAAACACAGCTCCTATGTGTCTTTCTTATGAAAGCTCAGGTTGGATATCATCTTATTACTATTGTTGGGTTGCTTGCTTCTGTTTATATTTTTCTCCGCTTTAATTTTTTTTTGGTCCGATCTGAGCCTCTTCTTCTTCTTCTTTTCACTGGGTTGTTTATGAGCTTTTAGGCCATCCGGTTGTTGAATACCCGGAACGGGTTCCGGCTTAAAGCCGGGTTCCAGCATAAAAGCGGCCAAATCACGGCTCAAAACGGCCTAACTCTCAGAACGGATCTCACCCAAAGCACGAACCGTTCCCACCTCCGGCCAACGGTTTGACCGGCCGGACCGTCCGGCCGGTCCGGTTTTTTAAACATTGCTTATAACTCAGATTCAGACCCAAGTCAGGGTAATTTATCATTCGGCTATTTAAGTGATATCTTTGATGGTGAGAGAATGCACTTTTGAGTTTACGGCTGAGTGAAATACCAAAGTGTTAGAAATCCTAAACTGCTCTCCTGATGTTCCCTAACTGGCGACGGCTTTAACCCAGTTGTCATCCTTATGCCTTACAGTCAGTCAAAAAGAGATTTGACAATTATTTTCTGTCTTTATTTTCCTTTTGCAGCTCTTTCACAAGAGTTCGTGAGTTCTCTATGTGATTGAAGTTTAGAAACGGCGAGAGGTATTCTATAAGTCTTATGCTATTATAGATATAGGAAAATTTATATATTGTAATTGTGATTTATTTATATGTTCCTTGAATTTTGTCTTATATGTGGTATCAAAGTCATGCTCTCTGATCTCTTTGATCGGGGATGATCTAAGCATGGAATTAAATGTTTCATCGTAGTAATTTTATACGGTTTCATCTATTAGATTTGAGATCGAATTTCATTTAAATTTAATTTTTTAAATCCTAAGAATTATATCATTACAGCAATTTATTCATCTGGCCATATGAGTTTTTGCAATTTACTTCAATAAATTGTTTATTATATCAAATTGCCTGAAGTTGATTTTAGTTAAGGGATGAGAGGATGATTGATTTTATCCAATGAACTGTCACCACCTTCAAGAGATTTGAAGGATCCGAATTCATGTTTCCCCTTCTGCAATTATTCGAACGAGTTTTATAATCCTTTTAGATCGATCCAATCGCTGTTTTGTGCACAAAGATGATTTTCAACATTATGATTCATATAATTCTGTTTTTATGATCGTTTCTGAAAATCTGGTTTATGTTTACATCACCTGGTCCCAATCTTCGGCTACTTGTCCAACATGTAACACTGGCGTGGAAGTTACACTACACATACTAAGGGACTGTGGCTATGCGAAGAGTCTCTGGCTAAAGCTTCTAAATCCACGCGACATAGCTGCATTTTTTGCTGCTCCTCTTTGTGATTGGATGGCTATGAATCTGAAACGAGAGCTAGGCTCATCTGTGAAGAAACACTGGAATCTTCTTTGGGGTGTATCCATATGGAGACTATGGCTTTGGAGGAACCAATCTATTTTCAAAGAGAATTTTCAGAGACCTGTAGAGCCTGCTGATATCATACTCCATACTTGGAAAAGTTACGTCAACCTCCAAGAACCAGTCAATGGAGGGCATCACCTCTTATCTAACCATTCTTCAATATGGCAAGCACCCCAACCAGGATGGGTTAAGCTTAATGTGGATGGAGCTGTGACTAGAGTCACGTCGATGGCAGGATGTGGGGGTGTCCTAAGAGATGACAGAGGCTGTTGGATAGCTGGTTTTACTCACAAACTAGGCATCTGTAATGTGCTAAATGCAGAAGAATGTGCACTATATGAAGGCCTTAAAATGGTTTAGGACCTGGGTTATAGAAATGTTGTGGTTGAATCTGATGCTCAGGAACTAATTAATATGCTCGCCAATGGGAATTTCAGAAACGGCAGTCTAGTGTTAATCCAGATTCAAGAACTGCTGCAGGTTAACTGGCAGATCCAATTATGCTATATTCCCCGACAGCTTAATAGACTTGCAGACGCTCTCGCCAAGATGGGACTAAGTATGACTTCCGTTTTACCAGACTGTCCAGCCAGACTAAGGACATGGGTTGACCAAGAGTGCATGGGATTACTTTCCCCTACAGTTTAAGTTTTTGTTCGGTATGTAATTGGCGTTTAGCCCTCCTTGATATCCAAAAAAAAACCTCTATTTTGTGTATAATATTTTATTATATCATTTTAAATTGTTTAAATTAAGAAAAAGGGTTGATTTTGGCAGCTTTCACATTCTGGAAAATTTTCAAAATTATTTTTATGATTTATTTAATTCTATAAATATTTGAAAAATTAAGTTTAGGCAATTATCTGACTTTTTTAATTTTGTAACAACTAATTTAAATTGACATATGTCAAAATAAATTTTTTAAACAATTTTTGAATACATAAAACAATGGGAGATTTTTAAGTTGATTATTTAGTCACCTTTGTTGATCAAATTAATTAATTAATACCTCCATTAAGATGTGCATATATTAAATTTAATTTGAAGGTACAAAATGATGGGAGAATTTATTAATTTTTTTTGTTGATTATTTAGTTATATTTTGTTGATTAAAGCAATCAATTAAATTCTTATTAAGGTTTTGTGCATATTTAGAATTTAAATGCACAAGTTTGATATTCATGATTAGCATGAATCCTAGAGAGTAGCCACAACATCCTTTGTTGCATGTGTAAATAATCACTTATGTATTTTAAAATGTCAACTCAAATTAATGAGTAATATTAATCTAATCAAAGTGGGAGGATTGAATTTAGTTTAGTCACTTATGTTAATTAAATTAATTGATTAAGTTCTCCATTAAGCTGTGCACATATAGAACTTAAGTGCACATCATTGATATTTATAATTAGCTTTCGTGTTAGGAGGTAGCTAGAGCACCCTCTTATAGCATGCATATATAATCACATATGGATTTTATAATATCAATTTTCTGAAGATGAGTGAATATTATTTTATTCACATAAATGATTTAATTGATTAAATTAATGAATTAAGATTCTATTTGACATTGTGTATATATGGAATTTGAATTGAACATATGATTACTTTCTATTTTTAATAAATTTGAGCTCTATTTTGATATATTTAGGAAGTCATCAATGCTAAATTAAAGAAATTTTCTTGAAAAATTAAGAGATATTAATTTGGGTACATTATTTGTGGGATTTCAACTTAGAATATAAGTTTTGAAGTTTTGGAAAGAACAATAATAATGAGAAGTTTTCTCAAATAAAAAAAAGGAAAAGAGAAAAAAGGATTTAGCTTTGTTGTTGTTGTTGTTGTTGCTGTTATTATTATTATTATATTTATTATAATATTATTTCCTTTCTCTTCCTGATCAAAGGTGGCACCTTTTTGGGAATGTATAATTGAAGGAAACCCTCTAATATAAAAAGGAAGCAAGCACGATTTGGAAGAAAAGGGGGAGGCAACGGCATGTAATAATCAACATCATCCATCATCGTCTTGAATAACAAGAAAAGAGAAAGAAAGTAGTTTGAGTTTCATTCTTCTTCTTCTACACGGGAGGATGAGAGGACCATGGAGAAGAGAAGAGGCTAGAGTAGTTGTTTGGATAGAGGAGCAGCTGCAGCTTAGAGATGAGGCTTTGAATAATCAATACTGCATACTCTATTCCTTTTCCTTTTCTCTCTTTCTTGAGATTTTGGATTATGAATTTTTGTTGTCTTGTTGAGATCATTCTAATTATGTTTAATTAGTTTGTTATGCAACCTAGAAAAACTATGAACTTATAAGTAGATTAAACAAATTAACATAGTGAAGTCAAATAAAAGAGATGCATGACATGATGGGTATATGATTGGGGATAGTAACTTGGCATATAGATTTTTCTCTTAAGGAATGCACTCAAAACAACTTTATATCTTCGATGAGATTCCAGCAAATTTGCATTTAGTCCCTTTTAAATTCTGAAAGTTGGAAGCTTAGTTTATATAGAATTGCCTTATAAATGAAAGAGTTTGGAAGAAAAACATTCTGAGAGATTAAGACTACATATTTCAGTGAAGGTGCAGAGAAGTCTTGGGAATTCTAATAAGATGTCCATTTCTTTTTAGAAGTTTTGTAGTATTTTGAAATGCTAAATTATTAAGAAATGACATGATTAGTGGGAGTGATCAAACTCATTCAGGATGATCACACATAAGGATTGTAACCTCTAATTATGATGGAACATTGGTTTTACATGACATTCTCCTCGCTGAGGTAAATGTGAAACATAATGAAGTTATGAAATTTTCATTTGGTCAACCTTGAAATAAGAATACTATCAACATTAAGGACTCTGTCAATTATTAGAAGTATCTTGAAATGAACAAGGGATATTTCAAAATTGATGGATGATGCTCTTATTATGCAGCTTCAATTTATCAACAAATTGAGTTAAGGCCAATGACAATTCAAGTTTGACAATTCCTACCAACTACATCATGCATTTCAAGAAATATGACTATAACATAAACATTGAGAGTGACCCTAAATTCCAAATGAAGGCATTAATCCATGATAGATATGTGAGATCTTAAGGCAAACAACAACAAAAGAATATTTGTAAAGCTGTTAATATGCAACATTGAGTAATGCAAACAAAGTTGTTTGCTGAAAGTTCTGTATCAAGAAGGAATTAATAGTGAGGTAATTCCTCCCATGTTGATGTATAGTTCTTGCCATATATTCATGATGCTTAATGCCTATTTTGAATTGGAATGTTATTGAGGAGAAATTAGTTGGCAAAATTGAGAAATTGTCCTCACAAGCATGTCTCACATTAGTGATAAATAAGGTATTATGATGCAATCACATACATGATAAGGTTAAAGGCATCATAGTCTTGTTTATATCACTAGATTAGTGGAGTTGAGTCATCTATATTATACAAAATGATGATTCGCTTATTACTTGTAAATTTTATCTTAAAGTCTTACAATTAACTGAATTGTCATTGTTTAGATTTGTGATATGACTAGGTTGAGTGCGGTATTATTTTAGAATATATAAAGAGATTGTTCTCAAAATACTTGAGAATTTCATAAGTAAACTACAATCACAAGTATTTGAACATTCATCGATAAATGGTAGTTGTTGTTGTAACACCCCAAATTTTATATTCACAAAAATATATTGTAATTATTTGAGAAATTCAATAAAATGGTGAATATTCATGAAATTTGGATCTTATAAATTTTGAAATATTCATATTCATGATGAAATGGGAAAATTAATTCAAGAAAGGAATTAAATTACAAAGGTGATTGTAAAATCATAATTTTGTCAATTTAGCCCAAGATTAATTATTTTCCAATTAATTGGAGTTAGTTTCAATTAATCAGGGAAAATAAAGGAAAATGTATAATTGGATTATTCTTGATGGAATAAATCAAGAATTGTAAAATTAGAGGAAATTATACATAATATATTTAATTGAATTATGGAATTATTGAAATACATTTTTCCTTCCCTTCTCTTCCATATTTTCGTCCAACACAAGGAAAATGAAGGGAAAAATGATCAATGAAAAGGGGGATTAACTTATGATTAATTTCCACGAGTACATGCCTAATTGCTACATGAATATAGTCATGATGACAATGGTACACAACTTGAATGAAAGGTTGAGCGTACACTACATGAAGGCATGGTTGAATGCATGAAGGAAATAGCTTGAGTGAAAGGATGGATGAACTTGAGTGCTTGGTGGAGTATGAAGTTGGTCTAGTTGGAGAAAAGCAAATGGTTTAGTTGAAGCAAGAGGGAGTACGTTTTTTGGTCAACCAAGGGAAAAGAAAAGTGGTTCAAATCTAATGGGAAGCTTAGTAGAGTAAGTATGACATAAACATGAAGGAAGGGGAAACAAGATTGCATCTTGAAATCAAGGGCTAAGAGAAGAGATGAGGCATGATAATTAAAACACATTTCCCTTCCCTCTTCATGCATTTTTCGGCCAGCAACAAGAGAGAGAAGAGAGAGAGAGAGAGAGCTTGAAGCCATTGAAGATCTAGAGAGAAGGAGGAAGGAGCTTAAGGTAAGAGGTGATTCCTTAAGCATTTCTTTGCAATTTTTCTATGAAAAACCTTCTCTAAACCTTTCTCTTTATGAAATTCATGGTGGTGAAGACACACTTTGAGATCAAGAAGAGAGGGAGGAGGCGCCTAGAGTGAGAGGATCCAAGAAGCTCAATAGGTAACTACACCAAACTCAAATCTATACTTGTATGAAGTTGATATTGAAGTTGTTGTTAGTTTGGTGATTTTTGGTTGAGTTGTAAAATTGGAAAAGCCCAAACCCTAAGGGGTTATGCTGTCCAAATTTATTTAAATCATGGTTAAGAAGAGTTTAAATGAGTTAATAAAGGATTAGAAGTGGAAAAGTACAAGTTTTGGAAGCTAAAACACAAAAGGGCAATTTTTCCATTTGCTTACCAATATTTTGGCCAGCACTGTTATGAGGGGTAGGAGCTGAATTTTCATGAAATAAATGGTTCCATTGGATTCAGTGGGCAAAAATAGGTGGGGTTACAGTTGGTCACTTTTTCGGAAAAGGCCGAAAAAACATAATTACGAAAACACCACTTAAACCCTAAATCGGGGCTGTCAAGGGTATTTTCATAATTTGACACTGAATTTGGTAATTTCGAGCCCGAAAATGGATTCCTTGGGGGGAAATACATCAGGACAACCCTAGTCAAAATTTTGACAAAACGTGTCATCGGGCGGGTTTGGCGGGGCTGAGGTCCCGGTGATATTTTGGTAAAATTTCATTATAGACTAATATAACCGCAAGAAACACTATAGAAGAGTCTAAAATGATACATGGATAGTGTAATACCCCGAATTTTGAGATTTGATGCTAGAGAATAAGCCTGAAATAAGTGGACTGCTAAGCCCCAGTTTAGCAGGAGCCCAAATTTATTCCCTAATGATTCTTATATCTTTGGGGTATTAAAGAAAGTAAAATGGTGAATTTTGGAGAATACGATGTGAATTGGGATTTGTATATGTTGTGAGCAACACCGAAACCCTGTATTTAAGTTCAATTGTGGATTAACATCTAAATTGACTTAAAATAGAGGAAGGGCACATATTGTGGTGAAATGGAATAATACAATGTGTTTGGTGGTGATTCAGTGAGAATTGCCATAATCAAGGGCAAAACGCGAAAGTTATCAACCAGTTAATCAGTTACTGAAGAGGAAGTTAATTGGTAACTCAAAGATTAATGGTTGTGATTGATTTGTGCAAGAAATCAAGGGTGAAATCCCATGTGTGTGTTCTCATGTGAGCTCATGGAGATATTCCAAGAGCTTGACAAGTGTCATAATGTGGATCCTTGGATCAAGTCAAATGTTGAAAGTTGCCTTTTCCTCTTCCCTCTCTCTATTAGGTTGGTTATTATGCTTGTGGGAGGCCAAAATGCTGATATCTTCTTTATCATCTTCATCTCTCTTCTCATCTCCATTTTCATGCAACTCAAGGAGGAAAGAGAAAGAAAGAAGCTTAAGGTTAGTGCTCTATATGACTTTTAATGCTCAAACACTCTTCATTAATGTTGATCATGGTGATGAGAGCTTCATTGTTATGGTTTTATATTTTTGAAAAGTGGTGTTTGAACACTTGAAGAAATTTGAAAGAAGAGGAATCAAGGAACTAGCTTTGGGAAGAGGAAGATGTGAGTATTTTAAGCATTTTGACCTAAGTATTGTGGTTATTGGTTGAGTTTTATGAATTGTGAATTTTTCCCTGATTTTGGTGTAATTTTGAAAGGGAGGAATTGCATTGTGTATTATGGTGCAATTGGTGTTTTGTTGTGTGATATGGTCATTGGAATTGGTTGTGAATTGGAAATGGAAAGAGTTGAATTGTGAATTGTGCTGACATGTTGGGATTGTTGTGAAAACATGTCAATGTAATGTGAATTTGATTGATTTGGTGTTTCCAATGGATTCCTTGTGAAAATTTGTGTGGGAATGGTGTTTGATGTGAAATTGGAACCATTGGAAGCCATTGTGCAAAATATGAAAATCTGTCCATTGAAACTCTTTGTTGGGCAGTCTGTTTGTACTGAGGTTTTGAATAGGCAAATGGTGTCAAAATATTATGAAATTTTCCAGTCTTAAAGTTCACATTCCAAGCTTCAAAATGGATATATAATTCATGTCATTTCATTTTGTGAGCTGAGAGTTATGATTATCCAAATTTGATGTCAAAACTGGAATCTGTTTTGGAGCAGTATTGGATTTTGTGCAATTCTGTATTTTTGAGGTGATGGACAGCCTTTATTCATATTTTTTCTGTGTAGAGGACTTAAATAGCTTTCATTTGGCTTTAAAATCACCTCATTTCAATTTTTCTGGAATTAGTTATAATTTTTGAAAGTTCAGCCAAGAAATAGGATTTTGGCTGCGGCCCAAATGTTTCTAACATGTTTTTGGACCGCAGCCAGTGGATTTGTGGGCTGCGGCTAACCCCCAAAAATCAGTATTTTGCACTTCTGAGAGGTGGTTTTTGGTATAGTCTTTCCCAACCCTTTAGGCACGTGTTTAGGTTTTGAGTAACCACCTAAAGGTCATGGATGATAACCAACTTTAAGTGTCATGAAAGTAAGGATTTGGAGTAGAAATTAACCATATGTCTTTGATTTGGTTTATAGGGTTTGATATTCGCCCTGATTATGAGTAGCCGGTGCTGGAGCACACGTGGAAAGAACAAGTGTAGGGAACATATCTCTCCTGCATATATTTGATATTTGTGTTAGTGTAATGATGCATGTTATTGCTTTACTTGATTATGTGAAACATATGAATGATTGAAGCTCTGTTTCAATTTATGCTATGACCATAAGTATGTTGTTCGAAATGTTGAGCTTGTAGATTTGTCATTGTATGAGCATGAGTTATATAATGCAAGCATGTCATGCATTAAACATTTATCTTGCATGCATATTGGTATTGTTTTCCTGCTGAGATTCTCTCAAATTTCACCCTCCCCTACTAAAAATTTAGACAGGGCAAGTGGATCAAGGAGGGAGCAAGCAACCAAGGGCGGCAAGGACTCCCTAGGGATATTTGATTCGGTAGTTGGTTATCAATATGAGTTGGGATGACTGTATATGGTTTGGATGTATATTTGGCTATTCGAATGTGTATATGTTCACATGAGTATTTGGATGTATATTTGGAATGAGATTTTGTGTAATCCCCGTGTGAGAACTTGTATATGGGCAAATGTGCCATGTGAACTTTTTAGTTAAGACATGGAACTCAGGGTTTTCCGGGATTATTATTGTGCACTCTGACGTTTATAATAAATATGATTTATCTTCGCAAAGTAATTGTATTCGAAATGTGAATATGAGACCAAGGGAATTAGATTCTGAAAGATATTTGAGAAAACCCTATCAGGAAGATGGGATTATAAATGAGTTTTGATTATTATTGGTCTCTATTTTATTTTAATTACGTATTTCGAACCATAATTACGAAGGGGATTACAAATAGGTTATGACCTATTTCTTGTACATTTAATATTTTAGGATCAAGTCGGATACCGGAAGTGACACGTTTTACGAGGCACACTAAAAAGAGATTGTTAAGACTTTGAGGTAGGGACTACCATTCTTTATACACTATGTGAATAATTGTATGTACTTGTTATTGTATTTTGTGATATGATTGCGTGCTAAAGGCACAGTACCTAGTTGTGGTTCGGTGCCCAATGAAGGTATATCGAAAAATCCTAGTTGTGGTTCGGTGCCCAACATAGGTATATCCGAAAATCATAGCTGTGGTTTGGTGCCCAGCCAAGGTATATCAAAAATCGTAGCTGTAGTCGGTGACTCGGCTGAGGTAAAAATATGTGAATCGAATTGAACTTTCATTTTTACCTGATATGGTGCATTGCATATTTAATTTTCATATTTTATATGTCGATCATATGTTTCTACCGAGATTCTTCAGAATCTCACCCTTTTTCAAAAACAAATATCTCAGCTGGTGCCAGTGGGTCAAAAGGTAAAGGTGTAGACGCAGGAAAGTGATTGGAACGTGTCGCGAGACAAGGTCGAAGTCGCGGTGGTTATAATTAGTTTATGATTAAGACCTTTTTGGTATATCCTTTAAATATTATAATTTTTGCTGTATTTCTGTATTTCTGTCGACGAACGACTTTGGGTTGTAAATGAATACTTTTATCAGTATAATTGTACTTTTCTATATGCCCATGGAATTCTGTCTTTATTATTCTTCGATTATCGAAATGGAAACTGATGTTGACAGTTATGAGACACATCTATTATGAAAATATGATTAGACTATCCACATGCCTCTAATGTATATATCATCGTAATCCTTCTAATTTAATTTCATAGGCGTAGGCTTGCTTAAATGTGCTAACAAATTGGCAATGTCATTGCAAGGGAATTTCAGGAGGATTGTAAAGCATATTTTACATAAATAATAATTGAAAAGCTTCAAGTCATAAAGTAGATTACAAAATGTACATTAAGTTTCATGATCTACATATAGGAGAGTGATTAACTTTGTTTTGTTTAGTGTGATGTGTTGACTATAAAATAATTAATATTATAATACATCTTTACGTTTAATGAACAAGTTACATCATATTGGAGTACAAGATTGTTCACTACAAAAAAAAAAAAAAAAGACAATTCGTAGCAGTTCATTTGTAGCGGTTAAAATAACATCGCTATAAATATCAGGATTTGTAGCGGTTTTAAGCAACACTGCTACAAATTTCCAAAGGTATGCTTCATGTCAAGTGGTGTGTAGGTTAGGGAACGCTATTTGTAGCGGTTTACAAGACATAACCGCTACAAATTTTGGTGCCAAACTTGCACCAAGTTTGCTGTGGTTATTTTGTAGCGGTTAGTCTATATTAACCACTATAAATGTGGTGCCAGTTTGGCGAGAAGTTGGGTGACGATTGTGGCGATTATTTTGTAGCAGTCTTTACGACAGTAACCGCTACGGAATTCCGAGAGCATCCTTTTTGTAACGGTTACAGAGAACCACTACAAAGTTTAACTCATATTTGTAGTGATTACAGCGTATAACTGCTACAGAATGCATTTGAAATAAATATTTACAAAAAAATTAATAAAAAAACATTTGCAGTGGTTTTTATATAAAAACCGCTACAAAGTATAAATATTTATTGCAGTTAAATGGATGAAACCGCTACAAAGTGATACATAACTTTGTAGCGGTTTAACAAACAAAATCGCTGCAAATTGAACATTTGAAATTTGAAAAATTTTAATTCCAGCCAACGGTCATGAATATTTGTAGTAGTTTCTCAATACTAACCACTACAAAGTGTTCATTTAAAATTTGAATATTTTAATTCCCGCCAACAGTCATGAACATTTGTAGCGGTTTTTTGACATAACTGTTACTAAGTATTGCATATTGAAAATTTGAATTTCACATCCTATCAATAGTGGTGAAAATTTGTAGCGGTTTTTATCATATAACTGCTACAGAATGCATTTGAAATAAATATTTATAAAAAAATAAATTAAAAAATCAATTTGTAGCGGTTTTTATATATAAACTGCTACAAAGTATAAATATTTGTAGCGGTTTTACAAACTCAACTGCTACAAATTGTACATTTGAAATTTGAAATATTTTTATAAAAAACAATTTAGACCAATATTTGTAGGGGTTATGAAACCGCTACAAAATCAAATAAAACCGTTACAAATGTGAAACCGCTACAAATATCAACCACTACAAAACTTGTCACATTAACCGTTACAAACGTTATACAGATCCCTATAAATATCCCCACCATACCTCATTTCAAATACTCCTTCATTTCTTTCAACCCTTCTTCTCTTTCATTTTCTCTCATCTGAAATTTTTTTAAGAGCCGAAAAGCTGAGTAAGATGATCAAATATGATAAAAAAATTTTCAATTCTTTGATTTCAACATTTTTTTCCCTCTCATAATATTTATACTCATTATTTTTTGTTTGTCTAGAAATTGAAGAACTTTTCCTCAACATTTTCAATACTCCTTCCATAATGATCAACATATAGTAGACAACATAATAAGTCCTCATTATCTACACATTCTCAATAATATTACCTATATAAAGTTTATACTTATCTAACTTAATTTAATCATTCTTTATAAATAATAACTACTATCATTTAAGCTACTTAAATAATAAACTATTCAACACAATATTATAACAATGGACTCAGATAATTATATAATTTGTTTTTACATTTTTCAAATTTTGTAGTGGTTTTAGAACTGCTGCAAATTTATACTCAAAATAGTATTAAATTTTTGGCGCTACTTGAAATTCCTATTTGAATTTAGTAGCGGTTTTCCAACCGCTACAAAATTAGAACCAAATTTTCATTTTTCATTTCCCGCCACGTGAAATTGTGGTGCCAACATTTGTAGTGGTTTAGTAACCACAACTAAATTTGTAGCGGTTGTATTATGTGAGTAGCGGTTGTTGTAAACCACTACAAATCCGTTTGCAACAGTGGATTTTGTAACGATTTTTGCAACCGCTACTAATGCACATTTTTAACCGCTAATAAATCATAATTTTTTTGTTGTGGTTAGTAGTCACTGATTGCTTATTTCCACCATGAATTGCTTAATCTTGTCAATCTTAGAGGCAAGTTACAAGATTGTCGTTTAGATAATTCATCATGGGTTTTTAATTATTGTTAAATTAATTTAAAACCATTAAGGGTGTTATATGACCATAAAGTCAATATGTCAAAAACACATAAAGTATAGATCCTTAAATGAATTACATGCATTCAGAGAGATTAAATGATCGAATATCTCATTTGTGAGATGGATCACATTGAGTGATCTAGATGAGGTATTACCAAATGATGAAATTCAAGTTAGAGTTTGTTGTCTCAAATTGGTATGTAGTTATATCAAGACTGACACATTCAAGCAGGAATCGAATAAACATTGAAGGTTTATTCATTAAGTTTTTACCCATGAAGTAAGGGTGCTACTACGTAATACATGGAACATAATATTTGACTTAAGAGGAGTTATCGCCATGATTCTAGCAGCATAGCCTTAATTGATCTAGACATGGCAACTGACATATAGTTTATGGGTCAAGTGGGAGAATGTGAGATATTTCATTAATATATTATAATTATTACAAGTTATTAATTAGGTAAATAATAAAATATTCTGAGTGTGGCCCCTAAGTCAAATCCAGACCTAAGTCAGGATTAGGATAATTTATCATTTGGCTATTTAAGTGATATCTCTTATGGTGAGAGAATGCACTTTTGAGTTTACAGCTGAGTGAAATACCAAAGCACTAGAAAACCTAAGCAATTCTCCTAAGGTTCCCTGTCTGGCGATAGCTTTAACCCAGTTGCCATCGTTGTGCCTTACAATCAGTCAGAAAGAGACCTGACAATTTTGTTTTGTCTTTACTTTCCTTTTGCAGTTCTTTCACGAGGATTCGTGAGTTCTCTCTAAGATCGAAGTTTAGCAATGGCGAGAGGTATTCCATAAGTCTTCCGCTATTATTGATGTAGGAAAATTGATGTATTGTAATTGTGATTTATTTATATATTCCTTGAATTTTGTCCTACATAGATAGGCTTTTGAAAATAAGATTTAGATGCAAATTGACAAAAAAAAGACACGATTTATGTGATTCATCTTTTTTTAATAAAGCAAACTGGACCTCATTATTTATTTTTCCGTTCCCCTCTCTCCACGGCAGTAGTGCACTTTTTTTTAAGCAGCCGAAAAGCCACTTCCATGATAACGTACAATAAGACCCTAAAATGCATTGACATAAGCGTTATGCCAAATTTTTAGCCAAAAAAAAAAAAAAAAACGTTATGCCCAATGAATACATTGGTGGGGAGATAGGCTTACCGTGCTTAATGATATGGCCCAAAAGCAACATGCACTAACATGAAAATTAATTGATCGACGACAGATCCAAAAACAAAAGCAACTGTACAATTTATAAATAAAACAGGAATGCAATGTGAGGCACTAAAAAAGATGACTTCAATTACTTTTCCCTTTAATTTGTTGGCAAGAAAAAAAAAACCATGATTTTGGAGGCGAGGAATTGTTGTTTATAAACATTAAAAAAAACGCCGCACCTAATGATCCATCACCCCAAGACTTTGACATATTATAATACTCTCCATTATTGATTAATAATTATTTTATTATTATAATTCATTAATAATTAATTGTGGCACCTACCTAATACTCTACTTTAACTTTTTAAAACATGTTTCCAAACATATTTGTTACTTTCCTAGTAAAAAATATAATACTTTTTTTATAGTGTATATAATGTGAAACATTGAAAAAAGAATAAGAAAAGACTGCAACTACCAAAAGCATCGAATTTTCAAAATAGGTATTCAAATATATTTGTCACTCTAACTTCTTTTTTGTTTGTTTGCATAAACATATATCTAAAATTTGATTATAATTCATTAGTTCATTCATTGTGGCATCTCAATGACAACCTTTTTTGGCTTAAACCTCAAGGACAAAATTAAACAAATTTAGAAATTTATAAGTGTGAAACATTAGGGGTAGGTTGCACTTATAGAAGATTTTGTCTTTTACAGTATTTTTAAAAAAATTATTAATGCAAGGCGTTTTTTCATCCTAATTGGAGCACCATGATGTATGAAGATGATGACTGATGGAGTTTTATAATACCTCATATTATAGTACTATTAATTATAATACGTTAATTGGTGAATTTGACAGCATAACAATTAATTAACATGATAATTAATAGATTAAGCTCTAAACGACATACCTAAAAACAAAAGCAACTTTACAATGTATGAATAAAACGTGTATCTGTGAGGCATTAAAAAAGACGACTTCAACAACTTTTCCCTCTTAAATGAATGACTTGTATTATAAAACGACTCGTAAATTCCGGCCTTATCCGTTTAATTGGGCCACTGTGACAAAAGAAGGCGACATAATTATGAACTATCCTCTCGCTGGTATTATTTTAGAATACATAAAGAGATTGTACTCAAAATACTTGAGAATTTCATAAGTAAACTATGATCACAAGTATTTGAACATTTATTGATAAATGGTAGTTGTTGTGAGAAATATCTATTATGAAAATATGATTAGACTGTCCACATGTCTCTAATGTATATATCATCATATTCCTTCTAATTTAATTATATAGGTGTAGGCTTACTTAAATGTGCGCACAAATTGGCAATACCATTGCAAAGAAATTTTAGAAGGATTGTCAAGCATATTTTGCATAAATAATAATTGAAAAGATGCAAGTCATAAAGTACATTACAAAATGTACATTAAGTTTCATGATCTATATATAAGAGAATGATTAGCTTTGTTTAGTTTAGTGTGATGTGTTGACTATAAAATTGTTAATATTATGATACATCTTTACGTGTACTAAACAAGTTGCATCATAGAGGAGTACAAGATTACCAGTAGTCACTGATTGCTTAGTTCCACCATGAATTGCTTAATCTAGTCATTCTTGGAGGCAAGTTACAAGATTGCCGGTTAAAGAATTTCATCATGGGTTTTTAATTATAATTAAATTAATTTACAACCATTAAGGGTGTTGTATGACCATAAAGTCAATAGGTCATAAACACATAAAGTATTCCTTAAATGAATTGCATGCATTTAGAGAGATTAAATGATCGAATACCTCATTATTGTGAGATGAATCACATTGAGTGATCTAGATGAGGTATTACTAAATGATGAAATTTAAGTTAGAGTTTGTTGTCTCAAACTGGTATATAGTTATATCATGACTGACAAATATTCACGTAAGAATCGAATAAACATTTAAGATTTATTCATTAAGTTTTAACCCATGAAGTAAGGGTCATACTATGTAATACATTGAAGGTAATATTCGACCTAAGAGGACTTATCGCCATGATTTTAGCAGCATAGTCTTAATTGATCTGAAAGAGCAACTGACATATAATTTACGGGCCAAATGGGAGAATGTGAGATATTTTATTAATATATTATAATTATTATTAGTTATTAATTAGGTAAATAATAAAATATTATGAGTGTGACCCTTAAGTCAGATCCAGGTCCAAGTCAAGAATAGGATAATTTATCATTTGGCTATTTAAGTGATATCTCTGATGGAGAGAGAATGCACTTTTGAATTTTCGGCTGAGTGAAATACCAAAGCGTTAGAAAACCTAAACAACTCTCCTGAGGTTCCTTGACTAAGGACAACTTTAACCCAGTTGTCATTGCTGTGCCTTACAATCAGTCAGAAAGAGACCTGACAATTATATTATGTCTTTACTTTCCTTTTGCAGTTCTTTCACAAGGGTTCGTGAGTTCTCTCTGAAATTGAAGTTTAGCAATGGCGAGAGGTATTCCATAAGTGTTCCGCTATTATTGATATAGGAAAATTGATGTATTGTAATTGTGATTTATTTATGTATTCCTTGAATTTTTTCCTACATAGATATGCTTTTGAAAATAAGATTTAGAAGCAAAATGACAAAAATGGACATGATTTATGTGATTCATTTTTTTTTTTAATAAAGCAAACTGGACCTCATTATTTCTTTTTCCCTCTCACTTGTTCCTCTCTCCCCACGGCAGTAGTGCACTTTTTTTTAAGCAGCCATAAAGCCACTTCAATCATAACGTACAATAAGACCCTAGAATTAATGCATTGATATAAACGTTATGCCAAATGAATAAATTGGTGCGGAAATAAACTAACATAACAATTAATTTATCGACGACAGATCCAAAAACAAAAACAACTTTACAATTCATAAATAAAACAGGTATGCAACGTGAGGCATTGAAAAAGATGACTTCAATTACTTTTCCCTTTTATTGGCAAGAAAAAAAAACAACCATGATTTTGGAGGCGAGGAATTGTGGTTTATAAAACATTAAAAAAACGCCACACCTAATGATCCATCACCCAAGACTTTGACATATCATAATACTCTCCATTATTGATTAATAATTATTTGATTATTATAATTCATTAATAATTATTTGTGGCAGCTACCTAATACTCTTCTTTAACTTTTTAAAACGTGTCCAAACATGTTTGTCACTCTCCTAGTAAAAATTATAATATTGTTTTATAATGTGAAACGTTGAAAAAAGAAGAAGAAAAGACTGCAGCTACCAAAAGCATCCAATTTTCAAATAAGTATTCAAATATATTTGTCACTCTAACTTTCTTTCCTTCTTTCTTTTTTTTTTTTTTTGCATCAACATATATATCTAAAATTTGATTACAATTCATTCGTTCATTAATTGTGGCATCTCAATGACAACTTTTTTTTTGGCCGAAACCTCAAAGACAAAATTAAACAAATTTAGAAGTTTACAAGTGTGAAACATTAGGGGTAGGTTGCACATATAGAAAACTTTGCCTTTTACAGTATTTTTTTTAAGATATATTAAGCAACTTACACACGTACAGTTCATTGTCCGAATGTACAACCACATTTCTGTTATAAAAAAAAATGTAAAACCACTGAGAAAACCAACCTACATCAATACCCTTAACTGACGAAATTGCGTATATGATCTGTCTACGAACAAAAAAGTTCTGCCATCTTTGGTCGTGAAAATCTTGTGTTTAACGCACTATTGCCACAAGAAAGAACCATAATGATTTTTTTTTTTTTTTGCCACCACCAAAATGATAAATCATTGCTTTAATTTTAATAAAGCGAATATTACCCCTTTTACAAAAAGTTTTATGCCAAATATATTTAATTGTGACGTTTGCCACTTGGTCCGCCTGTGGCCCTGCAGGACGACAGAGCTAAAATTTGATGATGGTATCAAAAAAATTGATGATTATGATAATTAAGTCTGTCACCATCTGTGGGAAATATTAAACAAAAGCAACTTGAAAATTAATAAATACATGCCCAAAAAATTATTAGTGCAAGGCGCTTTCACCCTAATTGGAGCCCCATGACGTAGGAAGATGATGACTGATGCATTTTTATAATACGTCATATTATAGTACTATAAATTATAATACGTCAATTGGTGAATTTGACAGCATAACAATTAATTAATAACATGATAATTAATTGGTTGAGCTCTAAACGACAGACCCAAGAACGAAAGCAACTTTACAATTTATAAATAAAACATGTGCATCTGTGAGGAATTAAAAAAGACGACTTCAATTCCATCGGAAAAAAAAAAAACGACTTCAATTACTTTTCCCTCTTAAATGAATGACTTATATTATAAAATCCGGCCTTATCCTTTTAATTGGGCCACTATGACAAAAGAAAGCGACAAAATTATGAATTACTCCCTCCCTCCCTCTCTCTCTGTTATGAATATAATTCAATATAATATTTATATAGATATCTATATATCTCCATTATCTCTTTTATCTCAAGTATCCTACAATTATTACTTTATTGTTATCAAATCTTTAGATACCAATTTTGTTGATATTGTAAAGTTATATCTTCAAATAGAGGGCATGTATTATATACTATATACACTTTGATAATGAATAATGACGTTCTCTCTTTGCTCTTGTTTTCTTAGTATCTTTCTCTTTTATTTATAATACTTTTTTTTTTACCAATATATGAATTACTCTCTTTAATTCTTAATATAATATCCATTTTAATAAAAAATTATTTTATAAAGTAAGTGTAGTATTATAAATCAAAGGAATATGGAATATACTATGCCCCTTAATTTGACTCTGCGGGCTCCCTCGGAGTCATCTTTTAATAAATCATATTAATCAATTACAAGTGTGGATCCTAAAAGACAAAATTAGAGAAACTTGAAAAAAAACATTGCGCCATCCAAATTTGACTGTGTCTTATTATTATTTTTTTTTATCAATTAAAAAGGTGTGTTATTGATATATCTGTCATGGTAGCTCATGTTTCTCGCTGCCATGTGAGTATTAAGGGACAGCTATAAAGTCAGACTGTCATGATAATTTAGTGTCACCTTAAAAAAAAATCCACTTGAAAAACTATAAATAAAACATGCATACAATGTGAGGATTAAAAAAGAAGATTTCAATTAGCTTACCTGCTTTTACTCTTTCAAATTAATAACTTATTATAAATTTACTTTCAGAATCCGGCCTTATCCTCTTAATTAGGTCACAGTGACAAAAAGAGGGAACAAAACTACGAATTCTTATATTATTACCTCTGGTCCTTTAATAATATTTGGTTTCATCCTTTTTATAAGACTTGGGTTCTCTAAATATTAAATACATTTTCACTCATTTCACCCATAATTAGTGTTATTCTTGTATTTTTCCCCCTCAGATTTTCTTTCATCGTTTTTCTCACTGGCTATTTCTCTTTCACTTTCCTTTTTATAAATAAAAGCATATTTAAAAAAAGTACATTACTTACATATTTACTATTACTTTCAACTAATTTTAAGAGGCTTCTTGAATGATGCAATTGGGTTATTTGGACCTTATAAAAGGGACAAGAGGAGTATCAAAGGAATATGAAATACCATTCCGGTTCTTGTATAAGTTTAGTGTAGAAGGCTCCTACAAAGTAAGGTATGGAGAGGGATATATATATCCTTACCCTTATAATTAACTAGAGAGACTATTTTTAGAATTGAAACTCGTGAGTCGACCTCCGGGTTACATGTTAGCAACCTTACCAGTGTGCCAAAACTCACCCTTGGTTCTAGTATAAATCATTTTTAGCTAATTCTCACGAACTAAGGAATTATAGTTGAATCATTAAATATGTATTAAATTAATAAAATTTTTCTATTTTTCTCTTATTAATTTTTTTTCTAATTCTCTCTACATTTACAAATTATTCTTATATCACTTTTTACTCTTCATTTCCAACTAGAATTAAATAAGAATAAAATTAAAAAAATAATCATTAATAACTGTTTAAATGATTTATAGTTGGGAACAAAAATATATCTTACAAGCAACTTATAATGGAGGAGTGACATACTATGCATCTTAATTTAATTCTGGCCGCCTCATTGTCATATTTTAATAAGTCATATTATATTGTATACTCTCAATTATTGGGTAAATCAATTATAAGTGTGGCTCCAAAAGATAAGTTAGAGGAACTTGATTCAAAAGATAAGTTAGAGGAACTTGACGACACATTATATTCCACCTTCCAAATTTGACTTTTGAAAGCGTATTTAAGGTCCGCTGGTCCAAAAAATTATTTTTAATCCTATTAAAAAGGTGTTTTTGATAATTTGAATGACCATTAAATATTTTTTTTTTCATATATGCTTATAGATAAGTTCATGAGTTTAAACAAACATGTAACAGTGATGTAAACTTATAACATCAACAAATTGATATTAATAGTGTATAATTAAATAATTAAAATATGAAAATGACAAACAATTGATATAAATATTTTTTAAATCCAAATAATTGAAATTAAATTCATTAGCACTCATAATTTATAATACTCGGTAAAGAAATTTATTTAAAATCCATATATAAAGTCACTAAGCATGATCAAATTGAAAAAGTTAGTACAAGTTTAAGAGTGGGTTAACACGATTTTGTAAACTAGAAACGTAAAAATAGTAAATTAGGTGTGTAAACTCACAAGTTTGACCGAGTTTACAACTAGCATGAGTTTAAAAGTGACTCGGAACGATTTTGTAAACTAAAATCGTAAAAACGGTAAACTTAGATAGTCAACTCGCAGGTTTAACGACAATGCTTATTGGTAGTGAGAAAGAGTATAAAGTATATGATGTTGGAGTTTAATACTGTTAATATATAAAATTAATATATGAGAAATCAGTCATTCACATAAAGAAAAACGAAAAAAGAAATCACTCGAATTTAAAAATAAATATAATTTAATGCCTTTAACTGTTTAATTGTATTTGTGAATTAGTTAAATACGTCTCATAAATTACCATGATAATTTATTGTGCCACCTCAAGCAAAATTAAACAAAAGCAACTTGCAATTTGTAAATAAAATATGTTAACATACATTAACTTGAGTAGTACCTGAATGAAAAAATTAATTAAACGAAAGCAACTTCAGATTTTTTTCAAAACATGATGCTAATGATTTGGAAAATATGACACTGAGGACTTTAAAAAATTTCTCTTCCCTGCCGGCCTGAGTTTAAAATGTGTCCACTTATGTACATAGTATAGGTTGTTGTGGTTATTTTAGTTTTGCTGCTACTCTCAATGACGGTAACGTATGATCAGACAAAATGCCAGTTATTTCATTATATTATAATAAATTAATTGGCCGGGGCACCTCAAAAGACCAAGCTTACTGTGCTTTGGCGTCGGTCACAATGATGAGGCTGCACTTTTCTTTTAAAAATTAAAAAGTTATTTTGGAAATTGATCAAAAAAATTATTTGTAGTTCAATCCCTTGGTTTTCTTGCATGCTATTTCAAATTGTGTTAGTATGCCTTTCGTGACACTCAAAAACTAAGAGGGTTTTGAATGATAGTCTCCTAAATGTTTCTCATTAGCAATACAAGTCGTGTCAAAACTTTAAATTTTTAAGTTTAACTTCATCTTCTTCTTTTTTCTTTGGGTTGAATGTAATATTAATAGTAATCGGAGGGTTTACTCCTATGTATCTTAGCATGTTCTAATTAATCTCTTATTCACATTAAATCAAACTGATGAATGAAAGTAAACCAAACCAATTCATTTAAGCCATTGATCTCTACTCAACATATCATCTTACTCTACTCCGTTCTTATCGTTTGAACTTGCTTTATGTGAAAAACTAAACTAATTTTTGAGAATTGATCTGGTCTCAACTTTTTATAGCACGAAATCTCGACTTTTTCTACCACGAAATCTGGGCCATCTTGTGTAGGGACTTTTACGCGAAGTCATTCGTATCATATCATGACATCTTGTAGTACTCACAAGATGCATCATTAGCTCATCTCTCGTGCTAGTTCTCTCTCGTTCCTTATAATTTTATTAGAAGAAAGGGTTAAAAGATCAATTTTACCTTGAAAATATTCGCGAAGGAGCTATGGGTCAAGTAAGTAATTTTTTTGACTTGATGTCACCTTATAAGTGTTGAAAAATAAACAATGTCACCATACCCATAAAAAAAGCTAATGTTGATATTGTTCTTTTTTTTTTTTTAACACTTTTAGGGTGATATTAGACCTAAAAAGCTTTTTAGCTACCCACAGCTCTTGCAAAAAATACTTTCAAGACAAAAATTGCCCTAAACCCTTTTAGAAGTATAATTTCTTGTGCCATGTTTTTGGGTATACCATACACAGTGGCAAAGTAAGTAAACAAGCTGTAAAACTGCCACAAGAAATTGATGCCGATACATTTGGATGTTAATGTCTATATAGTTGTTGTAGCTTCTTGGCATGATGGTTTTCTTTTACAAGTAAATGTGAACTAGTCAGTGTCACTGTTGAAAGAGATCCTTACAAAATATAACTGAGAAAAAAAAAAAAAAAGATCCATTTTCGTCTCCTCAATCTTAGTTAGCTATCATCAATATCATTTTTTCTTGGTGTACACATAAATATTTCCTTTTAGCATGTTGGGAATGCAAAACAATACAAATTTATTTATTGGAATGAAGGATTAAAAAGAGAGGGGATGCAGTAGATAGGCTAGAGAAATAACACACAATACATGGCGGGAGAATGAAATTAACAAATAGAAATATATAATAGGATTGGGCTAAATAGTGACAAGTTCACAATTGAAATACTAATTTCTTGGCTTCAGACAAATCAGGATATTGTTTTCACCGATTTTTTCAGCCACTGTTTTTCTTCGGCTAGTTACGATGACGGCGCCACCCCCAATTTTCTTCAATTTGCCTAAGAAATCAACAGCGAACCATTCGCTACAGTTCCACATGTCATCCAACACTAAAATGTAATTCCCTTGGTTTAGCAATCGACTCTCTAGTTCTCCCATGAGACAAGAGCGCCAATCCTTATCTTCAGGGGCATTATAATTGCGCACCAGGAGATCAGTATCTAAGCCCAAACGATACAGCAAGTATTCAATAATCCTGACATCATCTATCTTTTCTTCGCAAGTTAACTGCGATAAGCAAGCCCATATGATGCGCTTGAATTTGTCGCCAACACCTTCTTGTTTCAAAACGCTCTTAACGAGCGCCGTCTTGCCGGAACCGCCAGGCCCATAAATCCCGACGGCCTTGAAGTCACCATCCGACGTCAAGAGCCAATTAGCCATCCACTTTTTGGGTTCATCGGAAACCGGTATCTCATCGTTCCCAATAGAAGTAAATGGACCGGGTTCGTAGAACGTATACCGATCCCACAAATCCCGTTGGCTCGACTCCAAATCCCGTTGGCTAGATTCGGTCTTGCTGGTTACCAGTTCTTCAGCCTTGTTGAGTTTATCCATGATAGCTGACCACTCATTCCCGTGAGCCGAGGGATCATGGCGGGTGAAAATCCCCTTTATAGACTTGTTCTTCTTCTTGAGGATCTGCCAGTCGGCAAGGGCCTTGTTAAGCTCGTAAAGCAATGAAACGGATTCCGGGTGGGCTAACGCTGTACGACTATTAGCCTTCAACTTCTCACCCATGCCTTTAAACCTGACCGAAGGATCACCTGATGATGAGTGTGAATTGTCTTCATTATCCAGTGAAGATAAGTATTGTTTCATCAGAATTATGGCAAGTGCGGATTCCGATTCGGATTCCATGATGAGAAGAATAACAAGCGCAAGAACGAACTCGATCGTGTATATGAAGCTATAAACCAACAGCAACAGGGCAAAGGGAGAGTACTTTTTGATATTAGTGTCTTACCCCTAGCTGAGCCTGCGTTCTCAGATCCATCCCATTTGAGATCAACTAGACTTTGATAAGAGTACACTTCTTGTTTGTTTGTTTTTTTATTTATTTAATTTTTATATTATTATCCGATATCCGGTTCGGGTTCATGGTTGCCCCTCCCAACACACGTGACTCTTATAGGACTCAAACTCAAGGCCAAGAGGGATTTAGTGGACCTTACACCATTAGATTAACTTTAATTTATGTTGGTCTTTATTTACTTATTTTTAGGCCAACAACATGTATCAAATTCTGTATATTTTTTATATACAAATTTTACAAATAAATATTATATTACAAAATTATTTTTTATTTTTAGTTGCAAAATATTGATTCATTTTCTTAAATTATATTTTTAATTTTTAATTTCTGTATAATTTTCATTAATTTTATTTTTATTTCTTAATTTAAATAAATTTATTTTTTATATTTATTTTATTATTTTTTGTTTTTCTTCATTAAAAATAATCATAATATACTTAAAATTTATTAATTTTACTATGTACGCTGTAATTACTATTTTATTTGACCAGCCTATGTAATTACTATTTTGCTGATATTATTTTTCTGTTGTTGCTACCTTGGTGTCATTTTTCGTAAAACCAATATACTACTTCATATTTAATTATCAATCCGGATTTTTCATTCTATGGCTGGCTGATGGTGGGAAAAACCAGGGTGTTTATTTTTGGCAACGGAAATATATATATATATATATATATATATTGAATAGGGGTGTTCAACAAATTCCTGTCCCAGTCTTCCTGTCCTGATCCCAAGTAAATCGGGACGGGATTTTTCCGTCTCAAAACTTTCGGGATGAGAAAAATTCGGGATCAGGAAATTTGAAGTCGGGATCGGGATCGAGAATGACATTTCCCGATCCCGAAGTAATATTGGTATTTTTTTTTTAGTTGTTTAGGTAAAGGGCCAAAGGCCCATTTCGGCTCAGCCACGCACAGACGCACCACGCACACACAAAACAAACTCAAACAGTCGGGATCTTTGATGCAGAATTAGAATGTCAAAAGTTCCCTCTCTCGCAGTTCCCTCTCTCAAACGGTCACTCTCGCAGCCATCACTCTCCCAGATTCGAAAATCGGACTCATCAGTTCACTCTTATAGTCTCGCTCTCTCAGCTCCCAGATTTGAACCCCTTCCCTCGTCGCCGGTGGCGTCCTCGCTCTCCCTCTCCCTGATGGTCAAAAAAAAAATCACTCTCGCAGTTCCCTCTCTCAAACGGTTACTCTCGCAGTCTCGCTCTCTCATACTCCCAGATTCAGAAATCGGACTCATCAGTTCACTCTCGCAGTCTCGCTCTCTCAGACTCCCATATTCGAACCCCTTCCCTCGTCGCCGGTGGCGTCCTCGTTCTCCCTCTCCCTGACAGTCGACCGAGACGGTGCAACCCTGCCCTGACGGTGCTCATCGCCTCTCTGCCTGACGGATGACAGTGGCACGGTACTGCCCTACTCTAGTCGGTCTTCCCCTGTCTACATTTCTTCTCCAAATCCCTAGCTTATAGATCTCGTCGTCAAGCACTCAAGGTCTGTAATCTAAGATGACTCTTCCTTCTTCCTTGTTGTGTGTCTTGACGTTGGAAATGAATGATGCTTGGCATTGGGAATTCGGGAAATTCCCGATCTCGAGCTCGGGGACGGGATGAGAAATTTTCGGGATCGGGAAGTAATTTGGTCTCCGAAAAGTCTTCGGGAACCAAATTACTTCCCGATCCCGAAAATTTCTCGTCCCGTCCCCGAGCTCGAGATCGGGAATTTCCCGAATTCCCAATGCCAAGCATCATTCATTTCCAACGTCAAGACACACAACAAGGAAGAAGGAAGAGTCATCTTAGATTACAGACCTTGAGTGCTTGACGACGAGATCTATAAGCTAGGGATTTGGAGAAGAAATGTAGATAGGGGAAGACTGACCAGAGCAGGGCAGCACCATGCCACTGTCGTCCGTCAGGCAGCGAGGCGATGAGCACCATCAGGTGAGCACCATCAGGGCAGGGTTGCACCGTCTCCGTCGACTGTCAGGGAGAGGGAGAATGAGGACACCGCCGGCGACGAGGGAAGGGGTTCGAATATGATCTCGAAGACTTTTCGGGATCGGGATCGGGAATGGGATTTCCAGATCCCAAACAGCCCTAAGATTGAACCATTAACTATAACTATGCATATAATATCGATAAGATATTGTAGTAGTTTTTTTGTTTTTTGACCTGGAGATATTGTAGTAGTTAAAAGTTATAAATAATATAACTCTTTTTTTATGCTTCACTTGATATGCATGAAAATATGTCTAATTTGAACCCCAAAAAAAAAACAAGGCTGGTAATATATAAAATATGCAAAAGGGAGAAATAAGTCTAAATTAACTCTCTCTCTCTTTTGTACTATTCCATTTGGATCTAAATAGCTTACAATTTGCTGGCACAAAAAGTCTAAATTTAGTAATCGTATCTCTCAAAAAATATTATTACAAGATTAAAATTTAATAAAATAAATAAAATGATTTTCTCTATCAATACCAAATGAGAAATCACCAAGCGGTGACATGTCTAATAGACTAATACAGTAAAAAAAATTATTAAAATTTGATATAAAGCAAGTTGGCTTCATCGTTCTTACGCCCCACACCTCCAACCTTGTATCTCTTACTCTCTGAAAATGTCGACCTCAACAAACTCAACAACGACAGATCATGTGCCCACACTGCTGAAGAACCTCAAGGAGACCTTTGAAAAAACATTTGAAGATGTTTCATCAACCAAAGATGTGAAGATGATCGACCATTTGATGACTCAATTCCCACTATCCCAACAGTGGGAACAAAAATTGCGTGACCAATTCTCGCAGTTGAATAGCTGCAGCGATATCCATTCTATCCGTAACAAGCTCCACAAAATAAACGATGAAATACATCGACTTGCCGATGAGGCCGATCAGGACGTTTTCCAAGCTTTTTCTGTCGGGGACCGGGATTTTATACCCAAACCAGACGAGGATTCATCCGTGAAATGTCTTCGGCTGAATTATGAATTTTTCATCCGACCTGATAGACTTGATCATGACCCCAGAATTTGTCTGTATCTGGCAATTTTCCCTAAAAATGCTGTTCTGAGGAAAAGGTTCCTTATTTATTGGTGGATTGGGGAAGGGTTCGTCGAGGACGAGGAAGAAGGCGAAAAAGTATTTCAAGAGCTTTTGGATCTTGAATTACTCATAGCCGATCCTAACCACAAGTGCCCAAGGGTCAGTAAATGTCGAATTTCGCCTTGGTTCCGTTACATATTGCTCTCAGAGGCCAAGCAAGCGAAGCTTTTGCACTTAGAAAAGGACAGGAAATGGATACCACGTTTTGATCCTGAATATTATCGTAGTACTTGTTTGATCTCTGGTCAAAATAATTTGGCAAGTGTAGAAGGAGCCAAACATTTGAAGACGATTTTTAATGTAAACGAGAGATATCTTGATTTTCAACGCCATGGGTTTGCTGAACTCGAGAGATTGGTGGTGCTTCAGCTTGGTCGTTGGCAGGCTTCTCCTACCTATCACATTGAAGTTCAAGGTAAGTCGTTCCTAACAGCTTTGAAGACCCAGAAACATCTCAAGTTTCTCAGCCTGCGAGGGATTTCAAGAATCACAAAACTTCCTGACTCCATTAAAGAACTAGTCAGCCTCCAAATTCTGGACCTAAAGGCTTGTCATAATCTAGAAACCTTGCCTGATGCTATTGCATCATTGACAAAGCTCACACATTTGGATGTATCAAGATGTTACTTGCTGGACAGCATGCCAAAGGAGCTCGCCAATCTCACTTCACTACAAGTGCTCAAGGGATTCATAATAGGCAGTTGGCCGAAAACTCCCATCAGAATAAAGCATCTTCAAGAAAATCTCAAGAGTCTGAAGCGATTAAGTATACATATAGGAAGTGAGGCTTCAATCCAGGAAGAGGCATTCGACAAGTTGAAGAATTTTGAAAAGCTCAAGTGTCTGAAAATATCATGGGGCAAAGTTGTTGGAGTTAAAGATTACTCTCTGTCTTTCCCGGCAGAGTTACAAAAACTGGATCTTGAAGGCATTCCTCACGAGACGATGCCAGAATGGTTAAAGCCCAGCAACCTGAGAAATCTGGAGACGCTATACATTAAGGGAGGGAAGCTCAAGAAATTAACAGATCAGGGCGACAAGTGGAATGTGAAATATTTGGTGCTGAAGTATACCAATATCCAGCCAATTGACGTAGAAACTCTCAGGCTAATGTTTCCTTCACTCCAATACGCTAAGTGGTCCAAACAAGGTGAGGAAGAATCTGCCAAGAATGAGTGGATCAACAAGGCTGGGACAGTTGAGTTTCAAATTATACAAAAAACACAGTCAATAAGCGATGAAATTCTGCCGCTAAATTGATTTAGTGTTGCAATTTCGTCACTAATTAATTAGTGACAGTCTATTTGACGACGAAATCATCAAATTTCATCCCTAAATTCTGTGGTTAATCTACTGTTTTTTTTAGTAATTATGAAATAAAGGCCAGTGATGATATGTTTCTGTGGTTTGATTTTGCTGTTTGCCTTTTCATTTTGTTGCATTGGCTATATGTTGCTGAAATCTTTTTCTGTTTACGAAATTTTGATGAATTTTCCTGTGCACAATTCAGAATTTGGAGAATTGCTAAAAAAGACCTCATAAACAACTTATTTGCTAAATGGGATTTAGGAAGATATCTTGCAGAGGGAAGATATCTGCACACGGAGGGAAGATTTTTGTACACGTAGGGAAGATTTCTACACACGTATAGGGAAGAATTTTGTACACAGGGAAGATTATCTGCACACCAGGGAAGATATTCTGCACACGTGGAAGATAATCTGTACGTGAAGGTCCCATTTGATAAATAAGTTACCAATGAGGGATTTTTTCACAATTTTCCCTTCAGAATTTATTAATTTGATGTTGTACGACTTTGCTCAAAAAAGTAACATCTAAGATTAACTTATATTTAGGAACAAAATCAACTCCTTAAATGTCTTATATTAAGGATGAGAGAGAGTAACATCCAATTCATCAGTACGAAACATTGGTGTGCGCGCTACTCCATTTAGTTCACATACTAGTTTGTATAACTCCTATATTATTTGCTCATTTGGGATAGTTTATTTTTTTAACAATAAGTGCTTATAAATCATGATTCACGGTATACAAGGTAAGTATGTGAGAGAAATTTTATCTCGACTTACGTAAGTATGTGATTCACGGTATATGATGGTTAGGATTGTATCAAATATATATACTACTTTCTGTTTTTAATATAAGGAGTTGACTAATTTGTGGAGATTAAATAAATAAATAAATCACTTATTTTTTAGTTAAGTATAGGTATCCTCCTATTAGAGATAATCTTATTCGATGCATTGTCGGGCTAATTGTGGACACCTCTCCAGGTGGGGATTCGAATCTTAGTTCGTTACGTTATAAGGGACTAGCCCCTTCTACTAGACCTAACACCCGTTAGTAATTAAATAAAGGCTAAAATATACTTTTAATCTTTTAAATTTACATGAAGTATACTTTTGGTCTCTTAACTTTATAAAGTATACTTTTGATCCCATAATTCTAACACTATTAATGATGCTAACGAAAAAGTAAAAACAATGGCGTAACAAACTCAAGTGATGACTTTATAAACTTAAATTATGACTATTAGATGATATTAATCTTAAATTTAAAATATGTGTAAATTAAAAAAATATATAAAAACCTATTGAAGCAGTCAATATGAAAATCTCAATTGCATTAAAAAAAATTAGTTTAATAATCTAAAAATCAAAACCTTAATTTTATTTATAGTAATTTGTTGGTTTATTTTAATTTAATAATCTAAATATATTATATTAAAAAATAAAAACTTAAATATGCTCCTCAAACACCAATATTTAGTCAACAACTATGAAAATTACAAATTTACAAAATGATTGTTTCTCAAACTTGAAAAATTAAAATTTAAGTGTGAGTGTATATGGATCTATAAATGAATATGTATATAAATCAAGGTATTAAAACTCAGACTGGGTATTGAACCGGTCGGGGTACTGGGTTAAGGGTCAGTGGGTCAAACCGGGGCCAAACCGGGACCAAACCGGTGAGTAATTAAAGATTTTAGGCTTAAAGTATGAAATTCTAATGGAAAAAGTTAAAAAAAAAAATTTTTTTAAATTGGGACCTGGACCGGACCGGGAACTGAACCGGTCTACTGATCGGTTCGGCGGGTTCCGGGTCGGACCGGTGTCCGGATCCAAAAACACTGAATTATAAATAAAGGATAAATGACATGTGCATAGCCCAAAGTCCCAAACATTTTCATGAGATTAAAATTCAAACGGTAAAAAGAAAGAAGGAAAAGCTAGCAAGCAACATGGAGTGGGGCCAATCATTAAAGAAGTCGACTAGTGGAGCATGTACTGTTTTTAAATAAATAAATCCGCAAGTCTTGCTTTATTGTTGAATCATATTCTCCTTCTCCGGCCACTCATCTGCGCCGACTGCTGAATGAGAGCAGTACCACCGTAGCTTAAGCATGGCTTCTTTCATCTCCAGTTTGAAGAATATATGGGACCACTGGAATATCCGCCTGGTGATCCTTTTCAGTCTCTTTCTTCAGATCTTCCTCATCCTTTTTGCTCCCTCCAGAAAACGCACAAGAGGCGTCTTAGTATTGTTGGTCTGGTTGGCTTACCTTCTTGCCGACTGGGCTGCCGGCTACTGTATCGGACTCATCACCAAGAATGAAGCCGGAAAATCTACCACCACCGACAATGACTTCCTCATGGCCTTTTGGGGTCCTTTTCTCCTCTTACACCTGGGTGGCCCAGACACCATCAGTGCTTTTGCTTTGGAGGACAACGAGCTCTGGCTCCGCCACCTTCTCGCTCTCCTTTTCCAGTCAGCCACCGCTGCTTATGTCTTCTTTCTAACGCTTCCTCACAACACATTATGGCTACCCACCACATTGATGTTTATCGCCGGATTAATCAAGTATGTTGAGAGAATTCACGCTCTCTACGTCGCGGCCGTGAGTAATTTCAGGAAATCATTGCTTCCACCTCCCGATGCGGGGCCCAATTATGCAAAGCTCATGGAGGAGCACTGTTCTAGACAGGAGGTCGGCGTTCCCGCCAAAATCATCATGATTCCAGAGCTTCATCAACAATTCGCTGAGCCTGACAAATCTGATGCTGAGCAAAACAAGGCTAACTCCACTGCAAAGCAGGAGGAAGATTATCATCTTAAGTTGGTGCAGAAAGCTTTCGTCTTCTTCCTCAAGTTTCAAGGTCTCATTGCCGACATGATATTCAGCTTCAAAGACCTCCGCGACAGTCAGAAATATTTAGAGGAAAAAACAACAGAAGAAGCTCTCATGCTCATAGAAGTTGAGCTCAATTTCATGTATGAAGTTTTCTACTCCAAGGCCTCGGTGGTTCGCCAGCATTCGTTCTGGTTATGGGGAAAATTTGTTTCCTTGGTTTCCATTATTGCCTCCATCATACTCTTCATTAAGGTAGAAAGGAATGGTTTCGAACCGTCGGATGTTAGCGTCACTTATGTCTTGCTGTATGGCGCTCTGGTCCTGGACATCATGGCTCTGATCATGCGCTTTTTCACTGATTACACAGCTACCCTCTCTGATAAATCTCTAATAGATCCCTACACAGCTTCTCTTTACAAAAGATTACAAATTAGACTTTTCGAAATTCTCAATCGAAAATGTTTAGAGGGTTACCTCCGGTTGAGGAAACCAACTTGGACAAAAATCGAGGAAGGCCCTTATAAAGACTGTGAAAAACTGTCCACCAATTTTTTATTTCGCAGATGGAGTGGATTAATGTCGGGTCACAATCTGCTGAAATACTGCCTGGACGAGTCAATTCCAAGGGTTCCTAATAATCTTCATGCAAGCTTTTCTATTGTCCAGGTCATTCAGAATTGGTGCTTCAAAATTGTAGTATTTGTACAAGATTTATTCTATCAACGAGACAAACGTAGTTCTCGTTTTAAAGATCTCGTTGATCAATTGAGGTACAAGTCCAAAAACGCGTTCCTTAAAGAGCTTTGGGAATGTGTCTTTGTTGAGCTGAAAAAGAAATCTCCTAAAGCTAAAGATATAGATATAGAGGACATCCGAAGCATATGTTCTACCAGAGGTGAGCAGGTTATCCAGAAAGTGAAATTCGAAAGTTTGTACCAAAAAGTGAATCCCAAAGAAGTTGCAGCGCAATTAAAAATTTTGATGTCAGATGTGGAATCCAACGAAGTTGTAGAGCAAAACGAAAAATCGAAGTCAAATGTGGATCCCAACAAAGTTACAACGCAATCAGAAAGCTCGAGGCCAAATGTGGATTCCAACCAAGTTTCAGCGCTATTAAAAAGTTTGAAGCCATATTTGGATACCAACAGAGTTACAACGCAATCAGAAAGCCCGAGGCCAAGTGTGGATTCCGACGAAGTTTCAACGCAACCAACAAGTTTAAAACTAGATGTGGATTCCATCAAAATTGCAGCGCGATCAGGAATGTTGAAGCCATCTGTGTATCCCAACGAAGTTTCAACGGCGCTAACAAGTTTAAAGTCATATGTGGATTCCATCAAAATTGCAGTGCAATCAGGAAGGTTGGAGCCATCTGTGAATTCCAACGAAGTTTCAAAGGCGCTAATAGATTTAAAGTCATATATGGATTCCATCAAAATTGCAGCGCAATCAGGAAGGTTGGAGCTATCTGTGGATCCCAACGAAGTTTCAACGCTACCAACAAGTTTAAAGTCAAATGTGGATTCCATCAGAACTGCAGCGCAATATGCGCTACTCAAAAGTTTAAAGTTAGATGTGGATTCCATCATAATTGCAGCGCAATCAGAAAGGTTGGAGCCATCTATAGATACCATCGAAGTTTCAACACTACTATTAAGTTTAAAGTCAAATGTGGATTCCATCATAATTGCAGCGCAAAATACTCTACTAGCAAGTTTAAAGGCAGATGTGGATTCCATCATAATTGCAGCGCAATCAGAAAGGTTGAAGCCATTTGTGGATCCCAATGAAGTTACTTTTGATCAAAGCCTCCTAATGTGGCACATTGCTACTTCTCTTTGCTACGCCAAAGACGCCAGAGTTGAGGGAGACAAGACAGAAAACGATGGAAAAGAGAAAAATGACAAAAAAGACGAGAGAATGAAAATCAGTATGCTTCTCTCGGATTACATGCTATACCTTCTTGTTATGCAACCCAATTTGATGTCTGTGATAACAGGAATCGGACAAATAAGGTTCCAAGATACATGTGAAGAGGCCAAAAATTTCTTCAAGAAGCGGATTTCAAAACTAGAGGATCTCGATCGGAAGGCTATGCTGAACAAAGCTTGCTGTTGTCTTATGAATGTGCCAACAGAACAAAAACCCACTGATGTGAAGGGGGATAGGAGCAAATCACTCTTATTTGATGCATGTCGTTTGTTCAAAGAGTTAGACAAGTTACCAAAAGTTAAGAAATGGGAAATCATAAGTTGTGTTTGGGTGGAATTGTTGTCATATGCTGCGTGTCATTGCAGGCCTACGGGGCACGTTCAGTTACTGAGTAAAGGCGGAGAACTCATTTCCTTTGTTTGGCTCTTAATGGTTCAGTTGGGGCTAAGCACTCAGTTTCAAATCAAGGATGGCGATGCAAGGGCCAAACTCATAGTGGGTAAGTTGCTCAATTAATCCACCCGCTTACACTTCTATATTTTCAACAAGGTCATCCCTCGTGCATAATTTATGTAATGCATGGAATACTTATTCATTCAGTATATGCATATTTTATGTTTAAATAGTTATAGATTTTGGGATTTATTTGATTAAATTTATGAATAGTTTATATCTATTTAATTAACATATATATATATATATATATATTCCCCCATTAATTATAAAAAAATTTTGCTATAAAATATACTCATCATTTTTTATCTTGCAGGAAATATCATAAGAGTTGAGGAAGAATAAAATATCGAATAAAAGAAAGTACACAGAAGAAGATGGAGCAAATCGCTGGAGAATCAAATGAATAAAATCACGCTGGCGAAAATAAATGGTGCCGCAGTTGGAGCAAAACAAATAAAATATACGTGTGTGTGGGGGGATGCTAGATAGGTGATGTTCTTTTTCTTGGCTGGTGGCAGCAGCAAAAAAGACATGGAGTTCAAATGGAGGAGGATTGAGATTTGGATATGCAAAAAAGATCGGGAGAACGATGAAAATTTGGCACTAATGATTAGTTTCTCATTTCCTTTAATTTTCTCTCTTCTTTCCTATATCTTTTATTTTGTATTTGGTTGACTCTTATGTTGTTCATGAGAATGTTTAAGTTAAGTAGTTAAATTTTCGTGTTGGATTGTTGTACCTTAATTATGGATTCATGGATGATGATTTTTACTATGTTTAGTTATTTTATTTGTTGATTCAATTTCATACTTGATTTTCTACAAACAAAGAAATCTAATTGAAACTATTCTGTTGTTCTAAAAGATTCTAAACAAAGGAAATTTAGAATAAACCTGTCAACACATAGTTGGTCTAGTTGTGAGAGACTCTGCTAGATCTTTTTGAGTTTTGAATTTGAGTTCCAGATGACACAAATGTGGTGAGAGGGGCATTTACGCACCCCGAACTAGATACTGGATAATAATATTAAAAAAAAAAAACTAGTCCTTGAATTGAATTGTGTAAAATTGAGTGTTCATACCACCAAATAATTTGATTTACTTTTGGGATAATAATAACAAGATCACATTAGGCTTGCACTTAATTTAGTCTAGTTAAGTAATTACCTAAAAAATTAGGGATTTCGCCAATTTGAAACTCCCTTTAGTCGCCTTAGGGTTTAAATACTGAATAATACTGTAATATAGCAGCACAATCCAGGTCTTGTTCACTTTATGGAGCCTAAGCATCAAAATTGACTAAAAAATATGGAGAAAATGGTTTGATATTTTATCTATGAAAAATTACTTTTGCAAATAGAATTAAAATCCCTAATTTATCTAACATAATGGTTCAAACTATCCTTGCTTCAATTAATTTGGGAGTGTGCTAGTTTGACGAATTAGCTCAAAAGACCTTTTGAGCTAGTTTGAGTTAAGTGAATTAATTTCTTCACACCGGGTAAAAATTAATCCCTCTAACCGAAATTCAATTTAAACACGAGTAATTTGAATTAATAAAATACAATGACACAATTAACCAAGAACCCATACATTACAATCATAATTAAATATTCATAACAACTTCATACAAAAATTATACCAAGTCAATTACATAAAATTGTTACTAATAAAATCTAAAGTGTCAAATACACACAATTAAATCTAAATACATATTTAGTCTCATAGATTGCATGGAACTCTAATGCAAAATTTTAGTCCAATAATTAATTAAACTCTAAACTTAAAATTCAACTAATAAAAAAGATTAAAGATAGAAATTAAATGGTAAGACGCTCCCTATTAGACAATAGAGAGCCAGAAAAGAGAATTAAATCTGCTTGGAATTTGCTTAATATCGTCGGTGAAGGACACAGGGAAAGAGCCGATGATGGTGCTCAGTATCTCCTCTGGCTCAGACGCAATCGGTGCTGTTGTTGGAGCTATGAAACTCGGCTCTACAAGAATGGAGTTCGCGACTGTGAAGGTGGAGTCCCGTGGTGGAATCGTGGCGCTGTCTCACTTCACGACCGCCCTTCAAGCTCCCTCTGTGTTCGGCCTCAACTCGCAGCTCTGCTCCCCGTCTCCATCTCTCTCGCGCCTCTGTGCTACGGCTGTGGGTGAAAATGGAGGGGGGTCGCCGGCGACCAAGGAGGAAGGAAGGAAAAAGTGCTGAGGTCGATTTGGTGAGCTCTCTCCTCCCTCCTCCGCGGCGCTTCCTGGTTCTCACCGTGGTCCACCCTGCAATTGATGTCTCCGTTCGAATATGAATCCCGTTCCAGATCTGACCTGGCTGCTCCAAAACGCTGCTTCCTTTCTTGTCATTCCAGTATTTCAGGTCCTTAACAATAATAAATTCTGATCCTTTTCTGATATTTCTTAAATTGGAACCTCAAACTATCATTTCTATACTTAATCCAATTTCTTCAAGCACCTACAATTTAAAGCAATTAATTCAACATCAAATATTCTTAAAAATAAATGATTAAGGGTAATTAAAATTTTTATGACAATTTTGTCCTTTTTAAATCTAATTTAATGTATTTACTCTTAATACCTATCTATCACAATTAAAACATTTTAAACTCAATTAATATGAAAAAATCCTCAAATAAATAAAGTGTAAGAATATATAATAAAAATAGGGATATGTTAATTAACATAATTGGAATTTCTTTTAGTTGATCGAAAGATACTTTTAAGTTAAGAGTCCTATACTAGTAAATATAGCTTTGACTACAATTAAGAGGAGAAATTATATATTAAAAAAGTAATCAAAACTATCATAATCTAAGTTATTAGTTAAGAGAATAATCTTTAACCTTCACTATAGTTAGATTTGTTTTTTGTTTTTTACTTTTATTCTAGCTTGATTTTATTCGTATCTTTGTTTCAATTTATGTCAAATTCAAATTAAGTGAAAGTGTGAAGTTAAAGATCAATTAGATGAATAATACTTTACTTACTTTTTATTACCTAATATGACCCATGTATTAGCAAAATTATAGATTTCATATTATATTCTTATCATTCATTTTCTTAATTATATATATAAGTCTTGTATGTTGTTTGTTGGTTTTGTTCTTTTACTAAGCGACTGGCCAATTTATTAATCAGTTGAAAATTAACAAATAACTGGTTTGTTATTTATAGAATACTTTCTAAAAAAATTGTTATTAAAATAATAAAGGTGCAGGGGTTACGGTGTAGCTCTACCGTTTCACTACTACAAATCTATTTATATTATTTTTACTTATATTTAACGGTTTTCCACTATTAAATATCAGAGTACTAAATATTTATATTTAACGGTTGTCAACTATTAAATATTATGAGAAATATGAGTATTTTATGGTTTTTTGATAACAACCATAAAATATACTCAGAATATTTTATGGTTATTTGTTAATAACCGTTGAGTAAAAGTATTTTTTTTTTAAAAAAGAATATATTTGTATTATATGTATGTAAATATCAATTTACCTAAATAAATGCAAAAGCCAATAATCATGCAACTAACAAACTATTATCGATTATTATTAAAAAAATTACAATCACTGGTATGAATTGCATTTAATCTCTAATTGAACAAAAAACGACACTTTTAAATTTTAAAACAAACTCTATACCTAAAAATGTCAAAACCAGAATACAACTCTAACTTTCTAAGCATATTAGACTTTACTAAAGCCACTGCATAACTCTTCAACTTCTTTAGCTCATAGCTCTTCAACTTCTTTGATATTGTTGGAGCTTTAACTGTTGAGGAAACTGAACTATCATTGTCTAATATTGAGGAAAAGCAGAAACAAACAAGCTAGAGTTAGAGTTGAAGATTTATAAATAAAAGAACTTTCAATATTGAAAAATATTAATAAGCATAAAATCAGGAGAGAGAAAAATTATACTATTGTAGCCTGAAAATAAGGAAACTTATCATATCTAAATGATACACCAAATTTGCTAATTGGAAAATAATAATAAGCAGGATAATAAATTACAATCTCCTAAATTAGAGGAGGCTATCACGCTAATAAACACTTTTAAATTTTGAAACAACTCTACAACTACCAAAGTCAAAATTATAATCAAGATGCCAGAAGGTGAATGGAACACCTTATCAACTTTTCACTTCGCCAATTTCTAATATGATTTGAATGGCTTCAGAGATGGATCCTCTGCCAAGATGCAAGATTATCAATGAGGTTCTGTAATAAAAAATATAACATGTGCACAATCAGCATCATATTACTGAGTCCTTGTAAAACGTTCTTCTACATGCTGTAGAATTGTTGAAGATCCATCAAGACAAATTACGTTAGGCACAAGGTTTTCCTGGCACTTTATCATATTTAGAAAGTTTTATAACATACAATGTAGCCATCTGGAGTCTAGCTAATGACATTCCATTTGATTGTTATATTTCCAGTTGGATCAAGTGCATCATAGGCTTCAGTATGAACAAACAAGAAAAGTTAGAAGACTTCAAATTCTAAGTAGCTATCAAGCAAACACACTTACAACCAGTCATCTTGTTCACTATCCCTGTAAGTTGTAACAAAGGCAAACACCAAAATGCGCCAAGATGAACATTTGAAATGCAAATTGCAACTCTAAAGTCTCAGAAAAAATTGAAAGGAAAGAAGAATAACGAAAGGCCATTAGAGAAATTCTGAACTAACACCAGGGAGTGGGAGTTACAAATAACGGAAGATTGAGAACTTGAACACAAGAAGCAGAAAGAAAGTCTCTTCTCAACTCATCTAGTCATGAAATTCACGCCCCAGATTTTGAGAGAAATGGAAAAAATGGATACTTGGGAAAGTGTATTCACATCGCAAGTGTATGAGTCGCGCTAAGTAATAAAGTGATAAGTAGATATCGTTTATTCACGAAGATTTGATTAACAAAATGATCAAGCAAAAGGCTTAGTGTATTCAGTTAATTTGAGACAAAACGAGTTTTTAACAAAGAAAAGAATTTTGAAAAAACTACTTTTAAGACTAGAAAGTGATAAATGCAAATAATTCTTTTACTTCAAGGATTAAATGGAATTTAGGATTCTTCCTCCCCTTTGCATTTCATAAGATTTGATTAATTTCCTCTCTACTAGTATTTCAATACATATATGTGTTAGTCTAAAGTTCAAAAGCACTTGACAAGCTCTCTCAAGTCAAAATTAAGTTTTCCTTCTCATTAAAATGCACAATCTCTTGTTACAATTAATGAAAATCAATCTTAAAGCAACAATGATGAGTATATATTTTATAATTAAATAGATATAAATTTTGAGACATAATTAATTAAATTTATAAATATTCTAGGCCCATTTAATTGTCTTTTATATATTTTTCTTCTCTTGAATCAATCATAAGATAATAAGGAATTTCTACGTAATATCTACTTACACCACAAAAAAACATGAATTTTCTGACAGAATTCAAATCTGTTGGAAAATTTTCCGACGAAATTTTTTCTGTGACAAAATTTGCCACGGAATTAGTCATGGAAAATATTCTATCAGAAATGCTGACTTTTGCCATGAAATTTCCAACGGAAAATTCTATTTGAAATTTCTGACCGTATTTCTGGTGGAAATTTCCGATAGAATTTAATTCTGTCAGAAATTGAAAGGGAATTTGTGACGGAATTGAATTCCGTTGAAAATTCCCTCTCAATTTCCGACGGAATTCAATTCCGTCGCAAATTCCGTGGTAAAATTTACAAATTATTATTTTTAATTTTTAAATTTTTTAAAATTTAATTTAATTTTAAAAAATTATTTTTATAAAATTTATTATTTTTAATTAATACTTTTAATTTAATTTTAAATTATTATTTTCTAATTTCTAAAATATTTTTAATTTTCAATAATAGGTTTTGGTCCTTGTAGGGGCAAAATAGTCATATAAAAAATAAAATTTATTATTTATTAATTAATATTAGTAAATAAAATATTGGTTGATAATTATTTATTAGTTATTAATTAATGTTAATAAAAATTTAATTTTAGAAATTAAAAAAAATATAGTCATATGATTATATATATAATTGTGTGTAATAATATAATGTCAAAGTAGTTGAGCTCATTCGGTTAGGCATCGCGCGCGTACGGACGAGGTCGTGGGTTCGAACTAAAGGAGAGGTGAGTTGAGTTGCATTTCCAAGAAAAAAGAAGTTGCGACAAGTGGCAGAGGGAGGTTGTGACACGTGGCGGATCTGGGGGTCGGCGACAAGGTGGACGCCGCCGGAGCTACCACGCACCGCCGTTGGCGATGAGGGGCCTGTCGCCTGAATTGCCACGTGGCTTTTTAAAGTTTAAAAAATAGAAAATATGTTTGCGACGGAATATTCTGTCGGAAGTTGCGAGGGAATTTCTGACGGGCGCCGGAGATTGCGTCGGAAATAAATTCCGTCAAAAATTTCCGACGGAATCTAATTTCGTCGAAAATTTGTTTGTCATGCTATTATTACAGAAGAAATCCATTCCGTCGAAAATTCAGTGTTTTTTATAGTGTTATATCCTATTATATTTTACAGGAAATATTATAATATCTTGGAGGACTAACTTAGAAGAAAAGATATATATATATATATATATATATCTAAAGTCGTGCGAGATGCTGGAATGGAAGAGAAAAATAAGGAAAACGATATTGAATACCTACGGACCTCACTTGAATCAAAGGAAGAAAGCATTAAAAGAAAAAAAATATAATATATCCTGCGCAGCAGAAGTTGAACAGAAAAGATTATATGATATAATATAGGAAAAATCACTCCTAAGTCCCAAACAAACAAGATATTATCAGAAAGGTCTCTGGAGGTTGTAAAACACACTCAACAGGTTGTGCATACACACTTTTAGGATTGTAACCAGGGACCTTTCTGATAATATCTTACTTGTTTGGGACCTAAAAGTGATTTTCCCTATAATATATTATATTGTGTTGGAAGAGGGAGGAGATAATAGGTGGGTCAGAGGCGTGGACGGATTGGAGAGGAGATAATTGACGCATGCAGCCCGAGAAGGAAATAACAGCACTGGATTATGTCTATTTAAAGGAAGCAATACGTACAAACGGAAGAGGGGAGGAGAGGAGCAAACGATCTGGGCAGCAGCAAGAAGTTCTTGACGTCAGACAAGCATCTTGGCGAGAGTCACTTTCCAATAGAGAGAGTCTTTAACAGTCTTGCTTTCTTTCTTCTTTTTCTTTATTCTTTGAACCTGAGTATAGCTGGGAAAATGGGTTGGCCCGTGACGGGCTCGGGCCTAAACCGACCAGTCCGTTTAGGCCCGAATCCAAAAAAGTACACCGAAGTTGAGGCCCGGCCAGTTTATGTAAAGCCCGCGGGCTTTAGGCATGTTTAACTTTTTTCCTTTTGTTTTTGCCATGACTTTTTTTTTCTTATTCTCATAAAGACTAAAATACCTAATTTAAAACATAAATATTATCAAAAATAATTTAAAACATAAATATTATCCAAGTTTAATAAAACACAAATACTAAGACTTAAGTCCAAACCATAATTAATGTCCAAAACTAATCAAACAAGTCATAGTCACAATCAAGCAAGTCTACAAGCTTCAAATATTAGTAATAATAGAATACCTGATTTGGATTTTGACGTACACATACAAAAAAAGAAAAAAGAAAATCAAAGAAGAGAAACTTCAAATGAGATATGAGTAAGTGTGAGAGCGTTTCTGATATGAGGGTTAGGTTAGGTTAGGTTAGGTTAACTCTGTCCTTTGACCACTGCTTGCTGCCCCTGTGCCAAGTAAAAAAAAAATTTAAACGGGCCTAAAAGGGCCGGCCTTGCAGGGCAGGCCCTTTTAGGCCCGCCTCCTTTTTTGGCCCTAAATTACAAGCCCCAGCCTGTCAAACGGGCCGGGCCGACGAGTTCGGCCCAATTTCCCGGCTCTAAACCTGAGTTTATATCTTTATTTTATGTATATTATTTTAGTCATGAGTAGCTAATTTTCTTTTTAGACCTAGAGAAACTATGAACTCATTAATGCACTAAATTTTGTTTTCATTTATTAATTATGATTTATATTAATTTTGATTACTTAATTTTGTTTTGATATGTCTATTTGTTAATTGGCCACCATTGAATGTTAATTAGAGAATTAGGATTTGCCTTGATAAAAGAAATTTTAATTAAGCTATGAGATTAAGTAATATGTGATTAGATTATAATCTAATTTGTTTTTAGGATAGACATATATCCAATGAACACATATAATTGATGACGAGTGTGTTGGAATTGTCTTACCTCTTGAGTAATTAGGTTAGACATAACAATTTATACTTAAAAGAGGGTTGTGAGTGGACCGACAGGCACTTATAGCTATTAATATTCAAGATTAACAAAAATAACATTTTAGACTAACTTAATTAAGTGGAAATAAGATTTAAGGAGCTAGTGAGGGATTAATGACTCTAGGTTATGTTTGACATTAGTAATTTTTGTTATTTAATTTCCTTTGAATTTACTTATGACTAGATTTATTTAACTTAAAAGAAATAAAGATTTTAATACCTAAAAATTAATTGCTTGATTCCTCGTAGAACGATACTCTACTTATCACTTTATTACTTAGCACGACTCGTATACTTATAGAGCGCATCAAATAACTTTAATGTGATAATACAAGATTAGTAAATATATCTCTATTTTACCAACAAACCATCCATTTATTAAGTAAACTTCAAGACAAGCACGATTGTAACCAAGTTTTACACCTAGATTAGCTCTCTCAAATTAAATCTAAGTGAACATGTCAATCTAAATGGTTGTCATTCACTTAAAAGCATTAAGGAAATGATAAAATCAACATATATATATATATATATATATATATATCTACCAAAAGAGAGGAATAGTCTTAATCCATTCAAAGGTTGGAAACAGTTCCTCAAGCCAATGGAGAAGGCAAGAAATTTTTTAAGAAAAAAGAATCACCAGTTATTTTAGTCGCCCGTTGATGCATTTACTAAAAAAGTCATCCTTCACCAACACAATGCTAACAAGAGTTAGGGTTAATTCAGCACCTTAGAGAATTTTTTTCTATAAAGTATTTTGTAGTCTAATATAATTTTGTCTTTAGAAATATTTTTTAGGAGCAATTTTGTTCTTAAAATATTTTTTCATTGGCAATTTTAACCTCACCATTAACTCCCAAAAAAACCTGTTAAGTGAAGATGCATCCAACAAATTAAAATATTTTTTAATAACAATCAATATCCTAAAATATTTTTTTTTCGTGCAATTTTTCCTTTAAAGTATTTTCTAAATTAATTGTTATCACTCTTTTTTCATATTTTCAGTACTCATCTTCCATATTTAGCTTACTGCAACAAAGAATATGGGGGAGAGACTACGTACCGTCAAGTGTTAGAGGTATACAATGTTGTTCTCCGGATCTACAATTACTTGCCCATGTTTTGCAGTCAGTCACTCTCACAGAAGTCGAGAGGTCTCTCTATCCTTCCCAACGATGACTTTTGAATCATTGGACAATTAATAACTTTTACTGTCTTCAGCGAAAGCCATTCAACGGAGGAGCACCCATCCTGGCAGAACCCCGCTGAATACTGTTGGATTAAATCTCAACGGTCCAGATTTAATATATTATAATAAATATTATTATTATTATAATATTTTTATAATATATTAAATCTGGACCGTTGAGATATGATCCAACAGTATTATCAACATACAACTCTAAATATAGTTGTGAAGTAGACTATCTTATTATCTTTTATTCCTATTATGTATTTTCTATAATTGACTCAGTACGTCAATAATTATGTACTTAATTTATTATTATTATTATTATTATTATTATTATTTTAAATTATATTATTATATAATTTAAAATAATAATAACTTGCAAGAACACCCTGATCTCCTGGCCAATCTTTAAGCGAACAAGCATTCCTTGAGAAAACGTTATGATGCCAAAATGCAATGGAGGAAGCTACATCGCAAATAAGGGCAAGCACCTTGTGAAAATTAAGAGATAACTGGTTTGTTATTTATAGAATATTTTCCAAAAAAATTGTTATTAAAATAATAAAGTTGCTATGGTCTAGCTCTCCCGTTTGGCACCCCAATGAAAACCACTATTTTTTTTTAGGTCTGTGTTTTCTCAGAATTTTTTTTTCTTTTTCTTTTCAGAATTTTATCTCCATCCTCAGATTTTAAAAAATAGATGGTACATATTTCATATTTTATAAAACTATTATTTTAAACATAAATAAGTAAACTTAAACCATTAAAATATAATTTACACAATGCATAAATGTAATACAAACACAAGTAATAAAAAAAGTAATTTATAAAACACTATAATCATAGTTTTAGAAAATATTAAATCTAAACCATCCATGTTTTGATCTAAGAGTGGATATGAGATTCTGAGAAGAAAAGGAGAAAAAAGATTTTGAGAGTTTCCTCTTCCCTATTTTTTTCCATACATATAAAAGAATTTTTTCCTAATTTTTTTGAAAGATATATATTTTCATGATTTGTTGAGGCAATGCATGGGGAGATTTTATTTCTTTGCATCTATAATTTTTTTAGAAAATTATCTATTCACAAAAACTAGATTTAGAAACTACTAATTTATTCTATTATCAAAAACTATCAATGGAAGTATTTAACACTAATCAAACAACAAAAAATTACAAATGTCAATTAAAGATTTTGATAATTGATGTGAGGTCCCTAAGAATAAATAGTTTGTAAATTTAGTCATTGTAATTAGTTTTCTTTTATAAAAAGCTATTTTATTCTGTTATTGAACATATTGTAATGATTTATTTATTCGACACCAAATAACACACATTCCCGAATTCGATACTCATGATGAACCCACGTTTTATTTATAAGAGAGTTATCATGCTGTCAGGCTACAAAGTAATTGCAAAATTTTATTTCAAATGTACTAAATAATAAGGTACTCCCTCCAGTCCTAATTATAAGACAAAGTTGACTTTTTTAAAGAAATTAAGGAAGCCAATTAAATTACTTTAGAGTGTTTATATTTTTAGTATCATTAGATTATATATTAGTTTATTAGTCAAATTAATTAGTTTGGAGAAAAAAATAAAAATATAAATACTTTAAAATAATTTAATTGGCTTCCTTAATTTCTCCAAAAAAGTCAACTTTATCTTATAATTAGGATCGGAGGGAGTACTACTTTCAGTTCTTAATATTAGATCAACTAGATATTATATTAAAGATAAAAGTTAGTATTAAGTAATATCATTCGTATTCCCAAGTCTCTCTTTCTATGCTTTCATTATTCATTCAACGTCATACTAAACATAATGTTACAGTAGAAGCACACGTGCAAAATAAACATTACTCTCTAATTAAGAATGCTAACTCTCTCTTGATTGTAATTAAAGAAACAACTGTCTCACACCTTCATACAGCAATAACACATCAAAGCAGAGTCGATCAGATATGACCTCGTGTGATATGCACTACTCGTTGCTCTTTTTTTATCTCCTACATTATCTTCTTCATGATTACGTTCTATGCATGCCTTAAAGCAATTCCGTCTCTGCTTCTTTGATGAGGAGGCTGGAGTCGGTGAGACTTAGCTTGGAGCCTAGAGTACCGGATATTTGGGGGTTAGGTTAGTGTCATAAATATATGAATTAAAGTGTTATTAAATTAAATTCAAGATTGAAGGAAAATTTATTTTAAATCACGTAAATTTGTCCAAAAGAAAATAAATAATTGTTTTACTTTTCCATATTCATATATATATTTTTATTGAATCATTTATTTTCTTATATTTTATTAAACATTCTACAAATTTAAAAAATGACTTAAATAAAATGAGGGCAAAGTGGTCCATACAAAAATATTTCCCTCCCCTCCTCTCTTAAACAAAAAAAAAGGTAACATTCAAAAACTTCCCCTAATTTTTTATTAATTCAAACAAGATAATATTAAAATTCTTTTGCTCCGCTCCTCTAAAATCTCTCCCCTATTTTTTTGTCTGAGTTTCTTCCACATTAATTGGACCAAACGAACTGAGACAAAAGTCTACATGCTAGCCTTATACAACATAAAATTTCTTCCAAAAAGCTAATCCAAAACAAACACACACTACAGAAAGAGCACCTTGACTTTTAAAATAATTTTCATTGAAGAATATTCATTAAAGGAGAAACAATTCTTAAGGTACACATAGTTTTTTCTTTTAAAATTTTTAATTTGATACATGTGTGCTTTTGTCACTTTATTAAATTCTTTAATTTTACTCTATTAGCACAATTAGCTTGTGTACATGGCTAAGAATGCTAACTTAACAAAGTTACCAGGTGCTAAGAGAGTAAAACTAAAAGATTCATTAAGCTTAATGGAGTTGCCATATGTAGCACGTTTAAAATTTTACTCTTTAAATTTGATCAAAAAAATTTATGATTAAAATTCTAAATTGAAGTTGCTAAAGATAAGTAAGCCTTACACTTAAAAGACGATATGTTATCTAACAAATCTACAATGTTATATGAATTAATTTAATCAAGGCAAAAAATACATTTCATCGTTCAACTTTATACAAAATTTTGTTTGGTCCCTTGATTAAAAAAACCATTTTTTTTATTATTTATTATTATAACACAAAGCATAAATTTTGCGCCTTATTTCTTAAAACTGCCCCATAAAAGTCAGAAAGAAGAGTACCTGTGACGAACTCTCAGCAGCATCCTTATGATGTGCAGTGCTGTTCTGGCCAGATTCCCAAACCTCCTCTTCTAGTTTCTCTAGAATCAACCCCATGTACCCAAAAAAGAAAAGAAAATAAAAAGAAAATTATACATCCTATATACGCATGGCATATATTAAATAGCTCTCCATATGATAATTGAATTAAATTAAGACCTCTGGCCTATTCATAAAAAAACAATTAATAGTGATTTGTTTCTTATAAATAGGTTCAGAGATAGCAAATAGAAAGACGATGAGTTTTAGAGTAGTTGAATCAATGCACATAGGTACATACTGTGGTTTTGATGCAAGAATGCTATTGTCTTGTCCAGGTTTTGATGCCAGCAATTTGTGATTGGTGTCACATGAACTTGTTTCAATTTTGGAGTCTTGATGAGAGACTTCACAAATCTTTCCATGTCTGGAACGTGCTCCACTCTAACCATATTTAACTCTGGGAATTCACCAAAATCAACATCTTCTTCACAGAAACTCTTGAGTTTTGGCAGACGTTTGAGCACTAGTGTCTCCAACTTCTGGAACACTCGTTTACTATTTCCTCCTCCACCTCCAAGAACTTGAACCATATTTCCGCATTTATATAATGTTAGCAATTTCAGAGAGGAGAGGTGTTGAGCCACTGAAATGGAGAATAACTTTTTCATGCTTCCGCAACCGATGATTTTAAGTGATGTCAGCTTTTCAAACACCGGAATCTGAGGTTCCTGATTCCATAGTTGCATCTTCGGTAAATCACCCAATTCCAGTGATCTTAACTGATGCGCTATTTTCATTTTACCCTCACCATGTGGGGAATCCTCTATTATGTTGTCAAATAACACAAATGCTGAATGCTGCAGCAGAATATTTAAATCATAAATTTAGCTCTGAATTTAAACACCACAACAATGAAAAGGCATATAGGTACCTCGTTCAACGAACTGTCTGCTTCAGCGGAAACATTCCATGGCAATTTCACAAGCGTAGGACAGTTGACTATTCTCAGTTTTTGGAGTGCTGGAAATTCACACGTCTCCTCCGTCTTTCCTTTTTTTGCGTCAGTGGAAATATCCTCCAAGATGTTACAGCCAGAAATCTCAATTTCTCTCAGATTCAGACAGAGTGAGTGTAGTGTCAGGTGTCTAAGAGAACTGCAATTGCTCACAACCAATGTCTCCAGCTTTTCTAATTTTCTTAAGGAATCCACTTCCACAGCTTTCAGATCTGCCAGCTTCAACGTCTGCAATTTGGGGAACACGTGGTGCAGAAAAGTGCTTCAAAATATCATTTGATCGAGCGATAGAAATTTCGTATTAACTGTTACGCGTATGATATAATTCTTTGCCTGAATACTTTGTGATAATGCTCAAAGGAGTGATCAAGATTCAGTATAGTGAGACCCAAAAAAGTTAAGAGAATAAATGATAAAATCCAAACAGACTCGAAGAATAGATACGTACCATCATCTCTTTCGGCAGCGACTGGTTGCTTAGAAATCCGGGAGTAAATGTATTCAGTTCGGGGCATTTTTCTATCCACAAACTACGCAAATTAGGAAATTTGAAATTGCAATGCCCTGGGTTGAAGTTGATCAACTTTGGGAGGCTTGCAAGTTTAAGATCATTTAAATTACGAAATGATATCTCTGGGACTTCCGTGACATTCTCTACGAAGACTTTTTCTAACTCCTTGCACGACTCTATCGCCAATTCTTTCAGACTACCAAGTTGTTCAACTGAATCAATCGAAAGTGGAATCTCCCTAAAGGCACATTTTATGATTTCTAATTTAACCAGTTTACCAAGTTCCACAATCTTGCTTGGATTCTTGCTCCATATACGTTTCAAATTGGGTAGATCACACAATCTCATTGTCTGTAGTTTTGGGAATAAATGAGGACCTTTTTCATTGGGAGCCAATTCTTCGAGGTCAAAAACTTGTTCCAGCAGTTCGCAGTTTTCTACTGTTAGTTTCTGAAGGTTATGTAATGGGCTGGACAAAATGGACAAAAATTTGTTTAACTCTTGTTCACATTGTCTGGCCACTAGAGTCGTCAGTTTGCTGTAAGATGAAGACCAAAGCTTCATTTCCATACGTTTCTTCAGCTCCTCTGAATCGTTGATTTCTAGTTTCTTAATTTTGGAAAGTTCATCCTATAAAATGCTACCAATTAGTAAGTATTCCTGGGTTTTAAAGAATAACTAGTAAAGGAGAGATAGTCAAAACAATAATTCCCGAAATATATCTATAGGAAGAAATATTCTGCCGATGCAAAAACAATCCCTCAAGCCAATGGAGAAAGCAAGATATTTTTTCAAGTAAAAAAGAAAAAAAAAACTCCAATTGTTTTAATAACCCGTTGATGCTGGAATCCAGTTTCCCTGCTCATCAAGAAAGCTAGTCAAATCTGAACCTTTCATATCTGATATGGACGGTCCAGATTTTATTTTTTTTAAAAAAATTATCTTAATAGATAGAGAATCTAAAATAAAAATAATCTCTTAACTAACATTTTTTCAAAAAATGATTATTTTTATTTAAAAATCATATTTTAAAAAAATAAAATCTTGGCCGTTCAGATCTGGCTAGCTTTCCTTGCCTATCAAAATGATGAGAAGGGAAACTGGATCCGTTGATGCCGTTACTAAAATTGAAGTCATCCTTTACCAACTTGATACTAATAATTCAGCACCTTGGAAAATTTTTTCCGGTGAATCTAGTATCTTAAATGTTAATACAATCTTTGATCATTTAAATTAACCCTCATTTTAATTTTTCTTCATCATGTTTCTTTTCGTCTAAAACATTGGTCCTTATAATTTAATAAAACTTGGACCATTTTGCTACTTGAGTGACCAAAACTTATGGTTTAAAAATTAAAAGACCAAAATCAAAATGAGGGCAAATTTGAGAACTAAAGATTATATTAACATGTATCTTAAAGTACTTTGAGATGCAATTTTTCCTTAAAATTTTTGTTCATGAACAATTTTTTCCATAAAGTATTTTTTTAGGAGTAATTTGAACATCACTGTTAACTCTACAAAAATTAAAGTTTGTTAATTGAAAGTATATCCAGTACTCTAAAGTATTTTCCAGTAGCAATTGACATCCTAAAATTATTGTTTTGGTGCAATTTTTCTCTTAAAGTAATTTTTGAGTTAATTTTTATCACTGTTTTTTCATATTTTTAGTATTGATCTTCTACATTTTTAATACTCAACTTTAATATTTTTAATAATTAGTCTTAAATACTTTATAAACTAATATTCCATGTTTTTAATCCTAATCTTTAGTTATTTTCAAGATTGAGTAAAAGCTTTCTAATTTTTCAGTAGTCATCTTAAATAAAGTATTTATCTTTCATGTTTTTAGTACTGAAAATATTAAATGTTATATTGAATACATGGAAGATAAGTTTAGAAAATATATATCTAAGATGACTATTGAAAAACTAATTATTGAAAATGTAACAGTTGAATACAAAAAAAAGGAAGGTAAGTACTGAAAGTATGAAAAAAAAGACTGATAAAAAAGTTAACTAAGAGAATACTTTAAAGACAAAATTTCACCAAAAACTTAGTTTATGATATTGAGTACTACTGAAAAATGGGTGCTGATTCCCCTTCACTTAACAGGTTTTTTTGGAGAGTTAATGACGAGGTTAAAATTGCTTGTAGATAAATACTTTATGGATTAATAGATAAATACTTTATGGATTAACCTGCACCACAAAATACTTTCAGATGGACATACATAAAGTAATACTTTGGACTACTGAATCAAACTTAACTACTGAAATGGAATCCCCTCAACATTGTTGAATGCAGATAAATTCATATGCTCTTGTTATGGGACTATAATAGAGAGTATGGGGGAGAGTACTTACAGTAAACAGGAAGAGATTTTCAACGTTGATCTTTGGATTTTCATTATTTGACCATGTATTGCCCTCGTTCCTCTCGGATGTCAAGAGAGGCCAATGTATCCTTCCCAACGATGACTTCTGAATGCTGGGGCATTCAACAACTCTTACCGTCTTCAACGAAAGCCAATCAACAATGCACCCATCCTTGTAGCACGCAATGAAGTTAGGTAACCTCTCAAGAATTAGACTTTTCACTTGAGGCAACTGAACAGTATTTGTAATTGTTGTTTCTTTTGACTCCCTCACTTGTGTGTCTTCTTCATCTCCAAAAACTCGTTCCAACATCTCACAGTCACTTATATCAATATCTTGAAGATGCTGCAGATTATGGAGGACGTAAAGAGGAAGAACATATCTCAGTTGGTTACAGTTACAAACTGTCAGACGATTCAACATTTTAAAACTCAGTGTTCCACCAGGATGGTTGACGCCTACTATGCTTCTCAGTTCACCAAGGTTACGCAAGTGAAGTTGACACAAGTGAGTTAATAATCCACCATAATTTTCATGCATGTTAAGGCCTTTAATGACGAACAAATTTTGGAGATGATAGCAGTCCTCAATTTCCATTGTTTCCAAATTTTGCAGTGGTACCATCCCATTAGATAGAGCCGTAATAACCAAAAGCATAATTCTAGATAGACAGATCAGCTTCAAATGCTTCAAGTGACGGAAAAGAGCCTGCAGCCAATCAGGCCATGTCAGACAATTTTTCTATGGGAGAATTATACTTAGGTCCCATAGAAGAAAAAAAATAAAAAAATGGTCCCTATAGATTACAAAATGAAAAAATGGTCCCATTAACAACTCCATAAGCCTATATTGACAACTCATTAACAACTCCAGGAGCCTGTATTGACAACTCCATAAGACTATTTTTTCATTTTGCAATCTATAGGGACCATTTCTTCATTTCTTATCTTTCTTGGGACCTGAATGTAATTCTCCCTTTTTCTATTCTAGCGCTTTGTACTTCCAATATCTAATGCATCTATCAAGAGATAGGTTCAAACAAACTCATCTAGGAGAAACTTTAGTGCAGCAGGTCTCTAATGTGTCTTCTTTTATTACTCTCTAATGTCTCTAATGAATTTTTAAAAACATGAATCAAAATTGCATCATTTGAGTTTTTTTCCTTTGAAAATCTTAAAAAATATTTAAAATTGCATCATTTCATGCTGATAATATATCAAATATCATATATTTTATGTAGAATTTAATGATAAAAAAAATAAAGGAAAAAAAAAACATTTGAGAGGTTGGAGTAGTAGTATTACAAAGTGTATTCAAGGAAGGCACATTAAAGGCCTCAAACCTGAAAAGTTACATATTTCCTATCTTTTTCCAACAAGAAAATGATAATAAAGCACATGAGAGAGAGAGAGAGAGAGAGAGAGAATCAATTTCCTAAATATGATGTGATTATAGGTTAAGACTATACCACTCTGAATCTATTTATAAATCTATTTTATGGAAAAAAAATTTGTTTTTATTATAAACCCACTTTCAGAGTAATAAATAAGTGTTACAATTTTACTCCCGTTAATTGTAGAGAGAAGAAATAGGTGAAAAATATTCATTCATAAATAAAGGCAAGATTGAAAAAATTTATCAATTCAATCCATATTTATTGAGTTAACTAACTCTCTTTCATATGTGAGAAGTAGTTAATTTAGACTTATAAATAGGACTAGGGTGGTATAATGAACAAGAAAGAAAAAAAAAAAAAAGTATATAATGAACAAATTTACTCTTCGCACCAATGTATACGTGTCATATAAGTTTCAATATAACAGAAGACATATGAAATATAACAATAGGACACAACGAAAATATTGAACAATAGGGGAAAAAACGGGCAGGACGAACATACATACCTTTTCATTGGGAAACAATGTTGGGATATGATGAGGAAGGTCATTACAACAAAAACCATTCATGTGTGGTAAATGTTGCAAAGTCAGTGAGCGCACTGGAATAGACTCAATCTCATCAATTGTTGTGCCACTATCCAGAAGCACAATATTCTTCATGGAGTTGCATTTAGAAACTTCAATCTCAACAAGTTTGGAAAATTTTTTAATCGTCGAAGCTAAGAAGAGACATTCTAGTCGGTCGCAACTGTTGACCTTGATGGCTTTAAGTATTTCAAAAACCTGATCAACGGCCAGTGGGTCAGTCCATATCTGTTCTAAGCCATCTATTTCTAAGTACAAATCTTGCGCACTCGCAACTATTGCTTTAATCTCAGGTTCCAACTGATTGTTGGGATGTAGCTTTAGCTTTACCAACCGCGAGGTCCCATTTGAGTCCGACCATTCCCATTGGTCGCCAATAACTATATTGTATTCTTCTAGCTTCTCAAATATCATGTTGCTCGGCAGAATACTAGCCTCAGGAATTTGAAGTTCTAGAGCAGACAAACGAGTCAATTGCTCTATTTCACTCGGGAACTCTTTCATTGTTGATTGGAAGAAGCTAAGAATTTCTAAATTTTTCAAGGCTCCTACTCCAGCCATGTCTCGCAAACGACATTGATTGAAACACAATGTCTTAAGTTTGGTCAGGCAATCAAGAGATGCAGGCAATGAAAGCATGGTCACGCCTATGAAAGCCAACACTTGAAGATTTCCCATTCCTTCAAAAAAGGAATGTGGAATTCCCAAAGTGGGATTATCACTGGTGTCTAAGTATAGGAAATCTAGAACGGGGCAATCTAACCTTTGGGGAAGTGTTTGGATATTACAACGCTTCAAGATTATCTGGGTACAACCTGCAAGAACGTCCTCTCCTGGCCAATCTTTAAGCGAATCGTTCCTTGTGAAAACATTATGACGCTCAGATGCAATAGAGGAAGCTACATTGCAAATAAGGGGAGGCACCTTGATCTCTCTTGCGGTGTAGTTAAGCAACGAAGACTTCTCCAAGTCACCAATGATCCTGTCAAGTTTGCTTCTTGCATCATCAATGGAATTTACATGCTTGAACAAACCCAAACCAATTACATACTTCAACAAGTTACTAACTGAAATGGATGGTCCAAGTACTCCACAAAGCAAGAGTACTTGTTTCATTTCATCTTCCATTCGATTGTAACTTGATTCCAGAGATGAATAAATCATCATTTTAATTCTCCCTTTAAAATTCCGATTGTGGATATTGTATTTTGATTTTGGCAAATCGGCATTCTCATCCTTATGATCCACTACAGCAGCAGAGGAAGCACCCGATTCTGCGGCCTTTCTTAGTTTCTTGATAGACTGTACCAAAATTCAAATGTAAAGGGCAAATCATGTTCTTATATTGGCCGAAACAAATACATCATGTTGAAGACTTTCAATTAAAGTTAATATATATATATATATATATATATTGGAGGTGATGAAGCTGTGTTACTAGAGACTAGGATTGCATTTATTGATCCTTAATTGATTATATCTTTTTACAATATCTTTTCTATGCTAAAAATTCTTGTGTTTTTCTTTATATATATATATATATATATTTAAAAATATAATATTTTTATATATTAAAATAAGAAGGGAGTATATCTAAAGAAATCAAAAATAAATTTTCATGAATGAGGGACAATGAGAGGCTGAAAAGTATACTATTAGTTATTGTTACAAAATACATATTATCTTCTTTAACAACTCTAATGTGAGTGTGTCTTAGTTATTATATGGATTATAGGAGTATTTAAATTTTAAGCTATTTATTAATAGGATAAATATAAAAGTAAGTTGGACTTAAAGAAGCATATTCAACACTTCAAACTGCTAATAGATGTGTATTAATCGCCCTGCCAAATAAATCAGATATCCACCAAGCCCTTTTTCCAAACAGTTTTGCAAAGGAAAAAAAGCATATTCAAAAATTTCAAAGAAACATCACAAATAAAAAAAGAATAAGTCAAATTCATTTATTAATAATTACCTCTAGAATCTTAGTAAATATTATTGTGCTATCTGGAATAAGTTTCCTTTGTCACGAAAATTTTCGTTAAAAATGTACCGACCTTGTGAAACACATCTCTATTCCTCAAAATATGTAGATTTTAACTCCTATTACAAGGTGCTTCGGGTACTTTTAAATTAATTGTGGTTATACCGTTTGATCAAGTAGAAGATATTCGATATCTCGTAACTAAAGAGAAGGATTGGAAACTTTGTAAATGAAAATAACTATGCTAAGAAAGCTATATAATATATAGTACTAATTATTAGACTCCCTAATATCTAAATCTTGATAAAAACTAGTGTTTTAACACTCGGACAAGACCAGACGGTATGGTTGGCTAGATTGTCGGTCGGAGAATCTCCCGGTCCGTTTTAAACTATTAAGCCGTTTTGAGAAATGAGCTGCATTGAGCAGCCCTAGGCCGGACGTTGAGCCGTAACCCGCCACTAAGTCGTCAATTGGAACGACTAGAGAATAATCGGACGGGTGATTAGAAAAAGCAACATGAAAGAAAGAGGAGAGAAGGGGAAAATAGGAAGAGAGATTCAGAGATGACAGTGGGCAAATAGCTACCATAAAAGAAGAGTTCTCAAGCCACTTGAATAAATCATTCATTGCTTTTGTGTTCCTTTAACCAATTGAAGAAAAGACTAGTAGAGGAAGCCATTAATTCCATCAAATAAGATCGGAGATATAGAGAAAAGAGATTTGGAAAGATGAAAGAAGAGGAAAAAAGTGAGGACTGAGGAGATGTCGTGAAAGAAGAGAAAACACTAGTAAAGGCATGAAGTGATAGCTCTTGATGTGCCTGATAGCTGGTGTTATGTGTGAACTCCTCCCTTCCATTTTTTTATGGGAAAATGTCAGTTAGCTCCCAAACTAGGGAAAAAATACCACAAAAGTTCCTTTGAAAAGTCAACTGTCAGAAAAGTCCTTAGGGACTTTTCTGACATGAATTCCCAATTACCATTTACCAAAATACCCCGAAGCAATTTAACCACTGTCATTGGTTACAACATGTTATGCTATGTTTACAACTTTGTAAGTCATATTAACAACATAGTAAGTTACGTTAACAACATATATATAAAATGTGTGATTGTGTTGCGTTTACAACATCTTCAGTTACATTTACAACTCATTAAATATAACGTAACATGTTGTAAACGTAACTGACTATGTTGTTAATATAACTTACGATGTTGTAAACATAGCATAACATGTTATAACCAATGACAGTGGTTAAATTGGTTGGGGGGTATTTTGGTAAATGGTCATTGGGAATTCATGTCAGAAAAGTCCCTAGGGACTTTTCAGACAGTTGACTTTTCAAAGGGACTTTTGTGGTATTTTTTTCCTATCTTGGGACCTAACTGACATTTTCTCTTTTTTATTGCTTATTATTTCAACTTTCAAGGCTTTGGAAGTCGAAGCATGAATTGATATGTTGTGTATATTTTTATTTTTTTTCCTAGGTGCATTCTTTTATTGTTTAGGCAATACTAATCTCATGTATTGTTTAACATTTTTAAGTATATAAAATTATGGATTACAAAATTTATTATTTATTTAAATCAAAACTTTCTATTTTTTCATCTTTCTTCAAGTTATTTTTATCACAATGTTATGCTTATCTTAATATGTTATTATATTGACAATATAATTATACATATTATGGATTTATTTCTTTTATATATATTTATATATATAAGAGTATATAAGCAAATATTTCTTATTAAATTTTATTTAATTATGATGTCACCTGTCCGACTGAACGAGAGCTAACCGATCTAACCATTTGAACCATGACATGTTATCTTTTTCGGCTTGACATCTGGTCTGGCTTTTAAAATATTGATAAAAACATAATATATAAATCTAGATTTGTCCAAAAGCATCAATCATCAACTTTATTCCTAAAAGTTTGTAATACCTGGTACATAAGAAAATGGGTTGGTATGGATCCATTAAGTGTGCGTTTGGAATGGCTTATTTTTGTCCAAAACGTGCTTATAATTCGTGATTCACAGTATACGAGGTAAGTATGTGAGAGGAGTTTTTTCTCGGCTTGCGTAATAAGTGCGTTTTTCCTGTACAAAACGCTCTCACAAACAAGCCCTAAATTATAAACTTTTCATAATTCACCTATTAAGCAATCAAATTTCCTTCCAGCAGCATATTCTTGATGTAATTTATTTCTATCTTTGACTTGTTTATGTGACTTTTCCATGGTTCATGAACCTGGACCGGCCAATTCAGACCGGAACTCGGTGAACCGACCAACTCTCTAGTTCGGTTCAGTTAGGCAACCGGCACTGTTTTGACCCGGTGTGACCTGGTACAACCTGGCCGAGTTATGGGTTGCCTCTTTTTTTTATTTTAAAAAAAAAAAATTACTTTTTTATGCTCCAAACGACGTCGTTTTGGCTTTTTTTTTTCAGAAAATTTTTTAATTTTCAAGGAGCATTAAAAGGATTGTAGAATATTTTTGACATTCGTTGGAGAAAAATTCTTTTGTACTTAACAATATTTTTGTGGGTATTAGATTCAAGAGGTTATATTGGATTATTGGTTTAGAAAAAAACACTCTTATATAATATTTTAAATGGTATGGATAAACATTTAAATTATATATATATATATATATATATATTAATTGACCCTGGTTTGACCCCCGGGTTGACCCCAATCTAAACCACTAACCCTTAACCCAGTACTCGGCTAATTCAGTGTCCAGTCCGATTTTTAGTATCTTGGATTTTTCTAGTGGGGGTAATAAGGTTACAAAATATTCTTTCAATATTATTATCATTGAATCATATTTATCTCAAGCAACGCGCGGAGATTCAACGTTTGTTGGATACCAAAAGTAGAGGAGGAAAACGTCATGAAGTCTCGTGCTAGGCGTATAGTATCCTTAATTCCTTATATATAAATAAATTACTTTACCTTTTCTTTTTGGTTTAGTATTTTCCTTTTTTCTCTTTGCATGTGAGTAGTCAATATAATTAAGCTTAATATTATTAATGAGGCTTACAATTTAATTGAATTTTAATTTTTATCCCTATAATTTCAAATCGTGGTTTTTTAGCCCTACAATTTTGTCTATCTAGAACATTAATCCCTATAGTTTTAAAAAGACTTGGATATGAACTAAAACTAAACTTGTTAAAATTATAGTGATTAAAACCAAAACTCATTAAAAATATAAATAAATTTCCTCAATCATCCTTTTTCAGACAAAATTGGGGGAAGTTCTCATTTATGAAATTTTTTAGTCAAAAGAACCTGGTGCAATTAATCAATTATCATAGTGTGCACAACTTTTCTTCAATTACGTACTAAAATTTTCAATATGGAAGTCATTTTGTAAACGTCTTCAATGCATAAGTCATTTGCATAGATAAATTCAATCATATTTTAAACTAGTTTTGGTTATAATTTCTATATTTTTAACATGTTTTAATTTTAGATATATATTTTAAATAAGTTTTAGTTTATGTCTCTATATTTAATGGTGTAAACTTTGTTAAGCTCAAATCCAAATCCTTATAAAACTAAAGGAATGAACATTTTGGATAGAGGTGTTCACCATCATCCTAGTCGCAATCATATAGGGACAGGATGGGATGGGACTGTCTCGGTCCCGTCTTGTGAACACGTAGTTTTTAGAAAAAAGCTACAATTTGATGTTACATATATCAAAATCACGATTCCATTAAATTATAAGAAGTATCAATTGATTGAATCATATTTTGATATGTTTAATCATTGTTAATTTATGGATTTTAATATATTTTCTAGGCTATTTTGCATAAGTAAGTACTAATTTGAGTTAGGAATATTTGTTTTGAATTAAGCTAATTAGGGGTAAAATGGTCATAAATTGTTTAATTATTCATACAATTGATTCCTTAGAATTTTGATACTACCTTGTGTTTAGTTTTGTATTGTAGGAACTTTGGAAGAAATTTGGCAAATTTGGGGAATAACACACAAAGACCAAATTAATTACTATAAAGGACCTGAATTCTCAAAATGTCAACAAGGTCCCAAGCAAAACTACAACGTTTTGCTATTAGGTCAGATGGGGGCAAAAAGAAAAGAGATGGAGATCGCGATGTGGAGGACGGAGAGCAGAGCATTTTGGGGGGGGGGGGGGGGGGGGATTTGAACAGTGAGAGGGTGAGAGTCGATAGCTCAGAATTGAACGAAGGGAGCTCGGAGACCACTATCGGCCTTCCTTCTTTCACCTCCATCGACCCGCCACCGCCGTCGGTGTTGAAGCCCTGACATTACGGGGGCACCGCGAGATGAGATCAACAGACCATTTTCAGAGACCAGGAGCGCGGCGATCACTTTTCTCGGTCACTAACCAAACCAGACCCCTACGCTTTCCCTCTCACCTCCACCTTCGGTCTTCCTTCGCCACCCTCGCACCCCTTTCGTCACGCCGTTACCATCGCTGTTTGAGCTTGTAGGAGGACGGAAGAGACGCAATAAACAAGAGTTGAGCGCCGCAAGAAAGAGAGACTTCGACTTCCTATAGGGATTGCCTACTCCACCATCATCTTGCTCGATTTTTACTCTCTCACCACCAACAAACCACCGCGCCAGTCGAGCAAGCTTTGGCTGTCGAAGAAGGTTAAGAGGAGACCGAAAAACACACAGCGCTGATTGTCTTCTTCTTCCTTTCTCCAACTTCACTCTCTCGTCCTTGCATCTCTCCATTCTCCATTACAGATTCTGTGCTTCTGGTGAATTTCTGCAATTCTGGCAAGCTTTTCCGGATTCCAGCAAGCTTCTTTAATCTCAGTTACATAGCCTTTCCACTCTTGTTTGATTGGATTGTTTGATTTTTGAAGAAGCGTTGATCACTATTAAGCTAATGAGTAGCTAAATCTCTTGTGTTTTGATGGTAAAGAATGTGGAATGTGGCTAAAGTTTCAATGTGAGATAAAAGGGAGTTCTTTAGTTTTCTATCAGCTTTTATTATGTATTTGGATCTGTTGATGATGATTTTGTGTTGATACATGAGTAAAAGACTTAGATGAATGGTTATTTGTCTATGAGGAATTACTCTTGTGTTGAATTTTGTTGTTGATGCACTTGAGTTTTGTGTTGAACATATTTCTTTATGTTTTAATGAGATTATGCATTGTACATGATTACAATGGTGTGTAGTTGAGTTAATTCATATTAAATTTCACAATTGTGCTATCATTGAAGAGGAAGTAAATTTTTTAAAATGATTTTCAAACACACATCAAGTAGTTTTTAACAATTTATTTAAGAAATGACTATGAATGTAACTGTAGGATTAGTCATTAATTAGATAAATTAGACTCGAAACGATTGCTTGAGGTTTTCAATTTAACTTAATGAAAAATCAACTCCCAAATTATGTTTGAGAAGATAGGAAATCCACCAACTTTGCTATCAAGACTCATTTTATCATATAATCCCTTTTTAATCCAAAACATTTCTTTATTGTTTTCCAAAAATACCAAAAAGATTAGAAATGACTTTATTTTCATGAATTTTAATTTAGAGAAAACCAATTTCAAAACTCATTTTCTAACCATGGTTTGAGCACTTAGTTTAACCTAGAGAATTTAAAATAAAAGACTCTTTGATAAGATATCCATCTTGAGTTTTTACACTAGATTGTATTTTAATTCGTAGTAAAAATTTGTGATTTGACCTTGAGACGGCTAAGGTTGTGTCAAATCAATGACACAAATAATTAATACATTTGGAATCATATAAAGTTCGGGCAATATGATTTAAGTCTTAACCAAGAGAAATAATATATTAATAAGTCACATAACTTGTCAATGATAGTTCTTTCCCTTGTTAATGGTAGTTCCTCACTTATTAATCCTTTTCTATTTTTAATGAAAATTTTTAAAAACAACTTTTAAAAATTTTGGTGGCATATAATTTCTTTTCAATTAATTTTTATTTTAGACTTCCTTTTCTCCTCAAGCTACATTTTAACTGTGATACATAAAATCATCACCCATGTGTATAAAGCTATAACATAAATGTGTTCCTTGTATATATAACTCTTTTAATACATTAATGTTTAGGTACGTTAAGTTCTAAGGCCTTATCAGAGTCAAACCTTATATATAATTTCTAATAAAAGAGCATAAAAAGAAAGGAAAGAAATACAGATAATGTAGAATGAAAAGGTATGTTACCCTTATTATCTTCTTTTTCTTTGGCATGATCCTCTCCATATCTTACAAAAATAGTTTTCTTTTTTGGCCTTGGTTCTCTATCCTTAGAAGAGCTCTGTTGTTAAGAACCAAAAGAGAAAATAAGAACCAACACAGAATTCATAGTAATTAACTAATGCAAAAAGAATTAAAACAATGTTTGATGCTATAATTTTTCCTCATTTTAATTTTGGCCCTTAATTTTCTTTCCATCTAAAATATTACTCTCTATAATTTAATAAGAATCTAGACCATTTTACTTCTTGAAGGTTAAAAACAATAAAAACTAAAATTAAAATGAGAGGAAACTATAGAGATCAAACGTTATATATAATTCATGCAAAAATTTTAACCCCAAAGGCAAACCTTACCTATATCACTATTAGATCAACAGCGAATTCAACTTTTCGGCTCTGATGGACTACAGATAAACAGCCACCAAACTTCAACCTAGACTTTTTCCTGCTATTTTCTTCTTTTTTTCCCTTTACTTTTTTATGAGATTTTTTTTATCTGATCGATTAAAATAAAAGCAACAAACTTTATATAATCAAGAAAATAAATTTTTAAACAATAACTGCAACTTCTTCATCCCAAAGAATTATATGTGAACTCCGGATATAGAGGCAATAAGGAAGAGGAAGGGGAAAAATCAATTTTCTGATTTCAAGTATGTTTTTAAAGATTTTTTGAATAGATATGATTGACGAGGAAGCAACAAACTGAATGGAATTTTTGTTTTGTTTTTTCTGGAAAATGTATTGTTAAAAATATAACGAAACAACCTTGAATTGAACAGTAAGAACAAAGAGTGAACACAAGAATTGAAGACTTTTTTAACTAATCAAGAGCTTAATTTTGATCATGTTGTCTGCAACTCGAAGGAAAGAGCAGAAGAAATCCGCAGAACAGAGTTCTAAAGATGAATAGTGGGAAGCAGTGATAATGGAGACGCAGCAGCAAAGAAACAGATACAATATAAAACCTTGAAAGGAAGAGAAAAACAATTTTGTAAAAAATTTTTGGTTGGCGTATATATATGATTGACAAGAAGGCAGCAAACTGAATCCAGAGAAACAAGGAAAAAGATACTTAAAGAAAGGCAGTTTCTTATTTCTCACAACTGAGAAAACGAACGAAACAAGCCTGATATGAATATTAAGAACAAGGAGTGAACACACAGACTCGGGATTGTATAGCAAATCAGAAGAAAGAGTGGAAGAACACAGAATTCTAAAGCTGAGGAAAAGGAATAAGTGAAAATGGGATCGGAGAAGAAGATGCGAGCGCAGGAGCAAAGAACGCCAAAGGCCAAACACGACTGAGCGCAATCAGACCTGTAGGAAATGTATAAAGAGGACTCACATTTTTATAACGGGTGCATAGTGAAGTTTTTATTATTATAACTATTTTTTAACCTTGTAACAACCCACGAATTGACTCATTGATAGGTGGGCATTAGTTTAATATTTTGCATCTTTTCCCTGTAGCACGTTCTTTGGTAACAACCCCCGTATTGAATCATTGATAGGTGTGCATTATTTTAATATTTTTCTTTTTTGCGATGTAGGACATTCTTTGAATTTGTTTATGTTTCCATGGCAATTTTTTTTTTTGGAGTGAAATGTTTCCTTGGCAATTAGATGAAGAGTGTAAAATTAATTATTTAAAAAATAGTTTTTTTCTAGTCTTTCCATTAATAATGAACATTTTCAACTATTATTCCGATTACAATTTACTAGAGAAGGCTTAGAATATAGTAATTCAGTGTTTCTTTATATTCTTAAATACACTGTTGTTAAAATGGCGCTCTGACTCTTACAATTGCATCTACTGCTCCCATGTTGATTCAATGGCAAAATCGGGAGATTAAAAAATCATAACGAGTTCAAGTAGGATTGGAGTCTCGCAATACTATAGCGAGTGAAAAAAAATAAAGGCGAGGATCACTCATTTTTCTCACTCATGTCATCTCATTACTTTTCTTACCTATTCTCTCTCATTCATTTATTACCGTTAATTAATTTTAATAAACTTTTGATACACGTAATTTTACTGATTTGATTATTTATGTAAATTTTATTTTTCTAATATTATTTATAAGACACTTCTAATATATTTCATTGAGATAAAAAAAAATTAAATTTAATTAATTCTATCTTAAAATTCAATAACTTTTTTACTTTATCTTAGTTTAATATAGACTTTATCTTATGAGTACAAAGTTTATATAATAATAAATTAAATAAATAAAAAAATTGTACATTTACATAAAAAAATTATTACTATAACTTATACATAAGACAAAAAAAAACTTTGTTTCCACCTTATAAATAAGATCAAACGAATATATGGAAACCGGGGGAGAATGGAACCGGGGGGCAGTATATCATTTGTTATTGGATGGGTATTTAAACAAATATTTTTACCGAGGTAGGGGTGCCGGGGACATAGCTAGAAAATTTAACGGGGCCAAAATATGATGAAGAGCCTAACTTTTAGGGGAGCAAATAAAAATTTTACGTGCAGCTGTTTGCAAGGACTTGAGTGCAATTTGTTTGGGAGCGGATGACAATGTAATTTTCCCATTAAAGTACAAATAATTCACTTTGCTCCGCCGAATGGGTTTGTCCTTGGACAATGTTTGCAATTTTTACGACAGGACTACGGGTAACTTTTAGGGGCAGCAGATTGTAATTTTAACCATGAATTAAAATATAATGCGATGACCTTGTATTAATAAAAATAATATGTACGATACTATAATAATCAAAATTAATTATTTCCATTCTCAATGACGTGTGGTCGGCAAAAGAAGATGAATTATTTCAGCTCTCAATGACGTGTGAATCTAGAAGAATAGTATGATAATTAAATGGGACCATGAAAGAAAAATGTAAATGTTAAAAGTTAGTTAAATTATTTAATATGTTTTAAATTAATAAAATTAATGGGAAAACTACTTTCCAAGTACTTATATTTCAGTTTTGAAGGGAGTCTCTATATTTGTTTTCCTTCTTATCAGGTACTTCAAGTTTATTCTGTTAACTTTGTTAGTCCTTAATATTTAAATCTATTAAGGGTTTGTTTGAGAACATAAGCATGTTTGGTTGAGCTTTTTTTTGCTTATAAGTTGCTTTTTACGTAAATCGAGACACAACTCCTCTCACATACTTACTTCGTATACCGTAAATCACTATTAAAAAGCAACTTATAAGCAATCGAATCGCTGAAACAAACATACCGCATGTTAGGAAAAAAAAAGCTCATTTGACATACAAAAGCTGTCAGAAGTCCAATTGAGACAAGAAAACACTGTTTAGGATGGTGTTTTTTTTCACTGGGCTTCTTCCAAAAAAGGAGTTTCTCTTTCAGGTGCTTCTGTACGACCGAAGAAGTAGAAGTTGTTGTGTGACCCAGTGAAAAGCATGTATTCAAAGAAAACTCATTAATAGTTTATATGGTTTGAAATAGAGTATTTTTTTTTTCTTTTTTTAATAATACTTTCGCCTTTTTTATTTTATCAAATTTTTTTAATATTTGTTTACTTCAATTATCACAATATATATAACTAATATATATATGTGTGTAGTATTTAATAAGACTCTTGCCCTTTTCAATCACTTCCCATCTAAACAGACTTTTCAAACACTAATCCAAATAGGTTTAAGGTTAGAAAAAAAGTTACTTCTGTCACTGCTAATTTAAACACAAATCACATCTACAATCTAACTTTTTTTATCTAACTTTTTCAAAAGCCTATATATAAAAAAAAAAAACTCCTTCTCCACTGCTCACCGAAACACGCACTAAATATGAGTTAACGGGGTTAAAAACTCTGTTATATTCTCTGACTAAGCATCCATCGGTAAAAATTAGAGTTACGTCGTAAACAAGTTCTTGTCCATTTCTTTCTCTCTCTCTCTCCTTTATTCTCTCTCTCCAGCTCAAGACGTTCCCAGAGCTTCGTGACGCCACCCCTGCAACTAGTTCGTCGTCAACTAGTGCTTCTCTCCCCTCCGGCAACGGCAATTCTCTCACCCTCACCCACCAAATTGGCTCATCCTCTTATACCGCAAACCACCCATCTCTGCCCTCACTGCCAAATCGAGGCTGATCTGCAACCTTTCTTGCGACCAGCTGTGTGCGGCGTTGATCATGAACACCTGTTCTTCGGTCATGTCCCTTGGTCTCCCTCTCTTTGCTATGACCAACACTTGTTGTGCGTACTCGCGGGCTAAATCTCGCTCTCTTATCATCTGAAACTTCCAAAAAAACGTAGAAAACCATGATTTTGTAAACCCCATTTCATTCGACCAGCAAACGGTTTTGGCCATTTAATGATTAAAAGATCAGTTAAGTTTGATGGCAAACCCCCCTCTGGAAACAATTCCAATAGCGGACAATCCCTTATAGACAGAGTTCTAAGAGATGGAGCAACAATGTTGATACGCTCAGGTAGTGATTTTAAATTCCCCAAATGTTCAATGAGACAATATTTTAGACCAGGGGCAGAAAAACCCCCTTCTGAAACTGATAGGAATTTTGGACACTCCCTAATCTCTAAATCTTCAAGCCTTGTTGCAACATGGTTGCTCCCCTCTAAAACAAAAATCCTTTCCATATTATTACACCGATAAAGAGACAGCCACTGAAGTGCAAGGAATAGATCCAATGTGAAGGTCCTAAGAGACCCCCAACTTCTTTTTATCTGTATTTCACGAACATCTGTTACTGATCTATTTTTAATTTAGCCCATGTTTCTTCATTTGTAAAGGGTTGTTAGGCGCAAAGAACCAAAGTGAGAAGAGAGGGAGGATGAGAGAAGTTATGTAGCCGGAGAGTTGAACCTTTCTGAGATGAGCAAAGCATCACGGCGGAGATTTGAAGCATTCTGTTCGTGAAGGAAGAGAAAACGTCTTGAGCCGGAGAGAGAGAGAATAAAGAGAGGAGAGAGAAAGAAAAGGACAAGAACTTATTTTTTGACGTGGCTATAATTTTACACTTGGATGCTTAGTCAGATAGCTAAACATATTTCTTAACCCTTTAGTTCTTATCTAACAGATTTAAACATTAGGACTAATGGATCGGAGTAACGGAGTAAATTTCAATGACATGATAAAAAGGAAAAAAAATATAGGGACCTGATTCAAAATTGAATGAAAGTATAAGGACTTGGGAAATAGTTTTCCCAAAATTAATTCATGCCAAAAAATTAATTAAATTAACTTGTGTTACCTTATTAAAAATATAATTTTCAAATACGCATTTATTATCTATTACCGGTCTCTCCTGTTGGGGATAAAATTGGAAATTCATCATTAATTGCCTTATCAACCTCCTATATTTTATGTCAACGTTTTCTTCTAAAAACTTTGTTATATCTTGGACAGAAGAGTGTACATACCTTGGGGTTTTTTTTTTTATTTTATTAAAATATTATGGGATTTTGAATTCTTCAATGGTGTAGAAATTAAGTAAAGAAAAAATAGAGAAGGGTTGGTGGAGACACTCATTTTCTCTATATTCGAAGGCTAAAGATGGAAAATAAAAAGGTACCTATGTAGGGAGAGATAACATACAAAATGAGAAACATTAAAAAAAGACTTTAGTTGTCTTATATTTTCTCCCTTCTATATTAAATGCTTAGTAAAAAATTAACTCTCAAAAGCCGGCTGCCTTACCTATATAATTGAGCCATGATAAAAGATGACGACAAAATAATGGATGGATCTATACATAAGTCTTGTTATTACTTCTCTTATTAGATCTATAAATAATGGATGGATCTATACAAAGGACTTTGGAATCGTATAATCACTTGCTTGGGACCTCCGTACAATTTTCCCACGAAAAAAATTGCTGGTATCATTATATTGATGATGAAGTGAAGGGAAAACATAAACGAAAGAAGGAAGTGTTCAATATAAAACATGTATACAAGTACCGAAACGTGTTCAATATAAAACATCCATGTGATTAATTCACCTAGTGCGTGGAACGTTTGCGAGAAAATGACATGAACAGTACATTCGAAACTCTCTCTGTTTTTTTGACCGTTATTCCTGCAACGGCCATCTGAACGGGTGACGGAATCTGCGACGAGCGACGGAGCTGATCTCTGGTGGTGGTCAGTTCGGTGTGGCGACGAGGTCGGATCTGAGCTGATCTGAGATGGTGCTCAGTTCGTCGTCGGACTCAGTTTTTGACGGTGAGCTCTGTTTTTTTTTCTCTGATTCTGTCGGTGTTACGGTGAAGGTTGGGGACGCTGCTTTTGTTTCTGTTATTTAAGGTTCTGTGTGTTGCGTCATCCGTCGAGTGTCTCCCATCGTTTTTAGGCCATCTTAGTTCGACGGTGGGTTCTGGTTTTATTCTGATTCTGAAGGTGTGTTACTGTGAACCTGTGTCCGTTTTGCTTCGATGGATCTGGGTGGTGCTTCATTCATCCTATCCGACGGGTGATCTGGTCCAGTTTCAACGTGGTGCCTGTCCTCTTTTTTCTCTTTTCTTTTCTTTTCTTTTCTTTTTTTTTTTTTTTTTTCTTCATTGCAAATTCAAAGGTGTTAGAACGTGGTGCTTTGTTTTATTCTGTTTTGATCGGTTTTTCTGTCCTGGTTTATTCTGTCTATTGGTTTCTTTGCTGATAAACTAATGGATAAGATGATGGTGAGGGAACGGGATAGAAGCCGTGAGAGAGTGCCTCCGGCGCCGACCTCAGAGGAACAGGATGCTATGTTACGGAGTCGTAAGAAAGTTAGAGAAGAGGGGGATAAGTTTTCTGGACACCAATCGCTGGTACCGAGGGTGGAAGATTGGATGACCAATGAAGAGGAGGGAAAAGAGGCTTCTTCACAACAGAAGAAATCATACGAGGAAGCATGTGTAGATATGCCAATGCATGAAGATTTATCTGATGAGGAGGACGATTGGTGGAGTGGAGATGGATGGAAATCTAGAATTGAAGTTGAGTCTACTCCGAGGGGTCCAAATATAATAGTTTCACCGGAGTTCCGTCAAAAATTAGCAAAGAAATGGAGTACTTCCCTGATTGTAAGGCTCCTAGGACGCATGGTTCGTGAGGAACAACTTGGTAGAAAGTTGCAGCAACTATGGGGTCGGAGAGGCGAGGTAACTACGATAGAAATCGGCTCTGGATATTTCTTGGTTCGGCTAACTAACGAAGAGGATTATGCATTTGCTTTGACTGGTGGACCATGGTTATTTATGGAACATTACTTAGCTGTGCAACCATGGAAACCGGAGTTTGATCCTGATGCTGGAGAAGTACCGAAGATCGCTGCATGGGTACGTATTCCTAAATTCCCTGTTGACTTTTATGATAAGGGTATCTTATATGTGGTCGGTAGTCAAGTAGGAAAGGTTCTTAAGGTGGATAATAATACTTTGAAACAAACCAAGGGTCGCTTCGCTCGAATATGTGTTGAGGTAGATCTGAATTCTCCTTTGCTTCCATCATTAATGATTAATGGCAAGGAAAAACAAATAGTCTACGAGGGTTTACATTTGATATGTTTCTCATGTGGGAGATATGGGCATGGGTCAGAACACTGTCCACACAAGAAAGAGTCTGGGGCTTCAGGTGTTCAAATGCCAGATAATGAGTGTGAAGAACAAACAGTGGATCCGACACAAACTAGTCATAATCCAGTAAAGACAACATATGGTGAATGGATGGTAGCACCAAGGAGGCGTCGGGTTCAACGAGGTCCTGGAGGAGAATTGAATAGTAGTCGGGAAGGAGGGCGACATTTGCGTAGTCAACATAATGCTGGAGGATCAAGATTTGCGGTATTGTCAGACGAGAATAGGGAAAAAAAGAGGAATGAAATCCCTTTGATGGTGCCTTATAATTCGGCTCTTGATACTACAAAGCAGGAATCTTCAATGACTAATACATTTAAATCACGCGGGCATTTAATTAGTAAGAAGAAGCAAGTGGAGATTAAATCTGGGAATGCAGCAAGTGTGGTAGGTCGTAAGATTGATTTGGTGAGCCCAATGGATCATTATCAACAAGTTAAAAATAAAATGGTTGACCAGGGCAGTTCTAGCTCGAACAAAGAATGTGGTCAAGTGCAGAATGCGGGGGATTTGTCACTGGGGATTCATAAAGGAGGAAATGTTGTGGCGGGTTCCTCGAAATTTCAGCCAATAAAGGGGAGTTTGTGTACGTCTTCAAAATCTACAGGCGAGAAAACACAACTCCCAAAATCTATTCAAAACAGTGCTTCTGACCCTATAGATCCAGGTGCGCGTCGGGAGATTAAATTTTCAACATGTATAAGTCCTCTGGGAGAGGAAGGTAATGTCGTTATGAAGAAGTCAGGTGAAGATGAATATGGGACTATGTCCCAGTAGTTTGCCCATGTTTGGGAATCTTTAACCCTTATTTTATCTTTATGATAGTTATGACATGGAATACTAGGGGTGCCGGTGGTGCCTCATCTCGACGTTTAATCTGTGACATTGTAGAGAAACAAGGAGTAAATTTCTTTGCACTGTTGGAGCCTAGACAGATTGGCACAAAGGCTTCATTATTGGCTCGGAAGCTTGGATGGCCTAATATGTACGTTGTTGAAGCAAGAGGATTCAGTGGTGGTATTTGGCTTTTTTGGGACTCTGGTTGTAATTTTTCAGTAATCTCTGCTGGTGAACAATTTGTGCACGGAATTTTTAATGCAGGAAATGATAATGAATGGTCCATCACTGTGGTTTATGGACATCCTAATATAAACTCGAGACGATTGCTGTGGTCTTCCTTAAGAGACATTCGTCAGCTTGTTCGAGGGGGTTGGTTGATGGTTGGTGATTTCAATGCTGTTTCATGTCCTGAGGATAGATGGAGTTTGAAAGTTCGGGAAAGAAATGGAGTAGACAAATTTTTTAAGGAATTGATTACTGATAATGATTTGCTTGATATCGGGTTCAGTGGCCCTAAGTTTACTTGGGGGAATTCGTCTAGTCAGAGCAGGATTGATAGAGCTTTGGTGGATGCCAGGTGGCATGTACAGTTTCCTAATGCATCGGTGATTCATTTACCAAAATACAAATCAGATCATTGTCCTATTTTGGTCAATACTGATAAGTTGTCGCATGTTGAGAACAATCAGAGGCCTTTTCGATTCTTCGCTCCCTGGGTTATGCATGATAATTTCTCAGGCTTTGTTAAGGATCAATGGAATGTGAAGGAAGATTGGTGTGGATCTTTAGAGGTTTTTACTGAGCAACTGAGAAATTGGAACAAAAGGGTGTTCGGGAATTTGAAGTTCATGAAAAATAAGATCTACAGACGTCTTGATGGTATTAACAACAAAATTGCTATTGCTGGACCATCGGTGGCTTTGGAGAATTTGCAACGTGATTTGTGGAAGGATATTGAAAAAATCCTGTCGCAGGAGGAAATTATGTGGCTACAATACTCTCGGTCTACTTGGTATGTCCAGGGTGACCGTAATACCAGGTATTTTCACTCAAAGGCAAATGCTCGAAGAAGACGGAATCGGATTTTAGCTATAAAACGAGATTCGGGGGAATGGCTGTATGATGAAAAGGAAATACGGGATATTGGCAGTAAATATTTTGAAGAATTATATACGGAAACTAGCAAGCATCAGGGGAATTTGGTTTTTGGGTGCACCTACCCTGAGATTGATGCAACGAATAGAAGTAATTTGGGAAGACAGGTTGATGACATGGAGATTAAACGAGCTTTATTCGATATGGGATCACTCAAAGCTCCGGGACCGGACGGATTCAATCCTCTCTTCTATCAAAGCCAATGGGATACGGTTGGTCTTTCGGTGATATCTTTGGTTAAACGGGTATTCTCTTATCCTCAATCGGTTCAGCATATTAATGGTACATTAATTGTGCTTATTCCAAAAATTGATCATCCTCAATCTTTCCGGGATTTTCGACCAATAAGTCTCTGTAATGTAGTGTATAAGATTGTTACAAAGATTATTTCTTTCAGGCTTAAATCTATTATGCCATTGGTTGTGGCCCCGAACCAATGTAGTTTTGTGAAGGGGCGCCAAAGTACTGATAATGTTATTCTAGTGCAGGAAATAATCCACTCTATGCGGAACATGAAAAAGAAGAAGGGATTTATGGCAATAAAGATTGACTTGGAGAAAGCATATGATCGAGTCAGATGGAGTTTTCTATTTGAATGCTTGAATGAGCTTAAAATTCCTAAATATCTTTGTGATGTCATCGAGGCTTGTGTATCTACATCGCAAATGGAACTACTTTGGAATGGGTGTACTGCAAATGTTTTCCACCCTTCTAGAGGAGTTCGTCAGGGCGATCCTATCTCACCGTATCTCTTTGTCATTATGATGGAGAGATTGGGTCACTTAATTCAGACTGCTGTAGAAGACGGAGATTGGAAACCATTTAGATTGTCGAGACAAGGTACGCCTATCTCACATATCTTTTTCGCTGATGATCTTATTTTGTTTACAGAAGTAGATATGGATCAAGCTGGAGTGGTGAAAGCTGTTCTGGATGATTTTTGTGAGATATCCGGCTAGAAAATAAACGCGGCAAAATCACGGATTTATTTCTCAAAGAATGTGGGACGCACGAGAAGCCAAGAGATTAGTGAGTTCTTAAATTTTTCCCAGTCTTCCAATTTGGGAAAATATTTAGGAATGCCAGTCTTATGTGAACGAAGCACCAAGTCTTCATACAGGTTTATTCTTGACAAGATTGATGCTAGATTAGCAAGCTGGAAGCCTAACATGTTATCTATGGCGGCAAGACACACCCTTGTATCGTCCGTGGTACTTATTACCAATTCAGGTTGTGTTAGCAATCCAAAAAGTGAATATTAATTGCAATACTTGTAGTGATATTCCGAGTTGGCGTTGGGCAGCTGATGGTAAATTTGCTTTAAAAGAGGCGTACAACAGATTAGCGGGTCACGGAGATAATCAAACTTTGTTCCGATGGAGGCTCATATGGAAGCTAAAAGTGTTAGATCTCATGTTTTGATGATAACAAAAGAATGGTTTGAAAAGGAAATGTTTAAATATCAGGCTTGAACTAAGTAATGACAGGAATAAGCTTTACTTGAGGAAAGCATGGAAGTAGTGAAGATTGGCCAAGAGAAAATGCTAAGGAACTTAAGTTGAAGTGCATTTTCTAAGGCATTACTCGAGGAGCTACTCGAGTAATGACCCAAAACTTGAAGTAAATAGGCAAAACTTCCAGTGACCTGCCACCATTACTCGAGGCGCTACTCGAGTAACCAGGTAAAACTTCAAGGTTGCTCTCGGCCTGCCAATGTTACTCGAGGCGCTACTCGAGTAACCATGTGAAAACTTTCAGTGACCTTCAAGTTAGCAGAATGTTACTCGAGGAGCTACTCGAGTAACCATATGTACCTCTCGGCAGTTTGTACCACTGCTAATGTTACTCGAGGAGCTACTCGAGTAACCAGGTCAGAAACTTCCAGTCAGCCTTCAAGTTTTCCATGATACTCGAGGAGCTACTCGAGTAACCGTGTATTTGAAAATGTGTAACTCTCGGCACTTTGTACCACTGCCAATGTTACTCGAGGAGGTACTCGAGTAACAGCCTGAGGTATGTTAAAACTTGAGGTTGGTATCCGAGTAACTTGAATTGTTTATTTTGTCTTCCTCGAGTGCTGACTCGAGTATTCAAGTTTCTAATGTTTTATCTTAAGTGGATTCCTCGAGTATGTACCCCAGTAAGCACAAATATTTTCAAAGGAAACTTCCAGTCATGACCAGGGTAAGTTATGTACAAATGTCTCAGTTACTCGAGGTGCTACCCGAGTAACTTATGCAAGATTGAGTGCATTACTCGAGGAGCTACTCGAGTAATGAGGTAAGTGCTCTCGGCATTTTGATCCTGCCAACATTATTGGAGTAGAGCATCGAGTAATCAAAAGTTTTTTTCAAAGGATTACTCGAGGTGATACCCGAGTAACTCATAAAGTTGTGAGTGCATTACTCGAGTAGCTACCCGAGTAAATAACTATTCCAAAGTTTTGAAATTTAGTTTACTCCATGCACTACCCGAGTAATCTTATACTTGTTCATTAACTTGCAGTTGGTAAATGATTTCCCGATGTTACTCGAGGAGCTACTCGAGTAAACTTCAAGGGTTACTCGAGGAGCTACTCGAGTAAGCATACTCAGAAATTTAGAAATCATTCAAACGTTCATTGATTTGTTTCCTATATGATTAACCTTTCATTGTATTAGTATTCTTAGTCTATTTACAGATAAACAATGAAGGAATCACTTCAAGAGATGAAAGTCAAATCAAACGTTCAAATGCCAACCACCGCCAACGGATATTTTTCAAAAACTTGAAAAGTCAACAGTGGCTGCGCACTCACCAACGGACGAAAGGAAAACGTTCCAACGGTCATCACCATCATATCTATATATATGGGAACCTTCAAACAGAGAAGAACAACCAAGCATCCACACAAACGATTCATTAAGTTCATTGCTCTGTTTTCACGTTGAAATTGTATTCATATGCTTCAGTGATTATCACTTACTCTTTGAGAGAGATATTTCATTCAAACTCAATATTTGTTATTGAGATAACTTAAGGTTGTGGAACCTTGAGTTGGGATTGGATTACAACCTGTAAGGGGGAGCGAGTGTCCAGGTGTGAAGGAACTTGCTTGTACTGTGGTGCCAAGAACCCACTGAATCTTGGAAGTTATAGTGAAACTCTCAGAGAAGCTCTGAGGACTGGACGTAGGTCAAAGTGGTTGTGACCGAACCAGTATAACTCCCGGTGTACACTTCGGTGATATTTCTCCTTACTCATTACTGTTTTAATTCTTTTGTCAAAGTTTTATATTTTCGAAAGAAATTTCAGTATCACCCAATTCACCCCCCCTCTTGGGTGAAACGCTTGATCTTACATTTGGTATCAGAGCGTAGGTCTTCTTGTTAAGGTATAACAACCTAAGAAGGATCCAATGGCAAGCATGGGTGAAGGAATTCTCCCCGACGGAGCATCCATCACTAGACCTCCCGGTTTTAATGGAGAACACTTTTCTTTCTGGAAAGCTAAATTCAGAGTGTTCGTGATGGCTACTGAATATGGGCTATGGGATGTAATCGAGAGTGGAAACTATCAACCTACAAAGACTGTAGATTCTCAGAAAATTCCAAAGACGCCAGCGGAATATGATGAGAATGACAAGAAACTTATCACTCTCAATAGCAAGGCAATTCTGATGTTACAAAGCTCCTTGAGTCAAAATGAATACTTCAGAATCTGCACACTCCCAACAGCAAAGGAAATGTGGGAAGCTCTGGAAATAGCTCATGAAGGAACTTCGGGAATAAAGGAGAATCGAATCAACACCTTGATCACAGAATTCGATCTACTTCGAATGAAATCAGGTGAGTCAATTTCTGAATTCGAACTTAGGTATACTCATCTTGTTAATCAACTTGCAGCACTTGGAAAAGTATATGATCAAAATATCCAAGTACGAAAGATTTTGAATATTCTTTCTAAAGAGTGGGAGGCCAAAGTCACTGCGATAGAAGAGGCAAAAGGAGAATCAATGAGATCAGTTGCTTCTCTATTTGGAAGCCTTTCTGAATATGAAAGCAAGTTAAAGTTCAAACGGGAACTAGACGACATCAGTGACAAAAGAAAGAAAGGTCTAGCTCTAAAAGCAAAAGAAGAAAATCAAGATGAAGTTGAGGAGTTTGATGATGATGAAATGGGCTTAATCATAAAACGATTCAGAAAGTTCTACAAGAAAGGTCAAGGCTACAAACACTTTCAAAAAGGAGGAACTAGCAACAAAGACCATATCATTTGTTATGAATGTGGTAAACCAGGACATATCAAATCAGAATGTCCAGAGCTCAATCAAAAGAGCAAAGAAAAGAGAAAAGGCAAATTCTTTAACAAAAAGAAGGCCTTTGTATCTGCTATATGGGGAGATAGTTCCTCAGACGAAGAAAGTGATGAGGAAGAAGTAGCCAACATATGTCTTGTTGCTCAAGAAGAGACAGAAGAAGAGGTAAATGATTCTGACCCTACCTATGATGAATTATTATCTGAATATAATGCTTTACATTCTGAATTCATCAAAGTAGTTAAAGAACTAATTGTTTTCAAAAAGAAAAACAAAGCTCTTGAAATTGAACTTAAAGAAAGTTCAGAAAAGAATTGTGAAAATTGTTCTTCTTTGAAAGAGAAAAACAATGATCTCACAAAAACTCTTGAAAAGTTTACCAAAGGAAGTGAGATGCTAAGTGTGATTTTAAAAGAACAACGATTTGTAAATGACCGATCTGGTATTGGATATGATCCAAAATCAGATAAAAGGAAAGGTAGAAAGAAAGCAGGAGGTAAGTCATATTTGAATTATTTCCAGCATTCTGTACATATATCAAATCCTTTTGCTTTTTGTAATTACTGTAATAGAAAAGGTCATTATACCTCCTCATGCATTCATAAAAAGAAAGGAAACATAGGAACCTACAAATGGGTACCTAAAGGCACATACATTCAGAAAATCATTTATACTAACCCAAAAGGACCCAAAAAGAAGTGGGTACCTAAAACTTAGTCATTTGATTGCAGGTATGTCTTAAAGCATCCAAAAATAACAAATGGTTCATAGACAGTGGATGCTCTAGACATATGACCGGAGATTTCGAAAGTTTTACCACATTACAACCTAAGGAAGGTGGAAAGGTAAAATTTGGAGGAAATCAATCCGGAAAAATAGCAGGAATTGGTGAAATCAAAAATGACAAAGGCATACAAATCAAAGATGTATATTACGTTGAAGGCTTGTGTCATAATTTGCTGAGCGTAAGTCAAAGTGCAGATAAAGACAACTGGATAATATTTGATTCAGAGGAATGTCTAATTATCAACAAGAATGACTTACAGCTTGATAAGAAAAATATCAAGGCTAAGCTCAGAGCAAAAAGGGAAGGTAACTGCTATACTCTAGATATTAGTAGAAATGAATCTGAAAATTGTTTTCTGAGTAATACCGATGAAAGTTGGTTATGGCATAAGAGATTGGCTCATGTCAATATGCATCAACTAGGTAAACTACTCAAAAAGGATTTAGTTCTTGGATTACCCAAAGTAAATTTCAAAAACGATTTGATTTGTGACGCATGTCAAAAGGGTAAACAAACTAAATCATCTTTCAAATTGAAAAATGAGATTTCAACAAATAGACCATTACAATTATTGCATATGGATTTAGTTGGTCCAGCAAGAGTAAAGAGTCTTGGTGGCAACTTGTATTCATTGGTCATTGTTGATGATTTTTCTAGATTTACATGGGTTATTTTTCTATCATCAAAAGATGAAACCTTTGAAGAATTTATTGTTTTTGCCAAGAAAGTGCAAAATGAGAAAGGTATGTCTATTGCAGGTATTAGGACTGATCATGGTGGAGAATTTGAGAATCAAGCCTTTGAAGAATATTGTGATACTAATGGCATTGATCACAACTTCTCTGCTCCAAGGACGCCTCAACAAAATGGAGTTGTGGAACGCAAGAATAGAGTACTTACTGAAATGGCTAGAACAATGTTAAATGAAAAGAACATGTCTCAAGTTTTCTGGGCTGATGCTATGAGTACAGCATGCTATATTTCAAATAGAGCCTACATCAGAACGAAACTTGGAAAGACACCATATGAGCTATACAAAGGAAGGAAGCCAAACATTGGTCATCTACACATCTTCGGTTGTAAGTGTTTCATTCATAATAATGGTAAAGATAACTTAGGAAAATTTGATTCTAAAACTGATGAAGGAATTTTCTTAGGATATTCTAACCGAAGTAAAGCATATAGAATTTTCAATAAAAGAACTTGTGTTGTTGAAGAATCAATTCATGTTGTATTTGATGAATTTGAAACCTCTGACAAAACCATTGATGAAGAACAGGAAGTTGTTTTAAATCAAGAAAATGGTCAATCTATCTCTAAGTCTCTTATTCCAGAGGTTGATGAAACTAAGGATGAAGAGCAATCCCTAGGTCAACCTAAAGCCTGGAAATACAATAGAAGTCATCCCTTAGATCAAGTCATAGGAGATGTGAATGAAGGGATCAAAACCAGAAATAGAGTTTTCAATGAAGTAAGTTTTTCTGCATTTATTTCTGAGATTGAACCTTCTAACATTGATGAAGCCCTATCAGACAATGATTGGGTCATAGCAATGCAAGAAGAATTAAATCAATTTGAAAGGAATCAAGTCTGGGATTTGGTGCCCCGACCCAAAGATCATACGATCATTGGTACTAAATGGGTATTCAAAAACAAACTTGATGAATCTGCAATTATTGTCAGAAACAAGGCAAGATTGGTGGCCAAAGGCTATAATCAGGAAGAAGGAATTGATTATGAGGAAACGTATGCTCCAGTGGCTAGATTGGAAGCTATACGTGTACTCTTAGCCTTTGCATGCATCAAAGGATTCAAACTCTATCAAATGGATGTTAAGAGTGCCTTTCTAAATGGTTATATCATGGAAGAAGTGTATGTGGAACAACCTCCTGGTTTTGAAGATGTCACTAAACCGGACCATGTTTTCAAACTTAAAAAGGCTTTGTATGGTTTAAAACAAGCTCCTAGAGCCTGGTATGAAAGGCTTAGTAAGTTTCTCATCGATCAAGGTTTTGTACGAGGAAAAGTTGATACAACATTATTTATAAATCGAAAACGTGATGATATTTTAATTGTACAAATATATGTTGATGATATTGTTTTCGGTGCTACTAATGAATCTCTGTGTAAGGAATTTTCTGAGATTATGCAGGGAGAGTTTGAGATGTCAATGATGGGAGAATTGAATTTCTTTCTTGGTTTGCAAATCAAACAAAGAAAGAATGGGATCTTCATATCTCAAACAAAGTATTTAAAAGAGCTATTGAAGAAGTATGGAATGGATGAAGCAAATGGCTCAGATACGCCTATGAGCTCAACAACGTTGCTTGATGCTGATGTCAAAGGGAAAGACTACAATATCACAAAATATAGAGGAATGATTGGATCATTACTCTATCTCACAGCAAGTAGACCAGACATCCAATTTAGTGTTGGCATATGTGCAAGATATCAATCGGCACCAAAGGAATCACATGCTGAAACTGTCAAACGAATCTTTAGATACCTTGCTGACACACCAGAATTGGGTCTGTGGTATCCCAAAGGAAGAAGTGAGTATCTAATTGCATATTCGGACTCTGATCATGGAGGATATAAGACAGACAGAAAGAGCACCAGTGGACAAGGACAATTCCTTGGAGGATCTCTTGTCTCGTGGTTCAGCAAGAAACAAAATACAGTGTCTCTTTCGTCAACGGAAGCCGAATATGTTGCAGTCTCAAGTTGTTGTGCACAAGTGATATGGTTAAAATAACAACTACAAGATCTTGGTATTTATCTCAAAGAGATACCAATCTATTGTGACAACACTAGTACGATAAGCTTGGCAAAGAATCCAGTTCAACACTCTAGAACCAAGCATATCGATGTCAGACATCACTTCATCAGAGATCATGTCCAAAAGAAATATGTGAAAGTGATATTCATTCCTACTCATCTTCAATTAGCCGATATCTTCACAAAACCCCTTGCAAAAGATCAATTTCTATACATTAGAAGAGAATTGGGAATGGTAAATCCCAATGAGTTATAAGTAATTTCAGCATTTCATAATATTAGATGAAGTCATTTAATAATGTTTTGATAATTACTAACTTAAGCATCGGAGTATATAGAAATTTGTTTTGCAGGAAGAAAGAAACTCTGTTTTGAGAAACAAAAACAGAGGTGATCAGAGGACACCATTACTGGAGTATCAACTTGAAGTAATGGGTGACAGAAAAGATTTATCCGAGGAGTAACTTGAGGTAAAGTAGCAGTTTACTCGAATATGTACTCGAGTAATGGCCCCCAAAACTGGAAGTAATGGATCAAGTAACTTGATATTTAAATCTAACGGTTCAGTTTTGAGGAAATGAAAGGTCAGAAGTTCAAAAGACAGGTTACCCGAGGCAAGCCTCGAGTAAACTTGAAGATTACTCGAGGAAGGCCTCGAGTAAAGTCGGAGTCCAGATTCTCAAATTGATAAAGAATGATGCAAATCTGATCAACATGAGTTATAAATGATCGAGGGAACATCTATGGATAATTACTATATTATTCATACAAGGTACGCAATTTAAATGAATTATTTTGAATTTTTCCTGTATGAACACCCGAGGAAGGCCTCGAGTAATGTTGAATGTTACTCGAGTAAGGCCTCGAGTAAAGTCGGGATTTAGGTCTTTATCTTGCGCAAACTTGGTCATTTCCACAAAATCTCCTCGAGTAAATCACTATACACCCTTTCAAAAACTTTTCCCAATCGATTCCTTGCCCCATTTCCGTCAAAACCCAACTAGTTTCAAGATCAAAAACTTCCTATTTTTCTCAGATTCTCTGTGCCCTAAACTTGCGACAGTTATCTCATTTTTTTTGAAAATCTGAGTTTCTCAATTCTTCAAGAAGATGAGAACCAAAAATCTTACTCCCTTAGATTCCTCTGAATCCGAGCAACACTCTGATCCTCCTTCATCTCATCCCAAGGGAAAAAGAAGAAAATTGACCCCAAGATCAAAAGCCAAAATCCCTCTTCAACCTCAAGCTCAACCAAAGGCCAAAGGGGTGGTAATCAAAGAGCCTATTGTGACTAGGGCTCAGTCTAAAAAGAGCACATCCACTGGAAGAAGCAAAGGTGTCAAAACTCCCTCACCTTCACACTCAGACTCATCCACACCCTCTTTTACTCCAAAAATTCCCAAGAAGCCAAAATATGACAAAAATGTGGCTAAGGCAATGGCTGGGATCATTGACCAATTGGAGAAGGGTCAATCATCAAAGAAATCCAAGATTCCAGAGGCAGAGATCACTACCCCTCCCAAAGGATTCAATGTGGGGAAATTGGTGGAGTCCCCCAAGTATCTGACACAGTTCTCCAGAAGGAAAGTGTGTAAAACACACTACGTTGATCTGAAGCTTCTTCAAGAGGTAGTGAAGTTTGACCTTAGTCCTTATCTTAATCCATTTATGTCTTGGTTGTCTGTGAGATTGCCTTTTTGCACAAAGGTAATCACCCATTTTTACTGTAACCTAGAAATCACTGATGAGCCTGACCGAACCTCAGTTGAGGAAGAAATGACTACCACAGTGAGAGGACAGAAAATCCTTATATCTCCCTCTAGGATCAATTTATGGTTAGGAATTGAGAATCCCCCGGATGATATCTATTCTGAGCTTGAGCCAAACCAAATATTCACTATCCTTAAGCCCGGTGAGTTAGTTGGCCCCTTAAACTTTAAACCGAGTGATATGTGTGATCATCACAGGGTCCTATGGTACATCTACTCTAGGTCCCTAGTAAACAAAGCCAACAACTATACCCACTTTTCGGATAGGGACTATAGATGGTTTGCTTCACTCCTCTTGAAAGAAGAAAAGGATCTGGGAGAGTATATATTCTCAGAGATGAAGAGGTATAAGGTGGATGGGAAAGGGACTACTCCAATGCCATATCCCCAAATTGTGTCTCTTATCCTAAAAGAGAACAAAATATGGTACTTGGATAGCAAAGAGCCAATTGAGAGGTTGTCTCCGGTCGGAAGGAACCAGATTGGTAAACTAAACATAGACATTCCTCTCAAAGGCCCACTGGAGTCTGGGTCCAAGAAGAAGAGAAAGGCTACTGAGGCTGAAACCAGTAGAATGGATGACACTCAGTCATCGGCTCCAGCTGCTACCACATCCTCACCATCTTTCCTGAATGCCACTCTCCAGCACTTCATGGAGAACATCCTCAGAGGCTTCCATGTGGACATAGCCAATACTAATGCTGAATTGATTACCAATACCAACTTCAAGATGGGAGAACTGGTTGAGAAAATTGACAAAAGGCATGAGGAGTTGGTTGAGAGAATGGATAGGAAACATGAGGAGTTGCTTGAAGAGCAACGTGCCCAGGGAGAGACCTTGAGACTGATACTGGCACGCTTGGACTCATTGGGTCCCGGACCTTCTGCCGGTCCATCCTCATCTGCACCACCACCTCCAGAGAACCCTCCTACTGATATTCCTATTCCAGAGGCTGAACCCTTTACCCCTTTAGTTTCTGATCCACTTGAGCCCCAAGGAAAAGATATCTTATTCACAGTGGATGATCCTGAAACCCATGAGACTACACATATTACCATTGATGATTCACCTCAGAAGCCACAGCCAGAGACTACTCCTAAACCTATCCCCTCTCCTACCCAAACAGAGGAAGTATCATCTTCTTTCTCCTCTGAACATCTCACTCCTGTGTTAGACACTCCTCCAGAGGCTGAGACCACTATGGTTGTATTTCAACCTTCTCCTTTCCTGCCTAGAGATGACATCCATATCCCACCTCTTAATCTTCCTGAACCAGAATCATCCAGTTCCTTTGATTCATCTAGTTCAGATGGTGGATTGGTCCTTCCTGTAAAGCCCATCTCTATGGTGAAGCCTTCTAACCCTCCTCTTGAATGATGAAGCCAAAAAGGGGGAGAAGAACTTGAGAGTGATTTTGTGGATTTGTCTTTGTTTTTCATGGGTATATGGGTGTACATGGGACTTTAGGGAGCTTTTTGAATTCAGTATGAACTTATTTTGTAATTTGAAATTTTAGTTCAATACAAGTATGTTTAAATTATGACTTCATTTGTTTTCATTTAAGTTTGTGATAATTGTTTGGACTAATGAAGTTGTTATATATGCACGGTTTAATCAACTTAATAAGAAATAATTAATTAAGAAATCAATTTGAAAAATCATGGTTCAAAATCACACCAAGTTTTGTCATCATCAAAAAGGGGGAGAATGTTAGATCTCATGTTTTGATGATAACAAAAGAATGGTTTGAAAAGGAAATGTTTAAATATCAGGCTTGAACTAAGTAATGACAGGAATAAGCTTTACTTGAGGAAAGCATGGAAGTAGTGAAGATTGGCCAAGAGAAAATGCTAAGGAACTTAAGTTGAAGTGCATTTTCTAAGGCATTACTCGAGGAGCTACTTGAGTAATGACCCAAAACTTGAAGTAAATAGGCAAAACTTCCAGTGACCTGCCACCATTACTCGAGGCGCTACTCGAGTAACCAGGTAAAACTTCAAGGTTGCTCTCGGCCTGCCAATGTTACTCGAGGCGCTACTCGAGTAACCATGTGAAAACTTTCAGTGACCTTCAAGTTAGCAGAATGTTACTCGAGGAGCTACTCGAGTAACCATATGTACCTCTCGGCAGTTTGTACCACTGCTAATGTTACTCGAGGAGCTACTCGAGTAACCAGGTCAGAAACTTCCAGTCAGCCTTCAAGTTTTCCATGATACTCGAGGAGCTACTCGAGTAACCGTGTATTTGAAAATGTGTAACTCTCGGCACTTTGTACCACTGCCAATGTTACTCGAGGAGGTACTCGAGTAACAGCCTGAGGTATGTTAAAACTTGAGGTTGGTATCCGAGTAACTTGAATTGTTTATTTTGTCTTCCTCGAGTGCTGACTCGAGTATTCAAGTTTCTAATGTTTTATCTTAAGTGGATTCCTCGAGTATGTACCCCAGTAAGCACAAATATTTTCAAAGGAAACTTCCAGTCATGACCAGGGTAAGTTATGTACAAATGTCTCAGTTACTCGAGGTGCTACCCGAGTAACTTATGCAAGATTGAGTGCATTACTCGAGGAGCTACTCGAGTAATGAGGTAAGTGCTCTCGGCATTTTGATCCTGCCAACATTATTGGAGTAGAGCATCGAGTAATCAAAAGTTTTTTTCAAAGGATTACTCGAGGTGATACCCGAGTAACTCATAAAGTTGTGAGTGCATTACTCGAGTAGCTACCCGAGTAAATAACTATTCCAAAGTTTTGAAATTTAGTTTACTCCATGCACTACCCGAGTAATCTTATACTTGTTCATTAACTTGCAGTTGGTAAATGATTTCCCGATGTTACTCGAGGAGCTACTCGAGTAAACTTCAAGGGTTACTCGAGGAGCTACTCGAGTAAGCATACTCAGAAATTTAGAAATCATTCAAACGTTCATTGATTTGTTTCCTATATGATTAACCTTTCATTGTATTAGTATTCTTAGTCTATTTACAGATAAACAATGAAGGAATCACTTCAAGAGATGAAAGTCAAATCAAACGTTCAAATGCCAACCACCGCCAACGGATATTTTTCAAAAACTTGAAAAGTCAACAGTGGCTGCGCACTCACCAACGGACGAAAGGAAAACGTTCCAACGGTCATCACCATCATATCTATATATATGGGAACCTTCAAACAGAGAAGAACAACCAAGCATCCACACAAACGATTCATTAAGTTCATTGCTCTGTTTTCACGTTGAAATTGTATTCATATGCTTCAGTGATTATCACTTACTCTTTGAGAGAGATATTTCATTCAAACTCAATATTTGTTATTGAGATAACTTAAGGTTGTGGAACCTTGAGTTGGGATTGGATTACAACCTGTAAGGGGGAGCGAGTGTCCAGGTGTGAAGGAACTTGCTTGTACTGTGGTGCCAAGAACCCACTGAATCTTGGAAGTTATAGTGAAACTCTCAGAGAAGCTCTGAGGACTGGACGTAGGTCAAAGTGGTTGTGACCGAACCAGTATAACTCCCGGTGTACACTTCGGTGATATTTCTCCTTACTCATTACTGTTTTAATTCTTTTGTCAAAGTTTTATATTTTCGAAAGAAATTTCAGTATCACCCAATTCACCCCCCTCTTGGGTGAAACGCTTGATCTTACAAAAAGTTCCTCAACGATATAGAATGTTCATGTGGTTATGCGCCCACGGCCGTTTAATGACAAATTTGGAAAGGACTAAACGGAGAATCCACACAAATGAGATGTGCCCTTTTTGTGAAGACAAGACAGAATCAATTCTACATGCTATTAGAGATTGTGCTGTGGTTAAAGAACTATGGAGTGAGTTGCTGCCTAGTCAATGGTATCATCAATTTTTTGACTCAACCGATAGAAACATTTGGTTAACATGGTGCTTAAGGCGTCGGGATAAAGTATATGGATACGAATTTCGTATTTGGTTTACTGTTTTATGTCGACACATCTGGTTGGCGAGGAATGACCGTATTTTCAACAATATTCAATGGTGTAAACAGAATTTACTAGTTCGAACTAGTTCAGTGTTGTCTTGGGGTTTCTCTAGTTCCATACAACCGAAGGCCTGTATCACATCAACTATGGCTTGGAGCCCTCCACCCGCTGGGATGGTTAAGGTTAATACAGATGGGTCTAGGAATGAAGCATCGGGAAGCTGTACATGTGGTGGAGTGATACGGGATGATCAGGGCCGATTTGTTCAGGGTTTTATGTTTCAAATTGGAAGTGGGTCTGTGATCACAGCAGAAGCCTGGGGAATCCTGTGGGGTATAAAGCTGGCTTGGGAAGGAGGATTTAGAAATATTATTGTTGAAAGTGATTGCACCGAGGTATTGGAGCTTATACAAGGAGCGGTCTCTGATGAACATCCTGATGCTACGTTAATTTTGGAAATTCAATTGATGCTGGAACGTGAGTGGGAAGTGGAGATGTTTCATTGTTGTCGGGAGGCGAATAGGGTGGCAGATTGTTTCGCTAGGAGAGCATGGAATATGGCGGTTGATTTCCTGATAGTTCACACAGAGCCTGCTGAAGCTAAACATTTGCTTTTAGAAGATGTTGTTAATCATAATTTTTGTAATGATTAGGGTAGAGCCCTTGAGGTTGCTGTTTTGATTCATTCTTTATCAAAAAAAAAATAAATAAAACATCCATGTGATAGATGCTTGGCCCTTAATTAATAGGCCCCTCCAAAAATTGAATTGGACCCACTCATATAAATAACATATTATTCCATCCCGTTCTTAATATAAAGATACATTTTAATGAAGATTGAACTATAAAGTAGGTCTTGTCAAGGAAAGGAGAGGAGGAGGTGGTGGTGATGGTGATGGTAATAATAATATTATGTCAAGAAAGATGGGTTTAGTATTATTAATTTGCCCAAATTAGTTTGGGTTTTTCTTTTTAATATGCGTTGCTCCAGGAGGAGAATCGAAGCACATAAATATGCTGGAAAAGATAAGGATGAAGCAGCAGAGAGAATAAAGGAAAAATTGAAGGAGGTGTAGGAATTATCTGAAGGATAGCCGCTCAGAATCTGGAGGTAAAATATGTTCCTTTCTTTTATCTGTAAATCGCGGTATGCTTTGCGAGATATATATATATATATATATATTATATCATGAGATTTCTTTTAACTAAGGGTGAAACGAAGACTTCCTTCGATGGTCTTTGTTTTGAAGGATAGCTAAGTTTTGGATCTTGCAGTTGCAGATGATACACACACACACACATACATATATGTATATGTAGATTATATGACACTTGTGTGCTTTGTTTTAGAGAAATCATGGGAAATCAAAAATCCAAATCATCATCACTAGAACGCCGCCAGTCGCTCTCTTCACCGTCAGCGGACACTCAACAGCCCTGGAAAATCATTAAAGACATAGTGGACAAAGCTGATGATGACCAACCGATTAACAAGTCTTCAACGAAAAAGCAGATCGATGATCAGCTTTCTTCTTCCGGCATCTTTTTAGACGGGAAAAAACAGGCAGTTATATATATATATGAACAACTCATTATGTCTTTAGAAATAACTTGTTAAACTCAGTCTTGTCTTGAGATGTCTCAAAATCATTGTGTGCCACGCAGAAATTCTGGGTGAACAAGAAGTTGAACTGCAACTGCTTCATGGTGTATGCAAGGGCGCTTACAATCACCTGGGGATCAGACCAACGTTATTGGAAATGGGAAAAATTCCAAGAATCAAGGTAATTAAACAAACACCTCACAACTTTTAGATCTTAAAAACAACATCTATTACAAACAAAAAAGATTAAAGGATACTATCTCTGTATCTCTGGTCCTAAATATAAGATCTGATTGATTTTTTTTAGAGAGATTAAGGAAGTAAAATAAATTATTTTAAAGTATTTATATTTATCTTTTTTGCTCTAAACTAATTAATTTAACTTATAAACTGATATATAATCTAATGATACACAATATGTACTATAATTAAATAATACATTTAGCTTCCTTAAACTGTGTCTTATCTTTAAAACCTTGAGAGAGTATATCTTTTTGGTCTCAATATCCAAATAGCCTTTATTTAATTTCCTTTCTTATTGTTTCTTATTGAGTAGGGGGCAATGGATAGAGGTAGCTGAGCTGATACGAGTGTGTTGGCTAAATGTGGGTGGGAATCTAGACATGAGGAAGCTAACAGCTGGAGTTATGTACGGAGTCTCCTTCCATGTGATGCTGAAAAACCCACCAACACATCACAATTGGACTGTGAATGTTAGTCTGAAGCTTGCAGGAGAGAACCATGAAGAGAGCAAGATAAATTTCAAAGAAATGGTGAAAGAGACATGGATGGAGATCCCAATTGCGCAGTTTATAGCACCACATCTTGACGAAAAAGGTGAAGCAATATTAATGGACTTCTACTTGTGGAACTATGGTGAGCAATGGAAAAGGGGGCTTATCATAAAAGGAGTCTCCATCAAACCTCTGTGATTGAAAACAATAATGGAGAAAGGAGAACCCAATTAAGGAGTTGAATATATACAGTGCATATATATATATATATATATATCTGTGTGTGTGTATGAAATATTACTAGACTCCAGATTAGGTAGGTCTTATGGGCATTTCATTTTAGAGCATTATTAGCTAGATTATTTGAGCATATATGTCCGTGTGTCTCTTTGTTGTTGAAAACATGCCCGATTATTTTGGTTAAAAAAATTGAGGCAGTTTTTCACTAATTTCACTACATTAGTTCATGCATATATATTTTTATTATACTACATTCCTTAAAATAAGACATGTTAACTATTCTATAAAGATTAAGAAACTTAGTTGAGTGTGGAAAACGTTCTATGATTTTTCAAAATCACCCTTAAGCAGGTTAAAAAAATGAATTTTATTCTTTTCTGATTACTCTGAGGAGCATGGTCAGAATTGCATGTGTATTTCCTTCGATTTTCTTACAAGACATTTTTTACAAAATCATATTGATTAAGAAAGGTGGTTAAAACTAGTCAAGAGTCTTAATTTCTTTTTAAAAAAATACTATGACATGTCCATGTTACCTTATATTCAAATAATTAACTTCTATTTTAAACGTAACTTAAAGTCAAACATGCCCCCAATAAATAGGTATTAATAATGTATAATTAAATAATTAAATTATAAAAAATGATAACAATTTGATTTAAAATATATTTTAAATCTAAATAATTGAAATTAAATCCATCAACATTCATAATTTATCATACCCAGCAAATTAAATCAAAAAAGTTAACATGACTTTAAGAGTAAGTTAATATGATTTTGTAAGTTAACAACGTAAAAATGGTAAATTCAATGTGTGAATTGGTAAGTTTGATTGAGTTTACAATTATCATGAGTTTAAAAGTGACTTGACACAATTTTGTAAGATGAAAACGTAAAAACTCTCGAGTTTAACAACAATAATTTTGTCTTTGTTGAGGTTTCGGCCAAAAGAAAAAAAAGTTGTCATTGAGATACCACAATGAATGAATGAATTATAATCAAATTTTAGATATATGTTGATGCAAACAGAAAAGAAGTTAGAGTGACAAATATATTTGAATACTTCCATTGAAATTTCAATGCCTTCGGTAGTTGCAGTCTTTTCTTCTTCTCTTTTCAATGTTTCACATTATATACACTATAAAAAGTATTATATTTTTTACTAGGAAAGTGACAAATATGCTTGGACGCATTTAAAAAGTTAAAGTAGAGTATTAAGTAGGTGCCACAATTAATTATTAATGAATTATAATAATAAAATAATTGACCATGATGACACTCGCGATGGAGAGGAGCAATAATGGAGAGTGACAAATATGTTTGGACATGACAACCCCCGTGATTTAGAGGAGCAATAATGGAGAGTATTATATATATCAAAGTCTTGGATGATGATGGTTAGGGGTGTCCTCCAAAATTATGGTTGTTTAAGGTCATGACACCTGTGTTAAAAATGTATTAATTAATATAAATATGCATGACTAAATATTGACTAAAATATCTTCATTGAATCCTTTCATTTTAAATTAATATTCTATATAGTGTTGGCGTAGTTAAGAGGAAAAACTCATCAATAGAAGCGTTATGTATACCGACACTGTCTCCTTTGTTTTCCATCCTCCTTCATCAGTGTCCCTTGTAGTTGAGGCTTTTATTTTATTTTTCGGCCATATAGCTTTTCAATTTTTAAATTCAAAGTTATGTACTATCTTTCATGTAATTTCTTTATATTTTAACATGATAATTATTTCTTGCAAATTTTGATTTGATGCAACAAATAACGGGGTATGCACATGCCTGGTTTACTTGGCCTTGCCCAATTGTTTTCTTGTTGATTATGTGAATTTGTGATGAGTCACAGTGGTACAATATGAATACTTCTTCTTCCCCATTCAGATATTAGTTTTAAATTTCTTTTCATCTTTTTTGTACCAGACTTGAATTTGGGACCTCATCATCTAAGTATGGCAGCAGGTGGCATTGGCATTGCTATTAGAGCAACTTATCAATGGCAACCTTCTTTTGTTCTTAAGCATAAGTTCCAATACACATATTTTGGGTATAATTAATACTTGTTTTTAAAACTCCCCTTTTATGGAAAATCTAAATTTCCTAGGAAGAATTACTGAGGTCCCAATAACAAGTGAATAACATGGACCTATTGTCATTTTTTATATTAGAACTTGTCATTACATGTTACTTACATGTAGTGGGACTTTTTAGTATTTAAATTTCTTCATTGAGATCTCATATCTATTATCCCAATTATTTATCATCACCCTCCTAGATATAATGTTTTAAAAGCCGGACCGGATATCGAATTGAAGGGGCCAACAAATCATGGTTCAAACAATTGGTTTGGTTAGGTTGCTTGATTGAACTGGTAATGTGATAATTAAACTAAAAATAGTATTAATACATATATAGGAATATATGTGTAAAAATAAAATATAAAACTATTTTATAATTTTTTTGAAATAAATAGTCTAATTTTATGGTTAACCATGGCTCAATTGTAATTAAATTATTATAGTATTAATCTAAGATTTTATTTTTTTTAAGAAAAGTACATTCAATTATTTTTAGTATTTTTATAACATGTTAGTAATATTTTGTTATTGAGTTAACCACCGAAAATTTCTCCTAATCACTGTCAATGTTAATTTTTTATTCACTTATTATAATATTATATTTATTAACCTATTAATGTATTCAAATTTTGAATAGAGTTATGAGAAATCTTTGCCTAATTTTTGGTTCCCATTACCCATCTGCCAGAAATCACATATTGGTTTTTATTCTTTCCCACTTTGTCTTTTTAACCGTTCATCGCAAGGTTATTAAATCTGGATCAGAATGGCTGGTTCGACCTGAAAATTGACAAATTGGCCAGCTAACTAGTGTAGTCCGGCCATCAACCTTGTTCACCATTTTTTATTTTTAAAAAATATTTAATTCATTTTTTAAATTTTATAAAGAGTTTTATATTAATAACCTTGAACTTTTCACTCCCTTACCATTCTCATCCTGGGTTAACTCTGATTTGAGACCAGTCCGAATTTAATAACCTTGATTCATCACTGATAGCACTCTCAGTTGGCAGTTTCCCTTCATTTTACTATTATGGTTGAATGGAGGTTTTATGAAAGAGATGCATCATATATGAAGATCATCTTTTTCTTTATGTTTTTTTGATGCTTTTCATTATAGCAAGGGATTAGATGCAGACGCCATTTGTGTCCTCTGCGTCTTTCTTATTCTTCTCCTCTTTTGCATTTTGGTTTTAATCAGTGCCGCCTGGTTTTTCCAAACCCACGCCGATTCAAAGCTCAAATGCCGGTTCTAAACATTCCAAAATGGCTAAAATATGTAAATGGTCTAATCCCACAAAACGAGCCATTAAATGCATCGGTTGACGGCCAGACCGATCCGACTGTCCGATTCAGTTTTAATACAATTTCTTAGATATTTAAAGATGCATGTTTTCCCATGGACATTTAATTGAGGGCAATAATATGAAGGAAAAAGAACTAATTTTAGCATGCCCCAACTGCTCTAGCCAGCAACACCCCCGGGGGCGTTGGTAGCGCTTGGCCAGCCTTGTTGGCACCAAAGCTCTAGCTCAAGCGACTATTTTTTGTAGGCCAGTTTGAAGGGGGGATTTGATTGCTACTCTTGGATCCCAAAAAGTTTGGTGGCCTATTTCTTAAAATAATGCAACAGTGTGTATGTGTACACACACACACACATCAGAGTAAGATGGTCATGTTTTTAATCATTTACTACACGACCAACAACATTTGACACTTTCACTGAGTTTCAGCATTTTATCAATGCCATTTATGACAACGTTTTATAGAATTTCAACACTTGAGAAAATACAAACATGAGGCTCACGCTCATCTTTTAAATCATTTACTACACTACTACAGCGAGCGTGGTTGAGTTTTTTTTTTTTTTTTAAAAAATAAGAGGCAATACTGTAAAAATACACTCATTTATTATTTTTGTTTGACAGATAAGTTATATTTATCATTGTATCATCTTTTTTGGCTGCATTAATCACTGCCAAGTATATACTTTTATTATAGTTAATTAATTCTGTCATTTGCCGCTAGGTCCGCCAATGACCCTGCAGGACAGATATGAAATTTGATGATTGTAATAATTAAGTCTGTCACCTTCTCAAATAAAAATCAAATTTTGTTCTGAGGCATTTTCTTCCTAGCTGCGTTACCATGATGTAGGAAGATGATAAAAGGATGGGAAATGGATTATGCATTTTGATGATACGTTATCATCCTTTTTTTATAAGTAATAACTATCTAAATCATACAAAATGAACTAATAATTTAAATTAATTAAAAATAATGAATATATAAAAAATATAATATTTTTTTAAAAATGCCCTTATTTATAAAAATGATGAATGAGAGAGAATGAGTTGGGGGGGGGGGGGGAATGCGAGAGAATGATTGGGCAAAAAAGATAAGAAAGCCATGCAATTAATTGAGAATAAAATGTATTAAACTTTTAGACAAAGCAAAATTGTTGCTTTATATATATATATATATATATATATATATATAATTAAACCTATAAAAGAGAATGTTGCTTATAAATACGATAAAAGAGAGTTTATAGTAATTCCTTTTGTTCTTAATATAAGACATATTTGCCTAATTTGGTTAGATGAAGGAAGTTAATTAAATTAGTTCATATGACATATATTCTTTAAAATAGCCTAGTCATCTTCCTTAATTCCTTCATTTCCTCTTCTCCTTGATTATTGTTGAGGGAGTATCAATGGAGGTAAATTAGAACAAGAATTGACAAATATAAAAACTATATCTTATATCTATTATTAAAATCAACTCTCTAAATATATTTTATATTAATTACAGGAAAGTACTACCAATTATTGCGAGGTTGCAACTCAAGTGGTGAACAAGACAGCATAACAATTAACATGATATTTAATTGAAGCCACCGAAATAAATAAATTGAGCACTACACGACAGACCCAAAAACCAAAGCAACTTTACAATTTATAAATAAAACATGAATATAACGTGAGGCATTTAAAACGATGACTTCAATTACTTTTTGCTTTTGGGGGGAAAAGAAAAACTTGTCCCTATTAAATTAATGACTTATTATAAATTGATGACCCTCAGAATCAGGCCTTATCCTCTTGATCGAGCCACCATGACAAAAAGAAAGTGACAGAAATATGAATTATTATATATCCAACAATACAAAATATACTATGCCTCTTAATTTAATTATGGTTCCCTCATACTCATATTTTAATAAGTCGTGTATTATATTTATTACACTCTCAATTATTACAACTCAATGGGTAAATCAATTATAAATGTTGCTCCTAATAAAATAAGAGAAACTTGACAGAACATTGCGCTTTCCAAAATTGACTTTTTGGCTGCACTGAGTGTTACGGGACAACTATAAAGTTAGATTATCATGATAATTGATTGGGTCACCTCAAGAAAAATGTAAACAAAAGCACAACTTGATAATTTATAAATGAAAAATGTATACGTAGTATAAGTGAGGCATTAAAAAAAGATGACTTCACGATAAATTACCTTGAAATAATTTTCCCTTTTAAATTAATGACTTATTATAAATTTACTTTCAGAATCCAACCTATCCTTTTATTCCCACACACGCCGCCTCATCTGAGAAGCTGTTGATCCTTTATGGGTTGAAGACATGAAATTAGTATTTGCTAATGTTTAATAAACTGCTTATATACGATTTAGGCATGTTAAGAAGTCACGTACATCATTAAGACACTAATTAAACACATAACTACTTAAATATAATGGATACAATGAATGTATAAGTTAGGATGGAAAAGCTACATCAGAGAGCTCAAACCTAGGGAGCTAGCAACATGAACATATTATTTTTTTTTTTAGGGTCAGGTTTAAGTGAGTTGGGTGCCAAGGGCTCACTAGAGTTTAGGCATGCCTTTGGACTTAAAGATTGCTTACAGAGGTCTTACAAATTGCCTATCAATAAAATCCTCACATCGGTGGATTTGAACTCACAACTTTATGTTATGAGCCAGCTCTTCCACTAACGGCACTAACCTTTTTTGGCCATGAACGTATTACATTAGAATTGGATAACAAGTATTAGCACAGCAAATAACCCAATATCAGCTAAGGTTCATTACAAACCCAAACACTCACAGCTGAGGCCCAAGAATGATTGAGTAGATATTCTCTAATAGCTTGTTTGATTCAATTCTATAGGAGATGATTATATGTAATCTTGATTATAGTACTTGGTTGGGCTTATGTAATGTAAAGAGGATTATATTTTGTAATCCTGATTACATCATTTGATATAATCATGATTACATGGCTAGAATTGATGAATAGGAATGCAGACATTATGTAATCAAATAAAAAAGACACTAATGCCATTATGATTTTTTAACTTGACCAAAGTGTCTGCCCATGTTGTTAAATATTAAATAATTACTACCATTAAATATTAAAAAATTAATAAATAATATAAAATTTTAAAAATATTTCCTCACTAAAAAATTTTAAAAAAATTATATTCCACCATTAAAAATATTAAACTATCCCGTTAAATAATATTGCCATCATTAAATATTAAAAAAATTATCATGAACCCAACCTGTAAATTTTGTCTCTTGCTACATTATTCCCATATATTCTCATGTTTAATGTAATTCAACCAAATGTTTTTATGTATATGTATCATTTTTCCTTAATGACAAACCAAACATATTTGTGTAATCATCATTATATTACATTCTATTATATTGACTCTGATTCTATGAATCAAATAGGCACTAACAGATTCTTGTTGAATCTTCATACATATCTTTCTTCCTTTATTGTTTTATTACTCTTTATATTCTGAAAATAAGAGAGTTGGCAAATCACGTTATGTCAAGGATGCATGCATGAATATATATTACAAGTTGGTGATTGCAAATAAGTATGAAATTCTGTTGAGTCTGGACTAGTGATGGAGGACGGGGAAGAAAAAATAGAGAAGGTGAGGGAGAGAAAAGAATAGGAAAGGGAGGACGGGCAATCAGACCAATAGAGGAGGAGAGGAAACACAATACTCAATACTAGTATTATGTAATGATTCACAGGTGTACAAAAGGAGATGTGTTGAAAGTTATTTACACACCTCAACCTAACCCTAAAAATTAATGACAAAAGATTCTAGAATTCTAAATTAAATATAAATAACAATTAATGTTAAATTATAACAATCAAATCAAAATTAAAAAAAAAAATATTCCCTTATAATGTTGAATATTATATTGGAAATATCTAGGTATCATAATCAACCATTATTCCATATTCCATCCACCTTTTACCCTTACTATGTTCAATTTAAGGTTATTGTTATAATTTCCATCAACTTTCTAAATATTACAGCTATATTAGATATAGTGTGCAACATTAAAAAAGAAAAAAAATAGTACTGCTACTCTAAGGCATTGAATTTTTTTTAAAAAAAGTATTCAAATATATATGCCACTGTGACAACTTTTATTGGCCGAAACCTCAAAGAGAAAATTTAACAAATTTGGGAGTTTATAAGTGTAAGTGAAACATTGGGTAGATTGCACAAGCAGAAGACTTCATTGTCTTTTTGAAATGTGTGTTCAAGTATGTTTGTTTGTTTTGTTTGATAGATAAGTTATATTTGCATTGGAGCATCTTTTTTGGCCGCACTAAGTATTGCCAAATTGATATAAAATTTAATTATTTAATTAATTGTGTCATTTAATTTGTCCCATCTCACTAGGTTGCCTGAGGCCCTGCAGGACAGATATAAATTGTAATGGCATGATATTTAATTGTGGCACCTCTTCAATGAAAAATTAAACAAAAGCAACTTGAAAATTTATACATATATGGCAAAGAAAATTATTGATACAATGTAAATATTGTGAAATATTTAAAAAAGAAGACGTCAGCACATCACATCAATTTTTTTTTTTTGCACTTAAATTAAAGAGTAGGTTATAAAATTGGCTTTCAAAATCCAGCATTTTCTTCCTAAATGGGCCACCATGATGTAGGAAGATGATGAAAGGAAATGGGGAAAGACTTGTGCATTTTTATAATAGAATCATTACTATATGTATTTGCACATTTGTAATTCTTAATACATAACCGTTACAAACTAATAAATGTCATATATGTTGAGACGGAGGTACACTTAAAAAGTAATGGTTAATTATATGCACCGTCATGTATTGTGAGGTGGAATTCGCAAAAAACAAAAATAACGGTTGTAGTTAATAACCATCATTTATTTAGTGATAAAAGCGACGGTTCTTTTGAAACAGCCGTCATGTAATGCTTATAAATGATTCATCTTCCAACCCTTATATCAGTGAAAACAACCGTTATCTAACACCCTACCATCTCCTAAGTCATAACTTATAACCCTTCGTAATCCATTAAACATTCATAAATCATAACTTATAATCCTTCATAATATGTTATATCTTTATTTAAACTCACTTATTCCTTGTGATTTTTACAACTTTTCTTTATCAGCTTCATCTTTCTCCTTCTTCATGTTAAGTTCCCAAGGAGCTCCTTTTCCACCGCCACACCCTGCTCCTCCTCCTCCTCCACCACCCACCTCCTCCTCCTCTGCCTCCTTCTGAAATGAAGGCTCTGATGCAGATGATGGCAAGCCTTGAACGTGACACAAGACGTCTTGCGGCATACGCCATTATGTTGAACATGAAGTTGAACCACATACTTCATCACAATGATGTTGAATATGACTTGTAGTTAGACCCTTCATCTCCTCCCTCCGATGATGAGAATGAGGAAGAAGAGGAGGAGGATGAAGAGCACGATAAGGAGGATAAGGACAGCAGTGGTGGTGATGATTGAACATCATCATTGTTTTCTTGCCTATCATCCTCCTCCTCCTCTTCATCATCTTCATCTTCATCCACATTCTCATCATCGGATCAGAGGGAGATGAAGTTAAAAAAAACAACTTAATAATTCAGGGTTATTAATTAAGAACCGTAAAGTATTCTTGCCAACATACTTAATGGTTCTAACTTAATAACATTAATTAAAGCTTTTGAAACCTTTCCTCTTCCTTGTACTGACTATGGGTGCCTCTTCATTATTATCTAATGATTGTCATCATGAGAATGAACTAGGTAGCCTTTTGTTATGCCTTCCATGTTCAACTTCCAAAGCGTGCAATAATGGTTTTTTCACGTCCCTTCTATATGTGTATTATTTAAACTCCACATTTTATCTGTTTTTCCTATGTTTTCTTCATTGTCCTCCTCTTTGTCCTCCAACTCAATCACCAAGATAAAACGCCGTATTGAAGACACACCATAGAACTCTTGAAGTCATCCTCCACCTCCTCCTCCTCCACCTCCACCTCCTACTTCTCCTCTCCAACATCTGCCTTGGCCTCTGCCACTGCTGCCTCTACCTCCTCCTCCACTTTCACATCCTATACATCCTCAATCGGAGGCAATGTTGCGACATGCACAACAAACTGATCCTATAGTGAGGAGGCGTTCTGAATACCTCTCTAGTATGAACTGGAAGTCCAATCACAATCTCATACTTGATGAGTATGGGATTTGCTATGATCCTAACAAGGATCTTGGCCAATCCTCTGGTGACAAGTAGCCTGGTGATCTAATTAGTTCATCAGGCTACTCGCCACTGTTTTTATTTGTTTTTTCATTTTGTCTTTTTAAATATTTTATAAAAAATGAATATATCCAACAGTTCTTAGAAAAATATTGTCATTAAATAAAATAAATAAAAGTTTTTATACTGTACTTTCTTAATGAATGTCATAAAAGAACAACTGTTAGTAAAACTTACAAACGACCAGTTTTAGACAAATTAATAACGGTTATTAATAATAATGATGCATCAAATTCTTAAAACATCTCCATAACTTTTTATTTTTAGTTTGTTTATAAACTTTGTCTTTTTTTTTTTGTAAGAAAAAAAATAGTTGCATAATCAACCACCAAAATTTAAAAAAATAAAAAAGTGAAATACATAACAGTTATTAAGTAAAACCTATCACTTATTAGAATACCATGTAAAGAAAAAGTGAATTACATAATATTTATTAACAAAGAACTATGATAAATGTAAATAAATAAATAACAGTTGTTTTGAGCAAACAGTGATGTAAAGTCTTAGGTACTATACCCCAAAAAATCTACCATTCCTCTTCTATTTAAAATGTCTAAAACAGAATATACTTGACACTTAGTTTGTTTGAACGGAACCCAACTACATCTTAATCCTATGATTCTTGTTGTCTTTTACAGCCGTCGGGAGTCATTTTCAGTTGAATCCCACCATAAAAAGCCTTCTTCCGACTTCTTAGTTACAACCATGCTAGTAAATGCACTTGACCCTTGTCTCAGTGATTGCCGCATGACTTGTTTTCGTTCATGAGCACTAGCCAATTGGGTTGCCTTTGTGAAGTCATGCCACAATAAAACATCCAAGATGACGTTAAATTGCGTTTGTGAAGTTATGTTTTTTTTAAAAAACCCATTATTGCTTTGATCGAAGTCGTCTTAACTTGTTTTTGTGAAGTTATACTTTTTTAGAAACCCTAGTATTACTCTAATCGAAGGTTTATTTCCTATTACAAGGAATTCCTAACACATTTCTTTGTTTCACCGTTCCTACTCTATTGATCTTTTTGGAATTTACTTCAGGAGATATGGATTCCTAAGCAAATACCTCCTTTCATGGAAGTATCTATATCTCTAGAAGTTACTTTGAAAAGATCAATAGGGTTGTGATGAATAAACTAGTTCAGTTGTACCAAAATGTGATAAAGCATTCAAGGTGACATTAAATTACTTTTGTGAAGTTATATTTTTTTGGAAAACCCATTATTGGTCTGATCAAAGGTTCCTCTCTTGTGTTTGTATTGAGAAGGTGACATCAATTTAAGAGCTATGAAATTCAACATTGTGATTAGTCCTAAACTCTTTAATGTGAGAGTTTCTGAGCTACTTAGTCTCCACTTTATCTAATAGAGCAATACTTTCGACAACAAGCAGCTATGCAATATGGGATGGATCAAAATTTTCTTAGCTTTGTGGCTTGAATCAATCGCACTCTTGACCTGTATATCTTATAATGCAAGTGTTCATCACCTATACCTTATGTCTTATCAACAATTAAGTTAGGAAAGCAACGAGTTGGTGAAAAAACACGAATATCATCCGTATATAGGGAAAAAACATGAATACTATCAGTAATTAATACGAATATTTATAGGTCTTTATCCCCAATTCATTGCTTTCTAGGGTTAATTTATGTGAAGAGACATAATTTATTGATAAACATTTACATTGTCACTTAGATAGGTTAACAGTTACCATTGATTTTCCCCTACAAAGCCTGGAGTGTCCCAATCTATCCCATATTGTATAGAAACTTGATGTGAGAGGTATTGTTTCTATTATATACAGTCTAGCCCAACTAGTTCAGAAACTCTCACTTCAACAGTCTTACAACTATACATCAATGTTATTATATAAAAATCATCATGAATTATAAAAGTTCAAAGTTCTTAATTAGGAACCGTTATCCTTGTACTAAATACATAATGTTGTCTACATGAGACCATTATTTAGTGTTATTAAAAGTCACGGTTCTTCCAAAAGAACCGTTATTTATGTTACTGAATAAATTACGATTGTCAAAATGAGACTGTTATGTATCATGTAAGCATTACCATATATTATAACAGTTTTTCACGTGTGCCGATCAATTATTATCATAGCAATGCATATATCATGATCTCACCAAGCTTCAATACATAACATGTGTTATCTTATAACGATTATAACAGGTTAAAATAAATAACGGTTAAGAACCGTATTTTCTCTATGCGGAGCAAATATAGTTCCCACATATATGACGGTTTGTAACTGTGAAATATGGTAGTTAATAACCATCATGTATCGCAATGTCTGTAGTAATGAATATTATAGTGCAACCTATTATTGCAATTTGCAAGGTTTTTTCTCTTTTAAATTTTGCCAACGCTGGTGAATTTGATAGCATAACAACTAACATGATAATTAATTGTACGTAGCACCCAAAATAAAGAAATCAAACGAAAGCAACTTGAAAAATTTAATTAATTGAGGCTTCCGAAAAAATAAAATTAGAGAACCATGACAAAATTTTTCACCTGCCAAGAACTTTAACTTTTCAAAATGTGTATATTTGTATTTATCATTTATCATTGAAGCGTGATTCTTTTTTGTTGCATTGAGCAATACAGAACAGATCCAAAGTTTAGTTTTCCTGATAATTGATTGTGACATCCCAATGAAAAAAAATGAACAAAAGCAACTTGAAAATTTATAAATAAATATGTACATAAGCATGACATTAAAAAAAATAAAAAATTAGAATAAAGAAACTAGAGGATAAGATATTTATTGAGAATGACCATAAAAATTGTAATTATTTAGATGGACTAAATACAAAAATACAAAATTAAAAATACTAAAATACCCCTAAGAAAATCTTTTGTATTCCCTCCTACATTCGTTCCCACATTCTATTTTTGAAACTAATACAAAATTCTAAATTTCACTAAATTAAATAAAAGCTTTCTCAATTTTCATTTTTTCACAACTTGCATAGATATCTATGATAAAAAATTACACATTCTTCAATATTTTCAAAATTATAGTTTGTTAAAATCAACAAAAAATTTAATTAAAAATATAAGTATATAACTTTAATAAAACTCAAAGTCTTTTATAATTTATTATATATGCTAAATCAAAAAAGTTGTTTGCTGAAATTTCTCTATCAAGAAGGAATTAATAGTGAGGTAATTCATCCTATGTTGATGTATAGTTCCTGCCATATATTCATGATGCTTAATACCTATTTTGAATTGGAATGTTATTAAGGATAAATGAGTTGGCAAAACTGGGAAACGGTCCTTACAAGCATGTCTCACATTAGTGATAAATAAGGTATTATGATGCAATCACATACATGATAAGGTTGAAGGCATCATGGTCTTGTTTACATCTCTATATTAGTGGAATTGAGTCATCTATATTTTACAAAATGATGATTCGCTCATTGCTTGTGAATTTTATCTTAAAGTCTTACACATAACTGAATTGCAATTGTTTAGATGTGTGATATAAGTAGGCTAAGTGCGGTATTGTTTTAGAATACATAAAGAGATTATTCTCAAAATACTTAAGAATTTCATAAGCAAATGACGATCACAAGTATTTGGACATTCATCGATAAATGGTAGTTGTCATGAGAAACATCTATTATGAAAATATGATTAGACTGTTCACATGTCTCTAATATATATATATCATCGTATTCATTCTAATTTAATATTTCATAGGCATAGGCTTGCTTAAATGTGCGCACAAATTGGTAATGCCATTACAAGGGAATTTTAGGAGGATTGTCAAGCATATTTTGCATGAATAATAATTGAAAAGCTACAAGTCTTAAAGTACATTTCAAAATGTACATTAAGTTTCATGACCTACATATAGGAGAATGATTAGGTTTGTTTAGTTTAATGTGATGTGTTGACTATAAAATAGTTAACATTATGATACATCTTTATGTTTATTGAACAAGTTGCATCATAGAGGAGTACAAGATTGCTAGTAGTCATTGATTGCTTATAGTCACAATATTGCCTGTTAAAGAATTTCAACATGGGTTTTTAATTATTGTTAAATTAATTTAAAACCATTAAGGGTGTTGTATGACCATAAAGTTAATAGGTCATTAACACATAAAGTATAGATCTTTAAATGAATTGCATGCATTTAGAGAGATTAAAGGATCGAATACCTCATTTGTGAGATGGATCACATTGAGTGATCTAGATGAGGTATTATCAAATGATGAAATTCAAGTTAGAGTTTGTTGTCTCAAATTGGTATGTAGTTTTATCGAGGCTGACAAACATTCAAGTAGGAATCAAATAAACATTTAAGGTTTATTCATTAAGTTTTAACCCATGAAGTAAGAGTGCTACTACATAATACATGGAAGATAATATTCGACTTAAGAGGACTTATCGCCATGATTTTAGTGGCATAGTCTTAATTGATCTAGATAGGGCAACTGACATATAGTTTACGGGCCAAGTGGGAGAATGTGAGATATTTATTAATATATTATAATAATTATTAGTTATTAATTAGGTGAATAATAAAATATTCTGAGTGTGGCCCCTAAGTCAAATCCAGGTCCAAGTCAAGAATAGGATAATTTATCATTTGGCTATTTAAGTGATATCTCTGATGGAGAGAGAATGCACTTTTGAGTTTTCGGCTGAGTGAAATACCAAAGCATTAGAAAACCTAAAGAACTCTCCTGAGGTTCCTTGACTAGGGACGGCTTTAACCCAGTTGCCATTGTTGTGCCTTACATTTAGTCAGCAAAAACCTGCCAATTATGTTCTGTCATTACTTTCCTTTTGCAGTTCTTTCACAAGGGTTTGTGAGTTCTCTCTAAGATTAAAGTTTAGCAATGGCAAGAGGTATTCCATAAGTCTTCCGCTATTATTGATATAGGAAAATTGATGTATTGTAATTGTGATTTATTTATGTATTCCTTGAATTTTGTCCTACATGGATATGCTTTTGAAAATAAGATTTAGATGCAAAATGACAAAAATAGACATGATTTATGTGATTCAGCTTTTTTTAAAATAAAGCAATCTGGACCTCATCATTTCTTTTTCCCTCTCACTTGTTCCTCTCTCCCCACGGCAGTAGTGCACTTTTTTTGTAAGCAGCCATAAAGCTACTTCAACGATAACGTACAATAAGACCCTAGAATGCATTGACATAAACGTTATGCCAAAAGGATAAATTGGTGCGGAAATAGGCTTACCGTGCTAGTGGCCCAAAAAGCAACCTGCACTAACATGAAAATTAATTTATCGACGACAGATCCAAAAACAAAAACAACCTTACAATTTATAAATTCAACGTGAGGCTTTGAAAAAGATGACTTCAATTACTTTTCCCTTTTGTTGGGGGGGGGGGGGGGGACCATGATTTTGGAGGCGAGGAATTGTGGTTTATAAAACATTAAAAAAACGCCACACCTAATGATCCATCACCCAAGACTTTGACATATTATAATACTCTCCATTATTGATTAATAATTATTTTATTATTATAATTCATTAATAATTAATTGTGGCACCTACCTAATACTCCTCTTTAGCTTTTGTAAAACGTGTCCAAACATGTTTGTCAGTTTCCTAGTAAAAAATGTAATACTTTTTTATAGTGTATATAATGTGAAACGTTGAAAAAAGAAGAAGAAGAGACTGCAACTACCAAAAGCATCGAATTTTCAAAATAAGTATTCAAATATATTTGTCACTCTAACTTTTTTTTTTTTTTTTTGCATCAGCATATATCTAAAATTTGATTATAATTCATTAGTTCATTCATTGTGGCATCTCAATGACAACTTTTTTTTGGCCTAAACCTCAAAGACAAAATTAAACAAATTTAGAAGTTTATAAGTGTGAAACATTAGAGGTAGGTTGCACATGTAGAAGACTATGTCTTTTATTTTATTTTTTTAAATATATTGAGCAACTTATACACTGTTCATATCGAAATGTACAGCCACAATTCTTTTATAAAAAAAAATGTAAAACCACTGAGAAAACCAACCTACATCAATACCCTTAACTGACGAAATTGCGTATCTGATCTGTCTACGAACAAAAAAGTTCTGCCATCTTTGGTCGTGAAAATCTCGTGTTTAACGCACTATTGCCACAAAAAAGAACCATACTGATATTTTTTTTGCCACCACCAAAATGATAAATCATTGCTTTAATTTTAATAAAGAGAATCTTACACCTTTTACAAAAAGTTTTATGCCAAATATATTTTATTGTGACATTTGCCACTTGGTCCGCCAATGGCCCTGCCGGACGACAGAGCTAAAATTTGATGATGGTATCAAAGAAATTGATGATTACGATAATTAATTCTGTCACCATCTGTGGGAAAAATTAAACAAAAGCAACTTGAAAATTAATAAATACGTGCCCAAAAAATTATTAATGCAAGGCGCTTTCACCCTAATTGGAGCCCCATGACGTAGGAAGATGATGACTGATGCATTTTTATAATACGTCATATTATAGTACTATAAATTATAATACGTCAATTGGTGAATTTGACAGCATAACAATTAATTAATAACATGATAATTAATTGGTTGAGCTCTAAACGACAGACCCAATAACAAAAGCAACTTTACAATTTATAAATAAAACATATGTATCTGTGAGGCATTAAAAAAGACGACTTCAATTCCATCGGAAAAAAAAGACGACTTCAATTCCTTTTTCCTCTCAAATGAATGACTTATATTATAAAACGACTCGGAAATTCCAACCTTATCCTTTTAATTGGGGAGAGGATTGTCTCCATTGATTTCTCTCTCTATTTACTCTCTATTGAATGTATTTACTATTAGATCAATTTTCAATGGTTGAGATTTAATAATATTAAAGAATATTATTATTATAAAAATCTATCATGCTAAATCTCAACAATCAAGATGAGCTCTTCACCATGGCTATCGCGATTGATTGTCCATCACCATCGTGGTTTGTTCTTTGTTGTTGTCACTGTAGCAAATTTTGTTCTTCTACAAATTTTGGGAGCTCAAAGCAAAAGGTATTTGTCTCACTCCCAGGATTGTTCATATGTCATACATAGTCTCAAATTTCTTTAATTTTAATTTTTGTACATACTCATTCTTAGCTTTGTTGTCCAGTGACCCTTCGACCCTAGCATCTTTGGCGTCTCCCTCTCTCCCACAGACGAAGGCCACTGATTCTGTCTACCATTTGTTGTGTTTTTAGGTCTATTGTGTTCTATTTATGCATTAAAAGTGGGAATTAATAATAATATAGTTGTCATTAATAAGTTTACCACCCATATTAACAACTATCACTACCCTTATTAGCAACACATTTTGACTTTGTATACCAGGAGTTACAACCTCAAAACTTTCACACCATGTTCATTAATTCCTACTCTTAATACATAAATATAGCACAATATACCCAAAAAAACACAGCAAATGGTGGAACGAATCAACGGCCTTCATAGGTGGGAAAGAGGGAGACGCCAAAGAAACTAGGGTTGATGGATCACTCAACAACAATGCTAAGAATGAGTAAATACAAAAATTAAGATTAAAGAAATTTAAGACTATGTATGAAGTACGAACAAGCCTAGGAGTGAGACAGATACCTTTAGCTTTAAGCTCCAAAAATTTGCAAAAGAAGAACAAAATTTGTGATGGTGACGAGATGAGCTTGATGGGGCGACGAACTACTGGTATCGGATAAGAAGGAGAATCGATAAGTAAAATATTTGTATATTTATTTTTTCTTATATGATGATTTTGTTGACGATATTTGAGCTTAATATAATAAATTTGGGTGTAATTGATAAATAAATAATACTTTTGGAATAAATATTATTAATATTATAATATAGTATTTTCTTGTTTTTCTTTTGATAGTCATGAACAATATCATGTTAAAGAGTAAAGAGAAGAAATGAGATCTAAAAATAAACCCAAAAGTTTGAAACAAGACAAAGATACATAGTTGGAAAAAAGAGAAATTCATTGTAGCATATAGGAAGCATTGTAGCAGCTGCCAGGTACTGTTCACTGTGACAAACAAGGTACTGTAGCACCGTGGGCAAAAGCGCCAGGTACTATTCACTCGTGGCAGACAGGTCACTGTAGCACTGAAGAAAAGAAATGGGTTTTGCTATTCATGTATGCACGATTGCTTGAATATATATATATATATATATATATTAACTTTTGACACACATTTTATTAGTTGCATGTTTTTTTCCTTCTATAAAAACATAAAAGTTAAAAAAAATCATCCTGTTTAGATGCATTATAATGATCTAAAGAAGTATATAAGTTTTAAGTATGGATCAACTAAATTTAGATATTTTATAGCATGAATGAACAATTGATTGTTGCAATTGATGATGAATTTTGAGATTGAATGAATTGAAATTGAAAGCCTATAATCATGAGTTTTTGAGCCTATAATAATTAATTCTCTTGTGTATGATATTCACCTATTAAGTTGTCACTCTAGAACTTGCTTTAGATCCAGTTAAAATTACATTTCACATACACATTCAAAAATGATAAAGGCATTCATTTTCTTTAGCCAGAGCTAAATAGCCAACCTTGCAATTATATCGTTGATAAGCCCCTTTGAGCCTAATTAACTGTTTCTTTGTTCTCAACCCATTACCATGTGTTTTAATGATATATCGAGTGCTTTTACCTAATTTGAAAGATTAGTGGAGCATTTGAAAATTTTGTGAAATGAGCTTTTGACAAGTATGGGAGTGTGTATATCATCAACTTTAGAGTTACAATTTTATGCAGTAAAAAAAAAGAAAAAGAAAAAGAAAAACAAAAGAGGGAAAAAAAATAATATTAAGTAGTTAATTGCGGGTTGTTGTGATAAGATAAATTTATTCATAAGTTGGCCCAGTTTTCAATTGTTCTATTAAATTTCTTAAATGTAGCCCTTCATATCATGTTTTATATTCCTTTTACCTTATCCCATTACAACCCTTAATAATTCCTTTTGATTTGAATTATGCATGTGAATTAGGTATAGGAGATTGAGATTTTTAGCAAGCCTATGGTAGTACAATTTTTTTGTTGAATTTGAGCGAAACACTTACCCTTAAACACTTAAGAGATTGAAAGAATGAGTTACACTTACAAACTTGATTAATTCATTTTCGATTAAAATTATCAATTTATATTTTCGTTGATTCATGAATACTATGATCTCTTTATTTTTCAATTATGTTCTTACTTATGACCTGACACTTCTGATTTTGTTGGAAGCACTTATTAGTCACTCCTTTTTTGAGGATGTCCAAGAGCTAAGTGTGGGGCAATTTGATAAGTAAAAGTTTGCATATTTATTTTCCCTCATGTAATGATTTTGTGGACGATATTTGAGCTTAATATAATAATTGTGGGTGTAATTAATAAATAAATCATGTTTTTAGAATAAATATTATAGTATAGTATTTTCTTGCTTTTCTTTTTATAGTTATGAACAACATCATTTAAGGAGAAAAGTGACCTAAAAATAGACCAATAGGATTGCAACAAGACAAAGATGTGCAGTTCGGGGGAAAAAGAGAAATTTACTGTTGCAGACAGGTACTGTACACTGTGCAGACAAGGTATTGTAGAACCGTGGGAAAAAGTTCCAGGTACTGTTCACTCAGGGCAAACAGGTCACTATAACACTGAAGGAAAAAAAAAAGGGTTTTGTTGTTCAAGTATGCACGGTTGCTTGCCTATATATGCTTGCCTATATATATAGGTGTGCAGTCGCAAGGAGGAGGAGGAGAATGATCTTTTTTCTGACAGTTTTAAATAAATTGTGTTATATCTTATATTTAATTTCAGGCATTGTATTATTTCTTGCATGCCTCCATCTTGGAAGGCTTAGGTAGACCTCCTAAATGGATGATATAGGTAGTCCTCCTTTATGGATGGTATAGGTTGCCACCTACATGGAAGGTTTTACCTCCTATAAGGAATGTTAGATTTCTCCATTTTCATACATTTTTTGGTTGTATATTTATGTTTTAAAATTTAATAATTAAGTTTTATGCAATGTTAATTTATTTAGGTTTTTTTTTTTAATTTCGTCATGAGCTAAATTTCTATTTGACTAGGATGATGATGTAGCTTACTAATAACAGATTGAATTTTAACTTATTAAATATAGTTTTAATTTTTCCTTTATTATTGAGTTTTAATTATCGTTCTTAGTGCTTTCAATTGATTGGCCATCTTTTGAATGATTTAAATATGTATGTTGAGACTGGAAGGAGATGCATGTGTGTAGACATTATAATTAAACCATAATTTGCATATGAAATAGGAATATATTCATATGAGTTGTGTTGTCTTAATGAGTTCCATAAATCTGAATGCATGATTAATTGCTTAAATTCATATAGGAATATATTAGATTAGCAATTAATTATAGAATTTTTTTATCTTGGAATAGGCTAATAATTAAATTAGGGAAACTCGACTATCAATTATATGAAATAATTTAGACTAGAATATATAGGTGATTCAATCCAAAATTTGTTAAGTGAAATATGATCACTAGGGCTTTTTCTCATAGTTGCTTTCATATTAATTTCACTCATATTTAATCATTTTATTTTGTTCTCTCAATCACCAATTAATTAATCGACTAAATAGAATTAAGATTACCCATTTTGATACATAATGGTCAATCCTCGTGGGAACAATACTCTACTCACTTCTATATTACTTGATTATCACAGTGTACACTTGCACTATTTAATAGATCATCTAAGCTCGTAACAAGTTTTTAAGACGTAAGTAGAGAAAAGGTGTGTGTGTATATATAATGTTGTGCAGCGGAACTCTGTAAACTATATTGACTTGTAGGCTATGGTGGAAATTTCGGAAAATATGGTTTATAGAAGAGTGTCTGTCAAAATTTCTACATATTGGTCAATTTTTTTTATTACAATAAATATATTATATATGAACTAGAAGTGATGTATTCATATTTAATGCTATTATAATTATTAGGTGAGGCCTTTGATTATATGCGCTTTAAGGCATAGGCATGTGAATTCTCTCACATTCCGTGCTAGTCACTCTTAATTTTTGGGGTGTGACAATTGAGGCCCAAGAATGATTGTGTAGATATTCTCTAATATCCCGTTTGGTTCAATTCCATAGGAAATAATTACATATAATCTTGATTATAGTGTTTAGTTGGGTTTTTTTTTTTGATAAAAATTTAGTTGGGCTTTTATAATATAAAGAGGATTACATTTTGTAATCTTGATTACATCATTTGATGCAATCAAGATTATAAGGCTAGAATTGATGAATGGTGATACAGATATCTTGTAATTAAATAAAAATGCTACCAAAAAACATAAAATTAGTGGCGGAATTTCATTCCGACACTAATTCGTCACTAATCCCTCACAAATTCTGTCACTAGAATTAGCGACAAAATTTAGTGACAGAATTTTTCCATTGCTAAACTAGTGACAGATTAGCGACGGAATAACATTCCGTCACTAATTCCACCATAAAAAGTTAGCGACAAAAATTAGTGGCGGAAAAATTCCGTCACTAATTTCTGTCCCTAATCCGTCATTAATTTCTATTAAAAATATTTTGTGACGGAATTAGTGACTGAAATTTTCTGTTACTAATTTATGTTCCTAATATTCCATAACTAATAGTTAACTTTTTCAATAATTAAGTTTTTTTATAGTTATAAATTTGTTAAATAATTTAAATTTAAAATATTAAATTATTATAAAATTATAATATAAATATTAAAATAAATAAATAAAAATTATTAATTCATATTTATTATTGAAATTGAAATTATAATATAATATATTTTAATTTTTAATAATATATTATATATAAATAAAAATAAAAATTTAATAAATACAAACAAAAAATAAAATATATATAATAAAATGAATAAAAAATATATTAATAATAAAAATTTAGGTAGAATATTTACATAAAATAAAATAAGAAAACTATATTGAAATATTTAATAATATATTAAATTTTGGTATTTCTATTTTTTTTGTAAGGTGAAATATATATATATATATATTTATTTATTTATATATATGATTTTGCGTTTAAATTACACAGGTACTACAAGAAAAATGCGATTTAGTAGCAGTTGACAAAACCACTACCAAAACCAATGTTACAAACATTTCTGTAGCAGCCACATGGAACCGCTACGCAAGTAAATAAGCCGCTACTATATTTGTAGCGGTTCCTCCCAACTATTACTATATTCAATAATGATAACCCATCTTTTGGCCACATTTACACTACTACAAAAAGATGATTCAACGACATCAATTCACGACTGTTTTGAAAAAACAGTAGTAGAAAATAACGCGGTGGCATGGATGTAAATATAGGAGAAAGATTCAACGACTGGTTTTGAAAACCAGTCGTTGTAAGTGGGATTCAACGATTGGTTTCAAAACCAGTCGTTGTAAGTGGGATTCAACGACTGGTTTTGAAAACCAGTCGTTGAAACTCTGCCATATAATCCCCAAATCAGACCATTCTCGCCTTTGTTCTGCTCACATTGTGTCGCGTCGATCCCATAAAGAGCTCACATTGTGTTGCGCCTCCCTATCTGACCCAGACTTCCCCTTTTCCTCTTGCTCACATATTGCTCTCCGATGACTTCTCCGACCATCGTCCTTGCTCTCTGCTCTTTGCTGTCCTCCATTGGTTTTTTGAGTGCGGCTAAAGGCGCGAACTTTTAGTTTTTTTAGTCAATTTCTTTGAGGAGATGACTAGGGATCTGCTCAACAATGATCTTTACAAGCAAAAGGTATTATTTTTCTCAATTTAATCTATGAATAAAACTGTATCTGTTTGTGATTCTCTCCATATCCCTCGCCTTGTTTTACGAAATATTGTCACCTCTTCCTTTTAGGTATTCTCTGTTTTACCTTCTTATTCAAAGCGTGTTCTCCTGCCTCCTTTTATCTTTCACAATTTAATAGAGAATGTTATTGCTAATGATAATATGTTTAATGTATGAATTTGATTTTTCCTCTACAATTAAAAAGAAATCTTTATGGGAATCTTGGTGATTAATTGTGTGTATATATATAGTTGAATCTATTATGGGCCAATGGAACTCAATTTGATTTATATAATTGGTAGACAAAGATCTATAAAGATATAACCGATGAAAAGCAAACAACATTTTTTTTTAAAAAAAAAGAGGGATACAACGACTGGTTTTCTAAAAACAGTCGTTGTATCTCAACATACAACGACTGTTTTTGAAAAACCAGTCGTTGTATCTCAAGATACAACGACTGGTTTTTCAAAAACAGTCGTTGTAACTCTCTTACAACGACCGTTTTAAAACGGTCGTCTATTTCAAAACTTTCCACGACACTCACATACACGTCCCTTTAAAAACGGTCGTCTAAAGGGCATAAAAACGGTCGTTAAAAGTGCCTTATGTAGTAGTGTTATAGGGGTTTTATAACCGCTACAAATGTTGGCGTTATGGCGGGAAATGAAAAAAATGAAATTTTGCATCATATTTGTCGTGGTTACAAAACTGCTACAAAATTTAAAAAAACGCTACTAATATCATATGAAATTTCAAATTTGGTTCCATATTTTTAATTAACTTTTTAAAAATTTGTCGCAATTGTATTTTTTACAACCGCTAGAAATATTATGTGAAATTTTTAAAAAAAATTATACAATTATCTGTTTCCATTTTTTAAAAATAGGATTGAATAATTTATTAATAATTTTACTAATAGTAGTTATAAATAAATTACATGCCCCTCTGCGCTCCTCCTGAACTGGACAAAACTCGCCCAGTTGTTCGGTAGGACACTGTTCGGGACGTTCTCCATCAGCTATTGCAGAAGAATCGTCCCATCCTTATTCATGCTGTGGAAAAAATGATTCCTCCTGTTCTTCCAACCATCGCCCATCTTCATAGCGTGTACCTCTTCCAGTTGTCCCGGACGGTACACCTAAACTGTAACACAATTGAATAACAAATAATTGAATACAACTAATTACAAATAAGACAATTCATAAATATTAATTAAATATGAATAATTAAAAAATATATAATATAATTAAATACTATTAATTACCTGCACAACCTCATCCCATGCCAGGTCCTTTGGCCCCTTCAGAATGTTCCTCCACATCCTGAAGTGAAGAAGGAACCACATCCAATTTAATCCCAACTTGTTCAGGAAGCGGTTGAACAGGTGACCCCTATTGTCGATTGGCTGGTCCATGGCCTCATTCCACGGAACTACAACTCATAATGTCCAGTCCAGACTGTTCAGACTGACCACATCCAGCCTCCTCATGGACATGCTCCCCTGTTCATCTGCACAATTTACCACATACGTTAGATTAATTGAAATTCACAATTAACAGGTCGAATTTAATATTTAATTTTTTAAATAAAAAAAATATTTACCTTGGACCTATACCTCAAACCCTGTCGACCGGGAAGACGACCATAGTGGGTTGTTCTGGTCCCGCACGTCTTCCTCATCCAGGAACTGCTCCATATCTCTTAGTAGAATTGGGATCTTGAACTCCTCGTTGTCCTCATAGTCATTGATACTGAGCTCAAATCCCTCTCCTAAAACAGCCTCAGGCACATGTGGTGTTATCGCCTCCTGTGGGGCTGTCTATTGTGGCTGTGGTAGGGCTGACTCATGTGGTTGCTGTGGGGCCATATGTTGTGGTGTGGCCGCCCTCCCTCCACGCTGCCCCCTCCCACTACTTCCTCCTCTGCTGCTGCTACCCCGCAGAATTGGTCTAGGGAGTTTGGGCTTCTTCCCCATGTCCTTTCCTGAAGCCATATAACTACAAAAATTTAAAAAAAAAAGTCATATTTATATATATAATATAATAATAATAAAAAGTGGAAAGAAAATATGTAATTTTCGTACCTCAAGTGAGAAAAATGTGAAATGTTGCAGCAAAACTCTCAAATAGACGTCAGAACACTCAAATCTAAAGGAAAACTCTAAGAAATGTCAGGAAAAAAAATGGTAAAACGAAACAAATGAAGGGGCACTAGGTATTTATAGCACTGAATTTTGTAGCGGTTATTAATAAAACCGCTACACAAACCTCTATAAAACACCTCAGGCAATGGAAAACTTTGTAGTAGTTATTACTAACCATTACAAATATAAGACGCTTGAAGTTCTGTAGTGATTCTGAACTGAAAACCGCTATAAAAAGTTGAACATTTGCATTCTGTAGCGGTTTATGTCAATAGAACTGCTACAAAACAATCGCCACAATAGTTCGCGCCATCTGGCACCAAGCTGGCGGTTCAGATGACATAACTGCTACAAAACATGTGTTACAAAGTATGGCGCAAAAATGGCACCAATTTTGTAGCGGTTATGATTTAGAAACTGCTACAAATAATGTTGGGTTACCATCCCGCCATTTGGAGCAAAGCTTTGTAGCGGTTTATATACAAACCGTTACAAATAATAACATTTGTAGCTGTTCAAATGAACCGCTACAAATGCACCGCTACGAAATATCATTTTTTTATAGTGAGGTTTTCCTTATCTTAACTGGCAAAGGCACTAACATGCGCATGAGAGGTTATGGCTTCAAATCCCAACTTGATCACAAAATGTAACCAATTTGCGACTTGGACACGTGGCAAGTGATGGAGGGTGACATGTGGTGTGTGATGGAGGGTGACACGTGGTGGTTGACCGAGACACATGGCAGTGGGAGGTGAGGTGGCAACGGCTGACGGGGACACATGGCCGGCTGTAGGTACACGTGGTGGCCACCAGCGAGGGACATGTGGAGGCTCATGATGAGGACGTGTGGCAATTTAAATTATATAGAAAAAAATATTTTACGACGGATTAGGGACGGAAATTCTGTTGCTAATTAGTTAGGGATTTTAGTGACAGAATTTTCTGTCACTAATTAGCAACGAAATATTTTCATCGCTAATCCGTCGCAAATTAGCGACGGAATTCAAACTTTTGTCACTAATTAATTAGTAACGGTATATTTATTGACCGAACAAATTATGTTGCTAATCTGGTTCCATCGCTAATTTTCATCACTAAACTGATTAGTGACAGAATTTCCATCACTAAATTCCATCACTAATTTGATGTTTTTTTGTAGTGAAAAGACACTAATGCCATTATAATTTTTTAATTTAACCAAAGTGCTCACCCATATTGTTAAATTTTAAATAATTACCACCATTAAATATTAAAAAAATTAATAAATAAAAATTTAAAAAATATTCCCCCACTAAAAAATTAAAAGAATTATATTCCACCATTAAAAATATTAAAATATCCCATTAAGTAATATTCTCACCATTAAATATTAAAAAAATTACCATGAATCCAACTTTACATTATACATATATATGTGTATATAACGGTAATTTTGTCTTTTGTTATATTATTCCTATATATTCTCATGTTCGATATAATCTAGTCAAATTTTTTTATGCATATACATCATTTTTCCTTAATGACGAACCAAACAAATTCATGTAATCATCATTACATTACATTCCATTACATTATCTCCGATTTTGTGAACCAAATACGCACCAACAGATTCTTGTTGAATCTTCATACATATCTTTCTTCCTTTATTGTTTTATTACTCTTTATATTCTGAAAATAAGAGGGTTGGCAAATCACGTTATGTCAAGGATGCATGCATGCATATATATTACAAGTTGGTGATTGCAAATAAGTATGAAATTCTGTTGAGTCTGTAATAGTGATGGAGGATGGGGAAGGAAAAATAGAGAAGATGAGGGAGAGAAAAGAATAGAAAAGGGAGGAGGGTTAAGTAGCAAATTTATCCTGGAAGTATGGGTCAAAGAGTAATTTTGTCCTAGAAGTTTTTTTTGGAGCAATTTTGCCCCGGAAGTTTCAAAACGTAGCAATGTTGCCCTTTTCCGTTAAACAACAAACATTGACTGTTAAAAAATTGACGCTGACTGTTAAATTTTTAACAAAAAAGGGTAACATTGCTACGTTTTAAAACTTCCGGGGCAAAATTGCTCTCCAAAAAACTTTCAGGGCAAAATTGCTATTGGACCCATACTTCCGGGACAAAAAAAGAATATAACACTTTTAAGACCGGTTATAAAAATAACCGGTCTTAAAAGTTATTTTAAGACCGGTTTCGCATATAACCAGTCTTAAAATTAAATTCTTAAGACCAGTTTCATATATAACTGGTCTTAAAATTAACATTTTTAAGACCTATTGTATATGAAACCGGTCTTAAAATATATTTTAAGACCGGTTATAATTATAACCGGTCTTAAAAATGTTATGTAATTTGCTCTTCAAAAGAGGTCTTTTAAGACCAGTACTCATAACAACGGGTCTTAAAATTGTTACTTTAAGACTGGTTATTAATACTACCGGTCTTAAAAGTTAGACTTTTAAGACCGGTTACCAAATCGGTCTTAAAAGTGACATACTTTTAAGACCGGCTGTATCAAGACCGGATCTAAAACCGGTTTAAAAAATCAATTTTGACCGTTCTAAAAAGCCATTTTTCCACTAATGATAGTACTATAATATGACTTCTTATAAAAAAAAATGCACATGTCTATCCCCATTCTTCCATCATACTCTCGCATCATGTGGGCCAATTAGGAAGAAAATGTCGTATATTTGAGAGCCAATTTTATAATCAGTCCTTAATTTAAATGCAAAAAAATATTGATGTAAGGTGCTGAAGTCTTCTTTTTTAAATGTTTCACAATCATTATTGCATTAATATGTTTTTGGCCAATTATTTATAAATGTTCAAGTTGCTTTTGGTTAATTTTTCTTGAAAGAGGTGGCACAATTAATTATGATAATAATCACATTTTAGATCTATCCTGCAGTGCCGTAGGTGGACCATATGAGAGAGGGCAATTGTCTATTTGGCGGTACTTAATGCAGCCTAAAAAGTTGCAACAATCGCCAACTATGACTATCTGTCAAACAAAAATAACAAATATACCTGGGCATTCATTTTAAAAAGACAGTCTTCTGCGTGTGCAATCTATCCCTAATGTTTCACACTTGTTAACTCGTAACTTTGTTTAATTTTGTCTTTGAGGTTTTGCGGCCAAACAAAAAAATTGTCTTTGAGATACCACAATGAATGAATGAATGAATTATAATCAGAGTTTAGATTATGTTGATGAAAAAAAGGTACAATGATAAATATATATTAGAAAAAAAATTGTCAAAAATCTCATTGCAAAATTTTTTCTTCAAATGTATATAAAATTTGTTTAAGGACTCATATGCCACCTATCCTCAGCGGCGGATGGAACTCTTTTTCAGCTATATGTAATGTATCTTTTACTATATATATGTAAAATAGAAGGTGCTTGCATATAGTTAAAGATTTGTTACACACAGTTAAAAAAAAAGCTGGAGTGTAATGAATGAGCTTAGCATTAAGAAGGACTTGGACCATGAGAATTGAACTATTTGGTCTAAGAGAGGGGGAATCGGTTAAGGAAGATGTTAAGAGTATATAGAGGGAGGTTTGAAGAATTTGGTGAATGTTTTCCCTCTAATGTTCACGTCTTATGAAGTAATCGAATTTAGCTTTCCCTATCGCTTTAGGGAAGACATCTGCGAGTTGCTCCTTCGTCCAAATCTTTGTTAGTTCTATCTCCTTTGACTGGACCCATTCTTTTACAAAGTAACAATCCATTTCAACATGCTTCGTTCATTCATGAAAGATTGGATTCTTAGTGATGTGTAAAGTTGCCTAATTGTCACAATACAGAGTAGTTGCACTACCTTGTTCTACTCCAACTCCTTAATCAGCCATCTTAGCCATATTAGCTCACTCATTGTATTTGCCATCTCCTTATACTCTGACAATGAAACTACATTCTGTTTCTTGGTTCTCCAGCATATTGGAGATCCTCCTAATTTAACAATAAATCTTGTACACGGTCGTCTATCATCGGACATCTTCCCCAATCTGCATTCCAATAGCCCTTAAGCTCTAAATTTCCATAACTTCTTAATAACATACCTTGTCTAGGGGTGGACTTTAGCATCTTAGGATTCTTTCTATGGCGTTCATGTGAAGCTACTTCATTTCTAAAGAAAACTGATTCAGGACATTCACAGGTAAACTATATCGGGTCATGTTACCATTAGATATATTAGTTTCTCGATGAGCTTGTGATAACATTTCCCGTCTGCCAGTTTGTTCTCCTTAGTGTTTTATTCACTCTCAGCATCATATTCATCTTCATTTTCTGACCCATTTTCTTTCCTTATCACTTGCTTACAATTTTGTTCCATCGGAGTATCACTCGGCCTACACCCCTCCATTCCAACTTCTCTCAACAAATTGAGATTGTATTTCCACTGGCTCATCGCTATCCCTTTTGCACTTTTGGCCACCTCAATCCCAAGGAAGTATTTGAGAGATCCGAGGTCTTTAATGGTGAACTTATGGTCAAAGTAATGTTTGACTTTATTGATCTTATCAATACAAGTGCTTATAATAATTATGTCATCCAAATAGATTAATGTTGTGATAAACATTGACCCTCTCTTAAAGATTAATAATGTATGATCCGACCTTGATTGAAAGAACCCAATATCCTTTAATGCCATAGTGAACTTCTCGTACCAGTTCATGGAGACCTGCTTCAACCCATTGGAGATGTTCTCAATGTACGCACTCTATTGTCATTCTTCTGTGCAAAACCTTCTGGTATTCTCATATAGACTTCCTCTTCTGAGTTGCCAGGGAGGAATGCATTATTTACATTAGGTTGGTGTACAAACCAGCCTTTCTTAGCAGCCACTACCAACAACGTTCTCATAGTGACCAACTTGGCAACTGGGGCAAAAGATTTATGAAAGTCAACACATTCTTCTTGAGTGAAACCTCTAGCAACTAATCTTACCTTGTGTTTGTCCAATTCCCCATTTGACTTATACTTTGTCTTGTAGACCTACTTTGAGTCTATGATGTTATTGTTTAGCGAAGGGGCTTTTAGTGTCCATGTTCCATTCTGTTCCAAGGCTGCAATTTCTCTTTCCATCACTTTTCTCCAACACTCATGTTACACTACTTCTTTGAAGGTTTTGAGGGTCTATCGTGCGACCTACTGCTACCAGGAAAGCCTTTTGACTCGTTGAGAATCTTTCATTGCTAACACAGCTCGCTATAGGATGTGCTGTGCTACTCACGGTTGCAGTCACATCATCATGCCATGATAGTGAGGGTGGCATGGCAACTATATAATCTCGTAGGTGCTTGGGAGCTATCTTAGCATGTTTTCCCTCCTTGGCTTATTATGCTTTCTTAGGTCTCATTTATCTCATTCTCTTGATGAACCTGAGCTTCATCTCTTTCTCTAGGATCTTGAGCAAGCAATCTTAATTCCTCTTCCTCACTAACTTTAATCTGATTCATAAAGTTAATATCATTGTCATCATTGTTGGTTAAGTCCAATGTTGGGGATGCAATAATTCCTGTAACATCTTTAAAATGGAAGTATTGCTCAAAGAATGTCACATCTCGTGATATAAAAACATTTTTCTTGTCTATATCAAAAACATTATAGCCCTTTTGTTCAAGTGGGTGGAAGAGCTCACCAGAATCTGGGTTTATGCCACCGGAAACAGCGTTGTTGGTGGTGAGAGGACAGAGGAATGGTGGTTATTGAGAAGAAGAAGAAGCTCCCTATGTTTTTGGTGCAGCGACGCCTCAGGTAATGATGATGATCCGTTGATGATGTACGCTCCACCTTGTATCCCCTTGCAGCTCTCTCAATTTAATATGTCTTGTACCCACTGATATTCATTGCATTCTCCTGTCATTGCGTTGTGAAAACGCAAGTATTGACTAGGGACCATTTTGAAACTATTAAAAGTTTGGTTGAGGTACTTAAGTGTGACTTTTTGAAATATCTATAGGTCAGAATTCAAATATTTAAAAGTTTTGGGGTACTTTTCTATAATTTGCTTTGGCCCCTATTTTACATAAATATGTGATTTTAAAAAATTCTTGGCCCCTTTCTTTAATTTTCCCTATCTTCAAAATATTAATTCTGAATCTCTAAAACTGCCAATTTCATCCAAAAATACCTACAGTGCAAAATTAAGTACAATATAGCATCAAAAGTCCAAGAAATCATTTGCACAAATAATTAACAAATTATGACCATTTTTCCCCTATTTACACTTAATTCAATGAAAATATCTTTTACTCAAATTAATGCTTAATAATACAATAATGCCCAGAAAATTCATTAAAATCCCAATTTAATTATAAAAATTATATAAAAAAATATGGTTCAATCAGTGCTACCTAATACCAAACTGCCTTCAACTTAGTGTAGTAGGGTCACAGATTGTTTGTCTTGCCAGGGACATACTAGATCATGTTGAAGTTCATATGTCCTAAGAGCACTACCCTTCCTAAAGCGTTCCTCAAGGTCCAACCATATTTCCATTGCCGTTTGAGCATACCTAACAGTCTTTCGAAGCTCCTTGTCCATTGCACTCTTACACCATCTTTTCACCATGGCATCACATCGAATCCAATTAGAAAGATTGGTTGAATTGACTGCAGGCTTCTTGACCAAATCATTAACGAACCCAAACTTGTTTTTAGCCAAAAGCGCATTTGTCATGTCCATAAACCATTCTGAATAGTTAGTCTCGCTTAGCAAATCGCCAATGAAAACTTGCCCTGAGTTGTCTGAGGCCTGTAGAAAGAAAGGAGAACTCACATCCTAACTCGAAGCCATCTCTCTCAGTGTTTACTCTCTCTCTCTCTCTCTCTCTCTCTCTCTCTCTAAGCACTTTATCTAAGGTTCGGAAACCTTGCGCTTTGATACCATGATAAATCTGATGAAACTCTCAAAAGTATGTATATGTAATAATGATGAAGAGCACATATGAATATATAGGCATGTGCGAAGATGACAAGATCGCATCAAATCTCTAACTGGGAATATCCAAAATCTATCGTGATCTATGTTTAAAATTCTAATCCTAACTAGTTAAAGATACTAACAAAAGATGATGATGATGATGATTCTTCACAGAGTTATGAATTACTCTGTGTAAATTACAAGTTGGTAACTCGATGGGTAACTCTCACAACGTAGAGATGAACATGGTAATAAATTGTTGCACTTGAAGTGAAGAAATTAAAAGAAAGAAACTTTACAAAAATTAATTAATCAATTATGAGTGTGGCTCCTAAAACACAACATTTAAGAAACTTGACAAAACATTGCATCTTCCAAATTTGACTTTCCAAAACGTGTGTGTTTTTATAGCTGTCATAGTAGCTTTCCTTTTGGGCTACGCTGAGTATTACGAGGCAGATCTGAAGTTAGAATATCATGATAATCGATTGGGGCATAGCGGGGAAAATAAAGAAAATCAACTTGACAATTTATAAATAAAACATGTATATAGCGTGAAACATTAAAAAAGTTCCTTAGGAACAGCTTACTCAATGCCGCTAATTTAACGTTCCATAAAATTTAAACAATGATTAGTCCTAAATAAAAGTTCCTTAGGAACAGCTTCCTTCGACGCTTCATCGATATTATTTTGATAATTTTGGGGCATAGAGTGATTGCATGGAAATTAGGTTAAAATGACGTTTTAATGGATGCAGTGACTAATAGTTAGAACAAAAAACTGGGCTATAGAGCTCAAAACTAGGGAGCAACATGAACATTACGTTAGGGAGGTGGTTGGATACAAAAGAAAAATTGAAAACGAAATGCGATGAGGGAGTCATTATGCCCCGTGCTACATGTAGCCACTTTGTACATTATTAATGTGACCCGCTTCCTTATCCAATGACTTCTACCTTCAAATCTCTTGAAGCTAACGTCTAATATATAAGAACTTCATTAAATTTAATTGGGCTTTACAGAAAAATTAATTGGACGTGACTTCATCCCAGTGTCCGGGTTATGTTCATTTTATCCATGTATACCTTGGAAGATATCTTGCATATTTGATTCATTGAAAATGTAATTCAAACCACTTCAATCATGTAAGCTAAAAATATAGAGCAAGGAAAAATGGAAGAATTGAACACAACAACAGAGAATGTAATGAATTTTAATTTTGATGATGTACGAAGGTGAAATCTTATTTTATTTAATCAATGTTACATATGTCTATTTATATACAAAATCAAGCGTATGAAAGAGACAAGACGTGCCTAACTCTAACCTAACTCTAAGACTTTCTACGTTCACCATTGTTGACTACCTCTAACACTCCCCCTCAAGTTGGAGCATATATATTGATCATGCCCAACTTGTTACAAAGATATTTAACCCGTGTCTCATGTAAGGCTTTTGTCAGAAGATCTGCCAGTTGGTCATCGGATCGTACGTGCCCTGTAGATACAACATTTTCTTTGATCTTATCACGAATAAAATGACAATCAATCTCAATATGTTTTGTTCGTTCATGGAACATAGAATTTGAAGCTATATGAAGTGCTGCTTTATTGTCACACCATAGTTTTGCAGGCAATATCGTGGTAATGCCAATTTCCTTCAAGAGTTGAAATACCCACACAATTTCTTGTACTGACTGTGACATGGCTCTGTATTCTGCTTCTGCACTTGATTTTGACACAACTAATTGCTTCTTACTTCTTCAAGATATCAAATTTCCACCAACAAACACACAATAACCAGTAGTGGATCGTCTTGTGGCTTTAGATCCTGCATGATCCGCATCACAGAAACACTCGACTTTAGTGTGCCCATAATCTGTATAAAGAATACCAAGACCTGGAGAACCTTTCAAATAATGCAAGATATGTTCTAAAGCCTCCCATTGTGCCACTGTTGGTGATGCCATGAATTGGCTAAGCCTACTGACTGAGAAGGTTATATCAGGACGAGTTACTGTTAGATAATTCAGTTTCCCAATAAGTCTTCTATATCTCTCAGGAAATGGAAATGGCTTTAATTTCTCTGGATCAATCTTCTTCTTCAAATCATCAGGAAGCTCATCAAACATACTAGCATCAAGATCTAGAAAGGGATTTGGAATCATGGGGATGCTGCTTGGTGCAGCTCCAAGTTTTCCAGTCTCCTTTAAGAGATCAAGAACATACTTTCTTTGAGTTAAAAGAATACCTTTCTTACTTCTCAAAACCTCAATACCAAGGAAGTACTTTAATGATCCCAAATCTTTTGTCTGGAAGTGAGAGTTCAGAAAGATTTTGAGTTCTGAGATTCCAGAACAATTACTTCCTGTAATCACAATATCATCAACATATACTACGAGAAGAATCATGCCTGTATCAGATTGTTGGTAGAACACAGAGTGATCACACTTGCTTTGACATAACCCAAACTTCTTGACCACATTACAAAATTTATCAAACCAGGCTCGAGGACTTTGCTTTAGACCATACAATGACTTCCGGAGGTAGCATACTTTCTTATTCTCCCCCTGAGCAACAAACCCAGGTGGTTGCTCAATATAAACTTCTTCCAGAAGATCTCCATTTAAGAAAGCATTTTTAACATCTAATTGATGCAGATCCCAATGATATGTTGCTGCCAAAGAGACAAGTAGACGAACTGAAGTGAGTTTGGCAACAGGGGAGAAAGTCTCGGAGTAATCAAGACCATAAGTTTGGGTATATCCTTTGGCAACAAGGCGAGCTTTCAGTCGTTCCAATGAGCTATCAGCCTTAGTTTTAACAACAAATACCCACTTACATCCAATGGCTTTCTTGCCTGGAGGGAGATCAACAAGAGTCTAGGTACCAGCTGTTTCTAATGCCAAAAGTTCTTCTTCCATGGCGGCACGCCAACCAGGGTGAGCTAGTGCTTGTTGAAGGTTATTAGGTATGGAAATGGAATCAAGGGTGGCCACAAGACAAGATGAAACAGTTGATAAAGACTGGTAAGAGACAAAAGATGAGATAGGATAGATACAGTCAGCATATCGTTTGGGAGGATAATGTGAACGTGTACCTTTACGAAGTGTAATGGGTTGGTCATCAGAAGTATCAACAGTAGAAGCAGGAACATGTGGTTCAGTAACAGCAAGTGGAGGATCAGCGGAAACAGAGGCAGGAACTAGGGAGACATCAACAGAATCAATTGGCGAAGCAGGAGGTGGCGACTGTGAATCATTAGTAACATCAGCTTCAATCATGAGTTCAGGTTCCGGAACAGCTGCCTGTACTGGTGAGAGAAGGACAGGATAAACCAGGATATCATCTGAATTCTCCATGACAGAATGAGACTCAGAAACGGACATAGTCTTAAAGAAAGAAGAGGACTCATGAAAAATAATATCAGTGGACACAAGGTAACGACGGAGATCTGGAGAGTAACACCAATAACCTTTCTGAATTCGAGAATAGCCAAGAAAAACACATCTCAGGGACTTGGGATCAAGTTTGTTAACACTTGGACGGACATCTCGAACAAAACAAACACAGCCAAAGATTTTAGGATCAACAGGAAATAGCTTAGAGTTGGGAAACAGTACAGAGTAAGGAATATCTCCACCAAGAACAGCCGAAGGCATGCGATTGATGAGAAAACAAGCCGTAGAAACAGCATCAGCCCAAAAACATTTAGGGGCAGAGGAATGAAACATGAGAGCTCGTGCAGTTTCTAAGAGATGTCGATTTTTTCTTTCAGCAACACCATTTTGAGCAGGGGTATCAACACAAGAGGATTGGTGAAGAATACCATGGCTTTGCATGTAATAGGTGAAAGTTGAGGAAAAATATTCTTTTGCATTATCACTTCGTAAGATTTTCACAGGAGTCTTAAACTGGGTTTGAATTTCAGCACAGAAATGACGAAAATGAGTAAACAATTCAGAACGCTGTTTCATTAAGTAAAGCCAGGTGGTTCGGGAAAAATCATCAACGAAAGTTACAAAATAACGATAACCAGTTTGAGACAGAATCGAACAAGGACCCCAAACATCAGAATGTACTAACTCAAAGGGGGACGCAGCCCGTTTATTGACAAGAGGTGCCAAATGAACACGATGGTGTTTGGCAAACTGACATGACTCACAATTTAAAGTAGACACAGTAGAAAACTGAGGGTACAATTTTCGGAGAGAGGACAATGACAGATGACCTAAACGACAATGAACTTCAAAGAGAGACGACCCACCAGAACAAGCAACAGAACGTGTAACCTGATCATCAAGGATGTAATGTCCACCAGATTCATAGCCTCTACCAATAATCTGCTTCGTCGATAGATCCTGAATTAAACAATGGTCAGGGAAGAGTGAGATAAAACAGTTCAATTGGCGAGTGAGTTTACTTGGAGATAAAAGGTTAAAGGTGAGATCAGGAACGTTTAGAACAGAATATAATGAGAGGGATGAGGTAGGTTGAACAGTGCCGGAGCCAGTAACATGGACAGGAGAACCATTGGCGACAAAGATGGATGAAGGGTGGTCATAAGGGGCATATGAAGAGAATAAGTGATGATTACCTGTCATGTGATCGGTGGCACCAGAATCAATGACCCACTTAGTTGAAGCAGTAGTAAGACCAGAGGATAGAGTACCTGTGGCTAAGGCCCCTGCAGAGGAAGATCCAGAATCAGAGGTACCAGGTGTTTGGGCAATATGAGCAAGGCCACGCTGTTGATCACGCTGCTGTTTATTTTGCAATTTTCGACAATTTTTCTTAATATGTCCAGGTTCTTTGCAATAATTGCAGGTAATACTGCCTGAAGGTAATGTCGGAGGATGATTGTTTTGTCTGTACCCATAATTCCTGTTATCAAAAGGACCACGCCCAGCTAGAGCACTTGCAGTGGGATCAACAGAAGATTGAATCAAGCTCTCAGCACGAAGAACGCGGGAGAAAACATCTTCAAGAGAAGGAAGCTCTTGACTAGACAGAATCTGAGAACGAATAGTCTCATAAGACGGATTGAGAGCTTCAAGGAAACTTATGATAGCCTGAAGTTCCAAATTCTTGATACGAGTTGAGAGATCTGCCTGTGGAGACATAACAACCTTCATTTCTTCATACATCCTTTTGAAATCCAAGAAGAAATCTTTCAGTGATCGGTCTTGCTGTTGGGAACGATAAAAACCTTTACAGACTTCATGAATTCGAGTAATATTTCCTTTGTTAGAAAACATAAACTCGAGATAGTTCATAATTTCTTTGACACTGTTACAATGGCTAACAGAAGACAGGATCCGTGGTTCAATAGAATTTCGAATTTGAAACAGAAGTTGAGCATCTGCTCTTTTCCAAGTCAACAGTTTGATTTCATCACCAGAAGGAGGATCCGCAGTTAAATGGGTTTCCATTGCAATCCCCAAAATATAAACATTAACAGTTTTGTTCCAATCACTATAATTTGTCCAATTTAACTGTGAAGCAGTAATCCTCGCAGACATAGGCAACATATCGGAATTTTTAGAATCAGCCATAATGAATAGTAGCACACGAACAATTCGCACAAAAAATCACTAGATCACCAAATGAGTAGGAACAGTCACGATACTCCACAAATCAAGCAAGATTAACTTAAAAAAGGTTGCAACCCAGGACCCGCAGAGAGAGATATGAAGCCAAACCTCAATTAATGGCAAGGGTGGACCCACGGACAGAAATACTGACTTCAAATGCTGAAGTTAGTAACAAATTGTGATTCACGGATGTTGGAGTCGGATGCGAAGAGCAAAGTGCAAAAAATCAAATGTTGTCGGATGGCCACGAAATTTCAGGAGGAGGAAGAGGAGGCTCAGACGATCGGAGCGCTGCAAACCACGTCGCCAACGGTGGCCGGAGACGCCCACACGCGCGGCGCGTGTACTAGCACGGCGGACTTGGTGGCGGCGCGTGAGACGTCACGTGCAGTCGGAATGCTGTCGGTTTTGGGGGTCTGACCGATCTGGAGGCGGCGGTCCTGCTGAGCTGGCGCGTGTATGGGATAGAGGGATGGTGACTGGAGATCTGAAGCCTCACCGGAATGCACAAGAAAGCTCACCGGAAATTATGGAGGTTGGCCGGAAATTTCAAATAAGTTCTAAACTAACCTGGCTGTGATGCCATGTACGAAGGTGAAATCTTATTTTATTTAATCAATGTTACATATGTCTATTTATATACAAAATCAAGCATATGAAAGAGACAAGACGTGCCTAACTCTAACCTAACTCTAAGACTTTCTACGTTCACCATTGTTGACTACCTCTAACAGATGATAATTAATTAAGGGTTAAAGGGTACTTTTATCTTGGAAGTTATCACCGAGGGGCAATTTTGCCCCGGAAGTATAAAAAAAAGAACAATTTTGCTTTGAACATTATCTCAGTTAATTTTAACCATTAGTTAACCAAATATACTAAGTTGGTAGTCTACAAGTCATCCACATCATTTTTGTTAATAAGCAAATTTACCCCAAAAGTCCATATATCATCTACTTTATTTTTTTTCAACGTTAAATTTTAAAACTTACGGGAAAAATTTGCACCTTAACAAAAAAGATGTGAATGACATGTGGATTGCCAGTTCAGCATATTTGGTCAACTAATAGTCAAAATTTACTGGGATATGGCCAGGATAAAATTGCTTCTTTTTTGACACTTTTAGGACAAAATTGCTGCTGAAAAACTTCCAGGGCAAAATGGACTGTTAACCCATTAATTAATTAATTATCAATAGAACCAACTTAAAGACAATTTTTTAAAAAAAAAAATTACCAGCAAGACAATTTTTTTTAAAAAAAATGGCCACAAACTCAAAGAGCAAATAAAATGAACAAACTGGGGAGTATTCAAACTACCAAAGGCATTGAATTTTCAAAATGAGTATTCAACTATACTTGTCGCTGTAACCCATTTTTCCATATATCATCATAGATATAAAATTTGTTTATAATCCATTCATTCATTGTGACATCTCAAAGGCAACTTCTTTTGGCTGAAACCACAAAGACAAAATTAAACAATGTTACGAGTTTATAAGAATGAAATATTAGGGGTAGGTTGCACATCCTGAATACGTTGTCTTTTTAAAATGTATGTCCCAATTTATCTGTTATTTTTGTTTGACAGATAACTTGTATTTGTCATTGGAGCTTCTTTTTTTGGCATATTCTTCCTAAGTGGGCCACCATGATGTAGGAAGATTACGAAAGAATGGGGGAAGACTTGTGCATTTTTATAATTAGTCGTTTTATAATACTATCATTTATTGCAAGTTTGCAACTCAATTAGTGTTTTTTTTTTAAATTAATCCAGTTGGTGAGTATGTAAGCCCACAATGGGAACCTTAATGCCTCTGAATAATTATCGCAACTGCATATCTAGGGCTCAAACATGATATCATTGATTAAGCTGGAGTGATCGACAACTAGTTGATCCAAGTGCTTGGTGGTTTGTGATTTCGTTTACCTAACTCAATTGGTGAATTTGACAGCATGACAATTAACATGATAATTAATTGTAGCCCCCAAATAAAGATATTAATAAGCACTACAGGACAGATCCAAAGTTTCATATTCACGATAATTATTGTGGCATCTCAAAACAAAAAACAAAAAAACAAAAAGCCACTTGATAATTCATAAGTACGACGTGCCTACATGTGAGACAATTAAAAAGAAGACTTCATTCACCAATAAGGGGGGGGGGGGGGGAGACGACTTCAGTTACCTTGTGTTTTTCCCTTTTAAAATAATGACTCATACAATGACTCTGAGAAATCCCGCCTTATCCTCTTAATGGGAACTGGGGTGCCAGCTGCACCTTAGCAGCTGCCCCCTCTGCTGCGCCCCCATTTTGGTGCCTTTCCAAATGTATTTTTAATGACTCTTTAAATCATTAGATTCTACACAAAATGAGTGGCTTTTTGATATCTTATGGGCAAAAAATGGATCTGTTCTCAATTTTTTATGATTTTTCAAATATATTTCAGAAAAAAGTGCTTAAAGTTCAAAAAAATGAACCATTTTTCTGAAATATCTTTAAAAAATCATTAAAAAATTGAAAAAAGTTCCATTTTTGATCATAAGATATCAAAATGTCGTCCATTTCATGTAGAATTTAATGATTTAAAGAGCCATAAAAAATACATTTGGGAAGGCTCCAAAATAGGCGCGCAACAGAGGGGGCAGTTGCTAAGGTGCAGCTAGCACCCCAAACCCTCCTCTTCATCGGGCCACCATGACAAAAGAAAGGGATAGAATTATATGAATTATTACATATTAATGAAATACGTAATATACTATACCTTAATTTAATTCTAGCCCCCTCATAGTCATATTTTAACAATTCATATTATTATACTCTCAGTTATTGCAAGTTTGTGACTATGGGCAAATATCACAGCGCATATACAGATGAAAATTGTAATTAATTGCTGATAAAAAAAAACATGATAATTAATTTGAACGAAAGCAACTTTAATTTATAAAATTAATCAATCAATTAAGCGTGGCTCCTAAAACAAATAAAAAATTGGAGAAACTTAACAAAACATTGCACCTTCCAAATTTGACTTTTCAAAACGTGTGTATATAATTTATATATTTCATAGTAGCTTTCTTTTTTCCCTGCACTGAGTATTACGAGACAGATCTATATAGTCTGATTATCGTGATAATTGATTGTGTCACCTCAAGGAAAACATAAAAGAAAAATGATAGAAAAACAACTTAAAAATTGAAAAATTCTAAATCAAGTTTGTTATCAAGAATTAATAAAGTAATGATGAGACTTGATAAACAATATAATTCACAACTTATTTTTTCAAAAATACCTGATTTAAAATTTTGTAATTTCAAAATTCTTTTTATGTCATTCTCATAAAAAAAAAAAAAAAGCAAAACCAACTTGAAAATTTATAAATAAAAGATGAATACAATGTGAGACATTAAAAAAAAGATGACTTCAATTACCTTTCATGTTTTCTCTTTTTTTAATTAAGAAGGGACTTATAATCTCAAAATCCAAGTCTTTTTCCGCTATATTTCGGGCCACTCTGATGAAAGAAGATGACGAAAATAGGGGACAGAGCTGTGTAGTACTATAATAATTCGCATTATAATAAATTGAACACAACTTCAATTTTTTTCCCCGAAACGGTATGCAACATGCGAATTATTTATAGAAAACGAGGCACTAAAAAATTGACTTTTCAAAATGTCTCTTTCACTGTCGGCCTAAGTTCAAAATGTATCCCCACACGCGCGCGAACACACACACATAGTATATGTTATTGTCATTATTTTAGTTTGTTTTGCTGCTACTCTCACTATTACAGAAATCGGGATACATGATTATCAATCATAAACCACAGTTCCCTGTCATATATACAAACACTATATATGCTCGGCAGCCTACCACCTTGTTGGTGACATTTGAATTTTTAAAAAAAAAATAAAGCAAGGGAATTTTGGCTTTCTTATCCTCAATGGCAAAAAAAGTTTAGGTCCAATGGTTTTGCATAGGAGTTGTTGGTATCCGAAAATCTTTTAGGTTTAATATTACCTCAAAAGTGTGAAAACAGGAATAATGTGGCCTAGGCCAATGATAGCCAAACAGACCTCTATCATGTTGAACCTTAGACCACATATGATTCTACATGGGCATGATTGGGCTTTTTTTTCTTCGGTCATTTTTGCTCAAAAAGTTTTTGTGAAAAATATAGTTAAGTCAGTAATTTGTAAAAAAAATGTTGGTTTTATATAGTAACCTTTCCAATTAATTCCATGGGAATCTACTCCTTTCATGAAAAATATCATTAATACCTATAATCAATAAGTGGAGTTATAGAAAAAAAAAAATTAGAAGGTAGATTGAATTGAGATATCTTATATTTAGAATTAAAACAGACCGATGTGTTAGATTTATCTTCAAGAAGGGAGGAGTGTCTTATTTATTATTTCCTTTGTTTTTTTCACAATAGACTGACTTGAAGGTTATTTGGGATCGAGGAGTTGGAGGAACGCTCTAAAAGTGGAAAGCAACAAAAATGGATTGAAATTCAATTGGATCCGAGGCCATGCATGAAGAGTATTCTTAATTAATATCCACAAAAACTGTATTTCACTTTTATCAAAACTCAATGTTATGACCAAGTAAATATTTTAAATTCTTATTACTTATTTTATATTTTTAAGTACTATAATTATTTTATTTAAGTATTTCAAAATACTTAAAATTATAAGTTAAATGCCAAATTTTAAAAAAATGCACCAATTGTTTGGTAGGAGTTATCAAACAAAATTTCTTGGTAGCTGGAATCTTTTGTCAAGTTGCTCTAATTTTGTTTTTCAGGAGCCGCAATAAATTAATTAAAGGCTAAGCTGTAAATTTGTTTTAGAAGTTTTTAATGAAGAGTAATGTTGCCCTAAAAGTTTTTTCAGATTCAATTTTATCCTAAAATTTTAAAAATGTAGCAATGTTACCCTTTACCGTTAAAAAATTAACGGTCCATATCAACTTTTTAACAGTCAACGCTAGTTTTTTAATGACATAGGGCAATATTGCTACGTTTTAAAACTTCTAGTGCAACATTAAACATGAAAGAACTTCCAAGGCAACATTGCTCCTCAACAAAAACTTCCAAAATAAATTTGCACATTAACCCATTAACTAATTAATTTTGTCAAGTTGCTTGCATTTAATTTCTTTATTTTGGGTCCTACGTACAATTAATTATCATGTTAATTGTTATGCCGTTAAATTCACCAATTAAAAAGCAAACTTACAATAATTGATTGTACTACAATATGACGTATTATAAAAAAATGCACAAGTCTATCTCCTGTCTTTCATCATCTTCCTACACATGGTAGCCTAGCTAATATTTTTAATTTAATCAAATTAAACAAATATGTTTATGTTAAGAACAGGAGGGAGTAATTAATACGGTAACTAGTATATATAGCCTAAATAAAGAGTATGTATAGTCATTTTGAAGAACATATACATTTCTCTCTCTCTCTCTCTCTCTCTCTCTCTCTCTCTCTCTCTCTCTCTCTCTCTCTCTCGATATTATCATCTGGTATCCTATACGGAGTCGTGGCAGCCCCTTCCAACACATGTATCTCCTATGGGACTTGAACTCAATACTTAAAGGAATCTAGTGGGGCCATACACACCACTAGACCAACTCTATGTTGGTGAAAGAATTCTCTCTAATTGCACTATTATTAGATTTCAATATTTACATTCCTCAATTTCACTACTCTATAGTCCTCAACTACAACTTGGGTTGTTACTAGGTTGGACATGAAGTGGGCCTTTGAACCACTTTTGCAGCCCAATTCAAATTGAGCTGCTTATATGTACGGACTACACCTTTCAAGTCTTAAATGCGTATCTATTTTTTTATGCCCCTTAAATGCGTATCTAACTTTTTTTACCAAAAAAATGTGAATCTAACTTTACTGACTAAATGAATACATTTTTCAAAATAAAACAAACAAACGTAGAATTTTACTAATACAGTATGAAATATGAATGATGTCAAAACCTTAATAAATTAAAAATAAAATGTACGCACCTATTGAATATTTTCACTTCTTAGAATGTGTTCCTACATTGTAGCTTTAATTTATTTGCTTTTGTTTTTTCGTGCATAAGGCAGGACATTTACAATTAATAATTGTGGAATCTCATAATTAATTAAATATAAAAGGATTCAAAGAAGATTTTTTAGTCAATATATAAGTCATATTTATATTTGGAATTTTTTAACATTATATGTCATTACCTAAACAACCATGATTCTAGAGGCGAGGAAGTGTGGTTTATAAAACATTAAAAAAGCGCCACACCTAACGATCCATCATCCAAGACTCTCTTTTTTTTGGTCCGCCATCATCCAAGACTTTGACATATTATAATACTCTCCATTATTGCTTCTCAGTTCTCACCATCACGAGCGTCATCATGGCCAATTATTTTATTATTATAATTCATTTATAATTAATTGTGGAACCTACTTAATACTCCACTTTAACTTTTTTAAACATGTGTACAAACATATATGTCACTTTCCTAGTAAAAAATATGATAATTTTTATAGTGTATATAATGTGAAGCATTAAAAAAAGAAGAGACTGCAACTACCGAAGGCATTGAATTTTCAAAGTAAGCTTTCACATATATTTGTGACTTTAACTTTTTTTTTTTGGCATTAACATGGATCTAAAATTTGATTATAATTCATTCATTCATTGTGGCTCAATGACAACTTTTTTTGGGCCGAAACCTCAGACAAAATTAAACAAATTTAGAAGTTTATAAGTGTGAAACATTAGGGGTAGGTTGCAAATATAGAAGACTTTGTTTTTTTTTTTAAATATATTGAGCAACTTACACACAGTTCATAGTGGGAATGCACAACCACAATTCTTTTATCGAAAAAAAAATGTAAGACTATTGAAAAAAAACAAACCCACATCAAAAAGTTCTGCCACCCTTGATCGTGAAAATCTCGTGTTTAACGCACTATTCCCACCAGAAGGAACCAATATGATAAATCATTGCTTTAATTTTAATAAAGCAAGATTACCCGTTTTACAAAAAAGTTTTATGCCAAATATATTTAATTGTGACTTTTGCAACTAGGTCCGCCTTTGGCACTGCAGGACGACAGAGCCAAAATTTGATGTTGGTTTCAAAAAAATTGATGATTATGATAATTAATTGATCTGTCACCATCTGTGGGAGAAATTAAACAAAAGCAACTTGCAAATTAATAAATACATGGCCAAAAAATTATTAATGCAAGGCATTTTCTTCCCAATTGGGATACTATGACGTGGGAAGATGATGAAAGGATAGGGATAGAGATGGACCATATTATAGTACTACCAATTATTGTAAATTTGCAATACAATTGGTGAATTTGACAGCATAAACAATTAACATGATAACTAGTTGTTGAGCTCTACACAACAGACCAAAAATAAAAGAAACTTTACAATTTATAAATAAAACATGTATGCAACGTGAGGCATTTAAAAAAGATGACTTCAATTACTTTTCCCTTTTGTTGGCAATAAAAACAACTTTTCCCTCTTAAATGAATGACTTTTTATAAATTGACTCACATAATCCAGCCTTATCTTTTAGTTGGGCCACTATGACAAACTAAGGTGACAAAATTATGAACTACTCTCACTGATTCTTAATATAAGACCCATTTTAATAATAAAATTGACTTATAAAATAGATCTTATATTAAAGATAAGAAATAGTATTATATATCAAAGGAATATGAAATATACTATGCCCCTTAATTTGATCTACTGGCTCCCTCGGAGTCATATTTCAATAAGTGATCCTAAAAGAGAAAATTAGAGAAAACTTGAAAAAGCACTCAATTTATAAATAAAGCGTCCATAACATCGTAAGGCATTAAAAAAGACAACTTCAATTAGTGTGCAGAAGTTCTTGGGAAAACCATGTCCTAAAAGCTATTGGAGTTGGGGAACCCAGGTCTTCATAAAGCCCCTCTTTTAAAGAAAACCCACCCGATGTGGGACTCATTACACTTACATGCATGGTTTTGCCTTTCAAATTAATGACTTGTTATAAATTTACCCTCAAAACCCAGCCTTATCCTCTTAATTTTTTTCTTTGATTTGATATAATGATATTTCATTACTATAAGGAGATGGTAGTACACAATCCAACAAGAGGATAAAAAGGCTCACAAACTAAAGGCCAAAAACATAAACCCTAACCACAACAACAACATTAATGATAATAATAGCCAAACTAAAGGGGGCAGTCACCGACAAGATCACCATAAAAGTGTGTCGTCTCGTCACTGGAATCTGCAGAAAGGAAATCATTGTCACCGGCAATCACACCATTGTAAGAGGTGGTGATTCGAAGGAATCAATTCCAAAGGATCCACCACCCTTGTAGGCAAAGAAACCACCAATAATGGTTTTTGAATAGTATGAGAGAACCCATACAAGCAAAACACCCATAGAAACACTGCACAAACTCAGCACCAGAGTAGGAAGAGAACTTACCGTCAACCACCCACAGAACAACACCTCTTGACGATGCATATGGCCAACATTAGGGCCTTGGATTCGCCACCATCGAACAAACCTAACAACGGTCCTCTAAGGGATAAAGCATATAGCAACAACGGCCATCGACAAAACCCTTTCCCCAAAAATGCAAATCCGATCCACCAAATTAGGATCTAATTCCAACCAAGAGATGTCATAATTAGATTTCGCAGATCTGTTTATTACCTAAAAAACAAAGAACACCACCACTAAAACCCAACACCACAAAAGAAGTAAGAAAACACGGACATTCCTTTCACCGACGGAGACCGTCAGGGAGGGAGACGCCATAACTGCAGTTCGCACAAAGGAGAGGAAGAAGGCTCTCATCACCTCAAGAAAGATCTGGAGAGGGAGAGGAAAAGCTCATCAACAGTAATTTAGACCGCTTGAAGTTATTGTAATGGAGGAAGCCTTATCCTCTTAATTGCGTCACCGTGAGAAAAGGAGGGGACAAAATTATGAATTACTATATTATTACCTCTGGAGCTTTAATAAGATTTGGTTTCGTCCTTTATATAAAATTTCAGTTTGGATTGTCTAAATATTAAATGCATGTTCACCCATTTCACCCTAATTAATTTAATTATCTCTTTATTTTTTCCCCACAATTTTTCTTTTGCCATTTTCCTCACTATTTCTCTCTCTTACCCTTATATATAAGGGTATATTTGAAAAAAATATATATATATACATTTCTCACATATTTACTATTACTTTTAACTAATTTTAACAGATTTCTTGAACCCACACACTTTGATTATATGAATCTTATAAAAAGGACAAGAGGGACATCAAGGAAATACAAAATACCATTTCAGTTCCTAATAAAAGTCATTTTTAGCTAATTCTCACTGAGGAATTATAGTTGAGTAAATATGTATTAATATGTAAAATTTTTCTCCTTCGCTCTTATTAGTTTTTTCTAGTTCTCTCACGTACTGATTGGATTACAGATAAATGTTTTGGTCAATTATCAAAAACACATTATTAATTTTGTCCACCCCACTATTGTGGCCAGCGCCAAAGCTCACATTTAATTTTGTCTTTGAGGTGCCTCAATTAATTAATTATAATAAGATAATTGAAATGGAGATTGGAGCGTTCACATTATTAATTTTGTCTTAACTTATATAAATATGCTTAACAGCAAACTAAAACATATACACTTTGGAATCAGGCGGTAGGGACAGAGACATTTTTGAAAAGTCAAGTCTTTTTGTTTATCTGATGAAAAGTCAAGTCTTCAATGTCTTGTTTTCTTAATAATTCACATGATGCATATTGTTTCCCCCAAAAAAATTGGGAAAATCCCTGAAAATGTATCTCAAAAGTGTTAAAAGACAGAGAGGTATTTCAAAATAGGAAAATCCTACAGAGGTGCTTTTGACTGATAAGGGATTTTCAATTTGGAGAGCAAATGACCAAAATAACCCTCTCTTTATCAACACCCTCTCTCTCTCTCTCCCCTTCTCCCTCCCTCCCTCGTATTCTTCGTCCTCGTCCTCTAGTTTGTGACAAGGTCATTTGCTGTTAGTGGGCGGTTGTTGAGGAGTAAAAGAGTGGTGGAGATCGGTGGGGTTAGTTGCATTGAGAGGGTGGAGTGGGTCCGAAGTGTGTGTAGTCCATTTCAGGAGGAAGGAAGGCGTCAACGAGGATTGCGATTCTGCCCTATTTTTCCATTGAAGCAGAGAAAAGGTGGACTGTTCTGATGGTGAAAAAATGCCAGAGAGGAAGAACTTCTATATTGGTTTCCTAACTTATGACATTTAGATAGTTTCCCGAATTCAAATAACCCTTTAGCAAGTTTAGATAAGTGTTTCCCATATTCCCTAGAATGTTTGTGAACGTAGTAGGCAAAATCCCATAAAAATATTAAGAGTTTCCCTATTTGATATAAGCTTTTATCAATGTTTTATAATGATTTCTTAAATTCAGACAAGAATTTCCACAAGTTTCCACACATTTTTCTCCGCTTGCTTGACAAAATCCCCTAAAAATCTTAAGGATTTCCCCATTTGAGGTAAGCGTTTATCAATGTTATAGAAGGATTTAGCAAATTCAGGCAAGCATTTCCGTAGGTTCCCTCTCATTTTTCTCAACTTGGTTGACAAGATCCCCTAAAAATCTTTTTGTTTTCCTCATTTGAGATAAGCGTTTAACAATTTTCTTTAAGGACTTCGCATGATCAGATAAGCATTTCCGGACGTTCCCTCCACTTTTTTCTCAGCTTGCTTGACAAAATCCCCTGAAAAAAATTAAGGGTTTCCCCATTTGAAATTAGCGTTTATCAATGTTATATAAGGATTTCGCAAATTCAGACAAGCATTTCCACAGGTCTCACTCACATTTTTTTCAAATTGGTAAACAAGATCAACTGAAGATCTAATAGTTTTCCTCATTTGAGATAAGTGTTTATCAATGTTTTTTAAGTGTTTTGTGAACTTGGATAAACATTTCCGCAGGTCTCTCACATTTTTCTCAACTTAGTAGACAAAATCCCTTAAAAATCTAACAATTTTCCCCATTTGAGATAAGCGTTTATCATTGTTTTTTAAGTGTTTCACGAGTTCACATTTCTCACGAGTGCTTTTACAGCTTTATTTTATAAACATCAGCACGCCATAACATTGCAATTGTCTTTTCAGATTCTATCAAAAGAGGACAATATCTTTCTTCTTCCACGCCATAACATTAGTTTCAAATTAAAGGAGTGGACAGCCTATACACAAAAACCCTGACATACTGACATCTAGGCCTCATAATGGGTTATGACCTTATATAAACAACAATGGGGAATAAAATGATAGTACCCAAAAACCAACAACAACAAACATTGTTCTAATATTTTCAGTAACAACAGGACATTAAGAAAGTGGTTCACCCTCATAGCTCTAACTCAACAAGTTGCAAATTAGCATTCACAAGATTTGATAAGGGTTTTCACAAGTTCTGATAAAGGTTTCACAAGTTTGGACACCAACAAAGCCTGCCAACTGAAATCTTCAAACTTTCTGTCGATGATTTTATCGGTGATGAACCTTCCCTGAACTTTCTGGATAAGATTCAGAACAACAAAAATCTCCCAAATCACATAAAAACTTGAAATTCCAAATTCAAAATAATCACCTTCAAATCCTTGCCATACTTGGAATCCTCAGGATAACATCGTTCCTCCTTCGCTCCTTCAACGCCCCCGATTTTCTCGAATAGGACATTCAGTTGGTAGTGCCGGAGAGCTCTTGCGGCATGTGGCAAGGACGAGATCCGATGGCATGGATGAGATCCAACGGCTCACAAACTACCGCTGGAGACCCTGTTACAAGCTAGAGGACGAGGACGAAGAAGATGAGGGAGGGAGGGAGAAGGAGAAGGAGACAGAAGAACGAGAGAGTGACAAAGGGTGTTGATAAAGAGAGGGTCATTTTGGTCATTTGCTCTCCAAATTGAAAATCCCTTATCAGTTAAAAGCACCTCTGCAGGATTTTCCTATTTTGAAACACCTTTCTATCTTTTCACACTTTTGAGGTACCTTTTCAGGGATTTTCCCAAAAAAATTAAAGTTTCTTTCATTTAATTTCTCCATTCAGGTACTACTGATGTTAATGTCATGCTCTCAGAGTAAATCATTGAGAGTTGGAAAAATATGTTGATCCTGGAACAAGTTTTGGAAATACTCCATCCTATCCTTAATTTAGGACATATTTGGAAAGTTGATTTTGGTAGTAAATATAAGATATATTTTTCGTATTTATCAATATTTTTCTAATTTATCTCTATTGATGCTCCCTCAACAATAATCAAGAAGAAGAGGGAAGGAGGGAAACAAGGGAGATGACTATGATATTTTAGAAAATATATGATATATTAATTAACTTAACTAACTTCCTTAATCTAGTTAAATTATATAAATATGTCTTATATTGAGGACAAATGGAGTAAAAAATGTTAGAAGTCTATTTGAATCATTATTTTGAAAATCATATCTAAAAAGATAAAGTGAAGGTTGAAATAATGATTTTCTATATTTACATAAATGGCCTTAAAAACAATGTTTTTACCACTTGTAGAACGAAAGGAAATGAAACATCAAAAAGATGTTTTGAAAAGATGTTTTAATTTTCTCTAAAAAATATGTTTTGATTTTTTTATTTTTTGGGAACAACTTTTAAATTTTTTTATTTTATGCTAAATTACAAAAACCCTTATAAACTTTGGGTTAGCCGTACATCACCTCCCTAACCTTTAAAAATTTAAATTGAGGATTTTAATGTTTTATGTTTTAATTGTTAACTCCGTTGTCGTTAAAGTTTAAGGTGTTTTCCATATCATACTGAGAGTAGCAATAATGGAGGCTATTATAAATATTTGAGTAAAATACTCTGACTACCCTCCAATTTTGCCTTAATTACACAGACCTCCCTTCTATTTTGAAAACATACACTAAGTCCAAACAATTAACTCCGTTAATAATATTCTAAAAAGATTCCAAAAACATATTGTTTTAATTAAATTTATTTTGTCTTGCACATTTTTACTAAAGTTGTTTTAAAGAATTTAAGAGTTTTTTATCTGTTTCTTAATTTCTATTTTTATCTTTACAAGTAGTTATTTGTTTGATGATTCTAGCATTGGTTAATGTAAATATCACAAACGTTGAATATTCAAGCAAGATTTTAAATAAAAATATGCTTGATCAAATATGTTTATAAAAATTTGTGAAAAAAATATTAAATTATAAATTTAAATGACACATACAATCTCATACTTATATAGTTCATTATATTTGATAAAAATATGTGTTTTATATATATTTTAAGTCAAAATTAATTTATAATATCAAAATTAATAAATTTTTTAACAAATTAGAAAGTTAGAGAATCTAATAGAATAAATTTATGGTTATATCAATTTTTATTAGCCCCTATATATATATATATAATTCTAATACTGAAGAGGGGCATTTTGATAAAAAAAAAAGTTCAAAAGTGAAACTTAACGGTCAACTAACGGTTTGAGTGGATGGAAATAGAATCTCAACATATAAGAGAGATTTGTGTAACATATATTTTAGTTTTAAGGGAGGTTTATATGGGTTTCCAAAATAGAGGGGAGGTCTGTATAATTAAAGTAAAACAGAGGGAATGTTAAAGTATTTTACTCTAAATATTTTCTAACATTTACATCGTATTGATAATCTTTTGGCATAATTAAAAATTTTCAATTTGCATATGTTTAATTTATCATTGAGGATGGGGAGGTGGCCCAATTGATTATCATAATAATCGTTGTAAAAAAAAATTATCATAATCACATTTTAGATCTGTCCTGCAGTGCCGTAGGCAAAACTAGTGAGAGTCAATGACACAATTAATTAACAATACTTCATCTAGTCTAGAATATAAGTGCATGTTTAAATTAGCGGTAAAAACTGCTTTTCTAACATGATTTACGGTATACGAGGTAAATTTGTAATATGAGTTTTGTCTCTAGCTGCGTGAGCATACTTTTTCACCGCTTTCTCAAACAGGCCCTAAGTCACTTTTTAGAAGCATTTATTTGTTCATAATATAAGTTGTTTTCCATAAGAATTAATATTATCCTAATTAGTTTTACCAATCATGTGTCAAACAATATACTAATCACTGTTTAAATGCAATTCCTCATATAGCTCACTCTCTTTCAAAATCTCATTTAATTCAGGAAAGAGAAAAAACTTTATTTAATAGGGTTTAAGTTAAAAAATCTAATTTAAAACAAATTTAATGAATTAATTGTTCTTCATTGATTCAAATTACATGGTTGAAAGTGACTTATATTTTTTTTTTTTTTTTGATAATAAAAGTGACTTATATTTTGAACAAGAGTAGCCGACATCCAAAGCCCTAGCTTAAGAATATTTTACAAAGAAGGTGGCAAGGGGGAGTGTTAACCCATGACCCTTGGCTCACTGAAAAGTTTGTGACCATCAATACATCAAACCCATTTAGTTCAATTGTGCAAACATCTTTATTTGTAAGTGTAATAAACGAAGTTTCCTAATTTACATCATAATTCCCTTATATGTTGTTATTAATTTCCTTATCCTTACTTGTTAACTCATTAATTGTAGTTATTTTTATACCTATACTCACTGCCAACATTTTTGGGAATCTAAAAAATGGTAATTATTGATTTGCATATATGTTATTGTTAGTTCCCTTATATGTATTTGTTAATTTGCTAATTGTAGTTGTTCTTATGCCTATATTCACGGTTGAAATTTAGGAAATCTGGAAAATGGGAATCATCTCTCATTTTTTCAGATTTCTAAACTTTTACCAGTGAATATACATATAAGAATAATTACAATTAGCAAATTAATAAGTAGAAATAACGGAATCAATGAACAACGACACATAAGGGAATTGTGATGTAAATTAGGAAACTTATTTTATTACATATATAAATTTTTGTGCAATATAAATAAATGGGTTTGATGGCTTGGTAGCCACAAACCTTTTGGTGAGCCAAAGGGCCATGGGGTTCAACCATGTAAATAAAAATGACTAGTACTCTATATAGTCTATAATTATTTTCATTTGTTATTTTTTTTTTATATAGAACAAATCCTTGTAATGGATAGCCACGATACAATAACAATATAAGTGAATATGGTCCTCCTCAACCTCAATAAAAAAAATAAAAGAAAGAAAGAGTAAAGAAAAGAAGAATGGAATTTTTAAAAAAGAGTGAGGCCCATACCATATTATAATATATTTCTCCCGCTCCTTCCGCTCTCCAGCCCATCATCCCGTGCCGTCTTCTTCCATTTTTATATTTTAAATTCTTATTATGTATTTTCATATTTTTAAGTACTATAATTATTTTATTTTAAGTATTTCAAAAATACTTAAAATTATACGTCAAATGCCAAATGTTTTTTAAATTATATGGTCTATAATAAAACATATTAAAATTATGATATGAAAAATCGGTTAATTTTAATGGCAATTTTAACAATCGAGGAGTTTACAGACAGAACATAAAACATTAGAGTCCTCAATTTAAGGTATTAGAGGTTAGGGAGTTGATGTGTATCTGACTCAAAGTTTGTAAGGTTTTATATATTTTAGCCTTTAATTTAAAAGACATAACCAAAAATACATTTTCAAACCATTTTTTATTTTTATTTTTGTTTTTTATAAAGTAGAAAATCAAACATGCCCATAAATTTTTTTTTCCCGCCAAGGAGTTGGAACTTGGAAATACAACGGAGAGGATTATTTGATGATATGATGACTTATTATAATGTATAATGTCCCCTTGTTTCGTCATTTCTATCATCATTGTGGCCCAAATTAAGGGGAGAAGACTTGGATTTTGAAAGTCAATTTTATAAATTGTCCAGTTGCTTTCGTTTTATTTATTGAGATGACACCATCAATTACATATCATGAAAATCAAACATTGCATGTAACAAAAAAAATAATGCCTCAATGATAAAAATAAATAACCCCGAAAAAAGTCAATGTTTTTGGTAGGCGTTATCAAAGAAAAATTTCTTGGTAGGTGGAATCTTTAGTCAAGTTTCTCTAATTTTGTTTTTAGGAGCTGCAATAAATTAATTAATTTTGTTAAGTTGCTTGCTAATTTCTTTATTTTGGGTGCTACGTACAATTAATTATCATGTTAATTGTTATGCTGTCAAATTCACCAATTAAGAAGCAAACTTACAATAATTGACTGTATCCTAATATGACTTATTATAAAAAATGCACAAGTCTATCTCCTGTCTTTCATCATCTTCTTGCATCATGGTGTCCTAGTCAAGAAGAAAATGCCGGATTTTGAGAGTCAATTTTATAACTCAGTCCTTAATTTAAAGGGCGAAGGAGTAAAAATACCCATATAAATATCTCATATGAGCGCCTGGCATCATATAAAAATTTCGGGTGCAAAAATACCTATGCACTTTTCTAAAGAGAGAAAAAATGTCATTCCTGTTAAATGCTACAAACGTCCGTCTCTTTTTGCTTTTGTGGGCCCCACCTATTGTCTAAGTCACACCAAATGTGCCATGTGTCCAAATGCAGTAAAAACCTCCCCTCTCCCTCTGTTCTTTCAAGCTGGATCTTTTCAAAACTCCCTCTAGATTATTCTTGAGACAAATGGTATGACTCCAAAAGTGAGTCCTCAAGTACCTTGAACGCATAGAGAATTAACAATGATAGAAGCCTCAAAATACCCTGCAAGCCCAAGTATTATGCGGACAATTCCTCCCAACATTTGACATAGCCACAATGTCCATAATCTTCCTCTCATCCCAAACCTCCTCACCATAAAATCAGATATAAATCTTCTAGGCAGCCACAAAAATGCTTTCTCCAAACCGAAGCTACCAGCTACCATCCCAACGGAGTGAAGCTTCAAATTAATTAAAGGGCCGTAAAAAAGACAACGGGGGCTTTGAGGAGGATGAGTGAGGCGAAGACCGACGTGGTCACAGGTGGTGCCCATGGCAATAAGGGTGAAAGTGACATTAGAGACAGAGGCCACACTCACGTTGCCGATATCAGATTATCGGATACATAATGGTGAGGTTGAGATTGTGACGGATAACGAGCAGGAGAGGTGGCATGGCGAAGCTGGAGGCGAAGCAGGAGCAGGAGAGCCATGGAAGGTGAAAGATGGCTTGGTGACGAAGAACATGAACTCCGTCGCTTTGTGTTCTAAGTCTTTGCAAGAGCAAATTTTAGGTATTGCTTTATCTAAATCTGGTATATTGATTTTCATTGCCCTATGCTGTCACTTTTCCCTGAAGAAAATCAAGCATGGAAAAGGGAGAAAAAACTTGGCCAGATTGAACGAAGAAAATGAAGGGGCTAGTGAGGTGATAATGATATGACTAGTCAAAGCACAGATGGCTTGGCAAATCCTAACATTTGGACAATATGTGGGGCTTACAAAAGCAAAAAGAGATCGAAACTTGTAGGATTTAACGGGAATGACATTTTTGCTCTCTTTATAAAAGTGCATGGGTATTTTTCAGGGTTATCTAACCCAGACCGGCCCGGCCGAACCGGACCGGAAACCACGACCCGGCCTCTAAACCGGTCCAGTCCGGGTCAGATTTTTAATTTTTTTTTAAAATATTTTTTTTAAAAAAATTTTTCTTTTAGAATTTCATACTATAAGTCTAAAATATTTCATTTCTCACCGGTTTGGTCCTGATTTAGCTCCGATCTGACCCACTGACCCTTGACCCAGTACCCCGACCGGTTCACTGACCGGTCCGGGTTTAATTACCTTGGTATTTTCGCACCCGAAATTTTTATATGGTGCTAGGCGCTTATGAGATACTTACATGGGTATTTTTGTCCCTTCACCCTAATTTAAATGCAAAAAATTGACGTAAGGTGCTGAGGCCTTCTTTTTCTAATTATTTCACAATATTTTTATTGTATTATGTCCAAGATCCAGGTCAATTTTCTCAATTAAGCCAAGAAAACGAAAAGCTATAATAAAAGGTATATTTTGCTATTGATTGGGCATCAGGTCACATGTTGATGAGAGTATCAATAATGGAGAGTTGGAGACTGCTATAAATATTTCACAACATTTATATTGTATTGATAATATTTTGGCAATGTATTTATAAATTTTCAAGTTGCTTTGGTTTAATTTATCATTGAGGATGAGGAGGTAGCCCAATTAATTAACATAATAATCGTTGGCAAAAAATTATCATAATCACATTTTAGATCTGTCCCGCGTACCGTAAGTAAACCTAGCTAGTGGGAGGGGACAATGACACAATTAATTAAACAATAATTAAATTTTACTTCGTCCCAGTTCAGAATATATTGTTAATTCCCTTATATTTTAGTTGTTAATTCTCTTATATGTTGTTGTCAGTTCCCTTGTACGTACTTGTTATTTTACAAATTATAGATGTTCCTATGCGTATATTCACTGATAAAATTTTGAAATTAAAAAAAAAAAACAGAGAGTTGTTAATTCTCATATTTGTACTTGTTAATTTGCTAATTATAGTTGGGAAGGGGGGTGTCTGCCGCCCCCAAATTTTCTCCCACTTTTCAAATGTGTTTTCTTGTTTCTTTATACCATTAGATTCTATACAAAATGAGTGACATTTTGATATCTTAGGGGCAAAAAACGGTGTTGTTTTCAATTTTCTACAATTTTTCAAAGATTAAATACTTGTAATGAAAAATAAACTCTGCATATTTTTATGTAAAGGGCAAAAGTACCCATAAACTTTTTTCAAAAGTGTATCCACCATCATAAAAAATTTTTTGGTGAAAAAATAACCATGAACTTTCAAAATGGGGGCAAAAGAGACACTTCCCTTAAAACTAACTAACGGCCGTTAACTTTAGTGTAAAAGTACCAAAATACCCCTATCTAAAAAAAGGTTAAGGGATAAAAATACCTATAAAATTTTTTCAAAAGTGCCAAAATATCCATAAACTTTTTTTAAAAGTGTGTCCACCACCATAACCTTTTTTTTTTAAATAGGGGTATTTTGGTACTTTTGCACTAAAGTTAACGGCCATTAGTTAGTTTTAACAGAAGTGTCACTTTTGCCCCCTTTTAAAAATTTATGGTTACTTTTACACACAAAAAAAAAATATTTATAATAGTGAATACACTTTTAACAAAAGTTTATAGGTATTTTTGCCCTTTATATAAAAATATGCTAAGTTTATTTTTCATTAAAATACTAAATGCTACCGGAAATTCCTATATTTCATAGTGTGGGAAGCTACATAACCCATTTTTTCAGGTGTATAGTAATTTCACCAATGGGATGGCCAATACAAATCACGAATCTGCAAGCAGCAAGCCAGCAACATAAACAAGGAGAAAACCGGGAGGAAGCAAAAATAGCAAACAATAAAATGAAATAAACATCTCCCCTCGCCTTGGGAAGACCTGATCATACGCGCGTTCGGGTTATGGAGAATTCACTTCAAGGATGCCCACTCAAATTCAATAGAATCTTCGCCTGATGTTTCAGATGTCTTGTATATCATCCTATTTCTATTAACCTTCTTCGCGTATTTGAGTGAAGGAAACAATCGACGAACTTCTTGTTCGTTTATTTCAAGCTTTTCGGTATACTTGAGGATCAAAATCTCCACATTCCACGGATATTCTAATTTTTTGAGATTCCCTCCCTCTTCTAATTTTTTGAGATTCCCTCCCTTTATGGATAGCTTTTTCAATTGGCTCAATTTGCCAGGATGTAACCATGCTGGCATGTGTTCGTCAGGAAAGCCTTCCAGATCCAACTTCTCTAGTTTTGGCGGAAAAGAGACAGCTTTCAGTGGATCTGTGCTTGAAACACCCCAAGATATTTTGAGACACTTTACCTCTTTTAACTGCTCCAACGACTTGCCAAATTCATCGTTCAGATTAGCAGCCTCACTCCCTATATGTATGCTTAGTCGTTTAAGATTCTCCAACTTCTGAAGATGCCCTATTCTGGTGGGAGTCTTGTGTGAATTGCCTATTATGAATCCCTCGAGTACTTGGAGTGAAGTGAGCTTTTCGAGCCCCTTTGTCATGCTTTCCAGCAAGTAACATTCTGATACATCCAAGTGTGTGAGCTTTTTCAATGATGTAACCGCATCAGGCAAGGTTTCTAGATTATGACAAGCCTTGAGGTCCAGAATTTGGAGGCTGACCAGATCTTTAATGGAGTCAGGAAGTGTTGTGATTCTTGAAATCCCGCGCAGGCTGAGATACTTGAGATGCTTTTGGGTCCTCAAACCTTCTATGAACGATTGATCTTGAACTTCGATGTGATGGGAAGGAGAATTAACCTGCCAACGACCCAGCTGTAGCACCACAAACTTCAAGTTAGCAAGCCATTTTGAGTCAACACTAAGAAAGCGCCCGCTGACATTAAAAATGGTCCTCCAATCCTTAGTTTCGGATCCATTTTCACTCATCAAATTTGTATCATCATCGATCAAACAAATACGCTGAGAGTTCTTAGGATCAAAACGTGGTATCCCTTTGTCTATGTGCAAAAGCTTCTCCTTTATGGCTACTGAGAGCAACATGTAACGGATCCAAGGGTGAATCGTACATTTATTCACCGTTGATCTTGGGCGGTTGTCAATGGGGTGGGGCATAATAAACCCAAGCTTCAAAAGCTTTCTAAATATTTCTTCGCCTTCTTCTTCATTCAGGACCAGACCTTCCCCAATCCACCAATAAATAAGAAGCATTTTTTTTAAAACAACATTTTCCGGGAAAATTGCCAGGAGCAACAAGCAAATTCTCAGTTCAACTGAATCAAGGAAGTTATAACTCACCCGGAGATTTTTCACGATTTCGTTATCATCTAACTTTTCCATGATTTTCTTTTGTAAAGAAGATAATGGTTTGAAACGATTCTGATTCTCCCCTGTATCTATGTCATCATTCCGGGACGCCGCGGCAAGGTTGCGTAGTGGCTCAATTTTCCCCTTAAGCTCCGCAAGGTCAGAACTGTAATCGGAGCCTTTAATTTTGTGATGACTGAAAATCAAGTCCACAAATTGATCGAACAGTTCCTTTTCCGCCACCATGGATGCGGGGAATTGATTCTTCAAACTGTTTCTAATTTTATCCATTTCGGCTGGTGAAGAAGCTTGATGGGTATCAATGGTTTCGGCGGGGTGACTCAACGGCACGGGCGCAGCTTCTGATGGATTTGTTTGGCCAGACATTTTCAAAATGGCCGATATCAAACGTTGACCAATTACAAGGTTGGCTACAGAACACTTCAAAATTTTCTGTGGAGCTTTGGGGTATATATGAGGAATAGTTAACTTTATCAGGCTTTCTTGAGGGGGTGATGAATCAAAAAATGATAACAAGAGCTAGCCATGGAGGCAGAAGTTCAGTACAGAAACGAGAGAATTAAATAAACCCATAGCAGTTAAAGAATGCCAGGGCGGTTTGCCTCTTGAAAGTGGTCGTCACTCTGAGAAATCTTCATCTCTTGAATCTTTGTCAATGATTAATGCTCCCTTTAATAAGAGAAAAAAAAATTGGGAAGGAAAAAATGAGGAAAAAAATTAGCTAGAATAAAAAATTAGTGAGAAAATGTTCTCACCTTTAGCGAAGATATAGATAAAAGAGAACAGGGAAAGTAGCAGTAACAATAATATACTTTTAATAAAACTATATAAACATGGCAAAAAAAATAAATAATAAAACTATACAAAAATAAATAATAAACCTATTTTCAACTAAAATATCTGATAAATATATTTCCATATTTATATGTTTAAAATCAAATATTTTGTATACACAAAATAATTTTAAAAATCCAATAAAAAATGGAAAGAAAAAATTTAAGAAAATTTTAGAAAAAGATAATTAAAAATGTGCACATATAAATTGATGCTGTAAATTTATCAAATCCTAAAAGAATATGAATATGAGATTATCAATTATGACTAAATATCTAAAATGTCCTTAATTTAATTTTTGAATTTCTGAAATCAATAACAACATTATTAACAATATCATATTTTATATTAATAAATTTATTTTTATATTTTATAATTTCATATCTAAAAAAATTAGGGATAAATTTAATAACACAAGTTTAAGATATCAATAATATGTGTATCTATTGATAAAAAAAATGTACATCTATATTAACAATATTATATTTTATATTAACGATATTATTTTTATATTTCACAACTTAATAATTTAAAAATTAAGAATAATTTTGATTAATAAATTTTAAATGATTAATAATAATATCTTTATCTATATTCTGAAATAAACACAATTTAAATATTTGGTCAAAATTTAGAATCTCATATTCCTAATTCAATTCTAACGTCAGATTTTATAAAGGGAAAATCTCATATAAATACCTTTTGAATTAACAAAACCCCCAAAAGTCTATTATAACATGATAATGACAGAAAAGTGCTGAGGGACCTTTCAAGGATAATGAAGTGTTGTTTAAAATACCAAAATGCCCTTTTTTACATTTGTGTGACATATGAAGTGGCTGCTGTGGACAAAAGCCAAAGAAAAAAGAAACACAATCGAAGGTGTGTGTACAGCATCGTTGAAGGTGAAGAGCGAGGAATCAAGGTTGAATCGGACAAGTGTAAGTAATTTTCTGAGAAACATAATATTTTTGAGATGAATCGAACTATTTCCATCTTATGATCATTTTTCATTTTGGTGTTTATTCCGTGTTGTTCGTTGGGTCAGAAAGGTGCATGAACAGTAAAAAAAGGGCAATCACGTGGTGTAATGAAGCTAACTTATTTGGGGTTGTCAATGAGGGGTATGAAGTGACAATGTTGCTAGGATTGTAGATTATTTATGGCAGTTTTGGTTGTGGGTAAGTGGGTTTATAGGTTGAGTGGGATTAAAGGTTCGGACTTGACATACCTACGGCGACATCGAATGACAATGGTGGTGGGATTATGGGTTATTTATGTCTTGGGTCTTGTTAGCTATGAGAGGGAGCATAATGAAGAGGTTATTGATTTGAAATAGGTAGCATTGAATTGATGTAATGACTGATCGTTGAGTAGGTGCAAGTGAAATGAATGATCTGTAATGAAATAAGCATATCTTTACATGCATGGTAGTTGCTGTCATGACCAAATCTGGTTTGTTGTGAATGTCATTACAGGATTTGTCATTACCATTACTAAACTTGTCATTAGCGTTAATAATAATAGTTAAGGTAATAACTCATTTTGTCACGCAATAACTCGCATAACTTAATAGATGACAAGGAAATAGTGTTGCTCAATCGTTTGGCACATGTTGTTGTGAGTTAGTGATTCTTGTCAAATCTATTACAGACTTTGTCAACACCTTTACCATTGTTGTGAATCCCAAAACAAATTCTGTTAAGAGCAACAGTAAGTTAGTGAATGCCATATATATTGAGAAATGAATGATGTCATGACATGGGTGTGGAGTTGGAAGTTAAATAGTTAGTAAAGGCTTAACATTGTTATTAATTTGAAATCTGAATTCTTTGTTGCAGGTTATCATGCAAGATGACATCAAATATTCAAGCAACACCTTCTTTAAAGTCACTGATATGTTTTTTCCACATTGGGGGGAGTTTGTAAGTAATGTTGAAGGTGAAGATAAATATAGTGGTGGGAGAGTGAGGGTAAAATCAATGAAGGAGGGGATGAGAATTGAAGAATTGAGGGTAATGATAGGAGAATGGTTTGGTGTAGATGGGCATAGGTGCAACATTAAATACACTTTGAAGTTTGATGAAAAGATATTAGTAGATCTCATTGATGATTCTGAAATGGAAAATTTGTTTTATTATAATGATAGTAGTGCACATGTGTATGTAGCATGCAAAAGAAGTGATCATGAAGAAAGGGCAATGGATGACATAGAAAGGCAAGTGTCAGTTATTTTGGTTACGTAAAAAGTTAGTTGGTATAGTGTTAGTGGTAATATGTATTCACAACACTTGTTAATATCCATGCAGGGTTGATGAATTATTGGGAGCTGTGGAGCAAATGTCGTACATTGATGAGGATGTGTGTTATGGATTGAATGATGAATGTGTATAAAATGAGTGCAATGCAAGACCTCTTCTTAGCCTTCCTAGCCTTCCATGTGCAGTTGAGAGTGCCCCAACACCGATACCAGAGATGAGCTATAAGAAGTGGAAGGATTTGTTGGTAGGAGTAAATCAGATGTTTGCACATGCGGATGATTTCAAGAAGGTGCTGCACAAGTTCAATATTGCGCACAAATTTGAGTACACATATGTGAAGAATTGTAGAGATTGTGTGTACGTTAAATGTAAGGTTGAAGATTGTCCATGGAGAATAACTGTGAGGTCAATTGGGAAGAGCAATTGTTTCGTACATATGACGAGATACACCAAAGAACATGTTCATACAGCCCAACACAATCTTGATGTGACACATGCTCGAAGTGCTAGCTTGACATAATCAATTATCATTGATGAGCTTAGAAATAACACAGACAAGGGGCAAATGAAATAAGGAAGAGCTTGGCTAGAGATTATGGAGTGCAATTGACATATAAGCAAGCATATAGGGCAAAGGAAAAGGCTATGGAGGAAATTCATGGTAGACCTGAACAGACATACATGTTTATACTATGGATATGTGATCGGTTAAAGGAAAGTGATGACAAGACAGTGAATGAATGGGTCGCTAGTGGGAGGAACACCTTTGAGCGTGTTTTTATAGCCTATGGTTGTTGTATAGAGGGGTTCATTGCTTGTGCTAGACCTATATTGTATATAGATGGATCCCATTTAAGTAGGTCATACAAGGGAACTCTATTGTCAGCTTCAGCATTTGATGCAGACAATGAATTGTTGCCATTTGCCATCGCTATAGTGAAAGGAGAGACAATTGAAGACTAGAGTTGGTTCCTTGACATGATTAAGAAGATATTAGGTTCGTTACATATCACAATTGTATCAGACCGACACAATGCGATAATCACTGCTGTGCGAGGAGTTTTCGAAGGTGAGAGGCATGCATATTGTTACAGGCACATTAAGGAAAACTTCAGCGCCCAAGTCCTTAAGTTAAATAGAGGAAAGAGGAAGATAGGGGCAAGGAAGGCAAAATGCACTAGACTTGCTTGATGCAATTGAATATGCAAGGCTTGAAAGCGACTTTTAGACTGTAATGGAACACATGAGGCTTTTCAATAAGGAAATATATGAGTGGTTGATCAACACGGTGATATTGAAAGGTGGGCCATGAGTAAGTTCCCTTTTAAATGTTGGGATAAAATAACGACAAACCTTGCTAAGTCATTCAATGCTTGGATGGTCAAGGAGAGGCGTCATAATGTTGCCCAACTTATCCACGAGTATCGTGACAAAGTAGCGAAAAAGATGTATGCAGCAAGCTTGGGAATAAGTAAATGGAAAAACAGTGTCGGGCCAAACATAGAACAATAAGTGAAGGAAAATGTTAAAAGGGCTGAATACATGGATGTAGAAGTATATGGAGGTGGTAGGGTGAAAGTCCATACACCAAGTAGATCACTAAAGGTTGAGCTGTCATTAAACGAGTGCACATGTAGAGGATGGCAAATGTCGGGTATTCCTTGTCCTCACGCTTGTGCTGCCATAAAGGGAGTTCATGGAAATGTGTACAATTATGTTGATGAGTGGTTCATGATTACATGTAAACAGAAGATATATAGCAGAACATGATCCCAGTCGTTACAATAGACATGCCAAATCCAAATGACTACCGGGTAGATAATATAGCAACTGAACCGTTCCTTGCACCACCTAAGACTAGCCGACCTCCCGGTAGGCCCAGATTTGTAAGGAAAGAGTCACAATTCCAAAACAAGAAAGTATATCATTGCAGCTCATGCCATGAAGCAAGGCACTCCAGAAGAACGTGCAAGAATCCTAACCCAACTTAATCCTGGGTGTGCAGACCTGGGAGTAGCTATTTTGCAAGTCAGCTTTTGTTTTATGTATAATGACTTGGATCCCTTCACATATTTTGATTGGAAGGGGTATGGCATATATGATCTCCTTTATGTAAGTACTGTTTTTAGGTTAAAAAATATGTTATACCATGAGAATGACAAGAAAACATTAGGTACTGGTGGAATCGTAATGTTCACTTGTCATTGGCCAGGTTAAAGCAAAGTTGCTGTCATGAACAATCTGGTGTTTTGTAAATTCCATTATTGGACTTGTAATTCCCATTACTACTCTTGTTAATGATGACAGCTTATTGTAATTACAGTAGACATGAAGGGACACCTTATTTTGGGTTAATGACTTCTATGCATTGGGACTTGCTGGAATTAGTAATGTTACAATTTTTTTTCACTATGCTGTCAGTCATAATTTGGTGTTTTGTAAATTCCATTACTGAACTTGTCATTTCCATTGAAACAGTTGTTAATGATGACAGCTTATTGTAACTACATCTTACATGAATGGACACCATCTTTTTGGGTTAATGACTTCTATGCAATGGGTATAGGTGTAATGCGTAATGTTAAATTGTCATTTAGACCCTTTACTTGCGAGTTGTCATAATCATTTGTGGTTTTTGTCAATGTCAGAACGAAACTTGTCATTCCCATTAGCATTCTCGTCAATACCATTATAAAACTTGTTATTCCCATTGTGAAACTTGTCAGCGGTCTCCCCTTTTAGGGAAACACTCAGTGATTCCTTGGTGACCCTAACTTGTCATTCCCATTATGAAACTTGTCAATACCATTATGGAACTTGTTATTCCCATTGCGAAACTTGTCAACGGTCTCCTCTTTTGGGGAAACACTCGGTGATTCCTTGGTGACCCTAACTTGTCATTCCCATTATGAAACTTGTCAATACCATTATAAAACTTGTTATTTACATTGGGAAACTTGTCAGCGGTCTCCCCTTTTGGGGAAACACTCAGTGATTCCTTGGTGACCCTAACTTGTCATTCCCATTATGAAACTTGTCAATACCATTATAAAACTTGTTATTCCTATTGGGAAACTTGTCAGCGGTCTCCCCTTTTAGGGAAACACTCTGTGATTCCTTGGTGACCCTAACTTGTCATTCCCATTTTGAAACTTGTCAATACTATTATGGAACTTGTTATTCCCATTAGGAAACTTGTCAGCGGTCTCCCCTTTTGGGGAAACACTCAGTGATTCCTTGGTGACCCTAACTTGTCATTCCTATTATGAAACTTGTCAATACCATTATAAAACTTGTTATTTACATTGGGAAACTTGTCAGCGGTCTCCCCTTTTGGGGAAACACTCAATGATTCCTTGTGACCCTAACTTGTCATTCCCATTATGAAACTTGTCAATACCATTATGGAACTTGTTATTCCTATTGGGAAACTTGTCAGCGGTCTCCCCTTTTGGGGAAACACTCAGTGATTCCTTGGTGACCCTAACTTATCATTCCCATTATGAAACTTGTCAATACCATTATAAAACTTGTTATTTACATTGGGAAACTTGTCAGCGGTCTCCCCTTTTGGGGAAACACTATGACACACAATATTTCATCATTTTCCTGTTTCCTGTATAGTACAAGTGCATATTGGCATAGTGTGGGAATATAGGGACTAGGAATTTAGTATATTCAAATACACAATAATATTACATGGAAAAGCACACTGCTATGAAGAGGTATACAAGATCATTTACAAAAATATCAACTTTACAATGTCACCCCAAAATGCAATGCTTGGTGAATAAGTTACACAACCAGGGTTACTCTCTTCACAACAATGGTTATTTCAAAAATAAACAAGTGTTAATGGAAGAACAAAAAGTTACATTAAGAAAATAATTTCGTCAATCACTCATATCCTGTTGGTCAGCGTCATTTATGCAGCCAGCAATCTCAATGCATCCTCCCTCTTCCTATTCATTTCATGGTTAACCACCCACCACATAAGGTCTCGCCTATATGCCCCAACCTTATCAGTACCGTAGTCGAAGGTTACACCTGGCTTCCAATTGTTCAACCAAATTAGCATATGGACTCCACAGTCACGCTTGAAAGACACATGTGACATGAAAACACTCACAAGGATGCCATAGTAATGCTAAACCATATTATAACCACAATGTCAGTAGAACATACAAAAACACTCACAAGTTGTTCTGTTGTGGAATGGGTGCCCAAATAAAGTCTCCAGCCGGCTTCTTCCCAGCATGCCCTGGTTTCACAAGCGCGATAATAGCATGATATCGATCCCTCTGCACAAATAGGGTCAACCTTGTTATATCGACATAATTAACTCAATAACAGAAAATTTGGCACACAATTTTCTTACAAGGATATTTAGAGCGGATTCCTGGGGATTTGTAAATGCACTTTGTTTCTTTCACTGTTTACTCTTGCTGGTAAAAGTTAGTGGCCGCATTGAATCAAGCACGTAAAAGTTCATCGTTTTTGGTTCAAGTGCTACACAGAACCAGTGTTCTGCAACCAACATGGGACCCAAAATGAGATCATACTCTGCAATATTGTAGCCAACTTGTTCTGGCAGTAGCTGGTCTTCCCATTCAGCAACTGACCATCCTATAGGTTTTCTGGCCAATAGTAATTGAATGAGGAATAAACTTGTTAGAGCTAATAGTAACTGAATGAGGAATAAAGAAAATTACAGCATGCTGACCATAAAATCCGCGTCAAAAATATGTCGCCCCACTTGTCCCGTGCTTTTAATTTCTGCCATTAACATCTTACACACAAGAGACATTAACTGCATAAGCAGAGGAGTGTATTAGATGCGTTACACAAATTTTAAAAACAAATAAGGTATTATTTAACTTACATGGTTACTGATTTTTTTAAGTCCACTGAGTGTCCACAGCTGGTCCCTTGTAGTGTATTCATCACCAATGTCAACCAGCACCCTATAAAGGCTAAACACTATCATTATCCAATTACTGAATAATCAATTTACTGATTAGAAAAGTAAGAAGAACTTTAGCACTTACTCTTCACCCTCAGCAGTATTTGTTATTCAAGATATGACCTCGAAAAACTTATCCTTGTCATCTTTAGCCCTCTTGGTCCGCTTAACTGGTTTTGTTAAAGTCCACGGGGACATGTTCTTAGGCATCCTTGGCCTCTTTGATCTCCTTGGCCCTTGTTCCTTCTGTCCAACCTCATCATCCCCGGATTGTTCTTGGTCAATATTTGTAGGCTCTTGGTTTGGAGTCTCTTCATTAAATTCACAAATGTTTATGGGAGAAGCCAGTAATGTATCTACATTATCGTCGGCTTCATCATCAACATCATCTTCATTGTGATCCTGTCCCTCATCGTCCTCACCATGTACCCTATCACTTCCCTCATGTCTGTCCGGATTATCGTTATTTATTTCATCACAGTCAATAGGGTTCTCAGCTTACTGCTTGCGCCGGCTTTCAATCTGTAGTTGTGCTTTAACCAACTCGTCTTCAATAGCAGCAACAAGTTTCTTGTGGTTGTCCTCGATAACCCCCATCAACCGTGCATGCAATGCCTTCAATTCCTACAAAACACATTCACAAAAAGGGTCAAAGACATTAGAAACTCATTAAATTAATTTAACATAATGTGATGACATACAGGGTCTAAATAAGCGACTCCCTTCTTGTTGGGAAAGTCCTTATGTTCGTGCACTTTTGTTGGCTCCCTCATATATAGCAACCCAATGTCACTCTTGCACTCTTTGTCGATCATCTCCTTGACCTTCTCTTTCATCCAAAACTTAATTGCAGACGTTGACGCATGGCAAACAGGTTTGGACAGAGGGAACCGCTCACCAAAATATATCTATAACATAAAAGACAAACATTAAACATTTCATGGATCGATAAAGGGAAAAGCAAAAAAAATTGCTCATAGTACATACCAACAACATGTATAAACAGCCTCTCACATTGCAGCTTCCCTCTTTGTTCACTCTAATTGTGTCAATGTAATCTGCCATCTCTTTGCGTAGGTAATTAACAATGTATGTGGCCCGGTCAAAGTTGGCAAATCCTTTCATGGTATAGCACATGAGCTTCAGCAACTTGTCACTGATTGTGGAGCTTGCTGTGGGAGCTAAAAAAGTTCCCAACGTATGTAACATGAATAAAAATTCAAACTTGTCATCAGCTTCCCTAGATGTTATGTCACAAGTATGTTCTCATACTTGACCTTGCCATACTCAGCCTTCAATTTCTTATACGTGTCATCTGTGTCACTGATGTCTACTCTAACCTCGTCCCCACTATTTGGAACCCCAAGGAATTCAGCAACATCTTTTGCTTCTATTTCAGCTATCTTCCCCCTAATTCTAAATTGATTGGTAGGGGGATCATACGCTCTCATTATAGCAACTAAAATTTCCCAGGGGAGTTGTTAACTTCATGAAATTCTTGTTAGAATTTCACATTTTATCCTGTTTTTACCTCACTTTGGGATATTAGTGGGCATTCAAGAGTGTTAAAGTGATGAAATGTGTCTTTCTCATGCTATGCACAGCAGAATGCAAATGTGGAGGACATTATTCACTAACTGCTATGAATGTTTAACTATGTTTGTGAGTCCTTTGTGTGAACTGATACAGATTCAGACATAGCTGGCCCAGAAAAAGCCACATACAGTAAGAAGGAGGTGAAGGAAGTTGAAGCCATCAACCATTTCAAGGAAAGGCAAGCTGGGAGGAAAACAGAGCAGAAAAGAGAAGATGAACTCTGGAAGGTGCCTGGCCGCGGCCAAGATGAACCAACAGCAGCACAGAAAAGCATGAGCCGCGGCCAAGCATTCATGGGCCGTGGCTAAGAGGGTCCAACAGCAGAACATAAAGGCATGGGCCGCGGACAAGCACTCATGGGCCGCGGCCAAGATGAACAGAAGCTTGCTGGCCGCGGCCCACAAAGTGGCTGGCTGCGGCCAACCCCTGCAAATGATGCTGTGTGTTCTGTCATTTGAGGAGCTATAAAAAGCAAAACCCAGGGTTTGAGAGGGGGATCCCCAATTTGGAAAGACCGACGAAGCGGCTGCAAACGTCCTTGGAGCTTGGGTTTGCTTCAAATCAAGGAGAATCAAGTGGGATTAAAGATTGGAAGAGATTTCAACTCCATTTATCTTGATCTTTCTGTATTCATTCCCTTTCTCCATTGTGATTCTGATATGGCTACACTGAATGCTGATATCTGTAATTTGTTTTTGAACATGAGTAGCTAGGTTTTTCATTCTAGGATTGTTCAACACCTTTGTATGGATTAAACTTGAATCCTTCTTTCTTTTAATAGCTAATGGTATATATGTGTTAATTCTTCCCTGTTTTCACTGATATTCATGACTGGCCAGTACTATGAACAATTTGTTCAATTAGATTAAGCTTGAGAAAGTTAATCTAATTGTAGAACTTGGGTAGAATTATGCTAGACTTGAAGTTTAATAGTTAAATAGATGGTTTGTTAATAACATAGAGATATAGTTATTAACCTAGCATTGCCAAATTAAGGAGGCTATGTAATGATTATTTTCCCTTAACTACAGCAAGAGATTGTGTATGTTAATGGAGGATATAAGTTTGGTTATGACTTAAGAAAGCTTAATCAATTGCTATTGAACCTTAGACTGACAGATATATACTCCATGACAATATTATTGGAAAGGAAGGAAATTAAGTTTATGATATACAAAAGGAACGAACAATCCTAGGTTTATTATAATTGATTGAATTCACAAGAATCATAGTTTTGTTCAGTAATTCTTAGTTGTTATCAACATATCTTTTGAAATTTGTTTTTCCACACTCAACAATTTGTTTTGGTTCAACTTAATCAAACACATTAAGCCCATTGCTTGACTAATTTGTTACTCAAATCCTCGAGGAAACGATCTTACTTATCACTTTATTACTTGACGCGATCCATGCACTTGCGGTAGCGAACAAGTTTTTGGCGCCGTTGCCGGGGATGGGTTTAACAAATCTTTTAGTTGACCTTAGGCTTGTGTTAGTAGATTTTACTTGGGTCTTTAGTTAGATTAATAATTTTTGTTTCACTGTTTTCTGCATTAAATTTCACTTGTTTTAGCTTGATACTTGCTGGTTTGTGGCTTTGCGTAGGTATCAGCCCAGTTCATGCAACATCTACAAGGGAACGAACTGATAGTGGTACTTGACGGGTTACCTCGCATTGAAGAAGAAACTGATTCAGCAGTAAAATCGGAGTCAGAGACAACTGAAACAGAATCTGAATTGGAGACTGAAACTGAACCTGAAGCTGAAACAATGGCAGATGAATATGATAGAGCCACTGTCAATGACTTCGCCAGCCGGAACATGAGAGGACCTCAATCTTGCATTTGAATACCGGAGATGCAAGCACACACTTTTGAGATCAAACCGGTGATGATCACGATGTTGCAAATGCATGGGTTGTACCATGGCCTTTATAATGAAGACGCCAACAAGCACTTGATGTATTTCTTGGAGGTGTGTGATTCCTTCAAGCAGAATGGTGTCCCCCAAGATATGCTGAGGTTGCGGCTATTCCCTGTCTCTTTACAAGGGAAAGCTAGAGATTGGTTCAACAATCTCCCAGAAGGATCCATAACCTCTTGGGTTGATCTTGAAGCAAAATTCAGAGCTCGATTTTTCTCCGATGATAAGTCAGTGGAAGCAAGGGACGAGTTTCTAAGTTTTAGACAACAGCCGGATGAGCATTTGTATGCCGCGTGGGAAAGGTACAAGATGTTAATGAAATAATGCCCTAATCATGGGGTGGACAAGTGGGTAGTGATCCAAATTTTCTGCACATGCTTGAATCCTCAATCTAAAGCGATGGTGGACTCTATGACTAATGGAGGTTACCGGAATGTGCCTGTCAATGAGGTGTTTAGACTTTTGGATCAATTATCTGCAAACAACACCCAAGGCAATGATAGGAGAACTACCCCAGCCTTACTCAACACAAAAGAAGACTCTTCATCACAAATTGCCACAATTTTATCCGCGCTGAACAAACGTTTTGATGTCTTAGAGTCTCAAATACATAAGGGCACTGCTCATGGTGTGCATGCTGTTAAATCCACTCCGATTGTATGTGAGTAATGCAATGATGTCCACATGCTTGACAATTGCCCTCTCTACATGGGCACTGAATCTGTCAACTATATGGGCAAATTTCAACCTTCTCAAGGTAATCCATACTCACAAACTTACAACCGTGCTTGGAGAGCTCATCCCAACTTTTCTTGGAGCCAAGGTAACACCTTGAACCCTCCTCATGAGTCTACTTCTGGCACCAAGCCGGTTCCTCCACCGGGTTTTCCAATGCCATCAAGGCAAGCTCCTGCAAAAGAAAAAGAATCTAAGACGGACAAGATGTTGTCCCGTATCTTAACAGAAGTTGAATTTTCAAGGGGTGAGAGTAAGGCTACCTTTTCTCTTCATGAATCTGCTATCAAGAACTTTGAAGTTCAAGTGGGACAATTAGCAATACAAGTAAATGCCATGGCTCGAAACGGACTCCCAAGTGATACCATCCCTAATCCGAAGCGGGGTGGAAAAGAAGAATGCAAGGCCATTCATTTGAGAAGTGGTAAGGTGCTTTCGAACATGCCTAGCTCGAGCACAATGGGACCAAAGCAAGATGAGCAAGTGGACATTGAGGTTGAAGAGGAGTAAGTCATAACTCCAGAAATTATGGTGGAAGACGAGGAAACTAAAAATAGAAAGCAAACTGAGGGTGGATTGGATGATATTAGCAAGAGTAAGAAGAGGGAACAAGAGCTGAATAATGAAAAGAAGAGCAAACCTACCACCTCCACTATCATGCCTCCTTTGCCATTTCCTCAAAGATTCAAAAAGAAGGAGGAAGATGCACATTTCAAAAAGTTTGTGAATATGTTTAAGCAACTACATGTCAACATTCCTTTTGCTGAAGCTTTAGAGGGGATGCCTAAATATGCCAAATTCCTAAAGGATGTGTTGTCCAAGAAGAGGCGATTTAATGAATTTGAAAATATGGCTTTAACTGAAGAATGTAGTGCCGTGATCCAAAAGAAGTTACCCACCAAGTTGAAAGATCCGGGGAGTTTCTATATTCCTTGCAATATTGGAACGAACTGCAATGGTAAAGCTCTATGTGACTTAGGTGCTAGCATCAATTTGATGCCCTTAGCTATTTTTAACCAATTGGGGTTAGGAGAGCCAAGGCCTACCATAGTAACCCTTCTATTTGATGATCGGAGTATTTCTAAACCTAGAGGAATCATTGAAGACGTCTTAGTGAAAGTAGACAAGTTCATCTTCCCAGTAGACTTTGTGGTGCTTGATTGCGAGGTTGATTGGAAGATCCCACTCATTTTAGGCCATCCGTTCTTAGCTACAGCAAGAACTCTTATTGATGTGGAGAAGGGTGAAATCACTTTGAGGGTGGATGACGAAAAAGTGATCTTTAACATGCCGAAAGCTTTGAAGTTCCATGATGATTCAGCTCAATGCTCATTTATTGATATATTGGACTCACTTGTTCCTCAAGAGTCATATGCCCGATGATCAAGGACCCTTTAGAGGCATTTCTAATTAGGGAGAAGAGTCTGGATGAATTTGATGAAGAAGCTATTGCAAACCTTTTTTGTATGGAAGCATTCCCTCACTCAAGACAAAAGAATTTTGAGCCACTTGAGGTGGTTGAGGCATTGAGTACTCCTTTGAAGCCCTCTATTGAAGTCCCACCATCTCATCTTAAGTATGCTTACTTGGGAGATGCCAATACTCTCCCAGTGATTGTGTCTTCCGATCTTTCGGATTTGCAAGAAGAGAAGCTCCTACAAGTTTTGAAAGAACACAAGAAAGCCATAGGTTGGACTATAGCGGATATTACGGGAATCAGTCCTTCGATGTGTATGCACAAAATCTTGTTAGAAGATGATCATAAAACTTCTATTGAGCATCAAAGGCGATTGAATCCAATCATGAAAGAAGCGGTCAAGAAAGAAATCCTTAAATGGCTCTCCGCTGGAATTGTGTACCCTATATATGATAGTTCATGGGTGAGCCCAGTCCAATGTGTCCCTAAGAAGGGTGATATGACTGTAGTGGCTAACACCCGAAATGAACTAATTCCTACTCGCACGGTGACTGGTTGGTGGGTGTGTATGGATTATCGGAAGCTCAACACAGCTACAAGAAAGGATCATTTTCCTTTGCCATTCATAGATCAAATATTGGACAAGCTAGCAGGTCAGGAATTATTTTGTTTCCTTGATGGATATTCCGGTTACAACCAAATTGCCATAGCCCCAGAAGACCAAGAGAAGATCACCTTTACTTGTCCATATGGCACTTTTGCTTTCAGAAGAATGCCCTTTGGACTATGCAATGCACCAGCCACTTTTCAACGATGCATGATGTCCATTTTTGCTGATATGATTGAGAAGACCATTGAAGTATTCATGGATGACTTTTCTGTCTTTGGTCCATCTTTTGATTCATGCTTGGAGAATTTAGATGCGGTGCTTAAAAGATGTGAAGAGGCAAACTTAATTCTCAATTGGGAGAAATGTCACTTCATGGTGCAAGAAGGCATTGTACTTGGCCATAGAGTATCCAAGAATGGGTTGCAAGTAGATAGGGCTAAAATTGCTATTATCGAGCAATTACCACCGCCTACTAATGCAAAGAGTATCTGAAGCTTTCTTGAACACGCCGGGTTCTACCGGAGGTTTATCAAGGATTTCTCAAAAATTGCCAAACCCCTTTCTAAGCTATTGGAGAAAGATGTGGACTTCAAGTTTGATTATGAGTGTCTACGAGCTTTTGAAGAATTAAAGAAGCGTCTCATTTCAGCTCCTATCTTAGTAGCTCCGGATTGGGTTTTACCTTTCATTATCATGGCTGATGCGAGTAATTACGCTGTTGGTGCTGTTCTTGGGCAAAAGGCAGAGAAACTCTTTCACCCTATATATTATATGAGTAAAACTCTTGATGGTGCCTAACTCAATTATACCACCACTGAAAAGGAGTTACTTGCTATAGTTTATGCATGTGAGAAGTGTAGACCATATATTGTGGGTACTAAGGTTACTGTTTACACTGATCATTTAGCTTTAAAGTACCTACTCACCAAGAAGGATTCTAAGGCTAGACTCATTCGCTGGGTGCTCCTACTTCAAGAGTTTGACCTGAACATAATTGACAGAAAAGGTACAGAGAATCAAGTAGCCGACTACCTATCAAGGCTGAGCACCGAGACTTAACTTGATGATTCTGAAATGATCCAAGCATTATCTTCGGATGAACAGCTGTTCTTTGTTGATCATTCATCCACACCATGGTTTGTCGATTTTGTAAATTATTTGGTTTGTGGAGTGCTACCTCCGGAGTTCAACTCTCATCAAAAGCGTAAGTTTCTGCATGAAGTGAAGAAGTACTTTTGGGATGAACCTTACTTATTTAAGCGGTGCCCCGACCAACTCATTCGAAGGTGTGTTCCAGAAAATGAACAAGAGTGCATTCTGCATTGTTGTCATTCATCTGAGTATGGTGGTCATTATGGAGGAGAGAAAACTGCTGCGAAAGTCATTCAGAGTGGGTTTTATTGGCCTTCTCTATTTAAAGATGCTTATGCTTTTGTTCTCCAATGTGATCGGTGCCAGAGAGTGGGGAACATATCTAGGAGGAATGAGATGCCACTGAATAGCATGCTAGAAGTTGAACTCTTTGATGTTTGGAGGATTGATTTCATGGGTCCGTTTCCTAAGTCTTTTAACAATGAATACATTTTAGTTGGAGTGGACTATGTATCAAAATGGGTAGAAGCTATGGAATGTGTGACTAATAATGCCAAGACGGTACTGAAATTCCTCAAGAAGCACATCTTCACAAGGTTTGGCACACCAAGAGTAATTATCAGTGATGGCGGATCACACTTCTGTAATAATCAATTTCAAGCTTTAATGAAGAAATATGGTGTGAGGCACAAAGTAGCATTACCCTACCATCCCCAAATAAATGGCCAAGCTGAGATTTCCAACCGGGAAATCAAGAACATTCTTGAGAAGATGGTGAACACTACTAGGAAAGATTGGTCTTCCAAGTTAGATGATGCTTTATGGGCGTATCGAACGGCTTATAAAACGCCTATTGGTATGTCTCCATATCGATTAGTATTTGGAAAAGCGTGCCATTTGCCTGTGGAATTGGAACATGGGGCCTATTGGGCTATTAAGAAACTAAATTTTGATCCGCGAGCTGTGGGAGAAAAGAGGCTACTTCAACTCAATGAGTTGAATGAAATCCGCTTAAATGCTTATGAGAGTGCAAGGATTTACAAAGAGAAGACAAAGAGGGACCATGGCAGCAAAATCATTCCTAAGAGCTTTGAACCTGGTCAAACTGTTCTTCTTTATAACTCCAAACTGAGGCTCTTCCCTAGAAAGCTTAAGTCCTAATGGTTTGGGCCATTTAAGGTGATTCAGGCATCAAAATATGGTGATGTGGAGCTGGAGAATGATAAGGGTGAGAGATTCAAGGCTAATGGTCAACGGTTAAAGCACTATTGGGGAGGAGATATGGATAGGCTAGTATCCACCATCTACTTATCAAATGAAGAGTGACCAAAGTGAAAAGTCAGGCTAAAGACTATAAACTAAGCGCTTCTTGGGAGGCAACCCAAGTTCTGAACTTCATCTCTTTAGTTTCTTTGATTTTATCATAATTTAGTAGGTTTATGTTTGGTCTTTTAACTTTTATAGGAAGAAAGGGATTTCAAACTGAAAGCTGTTGAGAGCAAGAGGATTGTAAGGCAAGGGTTAGCATCTGGATTGGATAGGCATATTCCAGGGAAGTTCTTCAACTCTTATGCGTGCTTGTGTATTTTGATGCCTGCGATGTGATATGAGGGTTGTAATGGTTGTTAGAGAAGCAATGTGCATTATATTTGGCTTCATTCTATCAAATTGCTAATCACACCTAGAAAACTCTACATTAGGAAGGCATCTTGATCATAGGAAATGTGTAGACTAGGGGTGTTGATTGTGTGAGAGTCAATGTGAAAGTGTGGCATAGTTCTGGATGCTTAATTAAGTGTTCAATGGTTCTGTATACTGTGTTGTCACTGATGATTCCAGTTCTGGTATGAATGTGTTGTCACTGATAAGGCTGGAAATTGCACTCTGGCTGCGGCCCAAAGGAGCACAGAAGGTCCTGGGCCGCGGCCAGTAATTGGTTGGCCGCGGCCAATCAAATCCAGAAAGTTTTGGGCCGCGGCCACCACTGCGTGGGCCGCGGTCAACTGAGCCCAGATACTCATGGGCCGCGGCCAGCACATGTTAGGCCGCAGCCCAAGCGCGATAGCAGGGTTTTCAAAAAACCCTGCTACGCCCTCTCTTTTATCATCCCTCTTTATTCCAGCGGCCGCCACCCTTCTTTTCTTCCTCTCCCATAGTCGACCCACCTCCCTCAACCTCCCCCTTCAATTTTCCCTCATTCTCTTGTTTCCCCTTATTTTCTTCCTTGTTATCCCTTCAATTCCATTTTCTGCTGTCGTGTATGGGTGCTGAGAGTCGTCTGCTCTTCTTTGCTGCAGAAGAGGCCCTAGGGCACTGAACGAGTGTCTTTTCCCATTGATTCCTCCTCCAATCCCTCAATTCTCTCAACATCTAAGGTAAAACGGTCCTGCTCTTACTCTTTTACTTGCATTGAGGGTAGTTTAGTTCAACTCTGAAGTGGGAATTCAGGCATAAGAGTTGCTAATCTGTTGTAATTATTGGTTTTGAGGGCAATGTACATGATTTTTAGAGTTATTCTGTCCTTTTGCGGCAATTGCTGCCTTCAATTCACTTTGAATTGCCTTATGTGCCGTTGCCCTGTTTTTAGACACTTTGCCTAACTGAAATTGCTGCTACAAGGTCTCTATATAGATTGCATAAACTGAGTAGTGTTGAATTGATGCTCTGTCAATTGATAAGCATTAGGCTTGAAGTGATATGGGATGTGTTGAGTTTTAATCTATTGTATTGCCTGCTAAAAGAGTTATTGGATTGAAGGAGTATGAGTTCTTATGGTTCTAGATTATTCTGCACATGAATGGTTAATTTAAGAACTGAGGTGTTTAGATAAGCTATGAAACTTTTGGTCACTGGGTGAGTAATTATATTGACTAATTGAGTCCTGAAAAATTTGATCCGCTCTTTTACATAATGGTTTCTAGCTGGACTTAAGTTCTCTGTTGTGGGAAATCATGTTTTGATTGCACTCCAAAGGTTTCCTGATTCATTTCTGAACTTGGATGACTATTCAAGGTTGTGGTTGTTCTCTTGATTAGCTAGTCTATGATGGTTGCATTGAAATCTTTTGCTGATTCTATAAATGAAAGTTTCTAATTCTGAAATATTGGTCTTGAAACATACTTGTACATGACAGATTGGGGATTTGTGCATCTCTGGTAGGTGCCAATTGTGTTTTACATAATCAAGTCATTCAGCGCTTCCACATGTAACTTGGCCAATTGACTAAGTTTTGAAATTTCTAGGCAGTTTGATCTAAGTTGACAAGTTTTGCACTTTTTCTCTTTAAATGGTCATGTATACCTGGAGGTGAATCTTGTGATTGTGAAAACCATGTTTTGCCTAACCTCCACAAATTGCAAATTGCCTCATTGAATTTCAGAATTTACAAGGCTTTTCATAAACTTTCAACTGTTCTTGAACATGTGCTTTAGTAGTCAAATTGTGCTGAATGTTTTGGAATGGTTCCATTGCTGGGATCAATTTTGCCAACATTATATTAATCTAACTCCTTCTTCTGAGGTGATTAAGTGATGAAAGAGGTAGGGAGGAATAGGATTAAGCTTGGAATCCCAGTGGACAGTTTTGCAACTAGTTAGGTCATAAGTTTGGGGGAGGTCCTTGTTGAACTTTCTGATTTTGGTGCAAATGTTGAGTACTTGTTTGAATCTTCATTTGTTTTTGGCTTTGTATTGTCTTCTCTCATAGCTACTATACCGGCCAAGCGTGTTGCTGACCGCACGGGTCCCAGGGCCGTCGCTGAGGCCAAGGCCAAGATCATTACCTGACCCTTGCTGCAAGAGTAGGAATTCCCATTCAACGTCTCGTACGAGTTTTACGATCTAGCCACCCGTACCTACTGCTTGCAGCGGCTCATGGAGCCTAAGGTTGACGGGAATCTGCAAATTGTCCAGGAATTCTACGCCACTACTAGTGTGAGACCCATTTGGCGATTTCCTCTTCGTGGAGTCGATGTTGACTTTACGCTGGATAGCTTTCGACAATTTGTAGAACTCCTAGCTGTTGACGATTGCAGATACAAGCAACTATTGGACAATGACGATGACATCCCTGAGGATGAAATTTCGGAGTTGCTAGTGTACAACCACATGGTGGGGTGGCAGAGTCACCGAGGGGCCCAGAAATATTTACCCCGTGCTCAGTTATCAGTTGAGGCTCGGGTGTGGCTGCATTTTGGCAAGGACCACTTTTGGCCTTCGTCGAATAGGAATCACCTCACTAGAGACCAGGCTCTCTTGATTTACCTTCTTATGAAGAAGGAGCCTATAGATCTTGGCACATTGATTTATCAGACTCTTCAGGACCATACCCGAGATCATTCGGTGGGTTTGATGTTGCCACACCTTATTTCCTCCTTCTGCACCTCTGTGGGTGTTGCTGCTGTGGCTACTGATGTTCTTTTCAAGCCAATTAAGAAGTTCAACTACTTGAGCATCAAACCGAAACCAGATGAGCATGTTCCAGCCTCCCAGCGTACAACGAACGACCCTATCTTTCAGCAGGGAGGACCTTCTCATCCTCCTCATGACCTTCCATCTCCCCTGGAGCAGGGTGAACCATCCGGTGCCCCTTCCTCTTCCAAGTCTGCTGTCACGTTGGATGTGATCTTTGCGGCTATTCAGTGCACTGAGGCTACTGCCGCCCAATGCCTCACCTATCTACAGGATCATGGTGTTCGCCTGACCAGGTTAGAGGAGTTATTTGCTGCTCACGTACCTGCTGAGCTCAGGCCGGTGGTGATGATGATGGTGAGGATGTTGGTACTGCCGGCGGGGATGATGATGATGATGGTAATGGTGCTGATGCAGCCGCCAGTAATGATGATGGCGAGGATTAGTTCTCAGTTAGTTGGTGCTGCAATTTTTACTGTTGTTTTCTATTTCTTTTTGATATGGCTCATACTTTGCTTCAGTACTATTGTTACAGTTGCTTTCCCTATTGACTGACATCGGATTTTATTGGATATTGTGACTTTGATATATCTGGTTTGTTCACTATTATACCTATGGATGGTTGTATGCTCTCTTTCATTGCAGGCGCTATTTGTGACACGTTGTGTCCTGTGACAGTGGGGACACTATCTCCCTCAAGTTTGGGGGTACTGGTATATTCGCATGCATGTGTTTAAAGTTGTTTTGCGCCTTGTCTTTGAGTCAAAGACGAGTTACATTTGATTAATCATATCTTAAATAGGTAGTTGATTTGAGTCAAACTAGATATTTATGACTGCTTGGTTCTCATTTTAAAAGCTAATTCTTAATACTTACATGATTAAACACTGTGCACGAGGGTTGAGAATAATTCGAATGCTTTGTCAGGGGATTTTATAGCAAATTAACATGTATGAACTGTTTTCATTGAAAGACTTTTGAATTTGTATTTGAATTTCTGGGAAGAGATTAGCATTTCACACACGTTGAGAGCATGATTGACACTATCTTTGAGCTACATTTTTATGGAACTGCTTATGTTCTTGAGTGAATTGTATGGAAGTGGCTGGTTATGGCGCGTAGAGTTAGCATATGGATCAGTTAAGTTAATGCATTCTGATTAGGTTAAGGTTAAATTAATCTTGGGGGTTGTGCACGAGAGAGGAAAACCTCTGTTGGAAGGATTTTGAGCCTGAGTTTCATTCATTAGAGTGTTTGTGCCATTTATGCTAGCGTACCTCTAAAACTTGTTTAAATTCTTTTTCAAAATCACTTATGCATGTGGATTAATGAAAATGATAGGGGCATTTATTTCTGAACCCATTGACCTAAACACAAACCTTTCACACTCACCCATTGATTACCCCCTTTTGAGCCATTCACTTTTTCAAAAATCTAACATTTAACAAGTCATGCATGCTTTTACTCTGTAATTGAATGACACTTAGAAAAGCAGTGAATTAGCATTTGATTTACTCTTTGTTTCAATAAGTTCTTAGTTATGCAATTTACAAAAGAGAAGAAGGAATGAGTAAAAGAAAATCAATATATATGTTGAATTCTCCAAAAAAAAGAGAGAAGAAGATGTCATTATATACGCTTAAGCATGCATAGTACTTGTTCCATTAGTCCTTCCCATCAGATTATTTCCAACATTACAACCCTGTTAGAAAGCCCCCTTGATTCATGAATCTAGGTGCACAAGTGGTGGAGAGAGTAGAGTTTCTACAAACCTATGGTAGGACCTACTATAAGTGGTACTGAGCGAAATTACCCCTATTTGTGAGAGCTAAACACGTAAATCCGTGAGTGTTCTTTTGTGCACATAACTTTGATTGATTGAGCTTTAGCCTAATTCCTTTACATTACCTCATACTAAACTTTGTGTTAGCTTCAAGCGATAACAATGAACAATTCCATGCAACCCTAAAGTTCCTTTGTCACTAAAGGTGTGTGGATTGAGTTGTAAGTAAAAGATAAGAGTATGCAAAAGGATTAAGTCTAGATATTGAGGCCGAATCATACATGTTGAAGTGCTATTTTTGATCTTGATAAATGTAGGATGATTGTTATTCAACTCTTGTCGAACACACACTCAGTTGAAAAATGTTGGGAATTCATTTTTAAACTATGAACCAGGCATGCATGTATATTTGGTGTCATGAGTAGTTTAAGAAAAGAGAGGGTCATGCATGAGCATTATGTTGGAGATGAACTTAACCTTACTTCTGGCAATTGACTGAGTTTACTCGAGGACGAGCAAAAGTTCAAGTTTAGGGGTGTGTTAACTTCATGAAATTCTTGTTAGAATTTCACATTTCATCATATTTTTACCTCACTTTGGGTATATTAGTGGGCGTTCGAGAGTGTTAAAGTGATGAAATGTGTCTTTCTCATGCTATGCACAGCAGAATTCAAATATGGAGGACATTATTCACTAACTGCTATGAATGTTTAACTATGTTTGCGAGTCCTTTGTGTGAACTGATACAGATTCAGTCATAGCTGGCCCAGAGGAAGCCACATGCAGTAAGAAGGAGGTGAAGGAAGTTGAAGCCATCAACCATTCCAAGGAAAGGCAAGCTGGGAGGAGAACAGAGCAGAAAAGAGAAGATGAACTCTGGAAGGTGCCTGACCATGGCCAACCATCTCATGGGCCGCGGCCAAGATGAACCAACAGCAACACAGAAAAGCATGGGCCGCGGCCAAGCATTCATGGGCCGCGGCCAAGAGGGTCCAACAGCAGAACAGAAAGGCATGGGTCGCGGCCAATAATACATGGGCCGCGGCCAAGATGAGCCAACAGGAGGTCAAAAGCTTACTGGCCGCGGCCAAGCACTCATGGGCCACGGCCCAAAGATGAACAGAAGCTTGCTGGCCGCGGCCCACAGAGTGGCTGGCCGCGGCCAACCCCCGCAAATGATGTTGTGCGTTCTGTCATTTGAGGAGCTATAAAAAGCAAAACCCAGGGTTTGAGAGGGGGATCCCCAATTTGGAAAGACCAAGGAAGCGGCTGCAAACGTCCTTGGAGCTTAGGTTTACTTCAAATCAAGGAGAATCAAGTGGGATTGAAGATTGGAAGAGATTTCAACTCCATTTATCTTGATCTTTTTGTATTCATTCCCTTTCTCCATTGTGATTCTGATATGGCTACACTGAATGCTGATATCTGTAATTTGTTTTTGAACATGAGTAGCTAGGTTTTTCATTCTAGGATTGTTCAACACCTTTGTATGGATTAAACTTGAATCCTTCTTTCTTTTAATAGCTAATGGTATACATATGTTAATTCTTCCCTGTTTTCACTGATATTCATGACTAGCCAGCACTATGAACAATCTGTTCAATTAGATTAAGCTTGAGAAAGTTAATCTAATTGTAGAACTTGGGTAGAATTATGCTAGACTTGAAGTTTAATAGTTAAATAGATGGTTTGTTAATAACATAGAGATATAGTTATTAACCTAGCATTGCCAAATTAAGGAGGCTATGTAATGATTATTTTCCCTTAACTACAGCAAGAGATTGTGTATGTTAATGGAGGATATAAGTTTGGTTATGACTTAAGAAAGCTTAATCAATTGCTATTGAACCTTAGACTGATAGATGTATACTCCATGACAGTATTATTGGAAAGGAAGGAAATTAAGTTTATGATATACAAAGGGAACGAACAATCCTAGGTTTATTATAATTGATTGAATTCACAAGAATCATAGTTTTGTTCAGTAATTCTTAGTTGTTATCAACATATCTTTTGAAATTTGTTTTTCCACACTCAACAATTTGTTTTGGTTCAACTTAATCAAACACATTAAGCCCATTGCTTGACTAATTTGTTACTCAAATCCTTGAGGGAACGATCTTACTTATCACTTTATTACTTGACGCGATCCGTGCACTTGCGGTAGCGAACAGGAGCCTCATACATTCCACATCTAGTAGAGCTCCAAATCCTAATCTTTGTACCTTAGCTTTTAAGTGTGGATTACAATTTACATGAGCAGCTAGCTTGGTGAATTGATTTAGGGAGCAACGGAAGTGAAAAGCAACTGGATAGTTTCTCTTATGCTTGTCCGGCCTTCCTTGCTTGGCCCTATCATTATATTTTTTCCTCTCTTCCTCACTCATATTCCTCCAGGCCTTTACTGACTCCCTAACCTTCTCATGAAAATTTAGGCCCTCCTTCCCCTTTTCAAACTCATGACGAAACAACATATAACCATTTTTTACATCTTTTGTCTGCATATCCACTTCACTTGTCATTGTATAAGACCTAATAAATTGCAGCTACAATTTAACATAACAGTTTAATTCAACTGAACTAAATGAATCTATTACAACTCAATGAGTTAATGCATAATATTTTACGCAATTATAACATGCAGAATCGAAAACCAATCTTGTTTCAGCAAACCAGTAGCTAAATCTGACTTGCAGCAAAAGAGAATACCTAAAGGGAATGAAACTATTGGGTCTACAATGATAATAAGTGTTAATTAGTTCAAATACCCAAAGGGAAATATCCAATTTTCAATGTGTTTCTGAATGCAAGTTTGCAACATCCAATTTCCTCATGCAATTCACTTTAGACACAAGGCATATATAATTCTTCAATTCCATATAACTCAGCGTACCTGACTATATAAACTATACAATCGAAAAACAACGAAAGCCTCTTTTTTTACCAAGTAAATCATGGTACAGATTCAAATCTTACCTGAATGAAGGATCAACTGACCGGGTAAGCGGCGAAGGAGACGACGCTCAACAACAGCAAGTTGCACGAATGAGACAAGGGAAAGGGTTTTAGAGGGGGAGAACTGGATAAAAAAACAGATTGGACAGGGATTGGCACTTACACGCACCAACCAACATACTGATTTGACACTTGAAAGGTACACTATATTAAGGGAATGCAACATACCAGCAAAGCTATTATTCATTGATAAGCATTGTTGAAGCAATCAAGCAATAATATACATCCTAAAATGCAAGCTAATTGTTTACGCTAACTGAAAGCATCTCAAAATATGTACTTTTTCTTTTTCAGTACGCAAGGTTATGGATTGAGACCTTTCACAAAAGCCTGGATAACCTCAAGCAGCCTTACAATTAGTTCATCATTCAGTAGCATTGCAGGTTATATGAAAAAGTATGTAGGGTTCACCGGAGAAGGAAAAAAGCCAGGTTAATATGACAAAGTAGCATTGCACTCACCCTTTGCGCAAATATGCCTTGGCTAGTTCATCATTCAAGTCAATTGCCTTGTTCGCGTCAGCAACATCTTTTGCTCAATTAATTTACAATTAGTTGCAATAATACATAAATCTTATCCAATTCAAGCATACAATAAACAAGAGAGCTTGTAAATACAAACACAACCAAAAGGCTAAACCAACACACAAAAGCTCAGTCATTCAAAGACACACGTGCACAGTGAAATAGAGTAACGAATAGACTGAAATTCAAAGCATCACTGAAGAGAAAGAACCATACCTAGCACCCACTATACCATAACTTATCAAGGAAATTACATAATCTTCTAGGAGAACCAACTACCTTAAACAAATTTCCTATCTCAACTATAAAAAAGAACAAATACAAGCACAAGCGTATCCCCTTAATAGATCTCCCACATAAAAGAAAATTCCATGTTCAGTACTAGAGAATGGCGAGACAATCGAACATAAGCATTTTGGAATCGAACATAAGCACGACAAGGAGGAGAAATCGAACACAAACCTTAAACGGACAAACCAACGACTGAACATTCCCTCACCCACATCGACGTCGCCGACAGCACTAGAGAATGTCACACACAAGAATTTCCGATTTGGGGACGGTGACACCTAGGGCTCCACCAGTGTTTCTATGAGAAATGAAAAGACTTAGACCCTTCTCTTGACCGAAATCGAACATAAGCACGACGAGGAGGAGAAATCGAACACAAACCTTAAACGGACAAACCAACGATTGAACATTCCCTCACCCACATCGATGTCGCCGGCAGCACAAGAGAATGGCACACACAAGAATTTTGGATTTGGGGACGACGACACCTAGGGCTCCACCAGTGAATGTCGAACGAGTGAAGGAGTGGTTCAGTGAGAAATGAAAAAAGATTTACATCCACTCTCTTGACCGTGAATGTCGAACGAGTGAAGGGGCATTTTGGTATTTTAAACAATACTTCATTATCCCTGAAAGGTCCCTCAGCACTTTTCTGTCATTATCATGTTATAATAGACTTTTGGGGGTTTTGTTAATTCAAAAGGTATTTATATGGGATTTTCCCTTTTATAAATTTGTAATATCAATTTATCTTTTTCTATTTTTAAATTAATTTTTTTCTTTTTCTAAAAAATTTAGTGACATTTAAAATATATTATTCATATTTTAATATGTATAAAGATAAATTGAAATATATATATTTATATATATTATATTTATGAAGGTGACTTGATAGAGCCAGGCAAGGTTTTTAAAGTCGACTGACAGTTGGATCAGCCAGATCGTCGACTGGAAAAAGTAACGACTTGGCTCACTTAGACCGTCTGAAGAGTTAAGCCGGATTTGGCCGTCTAAAAACAGTATTTGAGCCGTTAGCCGGAATCCAGTCGCTAGCTGAAACGGCTATTGAAGAATCGGACGAGGTTTGGCACAGAATGTAGAAGTTCAAAAAAAAAAAGGAGAGGGAAGACGACGAGGATGAAAGACAGATTAAAATAGGATAAAAAAACATTAAAAAAGAAGGGTGAAACTCTAGCCTGGGATACAAACCTGATTTTACCGTTGACTCCGATCCTCATGGTCATCCTTCATCGGCAAGAACAACTGGAATGAAGAATAAAAGTAACGACCAAGAGGCACCCACTGGAGTCTATCGGACTCACGGCCTGATGGTGAAAGTATTTCCCTTTGTTCTTTAACTAGAGTTCAAACAAAGGCAACTTTTCATTGAGAGGGAGGCACCCAATTTGTAAAGGAAAAGAAACCATTGTGATCTGTAAGCAACTCGCCTAGTAATTCATGAGTGAAGGGTGAGGAAGCGTTTGCAACACACATTTGCCAGCTAATGGTACTATTTAATAATTATTTTTAAAATTTCAGTGTTTGCAGAAAACCCATATTATTTTTTAATATCATAGAGAGTTTAAAGGCAATGTTTTAAAAGCCGGACCAGAAGTCAAGCCGGAATGGTCAACGGATCATGGTTCAACCGGTTGGAACGGTTGAGCCATTCGGTCGAACCGGTGATGTAATAATAACATTTAAAAATAATATATATATTATATATTATAATTAATCTTCAGTCCAATTTTATATGAAGTTAATAAAGTAACAAAATACCATTTAAGGAAGACCATTAAATCAACCATCAACCTAACAAAATGTATTAACAATAATGATTTCATGACTTGTCAAATATTGGTGGCTCTTGATTGATCCAAGCATGAGTTTCTTGAAAGATATTAAACCATACCACTCTAGTCCTATTTATAAGTTTTTTTTATAAAAAAAATTGGTCCTATTTATCAATCTAGTTTCAGTGTAATAAATGAGATTGTGATAATTTTACCCCCTATTTATTGTACAAATGAAGAAATAATTTAAAGATAGATAGAGAAGAAAGAGTTGAAAAGTACTCATTCATAAATGAGGGCATAGTCATAAATTTACCCCATAATCATTGAGTTAACTACCTCTCTTTGGTATGTGAAATTTAGTTAAAATGAACTTATAAATACGACTAGAGTGGTAAATGTCATCAACATCTTGAAGAAATGACCTAAAATTAAGACCTTTAATTCAATCTCAATGCTTCTAATTTCATCCTTAGCTTGAGGATAAACCTCATTGCCTTTTTCTTCAAAAGCTTTTTTATAAAACAGTTTGCAACAAACCAAATTATTAAAATTAGTAACATATAATATACTTAGCAAAAAAAATAGTAACATATAATATTAATAAAATAAAATAACATGTCCAAAATTTATATGCCATTTTTAAAATTTTTTTTCAGCATCAAATATAAAAACAATTGCAGAAAAAAAAAATTTCCTGCTTTTTTATTGGACCGGACGGTTTTTGAAAAACCGGTCCGGTTTCCGGCTCAATGACGGTTGACAGCTCAAAACCGGCTAAACAACGGTCTAAAACAGCTCCTTAAGAAAAACGGCTTAATGCATAAATCCGGCCCGCTTCAATGACCGGCCGACGGTCCAACCGGTCTGACCGTCCGGTCCAGTCCGGTTCTCTAAACAGTGCGTTCAAGCTCTTCTTCAATTCACTAGTTGGCTTGCTGAGGTGGAGGGAGCATAAGAGGGTGACAGAATAACTCTTCTTGCACAAAATAGCCAATTGCCAATGATCACTGAAAAAAAGGGAAAACTTTTAAGCAAATATAAAACATTATGTATATTATGAAATATAAATTTTTTTTCTTACCCATGTAAATATGGAGCCAAGAAACACTCAATTGAGGTTTCACTAAGCCTGAGCGATAAGTATGTGTGTATGATAGAAGCAGTGGTCCCTTTGTCGTAGAGTTAAACTGGGCATAGGAGTCCAAATTTATTGGTTTTGTCAGAGTCAACCAACCTACGATGCATGCACCTACAATAATTCAAGCAGGGACATTAAATCGAAGTTTAACGGCGTAATTTGTAAAATACTAACTTCTAATTTGAGAAGATACTTACATCAAAAAGAGCTGGACAATCGAAATCGTAAGCTGTTGTAGAGGAGCTACCAGGGACATTAAATCATCTCTCTCAAGATAGCATTGCGCCCCTGACTTGCCAACAACTGACTCGGTAGACTAATCTCTTGTTGCAAAGGACGTATCATATACCACCAGAATCACTTACTGCATGACATTCAATGGAGGCCGTGAAACATCTTGAGTGGAGGGAAGTGGAGGTGGCGGGGATTCCTTAGCTCGATCAGAAACAAGGTTCTTTGGCCACAAGATGAAAGAGTTGATGACATCGCCCATAACCTTGAAGTCATCAATGGGGATAGGGAGAGGTACATCTGCAATGATCACCTCTTCAACTGCCACTCTGACTTGATCATCCTTTATTTCTTGGTGGTGGACAGTTGATCCCAAGTTGTGCACGCTCCCCTGTGCAACCAATCATCTCAGAAGATCCTCCACAAACAAGTCACAAGGCTCACCAATTTCTTTTCAAGACCTCTGATAACTAACCAATGCAACTCCCTTTAGTGCTCTGTTTCGGGTTTAGGGAATGAGCCTGGGGAGCACTGGTATCTGCTTGTCTTGTGCTCGTCATGATCATCCACTCCCCATTCATCTTGCTAAACCTTTCTTCAAATCGTACATCAAATGATGTTTCTGCCTCGGCCCTAACTTCCGCCTTCACAGTGACCAATATACGCACCATCTCTTCCTTAGTCACCATACTACTTGAGGAACAGCGTGGGGGTGCTCCAAAGTAATCCCTTATGCCTACCCCTCCTTCAATCCCCCTGATACGGCCTGGATGCTCAGGTTTTTCTGTAGATACGGTCAGGATGTCATTCCTCCCATTCGACCTAAACAATCCCTCTGCTTGTTTTGAAGCTCCTCCTATAAGACACAGATGACAAATATTAGTAATGAAATTTGTTTACTAAATAATTAATAACAACAAGTCAACAATAATACTTACAATTTTCTCACTGACTATACGAGATTGTTCACTCGTATAAGACCCGCTCCTTTTTTTGTGAGCAAACAAAGACTTCTCTTTGTGATGTATCAGAGATGGTGGAGAAAGAAGAACAAAAGGATCGGATTGAGCTGCTTCTTTGAATCTCTTCCGTTTGGTTGCTAACTAGTCTTTTTCAGCCTTCATATAACCCTCGCGAGACATTGTATGGGAGCAATCATTCTTTCTACCACTCTCTTGGGCCTTTTTCCTTTTTTCCTACGAATAAGAAATCAAAATTAAGTCATTGTAAATCAATAAAGACAATTCATAATTCATAAGCAAATCAAATGCAAAATAAGTCAACTCATCAATGCTTCTGGAGTAGTCCAAAGCCGTCTAAATTCTTGCCAAGTCTATTCATCAATAAAAGAATACTGATCGCACATATTAGGACGAGGCTGACCTTCTTCTACCTCAATATACATGTAATTGTTGGCTAGACTTATCTTAAACTTCCTTCAGCATTCATCACAATACGTCATTGTCTTTTCATACAAGACTTCACTCTTAGGAATGTCGTAAGTGAGCTGGATAGTTTCCTAAATATGTTTCTTCACATTTTTATCCACATTTCTCTATTGCTCTATCAAGATGCTAGGCTTGTTGCATGCTAGGAGGCCGACAAAACTCCTATGCCGGATTGCATTAGGCCCGATTGGTTTCCAATAACTATCAAACTCAATCGGACTTTTCCCCGGTATTCCAATTGAGAGGAATGTCTCTCAATTGGGTGGCTCTCCTACCCCTTCATCTAGGCCGGTTACATGGCTCACTGTGTTCCTGGCTAGGAGTATTGCTAGGCTCGCTTTGATTTGGATTAGTTGGATCGGGAGTACCCTCACTAGGACGACTCATTGTCAAAAAACACTTTAAGGATACTATTTAAGGATAGCTAGTGATGTTTTAAGGAAATTTTGCTACACAGCACTATCTACAAAGGCATCGTTCAAAAGCAATTTCCAAGTTATGCAAACATGAACAAATAATTAATTGCAATGCACAAGTTGAACATACATGCAAAAATAGGAGGCAATGTCAGCACAAGTTGAACAAAATTGAACATAAATGCATTAGGAGGCAGACTCAGAAGCAAAAATAGGAGGCATGTTTGAACAAGTTGAACAAACATAAATGCATTAAGAGGCAGACTCAGAAGCAACACCAAAGTTCATATCAAGCAATCTCATCACTACCTTATCCAGAGTTTTACTATATTGAACATGCAAAAATACAGAACCAAAATCAAACCCTTCTCATACACAACCAAAATAAACCCAGGTCCACAGAAGCATAAGGTCATTAACCTCAGACATACATGCATTATGTAAAACTCTTCAGAATAATTAATAACACCTTCAACCTTTGCTTGAGGATGCTCTTCTTTCTCTGGATTTGAATAGCCTTTGGCCACTTTACGATTCGAGTAAGGTCTCTCTTAGGAGGCAATGGACGGTTCTGAAAAGTGGGTTGACGACTTGCTGCAAGAATCGAACAAATAAAATGGAGGCCAAGTCATCTCACAATTTCAATGAAAATAACAAAAATGAAACCATTAATAAATGGAATGCCTAACAACTGAAACACAAACCTGACAATAAAAACGAGGTTGAGAACGAAACCAATCAGAGGGAACAAACGATGATAGCCTTACGGCAATGTATTCAACCGTAAATCTCCGTTGACGGTGGCGAAGTTAAGGACGGAGGAGAGAAGGGGAAAGGAGGAGCTGCCGGGAACTGACGGAGGGGTTTTGCTGATGTGCTTGAGTCTCAAATTTCAGAGTTAAAATTAGGCGCGTTTTGAAATCCAGGTCAGTTTTAAGACCGGTTGTAATTAACAACCGGTCTTAAAAGTAATATTTAAGACTGGTTTTAATTAGAAACCGGTCTTAAAATTAATATTTAATACCGGTTATTAAAAAATAACCGGTCTTAAAAAGTTTTTATTTTTAAAACCGGTTATTAAATAATAACTGGTCTTAAAGTTTTAATATTTAAGACCGGTTTTCATGTACAGCAGGTCTTAAAAATAATAACCATTTTATTTTTTTAATTGTCTTTAATTCAGATAATATTTTCTAGACCAGTTATATTTAGAACCGGTCTAAAAAATATATTACATGTATTTATTTTTTTAATCGTATATATTTTAAGACCGGTTTTTATAATTTTAAGACCTTATCTGATATAACCGGTCTAAAAACCCTTTTCTGTACTAGTGTATCGATTATTGCAAGTTTCCAACTCTCTTGGTGAGTTTGACAGCATAACAACTAACATGTGACAATTAATTGTAGTACCCGAAATAAAAAAAAATTAAACAAAATCACCATGAAAAAATTAATTAATTAATTAATTAATTGTGGCTTGTAAAAGATAAATTTTGAGAAACTTGACAAAAGATTGCACCTAGTTAAATCAACTTTGACTTTTCAAAATGTGTGCATTTAGATATGTCATGTGAGCCTGCCTTTTTCTTTTTTTTTTTCATTGAGCATTACATGACAGGTACAAAGTTTGGCTTTGATGATCCTTGATTGAGGCATCTCGAGAAAAAAAAAATAAACAAAAGCAACTTGATAATTCATAAACACAACGTATGTATAGCGCGCTGAGACATTTAAGGGGAAAAAAAGACTTCTGGTCCCCTCATAGTCATCTTTTAATAAGTCATATTATTATACTCTTAATTATTGCAGGTATATAACTCAATAACGTGTGATCAGACAGAGTGCCAATTATCTTAATATTATTAAATACTAATTAATTAATTAGGGCACCTCAAAAACAAAATTAAATGTTAGAATTGGCGTCCATGACATGTTTCGGCGCCCCCCAGGGGGCTTAAAAATTAGAAAATGACATTTTGATAGTTGACCAAGAAATTTTAGGAAAAAAAATAAGAAAAAACCATTTAAACTTCAAAATCCCAAAATAAGTGATTTCCTGTTAAAACCAGTTGTCAATTGCTATACTGTTATAGTTAATCACTTAATCCCATCACTCTTGTAGGCAACAAGATTGATTTAGGATTTTGAAGTTCAACTGGTATTTTCTTGTCTTTTTCCCAAAAGTTTATCTGCTCAAGTCAAAATAACAACAACAACAACAACAACAACAATTTCCTGCAATTCAATCTCTCAGTTGTTGCATGCTATTATATTTCATATTGTGTCGATCCTTTCATGATAATAAGAGGACTGGTAGGGGCAAAATATAGAGCCTAAGATTCCGCAACTGTATGGGCCATATCAAGTAATAAAGAGTGAGTAAGATATTGTTCCCATGAGGACTTGGTACCAACAATGCAATTAAGTAATGACTTTACACTTTTTCTTAAATTGAATTAACACAACTTGAATTATGAATAAAAGCTAACTAGAGAAAAGAAGAAAACAAATCTAACTATTGTGAAAGCTAAGGATAAGAGTGATTCTAGATTTTAAGTAGTGATTTAGATTATTATAGCCTTGATTACTTCTTAGTGTCGAATTTCTCCATTAAATGCATTTAAAGTTATATTTGCTAGTCTAGGACTCTTATTTACCTAAGAGTGTCTTCCAATCCACTAAAAGGCATTCCAATTCCGTTGATCCCTAATTCCTTATATGGTTGTACTTAATTGGATTAATTTAAGTGCAAGCTTATTGAAACTATGTAAGGCCGATAGGTATATGTCTATCATATAAGTAAATTAAGTCCAAAAACAATTGAAGGTCTATTCTAAATTCCATATGTCTAAGCTTCTTTAGAATACCAAAATAATCTTCCAATCAGATTCCTCTTGTTTCAGGATAATCAAGCACACAATTAAATCAACAAATATAATATTAAAGAAATCAACAACAAAAATTATCATCCACTAATTCATAAAAACACTAAATAATCCAAAACAAGGTCTAGTTACATAAAATAAACATTCTCATGACTAAAATAATAGCTAACATGGGAAAAGATAAACAGACAAAGAAGTAAGAGAAGAGAAATGAGAAACAAAAACTCAATGCCGAATTTTCTTTCGTGGCATCACTCTTTTGCATTTTCAAACTTTAATCTCCTTTCATTAAAGCTCTTGCCTTGCCGTCACCAACCAGGAAAATTGAAGACCTCCCCCTCTCGCTATGCCTAGCATATATATAGGTATATATTGCCTCTCTGCTTGCGTCTCTATCACAATATCTTGGTTTATCTTCTTCTTTTTTTATTATCATATAATATAGATATATTATATTGATATTTTGTTCTCACTTTAAATCTTATAATATCTCCTGTAAAATAAATTAGGATATAAGTAGATTTTATATCAAAATATCATTTTATCCTATAATTAATCAAATGATAGAAAATATATAAAAGATACTTAAATAAATATAAAATATTAATAAATTTAATCAAATAATCTCAGAATCTACACTTATTTAGTTATAAAATATATACTTATCAAGGACCTTGAATGATTTTCTTCCAACTGTTTATCATTGTGGCTATATTTCATTTTTGGAACCATTGGAGGTTGGGTCTAGGAGAAGAAGATAGTTTCTCACAATTTAGCGAACTAAGGTTCGAATTCTTATTGGGAGATATCTCCACATTTAGTGCCTAGGAAAAGAAAAAGGATTTCATTTTTAGGGTGTCATTAAGCTGTAATTCTTAATTTTAACTTCATATGTATCTTAGCATGTTCTAAGCTGATTCACATTAAATCAAACCGACAATGATTCATTTAATTAGTCATCAAACTCTACTCAACATCGTTCTCATTTTACTATACTCCATTCTACATCTTGAACTTGCTTTATATGACAAACCAAACTAATTTTTAAGAACTGATTGGGTCTTAACTTCTTTTTCTAAACAAATAACACTGATGATTACTTAGATAGGCACCATGTTCAAAAGAAGAGCTTCTAAATAACAAACAAAAGAAGACACTCCCTAGGAGCACCTATTAACCTACACACAGTTGCCACAAGATGATGCAAGTACTTACATAACAATAATAGTTAGAATCAATCCAAGGTGCTCTTTCTCTCCTATCTGCGAAAGCCGTGGGAGAGCCAACAACAAAAATCTAGAATCAACCCAAGGTACAAGGTTTGACTCCCACCTTGTTAATAAAAACCACTAAGGAAAGGCATTCTAGTCACAAAATCTCGATCCAGATTAGTTGGTTGCTCGTATACCTTGGTAAGATGATTTAGAAAAACCGCCAGACAAGGTGGCCCAAATGTTATAAAAAATATTAGTTAGAATCATAATTTGGCATTCCCAAATTTTATGATCCCAGTTTGTTTTTAAAATTTCTGCAGGATTCATGTAACTTTCATTTTCTATAATTGTTATTCTGTATTGTATAATACGTAAAAAATATGAATTAGAACATCATTGAGATGTTTTAAATTTTAGAATAAAATAATTTCACCCAAAAAACTTTAGAATAAAATAAAAACTATAATTTTATGATCCCAGTTTCTTTTTAAAATTTCTGCATGATTCATGCAACTTTCATTTTCTATAATTGTTATTCTGTATTGTATAATACGTAAAATATATCAATTAGAACATCATTGAGATGTTTTAAATTTTAGAATAAAATAATTTCACCCAAAAAAATATAGAATAAAATAAAAATTAATTTTAACCATTTCGAAAAATACAATTTTTATTTGAGATACTGGTTTTAGTACCTTTTCAATTAATAACAATGGTGGAATCTAGAGCTTCAAGTTCTTACTTTTTTCTTCATTTTTTATTTTTTTGTTCTTAACTTGGTAAATTATAAATGAAAGTTGAGCATTCATGAAATTAACAACATAGTAGAATTTCAAATATACTAAAATAAAAGTATACATTTTCATTTGTGTCGCTTGTATCTGTGAAAGATACAATTTTCAATTTTGAATGCGCGGTTGAAGAAACAAACGTGAATGTACTGAAAATTTAGTTAAAACATAATGTCGTTTTAGCTATTATTAAATTTACACAACGAGGTCAGGTATAAAACCCTCCCGCTATTGGATTACTTGTCAAAAATAGTTGTGGTCTCTCCAAAATCACCAAGAAATATAGAGTTAGTAGAGCATCTTTTTTATGGATATTTGATTTCAAAACTCAGTGTAGTATCGATCATCATGTTTTCACTAAATTTAGGCAGCAAAAATGACAAGAGTGAATGAAAAGTTGAAAACTGTAAAATAAACCTGTTCTAAAGTTGGATGTTAGTAGTGATGATTCATGAATTTGAGAGACGACTTAAGATTATTGTTTCTAAATTATTTCATATCATAGAAGTTCTCATCCTTAATTGCTTTTAATGGTAATTAGTGCCTAGGATTCAATTCTACCTCTAAGTACTCTTTCTTAATGTCAAAGAGGCTTTCTAATTAATTTAAGGGAAAAATTATTTTGCAGATACTTTCCCTCAATTTTTTTTTTAAAAATTTGGTACCTGTATGTTTTTTTCTCTTAATTAAATCCTTTAACTTTGCTTCGTTAGCTTCTAAGTCCTTGGACAATGATGCTAACATAGCAAAGTTAAAGAGGGTAACATTGTTAGCAGAGTAAAATTAAATAATTTAGTTAAGTGAACAAACATACAAGTATCAAATTAAAAATCGAGGGAAAATATGTATACCGGCAAAATGGTTTTTCCCTTAATTTAATCCCCAGTCTCTTACCAGATTAATTGGTTATAAGCACAATCAAGGACAACCCCGTTTTGATTATGTGAGGTCTTTAGTATTTATACCTCTTAAGCAAAACCATCCACCAAACATGTATATGGCAGCCTTCAGGTTTACACACAACCCAAATGAAGGTCTATTCTAATTTTCTTCTCTCCGTCCTCCACTTAAATATCCAATAATATATCAATCCAAGTTGGTGGCCATTTAACAAAAAAAGCAAGATCACATATGGGAAAACACAAAAACCATTAAGCACCAATAAAGAAAGGAAAAAGTGCAGTACTAATCTGTAAATAAAGCAACAGTAATCCTAGATACGCAAATCTTGGCCACACTGGGTCTGCCTAACAACAAAATAATCCATCAAATGGAAGCAAAAGACATTAGAATAATGAGGGAAAACGGGAAGGACAAGGAAAAAAAAACTCAGAGATTCAACCCAATCTATTTAAAACTCAAACTAGAACTCATCCCAAGCTCCAAACCCTTGCCCCACCATATAGCCTCCGTCAGCATTCTTCCAGCCCCAGAATGTCGAAAATGGCATAGGGTTGGACAATACTCTGTTTTGGATTTCAACCTTTCTTCTAGTTCTTCAATAATCACTTGATATTTCTTGCTAACATATACAAATATACACCAAAAAGCATAGCAAAAATATACAAGCAAACCCTACAATATGTAATCTAAATACTTACTCGCTTGGGGCATTCACCAAAGAGGGAAGCATCTTGGCAGCGAGGGGAAGACCATGACACTCTCCAAAGATGTTGATCGCATCACCATCATTTGTCACGTACTGGCTTTGCACACCGTTTCTTTCAAAAACTCATTAATATTATCATCTTCTTTATTCTTATGAACCCAAGGCTTGAGATCTATCATCAGAGAATTCTCTCTACGGCCGACTATCTTTCTAGCCACTTCTTCAATCCTGCTGGTTACGATGACAGCTCCACCATTAGTTTTAGCTACTGTTTGCTAGATTTTATATCAAAATATCCTTTTATCCTAATTGATTAAAGAATAGAAAAATATATAAAATATAATTAAATAAGTACAAAATATTAATTATCTTAATCAAATATATCTCAAAATCTATACTTATTTAATTATAAAATATGTATTTATCACATGTTATATCCTAATAACCCTAACAATAGCATATGAATGAAGTGTAATTTTTATTTTGTAGCTAGGAAACCAGAAAGCATGGTTAATTTAAGGGACACCTCTTGTTTTCTTTTGCTGGCAGCTGAAGTTATGGTGAATTGTATGAATATAATATTGAAAATTTTTAGTACATTAATAACATACAGTTATTTTTTATTTACTATTCACTCTCTATATCTTATACATAGTTTGTGGATCATGTTAAGAAAGTGGAAAGAAATTAGGGTTGACACTGCTAATGCACCGGTCGTGACAAGTAATATAGAGTGAGTAGATAGAGTATATCATACTTCCCAGATTTGATTCCAAAATTCAGTCATGTATCTTTCTTTCTTTCTTTTCTTTTTTTTTTTTTTTGCTGAAATCTAATCATATCAATTATCATACTTTCACTTAATTTGAGCAGTACAAATTATAAGAGTGAACGAAAACAATATGATAAACCTATTCTAAAGTTTGTTTTGGCATAAAACCTACTCTAAAATTAGATGTTAGTATCATATAAAAAAAAAGTTAGATGTTAGTAATCATTCAGAAATTCGAGGGACGTCGTTTCTAAAATTATTCCATAGCATGGACGTCTATTTCAAGTTTAGTAAAACCATCCACTCAATATAGCAAGGACGTCTGTTCATATTTATTTTCTCTGGGTTCCATTAAAATATCCAAATCAAGCTAAGTTACCTAGGTGGCGAGGAAGAAGAGGGCAAATAGTCGAACACAAATACCAATATTTGGCAATAAATTGGAGAGAGAAACATGCACTAATCCATAAAAAAAGCAACAATATAATAATCCGATCTAGAAGCACAAATTTTGGCCACCCACATGGTCCGTAACAATAAAATAATCCATCAAATAGAAGCAACACTTCAGAATATTGAGGCAAAATAAAAGAAAGGAAAGGAGAACTCGAAGATTGAAGCCCGAATCTCTTTGAAACTCTAACTAGAACCCTTCTCAAGATCCATGCCCTTGCTCCGTATTGACGCCTTCAGCGTTCTCCCAGCTCAGAATGTCGAAAACATCATTCGTCACGAAGCCAAAGCGGAGATTTGTCAGCAAATTTGTTTTGATCCAAAACATCACTGTAAGAAAAATAACTTGAATAAGCTGTCTAATAAGTAAAATCAAGGTAAAATAAACACAATAAAATTACCCTCAAAAAACACAATAAAGAAATACAAATACACCAATGCTTTCTTAATAAGTATCTAATACATACAGATGTACATAAAAAAGCATAGAAAACTCAAGGAAAATACACTAAAAACACATTAATTTCCAAGGGTTAACAATTGGCTAGATGGAAATTATAGTTTGTTTCAAGCTGAAAAAAATATACAAACAAGAACTATAAGGAAACTAAATACTTACTTGCTCTGTGCTTAAAGCGAGGGCAGCTTCTTGGCAGCGAGGGGAAGACCGTGACACTCTCGAATGATTTCGCTCGCATCGTCATTTTCACCATCCCCACTTTGACGGGGGACCATTTCTTTCAAAAAGTCATTATTCTTATCATCCGAAGGGTTGAGATGTATCAAACGATTCTTTCCACCCACAATCTTTCGAGCCACTTCTTCAATCCTGCTGGTTACGATAACAGCACCACCACTAGTTTTGGCTAATGTAGGGCAGAAAGAAGTTATTAACCATTCGCTACAATGCCACACGTCATCCAACACTATCACATAATTCCCTAATTTGTGTAACTCACGCTCTAGTTGTTTCATAAGCCAACCATCGTCTTCATCATGGTCGTTTCCCGACATGCTATCCATATCAAAACCCAAATCATGCAATATATATTTGGCAATTTTGGCATCCAACTCATCTTCCCTTGTTAAGTCCGACAAGCAAGTCCATATGATATTGCGGGGCTCGAATTTGCCAGGAACTGTTACACAGTTCAAAACCTTTATAACCAGCGCCGTCTTCCCTGAACCGCCCATCCCGTAGAGCCCGACGGCCTTGAATCCCTCACCTGACTCCCAGAGGTCCTTCATCATGTCCTGCACATGTTCATCGAAACCCAAAATAACAGATGAACCGGAATTGTGGATTGATGTAAACCGATCTAACAGGAAATCTGGCTGGTTTGGTATGGGTGGCCCTGTAGAACCTTGGGCGTTCTTAAGTTCAGTTTCGATAGGGGTTAATGCTTCGTTCATCTGTGCTTCATCGATGAAGGAGAAAAATCCCTTGACACCATTCTTCTGCTCCTTAAGGATTCGCCAGTCGCCGAGGGCGTCGTTAAGCTTGTGAAGCAGTGAGATGGATTCAGGTTTGGTTAGGAATGTACTATGGTCCCCCAAATGCTCTCCGATGTTTTTAAATCTACTGTAGGTACGATCTGATGATTTTGGCTTCACATCGCTCAACGAAACCACGAATTTCTTCCTCAGATATAATGCAAAGTCAGATGCCATGACACAATAGCTACAGAACCTAGCAGTCTTTGGAACTACCTAGCTGGGAGATGACTGGGTTGGGTGTTATCACCACCTCCTCCTTAGCTTTACCTTGTTTGAATGGGAGAAAAGGTTGAGAGGAAGGACCTTACGAGGAAAACATGGGAGGAGCAAGGTTTTCCTATGTTTGGTTGTTGGAAGAAAAGTGAGAGAAAAGGAGAGGTGATACCCACCACATTATTTTGTGAAGCAAATATTTCTTCATGGTTGCCCTTGGCCAAGTCGTCTTCTCAGTGCAGCCGACTCCATCAAGTCACCATCATAAATATGAAAAATATATTTAGTTTAAGAGAAAATCCCTATAAAATGCATTGGAAATAGGGAAATGTTAATTCAGTACAATCAAATTTAAAAATCCGGATTAGTCCACTGTCAGTACGGATGAACAGTAACGGCGCCCGCAAAAGACGATTTTGCCCTTCAGCCCTCATTCTCGCCACTTCAGAAATAACAATACCTGGTTCTTAATTAACAACTCCAGATTCTTGATTAACAACTCTATATTCTTTATTAACAACTCCAATTTCATCTTTTTTCTTTCACAATAACAACACCGGTTTTGTTACGAAGTTGTGAAACAAGAAATGAGAGTTGTTAATGTAGAATATGGTGTTGTTAATAACAAAATCGGTGTTATTATTGTGAAAATAAAAAGATGAAACTGGAGTTGTTAATCAAGAATATGGAGTTGTTAATGAAGAGCGCGTGTTATTAATAAAAAAAGAAGTGTTGTTATTGGCCTTGAAACTTAAATTCGAAAGTTGTGAAACAAGAAAGGAGAGTTGTTAATCAAGAATCCGGAGTTGTTAATTAAGAACCAAGTGTTGTTATTTCCGAAGTGGCGAGAATGAGGGCTGAAGGGCAAAATCGCCTTTTAAGGGTGCCGACACTGTTCATCCGTACTGACAGTGGACTGATCCGGATTTTTGAATTTGAATATACTGAATTGGGATTTCCCTATTTCCAATGCATTTTATAGGGATTTTCCCTTAGTTCAACTTACTTTTAAACATATAAAAATATGAAAAAAAATTTTAAATTTCAGTTGATTTTTTTATTTTAATTTATTATTTTATTTTTAAAATATATTTTTAAATATACAAAATTATTTCACTTTAAATACGTAAATATGAAAAATATATTTTTCAGATATTTTTACTTTTCCTATTTTCTTTTCTCTATATATACACCCTCCCTTCCGTCCTTAGTACCCAATTTGATTAAATTTAAAAAATGAGTTAAATTAGTTAATATGATATATATATTCTAAAACATCCTATTCATCTTCCTTAATTCCTTTATTTCCTTTCCTCCTTGATTTTTTATTGAGAGAGTATCAACAGGGGTAAATTAGAAAAAGAATTAATAAATATAAAAACTATAGGGTAAATGATCAAATTTAACAATAAAATTATATATAAAGGATACCTGACACCAATGTTTAGAAAACCGGATTGGACCAGACAGTCCGGCCGAATGAACCGTTGACCGGAGTTAGGGAGGGCTCATTTTTTTGGTGAGACCCGTTTTGAGGGTTTGGCTGTTTTGAGCCATGATTTGACCACTTTTAGGCCAGAACCCATTCATAAACAACCCAATGATGAGAAGAAGAGGTTGAAATCGAACAGAAAAAATTTAAAGCAGAGAAAAATATAAACAGAAGCAGCAACCCAACAATAATAATAAGATGATATAAAACTTGAGCTGCCATAAGAAAGACATAAAAGCAACAGGAGCTGTGTTTTGATTTTTAAACCAAAGAAAGAGAATAGAAGCAGAGACACCGAACTGCAAAACTTAAGTCGAAGAAAGTCGGAAGTTGAAGAGAGAAGTTTAAATGGAAGGGAAACATTTGATTGTCCAAACCTGTCAGAAGTTAGCTAATCACATGAATTCACTTTGACTCAATATTTTCCTTTTAAAAATAATAAAGCAGATTTTAAAAAAGAATATACTTGTGCAAAATAACATTTTATATTTAAATTATTTTAACAAGTAGATTACAAATTCATTCATTATTTTTAATTATAGGTGACATAAGTATATTATTAATAAGATAATTAACTCACCGTTGAATAAGATTATTTAAAATTATTTAGTTTTTGATATTTTATTTTTATACTTATATTATTTTATATATTTATATAATATTATCATTGGTCTCAAATATAAAACCTATTTAACTTTTTTTGAGAAATTAAGGAAATTAAATAAGTTATTTAATCATATAAGGTGTATTATTATATTATTTATCAATTTATAAGTTAGTCAAAATAATTTGGAGAAAAAATGATAAATATAAATACTTTAAATTAATTTAATTAGCTTTCTTAATATCTTTAAAAAAATTAAATAAATCTTATATTTATAACTTGAGGGAGTATTATTTTTATTTAATTATTATGTTAACAGTTCGACCGGATAATCTGACCAATCCAACTGTTTGAATCATAATCTAATGGTTTTTCTAACTCGATATCCGGTCCTACTATTAAAAATTGCCAGACACCATAGAATTTAAAAGCTGCAAAAAATTAGCTAAAGTTTAAAAAGTGGGGTATTTTTAGGCATATTTGGGATCACGATTTCTTAAAAAATAAGTCTTTATTACGTAAGCTGAGATAAAACTCCTCTCACATACTTACCTCATATACTGTGAATCACGATTTATAAGCACTTATTACCTAAAAATAAGCTATTCCAAACTAACACTTTAACGCTTTGATTTCTCCGCCTAAACTCCGTTGATTTACTGGCTTGTGTGACCGACAAAATGTCCCCATGACAATAAATTAATTGATTGTTTGACTATTTGAAAAGGCTCAGAAAGGAACTCCATTGGCAGCCACCATGATCGTTGCACAGAGCGCTACTGACTCCATTAGCCGGAAACGTGGTGGCATGTAAACCCACGACGCCGGAGCTGGCGGGACCACGACAGAACCGTTCAGAGCCCGGAGGTGTGGTGGTGTGGCGCAGGCGAAGATTATCGGATTCCGAACAAACGAAAACGGCGGCGTTTCTCGTGGCTTGCAACTGCGCTTGTTTTAGCTGCTGACGCTCCTTCTTATTCGCGTTATGGTGCCCACCAAGCGCTTGTGAATTCGTAGACTCTAGACAACTATACTGACTCTCGTATTTCCTGTCACCGGAGGAAGGAATAAATGCCGCACCACCACCCCCACCACCAACACCAACTCCTCCGCCGCCGGAATCCGGTGATCCAGATGGGGTAGTAGGCTTGCCTGTGGAATCTGATACATCTTCAAGCACTACTTTATCTTCTATATCTTCTTGTAACATTGAAGCCGAAGAGCTTTAATCGTGTGGTAGAATCAGTGGGGTTCGCTCTTTCAGTTTGGTAATGATCGATCAGATCCTCCATAGCTGAGATTTGAATCAAAGTTCGAAACTTATAAAAACTTGTATACTCAAAGTTCCACACAAAATTTTGAACTATTGCTTGTAATTGGACGACGTTCCATTTCTTCTCCTTTTGAAAATGTCGGTCCGAACAAATCGTTCGGAAGCTGTGCCCGGATTGCTGAATCGTCCCACCGAAACCATCGATACCCATCAAGCTCCTTCATCAGCCGATGATATCGATAAAATTAGAAGGGACATCGAGAGTTTGAAGAATCGATTCCCCACATCCATGAAGTCGGAAAAGGAACTGTTCAATCAATTTGTGAATTTGATTTTTAGTCATCAGAAAATAAAAGGCTCCGATTTCAGTTCTGTCCTTGCAGAGCTCAACCAGAAAACCGAGTCACTACTCCGCAACCTTGCCACGTCGTCGCGGAATGATGACACCGAAACACGAGAGAATCAGAAGGGTTTCAAACCATTATCTACATTGCAAGGGAAAATCATGGAAAAGTTAAAGGATAACGCAATCGTGAAAAGTCTACTGGTGAGTTATGACTTTCTTGACCCAGTTGAACTGAGAATTTACTTGTTCACTACTACAGAATATATATATAAAGTCCCTAAAGGACGTCCCTTTTTGAAAAAGGGACGCCCAAAATATAGGGCGGTGGCATATATGTAATTATAGATCAAAGTTGAAAAGGTTGGGTCGTAAAAAAAATTGAATCTCGCGCCTGAATGCGTTTTAGACGTCCTCATGCTCCTTGGGGACGTCTAAAGACTGTTTTAGACGTCCCCAACAAACATGGGGACGTCTAAAGACTCCAGAAAAGCTTATGTAGGGCGGGAAAAAAAAAATAACACACTTTAGACGTCCCCAGATGGCCTGGGGACGTCTAAAGCTTAAACATTAGACGTCCCCAGCCATCTGGGGACGTCTAAAGATGAATATTAGACGTCCCCAGCTGGTCTGGGGACGTCTAAAGGTGCCTTTAGACGTCCCCAGCTGGGCTGGGGACGTGTAAAGGGTGCCTTTAGACGTCCCCAGACCAGCTGGGGACGTCTTAGGCTGAAGCGCATGCTCTGGTCAACATGACCAGTGCATGTGGAGTGTCAGATTTTTCTGAGCACTTTCTCTACTCTCCCTCTCCTTCATCACTTCCGTCCCCTCTCCCCTGCTTCTTGTTTTTTTTTACTTTACTCTTTCACTTCCGTGAGTTCCGTCCCCGCCCTCTCCCTTGCTTGTTGCTTTATTCTCCTACCTTCACTTCTGAATATGCGAGGCCATTTCTCCTCTCCCCTATTTCTTCTTGTTCCTTCTTAGCCTCTATTTCATCCAGACCGTTGCATCTTTGCTCTGCTGGTTCTGCACTGTTCTCTCTCATTCTCTCCACAGTCGGGCTCCTCTTACCACCGTGGGTCGTCATCTGCTCTAAAGTTCTGTGCTTGAGGTTAGCTAAAACTAAACTTGTGAATGAATTTGTGAATGATTAGGAAAAATGCGTTTGTTCTGTGCTGGAATTTAAGTGTGGTTTGAATGAATTTGTGAATGATTAGGAAAATGCCTTTGTTCTGTGCTGGAATTGAAGTGTGGTTTGTGCTTGAGCTTTATCTTTGCTATTTTGTTGAATTTAATACGTACCACATCAAGTTTTAATCTTTTGATTTTTTCCATTGTTTTGACAAACATGAAATTCTCATTAACTAAAAAATCAACCCATAAATTATGTAATTATCTTCAAGCTAGGCCAAGTACTAAGCAAGACCAGACACTAGGCAATGTATACTGCCCTGCGTATTTGGGGCTGCTGAAGTGTATATATAATTGTATTTAATATATATATATATATATATATATTCATTATTTGACAAAATTGAACAAGCATATTTACTTATCATTCAATTAGAATATAATGAATAAACATATTTTTTATTTACTTAGTAGATATTCATATTTTTCATAAAGAATATTTAATTAAGAAATTGGTAAATTGAAATCTTAAGAAATAAATTATTATTATTATTATAATTATTGTTCTTATTGTTGTTGTAGATGTTGTTGTTAAATAGTAAGAAAATAATCTCTAGTGAATTAATTTTCATTGGCTCAAAAATTGAATCTAAACAATAAAATATAAACAGGATTATTGCATAGAATATGTTTTTGAAATATTAAGCTGAGATGGTTTGTTATTTTGATTTTGGGATGTCTCACTTTTAAGGGGAAATGCTGCCAAAATTTTGAAAAACATACTTGTAAAAGGAAATTCCCCGTGTTTTCAATTATTCTAAACTTGAGTGTAAATGGAAATGGCATAGGTGGTAATAAAATGGATCATAGTTGGATGAATGCTCTGAGAACAAGTGAAGAATATGAGAATGGGGTTGAAAACTTTATTGAATTTGCTAGGAGAAACGTTCCAGCAAAAAATGGGATGTATTTTTGTCCCTGTGTCAATTGTTTAAATGAGAGAAAACGGGATGTTGAAGTTATAAGGGATCACCTACTTTGTGATGGAATAAATCTTCGATACACAAGGTGGATATGGCATGGTGAGGAAGTAACTGATTGTCCGTCACACAAGAAGGAAGCTGTGGATGTCATAGATGAAGATACAATGGAGAGAATGATTCACGATGTTGAGGTAGAATCGTTTGCGCAGTCGCATGAATATGACAGCCTGCGGAGTGATGCAGAGACACCGTTGTACCCTGGGAGTAAGTACACACGGCTCACAGGAACATTACATTTGGTTAACTTAAAAGCAACTTGTGGGTGGACCGATAGTAGTTTCACATTGCTGCTTGAACTGTTGTGTGATATGTTTCCAGACGATAATGTACTTCCAAATCGTATGTATGAGGCCAAGAAAATCCTATCTACGATGGGTATGGAGTATAAAAAGATACACGCTTGCCCTAATGACTGTGTACTATACAGAAAGGAGTATGAAGGCCTGAGTGAGTGCCCTAAGTGTCAAACCGCACGATACAAAGTGAAGAAAGATGGTGGTTGTGGCGATGGGAAGACTAAAAGGCAACCTGTAAAAGTTTTGTGGTATCTTCCAATAATACCGCGCTTTAAGCGTTTGTTTGGCACTGCAAAAAAGGCGAAGAAGTTGAGATGGCATTCGGATGACAGAATATCCGACGAAAAATATCTTCGGCACCCGGCTGACTCTCCACAGTGGAAGAAAATAGATGAAATGTTCCCTGAATTTGGCAGCGAGCCAAGAAACCTTCGGCTTGGGCTCTGTACAGATGGCATCAATCCGTATGGAACTCTTAATAGCACACACAGTGCGTGGCCAGTACTCCTTGTAATATACAACTTGCCTTCCTGGCTTTGTATGAAACGCAAGTATGTGATGCTTTCTATGATGATTTCTGGACCAAAACAGCCAGGAAACGATATCGATGTCTACCTGGCGCCTTTGATTGAGGACTTGAAGAAGTTATGGGAGGAAGGCGTAGATGTGTTTGATGCGTATAAAAATGAGTCATTCAAGCTACGTGCAATGCTGTTCACCACCATAAATGACTTCCCTGCCTACGGAAACCTCTCAGGGTACAGTGTGAAGGGGCATAAAGCATGTCCGATCTGTGAAGCAGACACTCACTTCCACCAACTGAAACATGGAAGAAAAACGGTCTACCTAGGTCACAGGAGGTTCCTTCCTAGATTCCACCCGTATCGTAGGTTAAGAAAGCGTTTTAACGGCTTGCCGGAGCATGGAATGGCTCCAAAGGCATTAACCGGAGAGGAAGTTTACAGTCGGGTTGAACGTATCAATGTCTTACTCGGTAAGAATCATAAGACTTCGGGTGAGAAGAACATATGGAAGAAGAGATCAATTTTCTTTGATCTTCCATATTGGCGTAGTCTTGACGTGAGGCACAGTATTGATGTAATGCACGTGGAGAAAAACGTTTGTGATAGCCTTGTCAGTACACTTTTGCACATTCCAGGGAAGACCAAGGATGGGATTAATGCGAGACTAGACCTTGTTGATATGGGAATAAGAGAACGGTTACATCCACAGATACGAGATGATGGTAGGAGGGCATACATGGAGCCAGCAGCGCATACACTATCAAAAGCGGAGAAAAGAAGTTTGTGTGGGTGTTTGCATGAAATTAAGGTACCACAAGGATATTCTTCGAATGTGAGAAGGTGTGTGTCAATGGACGATTTGAAGTTAGTGGGAATGAAGTCCCATGATTATCATGTGTTGATGCAACAACTGTTACCAGTAGCTATTAGAGGGATTATGAAAGATGAAGTTTGAAACACTGTGACAAGATTGTGTGTTTTCTTTAATGCTATCTGTAACAAAGTCATTGACACTGAAAAGCTGGATGAACTGGAAGCTGAGGGTTATATCATATTGTCCCAATTAGAGATGCACTTTCCTCCTTCTTTTTTTGATATAATGGTCCATTTGATAGTTCATTTGGTAAGGGAGGTAAGGCTCTGCGGTCCAGTTTACCTGAGGTGGATGTACCCTTTCGAGCGATACATGAAGATCTTAAAAGGGTACTCTAAAAATCCCTATCGACCAGAAGCCTCAATAGTTGAAAGGTATGTTGTTGAAGAGGCTATGGACTTCTGCAGCGATTATCTATCAGGGAAGAAGGAACAATCTCGGCATGAAGAGGAGAGGAGCAAGGGAACACGAGGACTGAAAGTGAAGACTATGCCTCGTGGAGAGGTGTTGCAAGCACACCTTTATATCCTGAATAACATGGCAGAAGTGCAACCGTACATAGAGGAACACAGAAACAGATTGAAGAAAGAGAATCCGAGGAAGAATGACATGCAGATTACTATTGAGCAAAACAAGACATTCATTCAGTGGTTTGAGGAAAAGGTTTTGCATGAGTCTGGTGTGTCTGGGACAATAGAGTGGCTAGCCTGGGGGCCTTCGTTTCAGATCATTACTTGGAGCGGTTATGATATAAACGGGTATTCTTTCTACACAAAAGACCAAGATGACAGGAGTACCATACAAAATAGTGGGGTGATGGTAGAAGCTGAATCCATGCACTTTTCCAGTTCGAAAGACAAAAACCCCATATTAGCATCCATGGCCTATTATGAAGTGATAGAAGAAATATGGGAAATCACTTACAACAAGTTCAAAGTTGCTTTATTCAAATGTAAGTGGGTTAGCAATAATGCTGTGGTAATAGATCAACAATTTGGATTTGTCTCAGTTGATCTTGAAAGAGTAGGTTATAGGGATGAGCCCTTCATTCTAGCAAGCCAGGCGAAACAAGTGTTCTATGTCACAGATCCCGCAAATAAGAAAATGTCCATTGTACTTCAGAGTAAAAAACAGAAGCATGGTGATCCGACCTTCAACCTTGACGACACACCACCTTTCACAATTAATCCACCTACAACAATTGAAGAAAGAGAATTGGTAGATGATGAAGAATATGCTGTGAGAAATGATCATGGTGAAGGAATATGGGAAACAATCTAGAGTAAGAGCTTAACTTAGAAAATAGTAATGTGTGCTGTTTGTTTTATTACGTCTCAGTTTATTCATTTACTTACAATTTATTCACCTATCTGACAATGATTTTTGTGCTTACAGGAATATGGACGACTCTGGTGACTCTCCAAGTGATATGGACAATGAAATGAATAGGCCTGAAGGTGATACGACACGTGAACCGGTTGCGAGACGAAGGGTTAGAGGCAGTACAAAAATGCCTGCATTGGTAGCACGTCATAACCATCAACAGGAGAGGTTGCATATTGACTTTGATCAAGATATGAAACCAATTGGTCCGGAGGAATACCATTTCATTAGCTACATAGGTTTTTTGGCTCGAAGCAAAGTTCGCATTACCTATGCTAATTGGAAGTTGGTTCCACCAAAAACCAAAGACTTGATTTGGCAACAACTTTTGGTATATAAGTTTCAATACATCTGTATTATATCTTTATTCCTATCGCTTCAAATATAATTAACGTATGTTTTTACCTTACAGCAAACCTATGATGTCCCTGACACCGCGGAGATGTACAAGGAGTGGATGACGGAGGTTCGTCTACGATGGAAAGATTTCAAGAACAGGCTCACACGAGATTACATTCGAGGGGACTTGAGGGGTCAGGATCCATGTCATGAGTATCCATTTTTGTCTCCAGAGGACTGGAGGTTGTTTATGGCATCACGAGAAGATCCAAACTTTTTGGTAAGATTTCTGTAATCATAGTGTTTTATTTGAATATAGTTGACATTATTGATTCGGTGTTCGTTGTTTTCCTTTAAAAGGCATTAAGTGCAGCAAATGCAGAGAGGCAAGCAGCTAATAACTATCAACATTGCATGTCTCGTGGTGGTTATCGGAAGCTTCAGTGACAGATGATGGCAGAAGAGTTAGAGAAATTGAAGGAAGCAGCCACATCAGATCCTACCGTAGTGGTCCAGCCCCCGCCACCTCCACCACGTCACAAAAAATGGAAAGCAGGGAGGCTTAAGGGTGGGAAGTACATAAATCCGACTGTTGCTGAGGTTGCCGCAAGAATTGTAAGTAGTTAGAGCATAATTACAAACTTATTTAATAATATTGGGAGTGCTTACGATAACTTTTATGCTGCAGGATGAACTGGAAGATCATAGTAGCCAAGGTTCGTTCACTCCAAGTGGACGGATGGACATCTTGTCAACGGCGATTGGGAAGCCAGATCACCCTGGTCATGTTCGAGGGGAGGCAGTGGGAGTTCGTGTCACGAAGTATTTTGGCCCAGCCTCATATCCTTATTCGTCACAAGCTGAACCCAGTAGGGAGCTTGTGGCCAAGATTCGTCAGGAAGTCTCACAAGAGCTCGAGGCCAACCTTCGCGACAAGCTCCGACAAGAGCTGTTGCCAGAGCTACGTCTTGAGATGATGCCTGAGATACGAGCTGAAATGCAGAAGATGTTTGACTCGCAGATGGCAACTACCGAGCGTAGAACCCATTCATCCCCGGCCTTCCACAGCACCAAAGGAAGTTACAACCCGGCGGAGGAACCACTTGGCGACCCTTCTCCGCCTCCAGCGCAGGGAGAACCTGCCATCCTCTCTTTGGATGCCCCAGTGCTGCGTGTAGTTGCAGATGCTCTCGTTCACACACAAGCTACCACCCACCACCATCAGCAAATTCCACAGCATTTGCGTAGGGTGACTGTGACGTGTGTTCGAGAGGGGGAAGAAGGTACAGCCATCCCTATTCCTGATGACGAGGTTGCCACGATAGCTCAGGCGAGAGGATCTTTCATCCTTTGGCCTGTACATCTTATTGGCTTGTTACCACAAACACCTCCAATGGTATGGAACTACCTCACTTTTACTTGAGATGTGTTGACATCCTACTAACAGTATGTGTTTTTATGTTCTAAAAGAACGAGCAGGAAGCAGAGAAATGGCCCTTCTTAGCACGATTGCAGCATATCTATAAAGGCATTCGCCAGATTGATTTGCATATGCCTCCAGGGATTGTGGGCCAGAATACAGAGTATCACTTCACAATTGATAAACATGATCTTAAACAGTTCATGAAGTTCGAGGAGCTAGATATTGGATGGGGCAAATTTGCAATCCTGTAAGTTTTTTATTTCCTATTTTTTGATTCATTTAGTTAAGTTGATTTTAACTAGCTAATACATTCATCATTTTAATTCTATTATAGCTCCTTCCGTCGTATATGCATTGACTCTCAGAAAGTTGATTTATATGGATTCTTGTCTCCTGCACATACGACAAGGGTTGAGAATACATTGAAACGAAGGACGAACTATGTGGGCTTCTTATTGTCAGAGGATGAGTATACTTGTTATCTAGCACCGATTGTTCAAGGGTACTCATTTTAATTTTGTGTATTTGAGATTTTTAGTAAATAATTGCCTTGCCATCTAACTTCATTTTAATCTGTATATGTTGTGATAGTTATCACTGGAGTTTGTGTGTTGTCTGTCCTCGGTCGCACGTTGTTTACTGGTTTGATTCCTTAAATAGAAGACCAGACAAAGAAACTAAAAGCGTCTTCAACCAGTAAGTTATTTTTTTGTATTTCATTGCTTCTTGATTCTTGACTTAATGAATTATTCTAATTTATGTTGATTTTCATTTTCATGATAGCGCATGCACGACGTATCGAGCGCTTGGCGGGCCACGCGAACGTAGAGGTGGCAAAGATCCAAAATGGTTGTTTCCAAAGGTACGTAGTTTCAAATCAAGTTCTTTTGATTGACGGTCGTTTTAGATATGCCTTTATTGATTTTAACCATTTGCTTTTGATTTATAGTGCCCTCGACAACCTGGCGGCTGGGAATGTGGATATTATGTCTTGCTTTATATGTATAACATCATTCAGAGTGGCATTACGAAAGATTTTGAACAAGTAATCGCTTCTTCATTCTCTGAGGATAATATTCTTGGTGTTGTGATTCAATGGGAATTCATTCACTTCATTCATTATTTCATCTAAGCTTATTTTCTAATTTACAGATTTTTGACAATGAAGATGCCTACTCATATGAAGACTTAAATATGATCAGAGACTTTATGGCTGGACATCTTCTTCAACGTGTACCAGAAGAGTAAAGTCTTTAGTAGTTTGTGTAGGACATACTTTTGTGGTAGTACATATAATTATTAGCGTTATTGTTGTTGGATATGGATTGGATTTTAGTCTTGGTTATTGTACAAACTGGGGACTTGGATATAGATTGCTGTGTAGTTTGTCTGGTTTGAAAGTTTGTGTGGCATGTAGTAGACTTGGATATAGATTGTTGTGTAGTTTGTGTGGTTTGAAAGTTTGTGTGCCATGTAGTAGCCTTGGGTTGATCACTGTGTTTGTTGTTGTTTTCATTCTGCTGAACTGCTGTTGTTTTACTCTGTTGTTGGAATTCTATTTCTGCAGTTTACATATTTTCCAGACAGTGCAATATGTATAAAAGGTCCATTTTAAAAAAAAAAAAACTTTCAACGTCCTTAATAAAAAAGGGACGTGGAAAGTACTGCTGGCGACACCTTAGACGTCCCCAGGTTCAACTGGGGACATCTAAGGTCCCACTTTAGACGTCCCCAGTTCCCTGGGGACGTCTAAAGTCCACTTTCTACGTCCCCAATTTTACAGACGTTAATGACGTTTTTTTCTACGACCCTCACATAGACGTCCCTCTGTTTTCAGACGTTGAAAGGCCAAAAAAAGGGACGTTAAAACCCTTTTTTCTAGTAGTGGTTACTCCTGGCAATTTTCCCGGAAAATTTTGTTTTAAAGAAAAGGTTTCTTATTTATTGGTGGATTGGGGAAGGTCTGGTCCGGGATGAAAAGGAAGGCGAAGAAATATTTCGAAAGCCCCTGGAGTTCAGATTTATTATGCCCCACTGTATTGACAACCGCCCAACATCAACAGTGAATAAATGTAAAATTCACCCTTGGATCCGTTACATGTTACTCTCAGTAGCCATAAAAAAGGAGAAGCTTCTGCACTTGGACAAAGGGATACCACGTTTTGATCCTACGATCTCTCAACGTGTTTGTTTGATCGATGATGATACAAATTTGATAAGTCAAGATGGATCTGAAACTAAAGATTGGAAGACCTTCTTTAATATTAGTGAGCGCTTTCTTAGTATGGCTGAGCAGTGGGTTATATGGGCCGCCTGATGGTCCGTCCGTCGTCTGTCCATTTATTTTTTAATGGGCATGAGCTAGCCCATACCCAAAAAATGCCCGCTCATGCCCATGACAAATGAGCTCGGCTAAACTTGTATGGACTAGAACGGGCATGGGTTACTCGTTAGTGCACCCTTTCCAAAAATTGCACTTCTACCTTATTGTTTTATTGTTTCTAATTTCTTAATATAAATTACTAAAAATACTAATAATTATTAAAGTATCATAATCCTCATCATTCCTCATGATATACTAAAAGCAATTTATAATATTATATATAGAATTATAACTTATATATATAAGCTCTATATCATGATCATGATTCTGATTTATGAAATATGATCATAATATATAATCATTGACTCATGATATATATAATTATATTATTTAACTCGCTTAGAAATTTGCCCTTTAGAATTACATTATCTCTTATACTTAAATAAATATTATATATATATATATATATTATATTTTGCTTAGAAAAATATATTTTATATATTCACATAAATGGGTGGGCATGGGCAGTTTGAGGGTGTGCTCATGGTCCGTCCCGTTTAGTGTGCACGCCCACCCATTTAAACTCACCCATTATGGGTTTTTATTAGGCGGACCAAAATAGGTAATTTTTCAGTAACCCGGGGTGGTATGCTCAGCCCTATTTCTTAGTATTGACTCCAAATGTTTTACTAAATCGAAGTTTATGGCTCTACAGCTCGGTCGTTGACAGGCTTATTCTCCTTCCCATCACATCGAAGTTCAACATCAATCATTCTTAGCAAGTTCAAGTATTTTTCCAGGATCCTAAAATGATTTTTGCTATATTTAGTACCCTAAATTTTTTTAATAATACTTAGTATCATAAATTTATGGTGTTCATTATTGTTATTAAGAAAAATAATGTTAGGGCGAAATTGTATAAAAATTAATTTAAAAACTGGATCTTACTGAAAAAGTATTTTAAAACACTAAATGTACCAAAACTTAGTTTAGAATATCAAGTGCTACTAAATTTTTTTAAAAATAAAATTGACTTGTAAATCTTAAAATTTGACTTATAATATGAGAGGTTAAGCTGTAAATATTACATTTATATGAACCTTTGAAAAATTAACACTGAATAGAACTTGAAAATATAAGAGATTCACTGTTTTCCGTATGTTTTGTAGCAAATTTTAGCTTAAATCTTACTGCCCTGCAATCCATATTAATGTAACTTGTAATTCGTGTCCTACCTTCAAAGTTTGATATCAGCTTAACACTTTTTCCTTAAAAAAATTAACTCTTAAAAAACTATATCATCAGTACTGAAAATACATGACATAACCATTGAATTCACCATAGATAATTATAAGTACTGAAAATACCCTAAAACTTCAATTCTATAGCGAAGCTACTAATTAATAATGAAAAGTTGATAAAAAAAATTAGTTAAATATAATAACTATATAAAAAAATATAATTTTTTAAAATATATTTTTATTTAAGGAGAGGGTGAGTGTCAGCCAAATGAATAGGAAAAGATATAAGAGATAATGAGTTATGTAAATGAAAAATGTGGATTAAATTTTTAAACATGTACAAAGTGAAACTTAAAAAAAGAATTAGTTCCTATATGTAACTTATACGAACTGAACATAAATTACCATAATTTTGAATAAAGAAAACAACCCAATACAAGAAAAATTTAGGGAAAATTAATCTCAAGGTCATTATAATTTTCCTTGATTTTGAATCAGGTCCTTAAGCTTTTTTTTTTTTTTTTCTTTTTATTGAATCCTTCAATTTTGCACCTTTAGATCTATTAGTCCTTGACATCTAAAACTATTAAATTAGTGTAACAAAGTTAAAAAAACTCTGTTAGAATTAACTGATCCTTCTCTGAGTCGTTATCTCCTCCTATCCGTCTCCAAGCGTCTTCCACTACCCAGGTCTCTGCTATATTTTTCCTCTAAAAATCCAGGTTCCCCAAACTCCACGCAGACTTTTTGCAGCTGAAGACTGCAACTTTCTTTCCCTTGAGAAGTTTAGAAGCAGCTTCGTGGTCAAGTTTGCAATAATCAAGTGTGTGAAGAAGCTTTCCCTCAAATACCTCTGGTCCCTTTTTTCTCACAGAACTTCAAATCTTTGCCATGTCTCCATATTTTCCATTGCGAAATGCCATAAACTCGAAACCGTACCACGGAAAAACCAGTACTCCATCTAACGACGATTACTTCTATCTCATACATAAACAAGCATGCTAGAATTTTTTATGACATAATTGTTTATATTTTTATTGAATTGATATAACTTAAAGGGGATAAGTACTAAAAGAGGGTTCAAATGATTTAGCTTTCAAAATGATAGAAGAGGAGAGGTGGGGAAACCTGGAGTTTTAAATGGAAAAAAAAAAAAAGCAGAGACCTGGGGGAAATGGAAGACGCTTGAAGACAGATAGGAGAATAAGATGACTCAAACGAGGATCAGTTAATTCTAACAGAATTTCTTAACTCTCACTAATTTAACAGTTTTAGATGTTAGGGACTAATAGATCTAACGGTGCAAAATTAAAGGATCCAATAAAACGTTAAAAAAGCTTAAGGACTTGATTCAAAATCAAAGAAAACTGTGAAGTGCAGGACACTCCAAAAGTCTTTATTTTATTTTCTCTCTATTGAAAAGCGTGCCAAACTTATTTGCTGGTATGGGTGACCAACTTCAACGGAAGCTTCCACCGGACCGGCCATCGGATCTTCTTGTCTGTGGGAGTAATAAGAAAAAAAAGAATGAGGCTACAGCTTCATTAGCAGTGGATACCGAAATGGCAGATGAAGTTCCTAAGGAAAATGACTCAGAAACTCGCGATTGCATGGAGCATGATAGCAATTATGTGACAAATTCACCCACTGTGGAGAAGGGACAGATTTCTTACAAAGCATCTTTAATGGGCTTCAATGGCATAGATAATGGGGAGGCTTGTGTCGAGGATGATGCACTCCTCTCAGATGTCCTCAACCAGGAATGGGAATTACCTGAGCTTACGGACGAGATCAAAGTGCTAATGCAGCAATATCCTGTGGTCCCTGTCACAGCAGAAGAATACAGTGACTGGTGCAAACCATGGAATGCTGGACTGATCATTACAGTATTAGGCCGTAAATACAATGTTTATACACTGAAAGCTCATTTATCCAGATTGTGGAGGACACATGAATTTGATCTCATAGATTTGCCTAATAATTATTTCTTAGTTCGTTTTCTCCCAAAGGAAGGGTGGGCACAAGTCTATCACAGAGTGCTATATGATGGTCCATGGGTGATTCAACACCATACCATCCTTGTCCAGCGTTGGTCACCCAATTTCGACCCTTTCACCAATGCTTTGGGGAGGGTAGCAATTTGGGTCCGAATTCCTAATATTCCTATGCAGTGCTATAATAAGACTTTCATTACCAGGTTGGGGAACAGAATTGGGAAAACCATGAAGGTGGATATGCTAAATCCTTCAGAATTGACCTCGGATTCAGCCCGTGTTGAACGGGGAAAATACGCCAGAATTTGTGTAGAAGTAGATTTGAGGAAGAAATTGGTACCTCGAGTCATTGCAGCGCACCTAGCTTTCCATGTGGAGTACGAGGGACTCAATCTCATATGTTTTGCGTGCGGGAGATATGGCCACCGTAAGGAATCTTGCCAATGGACTTTCAACTCTCCAAGCAATTCCGGTGAAGGGCAAGCCGAACAGCAGAAGCCTACTGAACCTAGCTCGCAGGCGACGAAAATCAATCCAACTGCAGAGGAGGAGTTTGGGCCGTGGATGATCGTCGGACGTCCGAATAAATCTCGCCCACCCAGGAAGACCTACTCTAGGGAAGACAATCTCGAACATAATAGTGGATCTCGGGGAGGCAAGTCATCGGAGAAGGCCGGAGCTCGATCGAGATTCGGGATTCTCGCTGGATTGGAAGGAGACGATGAGAGAACAGGGGAGGGGACTGCTGTCACGATTCAGGATCGCCGGTCAGAACGGGATGGGCTGGTTCAGACGATGCAGGCGGCGGATGGCAGGGAAGACGCGGGATTGTCGAGAAAACTGACAAGGAAAAATACTGAAGTGACAAGGGAAAGGAAACGGAACAGCGGCAAGGAGCGGGCATCTCTGAAATCGCCGCAGGAGAGTGACTCTGAGAAGCCTATTGGGCTGTGGGTGGAGCGGAAAGCATCAAGGAAGAAGGAAGTCTCTTCAAGTGGGCCGAGCACAAGCAAGACTCCGGTTGGGCCTAAGTCACATGGCCAAAAAAGTTTATCTCTGGGCCGCAGGGAACACACCGTGGTTGGAGGGAATATCAACCAAATTAATTCTACACCTATTCAGGTGCAGACCGAACTTGAAGGCCCTAAAGTAAATGGTATGCTATTGATTGAAGGTCCAGTAGCAAATTTAGCTAACAAATGTGATGCATACATGAAGGAAAAATGTGAACATAGCATGCAAGATATAAATTCTCATACTCCCATATCCCAAGATCCTTCCCAATTTGAGGATGATGTTGGGGATGACTTTATGCATGCTGAATTTGAAAATCAAGGAATGCAGAGTTTGGAGAAGGGACGGATCAGGAAGGATCCCAAACAATTGGACAAGTAAGTGTCCCTCTGTTCCTCTTATTTAAATATTTTTTAATGATTGTAGCTTCATGGAATTGTAGAGGTGCTGGGAGTCGTGTCCTTCCTGCCACCATTAGAGATATTGTTAGGAAATATAATATAGATGTCCTTTGCCTTCTTGAGACCAGAATTAGTGGTTCTCGAGCGGATACTGTCTCGGCTAAACTGGGTTTTAGTAATTGGATTAGACTGGAAGCTTCTGGATTTGCTGGGGGGATTTGGGTGCTTTGGAATAATAATTCAGTTCAGGTTGAATATTTATTTTCAAGTACTCAATTTATCCACTGTAAGCTGACTGATAGGAACACTCAAGGATTTTTCTTTACCACCTTTGTCTATGGGGAACCTACAATATCTAGACGGGCTAGTTTGTGGGATGGTTTGAGGGATATAGCATTGTCCATGCAGGAAGCTTGGATGGTGATTGGTGATTTTAATTCTTTCATGAATCCTTCTGATAAAATGGGAGGTTCTAACTTTTCTCTTAGAGCTATGAAGCAATTTGCTGATTGTATTCGTGAATCCAATCTCCTGGAAATTCCTTGTGTGGGGGAGCGATTCACTTGGGAGAAACAGGGTATAAAAGAGAGACTTGATTGGGTGTTTGGGAACTTAGAGTGGGAACTTAAATTTCCTAGATCCAAGGTCTTCCATCAGCTGCGTTATAAATCAGATCATAGAATCCTGATAGTGGCGGAGGGAGATGCTATTCAGAACTGTCAGACCAGGTCCCATTTCCAATATCATCCAGCATGGGCTTTAGAGGACAGTTTTAAGGAGGTGGTTCATAAAGCGTGGGATAATTTAGATTGGTGTAGGGGGGCCGTGAAATTTGAAAAGGATGCTGTGGAGTGGAATCTTAAGACTCTTGGCAGTATTCCTAAGAAAAAACATCAGATTTTGAGGAGATTAGAGGGCATTGATAAGGCAAGGACTAACAATATCTCTAATGGCCTTTATAAACTAGAACAGAAACTTTGGCAAGACTTCAGTAGATTAAGTGCACAAGAAGAGCTCCTCTGGTTTCAAAAATCTCGGTGCAAGTGGTTAAAATGGGGAGATAAAAATACTAGATTCTTTCATGCCTCCACTTTGATTAAGAGGAAAAAGCAACATGTTGATGCTTTACAAGATGGGAGTGGGAATTGGATCAGAGACCAAGAGACTCTTAGACAGATGACCAGTCAGTTCTTCAAAGATCTTTATACTAAAGATGACCAAGTTAGGGATTCTTTGAATTGGATATCGGCGTTCCCTCCTTTGAATCACCAGGATTTTGACTTAATACACAAAGAAGTTCATGATATAGAGATCAAGAATGCGGCCTTCATGATCGGAGCCTTTAAAGCGCCGGGGCCTGATGGTCTCCAGGCTCATTTTTTCCAAACTCAGTGGGATCACATTGGTGGCAAGGTCTGCGATATGGTCCGTGGAGTATGGCAAGATCCTGAGAGAGTTAAGGACATTAATCATACCAATATAGTGCTGATCCCTAAGGTGGATAATCCTCACAGGGTTCACGATTTCCGTCCTATCTCGCTATGCAATGTTATATATAAGATTATAACGAAAATTCTTGCTAGCAGATTTAAGGGGGCCATGTCTTACCTTATACAACCTCAGCAGTGTAGCTTCATTGCAGGAAGGCAAGGCAGTGACAATATCATTATTGCTCAGGAGGCCATGCACTCTATGAGAAATAGAAAAAGAAAGAAGGGTTATGTGGTCATAAAAGTAGATATGGAAAAAGCCTACGACTGACTTGACTGGGATTTTCTACGATCCACGCTCTCTAGCCTAGGCCTCACTAGTCATATGATTAAACTTATTATGGCTTGTACCTCAATTGTGTCTATGAAAGTTTTGTGGAATGGCACGGCATCTGCCCCATTTTGTCCCACAAGAGGTCTTAGACAAGGCGATCCTCTTAGCCCTTACTTGTTTGTTCTGTGTATGGAACGACTGGGTCAGAGTATTAGTCGGGAAGTGTCTCATGGCAACTGGAAGGGGTTTACATTCAACCCTCACTCTCCTGTGATTTCTCATCTCTTCTTTGCCGATGATCTTCTTCTATTTGGGGAAGCCTCAGTTGAGCAAATAGAGAAAATGAAAGAGATAATGAGAGGATTCTGTGAGGTCTCCGGCCATAGGGTCAATCTCAACAAATCCAAGGTCCTGTTCTCAAAAAATGTTCATATTACTAGAGCCTTGGATTTGGCTCATAGATTGGGGATAGGTCTTACAGGGGATCTTGGGAAGTATCTTGGCGTTCCGCTTTTTCACAAGAGAGCCACCAAGCTACATTTTTTCCCTATTGTTCAGAAAGCTCGGAAGAGACTAGCGAATTGGAAAGGTAGGTTTCTTACCATTGCTGGGAGAACGACTCTGATCAAAGCAGTGCTAGCCGCTTTACCTAGTTATCAGATGCAAACTTCTCTGCTTCCTAAAGGAATCCTAAAGGAGCTTGATCAGATTAGTCGTTCCTTTCTCTGGAATCAAAGTCAGGAAGGAAGGAAGATGCACCTTGTTGCATGGGATCAAATTCAACAAGAGAAAGAGGATGGTGGTTTAGGTGTCAAAGATCTTCAAAGACAGAACAAGGCTTATATAATGAAGCTTTGTTGGGGCCTTCTTACTAAACCAGAAGCCTTATGGGTGAAATGTCTGAAAGTGAAATATGGCTGTGGGGATGGAGTATATCCTATGGTCAGTAAAAAGCATAACCAATCCGAGGTCTGGAGAAGCATTACCAAGGTGTGGGATAAATTCTATAAAGGAGTTGGCAGGTTATTGAAGGATGGTAGGTCCAGCCATGCCTGGTGGGATTTATGGTCGCCATTGGATGAGCCCCTCATCTCTTTAGTAGATCACAACGTACATCTCCTTGACCCTTCAGCTAAAGTGAGGGATTTCGTGTTGGTTAATGGAAGATGGAACATGCATAAGTGGAGAGATTTCCTTCCTCCTTGGGTAATTAAAATTATTGCTCAAGTGACTCCACCAAATGGAAGTGAGGCTGATGAATTCTCCTGGAGGAATGCTTCTGATAACCGTTTCAGTATCTGCAATGCTTACAAGTTTTTATCCTCGACAAGAGTCCAGAACTCGTCGGTTCCTTGGAAGAAAATGTGGAAGTTACCAATACCAGAAAAAGTAAAATTTTTTCTATGGCAAGCTATTCATGAGAGACTTCCCACTAATGTCCTCAGAGAAAAGAGAGGTTTAGCTCAGAGTGCGGAGTGCCCTTTCGAGTGTCAGAGAGAGGAAACAGTTCTACATATTTTGAGGGATTGTGAGGATGCGAGATCGGTGTGGCTTAATTTTGTTAAACCTACCTGTCGATTTCGATTTTTTTGTTCTAACTTGCAGGATTGGCTTAAGGAGAATCTAGCTTGCAACATGGGTTATGCCAGGTTTTGCAGATGGCCTTGGGGAAAGGTCTTTAGTATTGTGTGCTGGCTACTCTGGAAGAATCGATGTACAGGGGTGATGGAAGGTTCCCGAGCTCAACCTAAGGATATTGTTCACGCGACTTGCTTCCAACTTTTGGAAACGAGTGTATTTGGGAAGTTCTCAGGCCAGGCTTTGCACTTTGCACAGGACGAGGACAGCTTATGGAGCCGGCCGCCAGAAGGCTTCATCAGGCTTGATACAGATGGCTCAGTTACCGCGCAACGAACAGCAGCTTGTGGAGGGGTAGTTCGGGACTGGAAAGGCGATTGGATCCTTGGGTTTCAACGCACACTTGGAGTTCATTCGCCTACTTCTGCGGAACTTTTGGGACTTTTGTCAGGGCTTCAGATCTGCAAGCAACACCGCTTTCAATGTGTGAAAGCGTATACAGACTCTCTGGAGGTCTTGAACTTGGTGATGCGTGATGGTGGTCATAATCATCCGTTACGAGAGGTCATTTGTGCGGTGAGAGATCTTCTCTTCTCAGATTGGCAGATGGAGCTATGTTATGCTCCCCGAGAAGCGATACGATGTGCTGATTTTTTGGCTAGAGACGCGCAACACTTGCTGGGGGGACTGGTGATTCTCCCCCTTCCACATCCAGGTTGCCTTCGGATCTTGAGAGAAGACCTTTCTCCTACAGGAGGCGCTCTTCTATTTCCCTAGTATGATGTAATTTCCATTTTATGGCCTTTTCTATCAAAAAAAAAAAAAAAAAAATCAAAGAAAACTACAACAATCTCCAGACTAATTTTCCCAAAAATTTAAAAGTAGGGAATGATTACTAACCCACAAAAAAAGAGAATATATTCTTGAAACAAGTTAGATGAAATAGATTTTTTTTTGTCAACGTTAGGTGAAATAGATTGAAACAAAGAATATATAACATATGACGTACTCCCTCCTGTCCTTTTGTTACGGGTCTTCAAATTTTTTTAAAAAATTGACTTAATTAAAAAAATTGACTTGTAATCTTAAAATTTGATGTATAATACGAAGAATTAAGGTATAAAAATATCTATAAACTTATATTCAATATGTAAAAAAACCCATAGTCTTTCCTTAGGTATAAAAATACTCATGAATTTCAAAATCAGCGCAAAAATGACATTACCGTTAAAATCACCTACTTTTCGTTGAATAAGAGTATGTTGGGTTCTACCACAAACAGTAACCAAGCTTAGACGTTTTTAATGGTTGCGTCGCATGAGTATTTTTGTGAAATAAAAAATTTTATGGGTATTTTAATATTCACTTTGGATATAACTTCATGGATAATCTTGCCCCGTAACCTAATATGAGAGATTGAAGTGTACATATTGCATTTTTATGAGCCTTTGTAAAAATTTAAGTTAGACAAACGAGTTAGAAAGAACAATAATAGATATAAATATTTTAAAATAATTTATTTAGATTTCTTAATATTTTTAAAAAATATCAATTAAATATTATATTTAGGATATGAGATAGTATAAGATTGCATGCCGAAAGAAGGAATTAACGTCGACATTGTGATTAGTGTTATAATCAAATGTATAAACTACCACGATATTGTGCCAAGGCCAATATGGAATATGAACTCAATCTACTGCGCGTCTGTCCGCAATTTCCCAATCGAGAGCCCCAAATTTATCCACACTTTCTTGTGGCATGTGAAGATAAATAAATAGAGGGAAAATCACTCCCAAATATCAAGAACTAAAAGCCCGTTTGGTTCAATCCCATTGTATGCATGCAATGGTAATCATGATTGCATTATTAAGAGAAGAGTATTTGGTTGCTCTTTAGCATGGTAATAGGGTTTACTATGGTAATGATGATTACGAAAAAATTGGTAATCCTCATTCATACATCCCCCTCTATGAATCCTCATTACCATCCCATTGCATGGTCTAAAAAGTTCAATTTACCCTTTAGCTTCCCTTGTCTTTGTTTTACTTATTTCATTTCACTTGCTGCATCACGTCACAACTGCCACCGCCACAACCTCTTCCTCTTCCACTTCCGTCACCTCCACCCTTTGCCGCCGCTACTACCTCCTCCACCACCGTCACCTCCACCTGTCGCCGCCACCCCCGGCCCCGCCACCGGCCCACCATGCATTGCTACCACCTCCTCCTCTGCTGCCACCCTCACCCCCGCTACCCGCCGCCACCGCCACCGCCACCACCACCTCCTCTGTCACCACCGGCCCACCACGCACTACTGCCACCTCCTCCTCTGCTGCCACCGCCACCACCACCTCCTCTGTTGCCACCGGCCAACCACCCACCACCACCTCTTCTACCCCACGCCGCCCACCGCCACCGCCACCTCCTCCTCCGCCGCCCCCACCCTCACCCCCACCGCCCACCACCACCTCCTCCCCCACCCTTATCATTGCCACCGCCACTACCTTCTCCTCCTCCATCCCCGTCGTCGTCGGCTTGTAACTATTTTTTCTACAAAGATTATATTAAGGGGAAAAATAGACTTTGTGTAATATATTAATTTTAAATAATTGTTAAAATATTACCTCATTACACGTTACTTAAAAATCAAACCAAACACTACCCCTGTAATTAATATCACATTGCATTACCATTGCATTGCATTGCACCGTAGGGTGTAATGGGATTGAACTAAACGGGCCCTAAAGATAATCACAATAAAATCTTAAAGCAGCAAAAAAATAACTTAACACATTGAAAAGACACCCTTTGGGTTGTTATTTTTATTTTTTGGGATCTTATTGTGATTATCGTTGGTCCTTGGATCTAAGAGTGATTTTCCTATAAATAAATCCCCAAGTCTTTGCTTAATTCATTCCTTAAACACTATTTCCTCCTCCAGACCGCAAAAGAACGAGTAGGAGCTGCTGCCCCTACTCTAGACCGAGCATGTCGCCGGAATCTCTCAGTCCTTATAGAATTGTAGAATTCGCCATATTTTCTGGCGAGTATGGCTTCCTTTCCGGCATCATAAATTTCTCCATAAAAATTTTTTCGAGGGAGGGGAATATCCGCCTAGTTATCCTTCTCAGCCTTTTCCTGCAGATCTTCCTCATCGGTTTAGCTCCTTTCAGAAAGCGCACCAGCAGCTTCTTATTATCAACTGTCTGGTTGGCTTACCTTCTTGCCGACTGGGCCGCCGGCTACTGTGTCGGACTCATCTCCAAGAGTGAAGCTGGGAAATCTGCCATCACTGACCAAGACCACCTCATGGCATTTTGGAGTCCATTTCTTCTCTTACACCTTGGTGGCCCCTATACTATCAGTGCTTTTGCTCTGGAAGACAACGAGCTCTGGCTCAGGCACCTTTTCGCTCTTCTTTTCCAGTTCTTCACAGCAGGTATGGTCTTCTTCTCATCACGTCATCGAAACACATTATTGGTACCAACAATAATGGTGTTTGTTGCCGGAACTGCCAAGTACGCAGAGAGAATTGCCGCTTTGTCTACCTCCTCCATCAGAAAGTTCAGGAAGTCGCTGGTTCGAAAACCCGATCCGGGCCCGAATTATGCAAAACTCATGGAAGAACACTCTTCTAGAAAAAAGGCCGGGCTTCCTGTCACAATAATTAGGACTCCTGAACATCGTTACACATCCAATGATGAGGCTGTCCTTCCAACTCCGAATGATGGCAACAAAAGCCCTGATCTCAAGGAGGTGCAAGAAGCTCACTTCTTCTTCCAAAAGTTCCGAGGTCTCATCGTTGACATGATCTACAGCTCCGCTGACCGCCGGGACAGCCATGGATATTTCGCAAGTAAAGATGATCCAGAAAAGTCCACCCAAGAAAATAAAGATGATGCAGAAAAAGCCTCTGAAAAAGCTTATAGGATCATAGAAATTGAACTTGATTTGATGTATGAATCTTTCTACACCAAGGCCTCACTAGCTCGCCATCCCTTCTGGTCCAATATTATATATCTTTGCCTTATTTCCACTGCGGTTGCCCTCGGATTCTTCACCGCCGCAGAGAAGGATGGTTTCCATACGTGGGATGTTGTTATCACTTATATGTTGCTGTATGGTGCTCTAGCGCTGGACATGGTGGCTTTCCTCATGCACTTCTTTGCTGACCACACAGCTGCTCTTTCCGTTAAATACCCAATAGATTCCTATGGGGCTTCCTGTTTCCGAAAATTACAAATTAGCCTTTATGAATTTTTTAATGAAAAAATTTTGGTGTGTTTCCTCCAGTGGCAGAGGCCAAGTTGGTCAGAACTGGAGAAAGAGCCTTACAAAGGCTGCCATGAACTGTCCACTCGCAGATGGTCTGGAGCAATCTCGGGGCACAGTTTACTAAAATATAGCATGAACGAATCAATGTTAAAGCCTATAAAGTCTTTTATCTTTGCAGCTGTCGACAAATTTGGTGGAGGAGATCTGCTTGATCAATGGAGGTACAAGTCTGAAAACCCATTCCTTCGTGAGCTTTGGAAATGTATCTACGAAAAGCTGAACCATAAGTCTGAGCGTCGGCTGGAAAAGAAATCTGTTGTTGAGGACGATCCAGAGACCATCAAAAGAATATGCTCTGCTAGAGGTGAGTGGGTTCTCCATAACGAAGACTTAAATGGAGAAATCATAGAGAGATTGAAGCCTTTTATGGAGCCCAACCAAGTTGCTTTTGATGAGAGCCTCCTGTTGTGGCACATCGCTACTGACCTCTGCTATGCCGTCCATGATGATGCCACCACCGGCAAGGAAAGAGAAATCAGTAAGCTTCTCTCAGATTACATGCTGTACCTTTTGGTGATGCAACCTAATATGATGTCGGCGGTAGCCGGGATGGGACAACTAAGATTCAAAGATACATCTGAAGAGGCCAAAAGATTATTCTGTAAAAGGAATCAGCAGAAACAAGATACGAATCGGGAGGAGATGCTGATAAAAGCTAGCAAACTTCTTAGTGAAGTTCCTACAGAAGTTAAACCTAGTGAAGTGAAAGGGGATAGGAGCAGATCCGTGCTGTTTGATGCTTCTAGGCTGGCCCAAGTCTTAGAAGAATTGGAAGGTGATAAGAAATGGAAGTTCATAAGCTCAGTGTGGGTGGAATTGTTGTCATATGCTGCAAGTCAATGCAGGCCAACGGCACACGTGCAGTTACTGAGTAAAGGTGGGGAACTTGTTTCCTTTGTTTGGCTGTTGATGGTTCAGTTGGGGCTAAGCACTCAGTTTCAAATCTTGGAAGGCGATGCAAGGGTGAAACTCATTGTGGGGTAATAAGTGGGGGGTCCCACCAAAAGCCTTCATATATGTTCCTTGCTGCTTCTTAGTTTCCATTCAGGTTTTATTTACCACGTCTGTTGAAATGTTTAGATCATCATATTTATTTTTTTTTTTTTTTTTTTTTGCCTTCAGATCATCATGTTTAATTTAGTTTCACATTAGAGACAAAAAATGTACTTGAGTTATTTTCCTATTTCTAATAAGGGTGTCAGTGCTTTTGTTCAAATTCAGCATATATATATATATATATATATATAATCTCAAACGTCCCACACGGCGTACAACTCCAGCCTATTTTTTGATTCAAAAAAAAAAAACACTACAATAAGACTTACATATAACGTATAATATATTATTTTGATGAAAATCTTATATATAACAATTAATTTTGATAAAGTGAAATTATATTTTTATGGATATATGAGTCCCATTTTTTCAGATTTCCTAAATTTCAACAATGAGCACACACATAAGAACAACTACAATTTGCAAATTAACAAGTATAGATATGGGAATTATCAACTCTTGTTTTTTATATTCTCAAAATTTCACTAGTGAATATACGCATAAGAACAATTATAATTTGCAAATTAACAAGTAGTACAAGGGAACTAACAATAATATATATATATATATATATAAGCGAATTAATAACTACCATTTTCTAGATTCTCAAAAATTTTGCCCGTGAATATACGTATAAAAATAACTACATCAATAAATTGACAAGTAGAGATAGGGGAATTATTATGTAAATTAGGAAACTTCTGTTTATTACTCTTACATATAAATCAATTGTGTCATTGCCCCCTCTCACTAGGTTTGCCTATGGCACTGCAGGACAGATCTAAAACGTGATTATGATAATTTTTTTGACAACGACTATTATGATAATTAATTGGGTCACCTCCTCATCCTCAATGATGAATTAAACAAAAGCAACTTGAAAATTTTTAAATACGTGGCCAAAAGATTATCAATAAGAGCCGGGAAAACGGGCCGAGCCCGTCGGGCCGGCCCTTTTAGGCCCTGGCCCTTCAAAGGCGGGGCTTGTAAATTGTAGCTTCAAAAGGAAGTCAGGCCTAAAAGGGATGGCCCTGTAAGGCCTCGGGCTTAAAAGGGCCGGCCCTTTAGGCCCGTTTATTTTTTATTTTTTATACTTGGAAAGGAATCATGTTACATTTTTGAATTACCTTATTGAATCTATATGTCACTCTGTCCTTATATTGTATAGAGTATGATTTTTGAGTATATTGTTTTGTCTAATTGAATCATATTGTGATTTTTGAGTATGATTTTTTAGTATATTGTCCTGCTTATTTAGACTAAAATCATATTATATACTATTATGCCTGATAGAGTATGATTTTTGATAGAGGTTGTGATTATTTGACTACTTGAACCTACTGCTCAAAGTGAAACACAATCAAATGTCTTTGAAATTGATGATAGTGGCGAAGAAGGTGAAAATGATAGTCGTCATACTCATGTTGTTTAGAGGTTAGAGTATTTAGCTTTTTGCCTTCTTATACTTTGGCATTTGTGTGAGTTATTTATGGACATGATTTTACCTTTGATTATACATTAGTAACTGTGTTTGTTTGTTGCAAGAGACGTGTTATTTAAACCTTAATGTTGACAACATTTATGTATTAAATTAGAACTTTAATCGTTGTTATTTACTAATTATATCTCTCTGGGGAAAAAACGCAGGAAAAATAGTTAAATATTGTGAAAAAGATTTCCCGGCCCTGGCCCTGATGCTCTCGGGCCGGGCCTTGAAAAACTGCAATTTTCCTGACCCCGAGCTCTTTAGGGCCGGCCCTGTTAGGCCCTGGCCCGTCAAGGGCTGGCCCTGATTCCCAGCTCTATTAAATACAATATAAATGTTATGAAATATTTATAATAGTGTCCATTATTGCTACTCTTTTTTTTTTTTTTTGATGGTTTATGCAATGGATCAATTGTGGCCTTCGGTGCACCCACCGTCCAAGTATCCGGCGTTAACCTGAAGGCCAACGCCGGATTTACCGGCATGGACCCCCGACAACCGAGTAGTCCTGGCGCCCCCAATATGATAGGCCCAAAAGGTAGTCACCTCTTTGAGGCGCCCTAGGGGAGAGAGCTCCCAACGGAAATTCTTTACACCTTCCGTTTCCTGGGATCGAACCCAGGAACGGATTGGTGTGGCGCAGATGCCTACCCATCTGCGCCAACTTCCGTTGGTATTATTGCTACTCTTATTAACATGTGACTTGATGCGCATTTAATAGAAAAATATTTATTTTTATTTTAGCTTTTTATTTGTTAAGCTTGATTAAGCAAATAGATCTAGATCGTGAACATAACACAATAAACATATTGCGAAATATATAATTAGAAAAAGAATACATCAGTACTTTACATCAATTTGTTTCCATTTAAATTAAGGACTGGGCTATAAAATTGGCTCTCAAAATCCGGCATTTTCTTTCTGATTAAGCTACCATGATGCAGGAAGATGATGAAAGAATGGTGATAGACTTGTGCATGTTTTATAGTAAGTCATCTTATAATCAATTATTGTAAGTTTGCTTCTTAATTGGTGAATTGGACAGCATAACAATTAACATTAATTATTTTTACGTAGCACCCAAAGCCAAAATAAAGAAATTAGACTCAAGAAGCTTGACAAAATTAATTAATTAATTATTGTGGCTCCTAAAAAACAAAATTAGAGAAACTTGACAAAAGATTGCTCCACCAGGTTTTTTTATTTTTTGGATAACACCTACCAAGATATTCACTTTTCAAAATGCAGTGTTATTTATTTTTATCATTGAAGCACTTGGTCTTTTTGTCACATATAATGTTTGATTTTCAGGATATATAATCGACAGCGTCATCTCAAGAAATAAAACGAAAGCAACTTGGCAATTTATAAATTTGACTCTCAAAATCCAAGTCTTCTCCCCTTAATTTGGGCCGCAATGATGAAAGAAATGAAGAAACAAGGGGACATTATACATTATAATAAGTCATCATATCTAGAGTGAGCAAAACGCCCACTAACCTGCCCATCCGCTCGTGACCCGTAGAAATTTGGCCAGTTTAATCCCGGCCACATTGGGCCCATAACAGGAAATGGGTTCCCTGTACCCATTAATACGCTACAAAAAATACTGAATTTCTGACAGAATTTGTCATGGAATTTAGAGCTTCCGAATGAATTTCCGACAGAATGGATTCCATCGCTAATAATAGCAAAACAAACCAATTCCGTTACAACTTTCCGTCAGAAATTTTCCTATAAAATTTCTGAAGGAATTCCATCGCAATTTCCAAAGGAATTAATTCCGTCGAAAATTCCCTTACAAACTTATTTTTTATTTTTTAAATTTTAAAAAGCCACGTGGCAGCTCCAGTGGCGTCCAGTTTGTCGTCGGCACCCAGATTCGCCACGTGGTGCAGCCTGGCTTTGCCATGTGTCGCAACCTCTTTTTTCCTAAAAATACAAGGCAACTTGCCCTCCTTTGGTTCTAACCCACCATCTTGTCCTTGCACGGGCAATACCTTACTGGATCGGCTTGATTGCTTTAGTGTTTTATTATTATATAATTATATATAATCAATTGTTTATAAATATATATTTGTTTCTTATATATAAATGTAATAATAATATAAAATAATTTTATATATTCTTATAATTTTTAATATAAATTAACTTCAAATTAAAAATGTTACATCTTAAATAAATTTCATATGTCTATATTTTTGTCTAATTTCTAAAATTAATTTTTTTTATTAACATTAATTAATAACTAATAAATAATTACTAACTAATAATTTTTTATTAATATTAATTAATAACTAATAAATTTTATTTTTTATAAATAAATGTTTATATGACCATTTTGCCCCTCCAGGGACTAAAACCTATGGTTGGAAACTTGAGGAGTTAAAACCAAGATGAGGAAAAACTTGAGGGATAAAAGATGATATTAACCCTAATTTTTAAATATTTATATGGCTAATAATATCATAATTTTAATTTTATAAAGATATTTTTTTAAAATTAGATTTAATTAAAAAATAATAATGTTTTAATTTTTCTGACGGAATTAGCCACGAAATTTTTTCGTGCAAAAATTCCGTCAGAAATTTTGTGGCAAAATTAGCCATAGAAATTTTCGTGGCTAATTTCATGGAAAAATTAGCCATGGAATTATTCTTTCAAAAATTCTGTGACAAAACTATTTGTTGTGGCGAGAAAAAATTCCGTCGAAACTTTTCCCACTGAATTTTTGATGGATTTTCGTTGGATTTTTTCTTGGAAATTGTTTCCATGTCAAATTCCATCGGAAATTTAATATTTTTTTGCACTGATATAAACGGGTGGGAAACAGGTTCAACTCCGAGGCACCTGTACCCGCCCGTTACCCATATAATAGGTTTTTTTTATTCACATAATCATAAACAAAAATCAGTAAATCACTATCTATTGATTCGGACATTTATTTTCGAAGCAAAAATCTAACCCCCAATGTAATATCCCAAAATATATTCAAAGGGCTAAATGTAATAGATAGTGAAATAAAAGGGTTTAATAGCACTCTAATTAATTTTGCCATGATTAAGAGTTAATTGCTACTTGATCTTGAAGATAGATCTGGGAAACAAAATAAAGGGCCAAGATTGCTTTTATAAAGTAGAAGTAATGATAAAGATAATTATAGCAATTTTCTTATCTTTTCCTCTTATGTGGACACAAGGCACATGCAAGACCAAGTCAACACACTCTCTTCCCTTTTTCTACAAGAAAACCGTCCCCTCCTTGCTCTATTCTTATGCAATATTTCGTCCAAACTTTGAGAAAGGAAAGGAAGAGAATTTAATTGATATATTATTACACTTAAAGTCAACAAAAGTGACTAGGATTTAATCAATATACTTCCTTGACCTTATGCAAATGTTGAACATTTAAATCATAAGGAAAAGAGAGAGAGAAGCTAATTAAAGGATATCCTCACCTTTTTGCCCAAGCACAAGTCGGTCAAACATTTCAAGAAAGACGAAAGAAGGAAAGAGAAAAGCTCACTCTTTTTGTACCAATTACACCTAGATAAGTTACCAAAAAAAAATGTATGACCAAGGAATTAATAATAGCCACAATTTTGTCTCCATTTGGTCCAACTTTTCGGTCAACTCTTAAGGGATAATGGAAGCCAAAAATCTAATTATTTATCACTCTCTTTCTCACACTCTCCAAGTCGGTTGCTGCAGCTCCAACGAAAGAGAAGAAGAGCAAGGTAAAGGTGAGACTTTCTACCTTGATTTTCACCTCCGTAACTTCATTTATGGCTCAAGTGTCCTTCATAAACATTGTTCCTCTTGATGAGTGCTTCATTTATATGGTTTTAGAATTTCAAAAGGAGGTGTTTTGAGCCATCATCCAAGAACAAAAGCTGAAGAATCAAAGAAAGAATTTAAAGAGGAGCAATAGGTGAGTATTAGCATCAATTTGAGCTATTGGTTGTGTTGGTTGAATGAATATTTTGGCATGTGTAAATCTGCTCTGATTTTGGCCAAATAAGGGTTTGGGTAATTCATGATGTTTTGGTTATGTTATTGGTGGTTTATGATGATTAGAAACCATTTGACATAAGTTTGATGCTAAAATTGAAAGTTGGTAATTTGTTAGAATTTATTTTGAATTTTCTGCCAAAACAGGACATGGGGAATGAGTGGGAATTTGTTCATTTTGATGTTACCATTGTGTTCTATACGAAAAATTGTGTGGGAATAGCCCCAGGTTATGAATTTTGGGTCATTGAAACTCAAAATGTGAAACTAGGTTTTCTACCTGAACAGAATTCCAGCGAGGTACTCTACTTGTGTGGTGTTTTTGGATAATCAAATGATCTCTAAAAATTATGAAAATTTCCATTCTAATAGTTCACATGACATGTTTCAAAATGGACATATATTGAATGTCATTTCGATTTGTGTGATGTGAGTTATGATTTTCTAAAGTTTGGGGTTGAAACTGGAAGCAATTCTGGAGCAATATAGAATTTCGTGTAATTCTATACTTTTGTGGTTATGGAAAGCATTGATACATATTTTTCCTGTATAGAGGACTTCAATAGCTTTCCATAGGACTTGGGATCACCTCATTTCAATTTTCATAGAATTATTTATGATTTTTCAAAGTCTGGAGAAAATTCTAGCAGATTTGGTTCAAGTGTGTGAAAATTTAAAGGTAATGGCACATGGTAATATTGTTGAACTTTGAGGTTAGGTATTGGTCTTTTAGGTTAATTGACCACTTTAGCTCCTTAGTTAATTTGATTAAATATCCCTAATGATAACCAACTTGAGTGTTTGAATTAAAGAATTGGATTAAGTAATAACCTGTCGCCTGTAATTCTAATTATATGATTTGATATTTGCCCTGCACGTGATAAACTGGTGCCAGTGCATAAGCGGAAAGAACAAGGTAGTGACTCTTTCTCTTATTCTGTGTGCCTTGCATGTATGTCATTTCATTGAATATGCCGTGATGTAACATTGCCGTTGTGAAACATGTTGATGTGGAACATGCCGTTATGAAATGTCATTATTGTGCTGTTGTGAAATATGCCGTTGTGAATGCAGCGAAAGCTGTCGTAGAAATGCCGTTGTTGTGTTATTGTTTGTGATTTGCTTACATGCTTTGTGATTGTACATGTTATAAGTGAATTGTTACTATTAGGATTCTTTTGAATCTCATTCTTTCCAATGACTAACCTACAGCAAGAGCAAGCAGTTCAAAGGAAAAGCAAGTGACGAATTGGGCGGTTAGAGCTCCTAGCTAGGAGTTTTAATTTTGGTAGTTGGTTGTCATATTTTGTTGGGGATTAGTTGCACATGTTGTATATATTGAATAATGTTGTGTAATCACCTATATGAAAAACTGAGAATAGGCAATATGCCCTGTAAACCCTTTATTAAGTAACGAAACCTGAGCGTTGTCGGGAATTTTTGGTTGCACTTTGATATGTATGAATGAAACCGAACTTCTTAGGCTAATTATATTCGTAATGTGAACGTGAGACCGCACTAAACAGGTTTTGGAAAAGTTTTAAATTAACCGCTGGTCTCTATTTCAACTTAATGACGCATTCTTGAACTATAAATTGGGCTATAAAGGTAGGGGGTTGCAGTAAGTCATATTATAATGGAAAAATTTCAATGTAGCCTCTCTGTAGCCATTTAATATCAATCAACACCCCAAATTTTTTTTTTGAAATTTCACTGGACCCTGAGGACTAAATTGAAATTAAAATTTGTGGGTGAAAAGACCATCTCTGCCATATACAAGACAAGGGCATAAATATCTTTTCACTCAAAAAAATAATTTTCAGTTTAGTCCTAGAGGTGCAATGAATTAATTTTAGGAAGTTTTAGGGGCTCTTTGATATTAAATGTCTACAGTGGAGGTGCAGTGAAATTTTGCCTATTATAAGACTCCCTATTGTTGCAACTCTCAATAATTTGTGAGGGAAATTGTTTTATTACTTATAATCAATAATTAGTAATTAATTGTGTAACCTCAAAGATAAAATCAAACAAAATAAATAGGGAATTAAAAAATTTTGTATATGTAATGTTAAACGTTAAATCAAAAAATACACGTAGTGTAGACTTAACTTTGACATTTCAAAATAATAAGTCTTCATAATTGTTGTCATGAACCAGTATCAGATCTAAAGTTTGACTATTGGGAGCAATAATTTGGAAGGATTAACATATTTACTTATGTGAATTACTTTCAAATTGAAAGCTATATAAAATATAGAACGCATTTCTACCATGGATAAGAAGTTTTTTTTTGGCTAAAATACATATAAAGATTTTAATCATCTTACTGTTGAAAAGTATGGAAAAGTAGATGATTAATGGGCAATTTTAGGCTGGTCAGTGGCCATATCAAGTTAAAAAAAAAAAAAAAAAAGATTCGTCTATATGTAATAAATTAGCTTTTAAAGCTGGCAAAAAAAAAAAACTTTTTCTTTATTTACTACGTTCTTTTGTTCTTATTTTTTCTGTCTTAATTATTCGTTTGTGTCTGTGTGTGTTATATATAAATTAATTATTATTATTATTATTATTATATTGAATGCAAAATCCAAGAAAAAAAGGCAACAAATTAAAAGGGGGTAAAACTAATTATCAACTTAGCATTTTATCTTGATTGGACCAAAATGAGGCAAGAAGGGTAGTTATGCATGATAATAAGTCATATTATAATGCTCTCAAATAACGTGTTAATCCAAGGCATAGCGATTGTTATATATCTATATATATATATATATATATATATATATATGTTATGTGTGTGTGCGTGTGTGTGTGTAAAAGAGAATTACGCATTATGTCACAACAATTACAGAGATAAAACTGTTCAGCCTGATTCCAATATCATTATAAAAATATTAACTGCCATTATAAAAACTTTTAGCTAAAATTATATACAGCGGGTATTGGATAAATTGTATGATGTTTTCGTGAGATGATGTCCATGCGAGAGTGCCTCCCTTAAGAGGCATAGCTATTGTTGTGATAATTAATTGTAGCACCTCAACGAAGAATTAAAAAGAGGCAACTTGAATGGATATAAGCTAATATCACTACAAAAAAATTGACTTTTAGCGATCACTTTTAGTGACGACATTTTGTGTCGCCGCTGAAAATGACACTTTAGGCGGCGACACAATTGTCGCTGCTGAAAGTGTGAGTTTCAGCAGCAACTGTTGAAAGTCGTCGTTGAAAGTGTGAGTTTTAGCAGTGACTGTTAAAAGTGCCACTTTTAGCAGCGACACAAAGTATCGCCGCTGAAACTCACACTTTCAGCAGCGACAATTGTATTGCCGTTGAAAATAGAACTTTCAGCGGTGACAATTATAGTCGGCGTTGAAAGTCAATTTCAGTGTTTTTTAAATTAATTCTTTTAAAAAATAATAGTTATAAAATTAAAATATAATTATTAAATCATTCTATTTAACTTTAATTATTAAAATTATATTATATTTGATATTTTCTACTAAAATAATATTTATGATATTATTATATTAGTTATTATTTTATTTTATTTAAAAATAATATATATGTTATTAACATTATATTTATAATTTTATATTAAAAATAATATTTAATTAATATTTATTAAGTAATTTTAATTAAAAAAATTGATTAATTTAAATATATAAATATTTTTTTTGTTTTTATTAATTTTTTTTATTATTTTTAATAATATTATATTTAATTATTAACTAATTATATGTATGTAAGTTTATATATATGATAATATTATATATATAATAATATGTAATAATATGACACAGGTTCATTTCGGCGCAACTGGCAAAGACTCGCGCGTGAAGGCGTCGACTCCCTGAGATCGCGAGTTCGAACCGAAGGAGCGTCACTTGGAGGAATTATGAGGTGTTGACACGTGGCAACATGAGGAGGCGACACGTGGCAGGGGAGGGGGACACATGACGCTATGAGGAGCAAATACGTGGCATTTGTAAATTAATTTTTTTTTGAAAAATATTTTTCAAATTTCTTTTTAAAAAAATTGACACATTCAGCTGCGACAAAAGTCACCGCTGAAAGTATTGAGTCGCCATTGAAAGCCACATTCAGCGGCAACAAAAAGTCGCCGCTGAAAGTCATATTCAACGGCGACACAAAAGTCGCCATTGTCGCCGCTGAAACTATACTTTCAGCGGTGACAAAAATTGTCGCCGCTAAAACTTTCAGCAAAGATCGCAACAGTGGCGACTTTTTGTCACCGCTGAAAACCTTTCAGTGGTGACTTTTGTCGCCGCTGAAAGTCTTTTTTTTTTTTTTGTAGTGTATCTAATGTGAAACATTAAAAAAGAAGACTTCATCGGCAAACACAACGTGACTTTTCAAATATGTCTAAAGTTGTTCCATTTTATAAAACAAATGATTATATAAGAATTTATTTATTTTCATTTTTAAGTAGCCAAGCTGGAAATCTTCAAATAGTCGGTTTACGTACTAATGGGGATCTTTATACTGGAGCTCTTTTTCTATGATTTCTTTTTGCCATATCTTTAATAGCGGGCTGGTTACACCTACAACCGAAATGGAAACCGAGTGTTTCGTGGTTTAAAAATGCCGAATCCCACCTCAATCATCATTTGTCAGGACTATTTGAAGTCAGTTCCTTGGCTTGGACAAGACATTTAGTCCACGTCGCTATTCCTGGATCCAGGGGAGAATACGTTCGATGGAATAATTTCTTAGGTGTACTACCACACCCCCAAGGATTAGGCCCACTTTTTACAGGTTAGTGGAATCTTTATGCTCAAAATCCCGATTCCAATAGTCATTTATTTGGTACCCCCAAGGAGTAGGAACTGCCATTCTAACACTTCTCAAGGGATTCCATCCACAAACGCAAATTTTATGGCTAACTGATATTGCTCATCATCATTTAGCTATTGCATTTCTTTTTCTCATTTCCAGTCATATGTGTAGAACTAACTTGGGGATTTGACACAGTATAAAAGATCTTTTAGAAGCACATATTCCTCCGGGGGCACTACAAAAAAAAAGGCATTTTGTAGCGGTGCATTTGTAGCGGTTATATTAAACTGCTACAAATTATAGGATTTGTAGCGGTTTTTACCTAAACCGCTACAAATTTGTAGCGGCAAGATATTTTGTAGCGGTTCCCTACAAAAAACCGCTACAAATTTGGCGCGAAATTCCCGCCAAAACTTGTAGCGGTTACTTTGTAGCGGTTAATGCACATAAACCGCTACAAAATACCAAAGGTCAGAATTTTGTAGCGGTTTTTACTGAAAACCGCTACAGAATTTCAAGAGACTCCAAATTTGTAGCGGTTCTGGGCAATAACTGCTACAGAATTTCAAACGTTGTGAATATTTGTAGCGGTTATTGTAGAACCGCTACAAATTTGGATATTTGTAGCGGTTACAGTAGCGGTTATTTTAATAACCGCTACTAATTACTGGCCTATTTAAACCCCCCACCTCCTTCATTTCTCCGTTTGCTCATTTTGTTTCCTGAGGTTTCTCCGAGTGATTTCTTCGAGATTTGAGCGTTCAGACGTATCTATAGGAGTTTTTGGTCCGTATTCCGTAGTATTTGCACTTGAGGTACGTATATAACACGTATTTTTATTTATATTTGTATTTTTATTATATTTTTGTATAATAATGGACTAATTTTTTTTTTAATTTGTACAGTTGATATGGCTTCAGGATAGGATAAGGGGAAGGCCCCTGTGGTCCCCAGACCGACTTTACGGGGTGGCAGCAGCCGGGCAGGGGGCAGAGGGAGGGGGTAGCGCGCAGGCAGGGCTACCGAGGCATCTCAGCCCATCCCCCCACAGGAACCGCAGACGATCCCACAGGCGACGACCGCAGCAGAGGTGCCTGAGGTGGAGGTGCCAGAGATTAGCGTTGAGGACTTCCTCAACGAGGAGGAGTTCAAGATGCCGATGGGGTTCAGGGAGATGGAGCGGTTCCTCGATGAGGAGGACGCTCGGGAGCAGAACAACCCACGAGGGTCATCTTCGCGGTCCACTGGGTTTGAGGTGCAGGTCGAAGGTAAATTTATTTTTTAATTTAGTAAATTATTTATTTAAATTAGAAATGTTAACTTTGAATTATAATTTATCTAACGTGCGGTCAACTGTGCAGATGAGCAGGGGAACGTGACGACGAGGAGGCTGGATGTGGCCGGTCTGAACAGCATGGACCGGTCCCTGCGAGTTATAGTGCCGTGGAACGAGGGCACTGACCAGCCGATCCACAATGGGGGTCACCTGCTCAACCGCTTCCTGAGCGACCTGGGATCGAATTGGATCCGGTTCGCCCTTCACTTCCCGACGTGGAGGCACATTCCGAAGGGCCCGAAGGACCAGGCTTGGGAGGAGGTGGTTCAGGTAATTAAAACTATTTAATTAATATTTTTTGTAATTAATTCTATTTAATTATTTTTTTTAAATTATGGTTTTTATAATTATTGATATTTAAATGTATTTTTTTCAGCTGCGGTTTGCCGTCCGGGCCAACCGGAAGAGGTACGCCCTCGTGAAGATGGGCGACGCCTGGAGGAACAGGAGGAACCGTCTCTTCCACAGTGTGGATGGGGACGGGACGATGCCTCTGGAGCAGCTGCAGGAGAGCGTCCCGGACGGCGTGCCGCCGAACGACTGGGCGCGTTTTGTCCAGTTCAGGAGGAGCCCTGAGGCACAGGTAATGTATTTATTATATTTTTTATATATAATTTTGTAATTGTTAAATATTAAATTATAATATCAATTTATTTTGTATTTAATTTTAAATTATAATACATTTACTTTTTTTTTCCAGGAGCTTGCTCGGAGGAACGCCGAGATCCGGGCGCAGCAGACGATCCACCACACAGCAGGATCGAAGACCTTTGCTGTGACCTACAGCGAGCTAGTAACTTTTCAAGTGCTTCACTTACTTTTAGTTCATTATTTCATAATACTAATTGTTTTGTAATTGTTTCAGGAGACGAGGGCTCAGCAGGAGAACCGTCAGACGGACTATGCGGAGCTGTACGCCATCACACACAGACACCGTGACGGGACTGCGACCTCTCAGCAGGCAGAGGCGGCCATTGTAAGTAATTTTATTATTATATTTTTTATAAAACCAAGTTAATAATGAAAAATGGTAATTATTAATTGTTTCATAAAATGGCAGGAGCGGATGCAGCAGTCGCAGGCTGAGCTGCGACAGACCCAGCCTGAGGAGTCACAGGGGTCAGTGGACCCAACGGCTTCTCTGAAGGCGGGTCTGGCTCAGCCTGAGCACCCCGGACGAGTGCGGGGGATGGGGATAGGCGCCAGACCCAGCATGATCTACGGCAGAAGCGCCGCCTCTGAGGCTGGCAGCTCTAGAGGGGTCAGACGTCGGAGGGACGAGTCGATTGACCAGCTGCGGTCAGATTTGGAGCAGACGCAGTAGCAGATGGCGCAGCAGCAGCAGCAGATGCAGCAGATGCAGGTGCAGCTGCTGCAGATCCACGCAGACACTATGTACGCACAGCAGACGCAGTGGCGTGAGATCGCGAACTCTATGCTCGAGGGAGCATGGAGTCGGCTGTTCCCGGACGAGCAGCATCCAGCGGTCCCCCCTGTCCCTCGCTACGTCGTCCCGAGCACTACTCCTCCTCCTACAGCTCCTCCTCCTGCTGATGAGGATGGTGCGGTTCAGTCTACGCAGCGGCCCGATCCAGCGGCATCTGAGGGAGCCCCACCTGAGGGAGCACCAGAGGATCAGCCCCCAGCTTCTTAGTTTAGGACATTTTCTTTTCTTTTAAACATTTGTAAATATTTTTGAGATTTTATTTCAGAATTTTCTTATTGTGTTTTATATAATTATATTTATATTATTATATCGCATTGAAATAATTTATAAATGATTTAAATCAAAATTTAAAAAAAAAATTATATATATATTTGTAGCGGTTTTAAGTTAAAACCGCTACAAATGTATATATTTGTAGCGGTTATGAGTTAATAACCGCTACAAATTTACTTATATATTTGTAGCGGTTTCCCTTCAAAAACCGCTACAAATATATATCTTTGTAGCGGTTATTTACTAATAACCGCTACAAACACTCAAATCATTTGAATTTTGAAATTTGCCGCCTTTGTGCACATTTGTAGCGGTTATCTTATGTATAACCGCTACAAATTAGAAAATTATTTTTATATTTAATGTCCAACGGCTTTAATATTAGTAGCGGTTTCATATATATAACCGCTACTAATTCGTTGAACATTAGTAGCGGTTATATATATAAAACCGCTACTAATACTCAACAAGTACATTTTGAATTTCCCACCAATTAACGGCTTGAATATTAGTAGCGGTTTTATATATGTAACCGCTACAAAATTATAAACGTTGGAATTTCTGTAGCGGTTGGTGTAGCGGTTTAATAACCGCTACAAAGTTATAAACGTTGAATTTTCTGAATATAAGGTTCTAGGCATTCTTCATTATCTTCTCACTCATCTTCTTCTCTATACTTTCTTCTCTCTCACTTGTAGCTATGGATAAATCTTGGATAAGGTTGCCACGCAATTCTCCTGAATATTTGTACGGATTAAACAGTTTCTTAGATTTTGCATTCACTCACGCCAGCTGTAACGGCAAGATCGTCTGTCCGTGTCGGAAATGCAAGTTCAAGAAGTGGCATCCACGAAATGTTGTGAAGGAACATTTGCTTGTGAAGTCTTTCCCTGAGGACTATACGTTCTGGGCAGTTCATGGTGAGAAGGCCGGCATTAGATATGACGAGGCTCTTCCTCGAAGTTCTCAAGTAGGCGTTCAAGTAGATGAAAATGATTCTGTGAATGATGTTGTGCATGATGCGTTTGGATTTCAAGGCGACAACTTCAACGAAGAAGTGCACGGCTCTGACCCGGCTTTTATGGGGAATGAAGCAGCTCGGGATTTTTTCAGCTTGATGGATGAGGCAGATCGTCCTTTATATCAAGGTTGTCGCAAATATTCTAAATTATCTTTCTTGATCAAATTGTATCATATCAAGTGCTTGTGTGGGATCACGGATAAGGGAATGTCGATGTTGCTCGACTTATTACAAGATGCATTCCCCGACGCCGAGATTCCCACAACCTTCTACGAGGCCAAGAAGATCATCAATAGGTTGGGGTTGAATTATCAAAAGATTGATGCGTGCCCAAATGATTGTATGCTGTATTGGGGAGACGATTCCAGCAGGGAGACGTGCAAGAGATGTCACACATCGAGGTACAAGACAATTCGGAAGGGGAAAAAGCAGAAGAAGAAACCCGCAAAGATTCTCAGGTATTTCCCTTTGAAACCTCGTCTACAAAGATTATTTATGTCGTCTAAAACTGCTGAGCACATGAGGTGGCATGCCGTTGATAAAAATGAAGACGGTAAATTAAGACATCCGCGGGATGCAGCTGCTTGAAAAACGTTTGACAACGACTTTCCAGATTTTGCGACTGACCCCAGAAATGTCCGGCTTGCATTGGCGACCGACGGTTTCAATCCTTTCGGGAATCTTAGCACAAGTTACAGCATTTGGCCGGTAGTCTTAGTTCCCTACAACTTACCCCCCTGGATGTGTATGAAACAAAGCTCTTTCATTATGTCTATGATCATTCCAGGCAAAAAGGCACCGGGCAATGACATCGATGTGTATCTCCAACCGCTTATTGCGGAATTGCTTGACCTGTGGAATGTCGGCTTGGAGACGTACGACGCTCACAGCAAGACTTTGTTCAACATGCGTGCAGCCTTGATGTGGACGATCAGTGACTTTCCTGGCCTTGGCACATTATCTGGTTGGAATGTGCACACTGGGTCGGCGTGTCCGGCTTGCAATTTTGACTCTGACGCACTGCGCCTTCCCCACAGCCGAAAGTGGTGCTTTATGGGGCATCGGAGGTTTCTCGATGGAACGCATAAGTTCATATTGCAACGGAATCGTTTCAATGGGAAACCAGAGAAAAGAGGACCACCTCAGACTTTGTCCGGTACAGATATCTTACAGCAGCTTGAGCATGTTGACGTCGAGTTTGGAAAAAGCGACGATTCAGCACAAACTCGCCAAAAGACGCGCAGGACTTCGGCGCCTCAGCAGTGGAAGAAGATAAGTATCTTCTTCACGCTTCCGTATTGGAGATCTAATTTACTTCGCCACAGTCTTGATGTAATGCACATTGAAAAGAATGTTTGCGACAATGTGCTGTATACGCTGCTTAACGAACCCGGAAAGACAAAAGATCACCTTCAAGCTAGGAAAGATTTACGCGACATGGGAGTTCGTGAAGAAGCTTGGCCAGATGAGCATGACAGATTTACACCGGCAAAAGTTTACCCTCACAAAATCGAACAAGGATGTCTTCCTCGTGACGTTGAAGAAAATAAAAGTTTCTGATGGGTATTCAAGCAACATTTCTCGATGTGTCGACTTGCAGGCTCGAAAGGTTGCTGGCCTGAAGAGTCACGACTCACATGTTCTTATGCAGCAGTTACTCCCTCTGGCTATAAAGAATACACTTCCTCCCGATGTTTCCATCGTTTTGGTGGAACTTTGTTCTTTCTTTCGGAAGTTGTGTTCTAAGGTTTTGATCGTTGAGGAGCTCGATCAGCTGCAGTCGAAAATCATTCTTACGCTTTGTCACTTGGAGATGATATTTCCTCCGTCCTTTTTTACTGTGATGGTTCACCTCACGGTCCACCTTGTTCATGAAACAAAGCTCGCTGGACCAGTACAATATCGTTGGATGTATCCGATTAAGAGGTACTCATTTTAAATATGTGCTTTCATTTATTGTCCGTATTTAATGTTTCCTAGTCGTCCTTTTCATCATTTTATATCAATTTTCTCTTATGTACTTCGTAGGTTCCTTGGGAAATTAAAATCTTACGTGAGGAATAAGGCGTGGCCAGAAGGTTCTATAGCTGAAGGCTATATAGGGGATGAGGTGCTTTATTTTTGCTCAAGGTACTTTGATGATCTTGAGACGGCTTTCAACCGCCCCCCTCGTGTTGACGATTGTCCTGAACCTGCGCCGACATCAGGAGAATTTATCCCTCGTGTTGGTAAACCAGTTATAGCAACTGAGAACTTCAAACTAACGGCAACTGAGAAGTTTCAAGCACATAGACATGTCTTGATTAATTGCACTCAAGTTGAGCCTTTCATACGGTAAGAATTGTACACTCACATGTATGTTAATCGATCTATATCTTTCGTAACATTTCTCACTTTCATTTCACTAACGCCTTTCCATTATTAATTGCAGGGAATTCAGAAGTCATGTCAAGCGTCAGCTCAGGATCCGTACACAGACATCCTCGGAAGTTGATAGGAGGGTCCACAGAGAATTCCCGGGCTGGTTTACGCGCAGAATACTAAATGACCACAACCCACACTCACCAGATTTCAGAGCTCTCGCAATCGGCCCTCTTGATCATGCAAAACGGTTTACAGCATACAATGTCAATGGTTTTAAGTTTTGCACGGTTTCACGGGATCAGGGATTGCAAACACAGAATTCGGGTGTTTATGGCACATTTGGGACAAGGAGTTATGCGAGCAGCAGTGACGCCAACATGCAGTTCGGAGGCGTCCCTTACTATGGCAAGCTTCTTGATGTGGTCGAGCTTAATTATCAAGGCCGTTTCACCGTGACGCTGTTCAAGTGTTTGTGGGCAAATACCACTACTTCTCGGGGACTGACAACTGACGACCTAGGGATCACATCAGTCAATTTCTCACGCACGATTCATACTGGTATTTCTCAAGATGATGAGCCGTATATTCTAGCTTCAGAGGCACATCAGGTTTATTATGTCGAGGACGAGCGGCATAGGGATTGGCACATGGTCGTTCATTTAAAGCCAAGAGACCTTTACGACATGGGTGAAGGCGATAACATCGCCTACGAGAGTGAGCCATTTCAGCCAGCTGATTTTGAAAACTACTTCCCTGAAGGCGATAACAATTTACCTCTACTGCGGTGAGTTTTTTTAAGTCCACGTCATTTCAATTAAATTTTTTAAATTTAATAATACATCAATAACAATAATTTTCTACAAAATTTCTGTAGGGATGGCGACGGTGAGTGATCAAATTCAAGTGTAAAAAATTTGTCTTTACAAAAAATGCAAAAAATTTGTGTTAAAATAAAATGTAAAAAAAAAATTTTAAAAAAAATTAAAATAATATTTGTAGAATTCAAGTGTAAAAAATTTTTCTTTACAAAAAATGCAAAAAATTTGTGTTAAAATAAAATGTAAAAAAAAATTTTAAAAAAAAAATTAATATAATATTTGTAGCGGTTATTAAACCGCTACAAAAATATAAATAACCGCTACTAAATAAAAACCGCTACATTAACCGCTACAAATAATTAAACCGCTACAAAAATATAAATAACCGCTACTAATTAGTAACCGCTACATTAACCGCTACAAATTATACGTGAATCCCTATAAATACCCTTATCACAACTCATTTCAAACACTCCCCAATTTCTTTTCACCTTACCCTTCTTTCATTTCCTCTCATTTACAACTTCTTTCGTATGAGTAGAGGAGCTGAATAATACGATCAAATATGGTAACAAGATTTTCAATATCTTTTAGAATACTTCTTTTCTTTCTATAAAATTTATTCTAACCATTTTTTTTAGATATATCATAACTCTATCTCATTTTCATATATTTTTCATATACAATTACATTATATTATAAAACATAATAATTCCTTATTACCTAACTATCCTTAATAATATTATTAATATAAATTTTATACTAATCATATTCAATTACATTTTTTCTTTTTAATTTATTAATAAGTTAAACTATTAAATAATAAACTAATTGAAATAGATAAAATAATAACAAATTAAACTATTTAATATAATATTGAAAAAAAAGAAAAAAATCAACGTATATTTTTAAAAAAAATTTTAAATATTTGTAGCGGTTATTAAACCGCTACTAAATAACGCGCCTTTTTAAAGCTAAATTTAAATTTTTTGGCGCTAAATTTGAATTTCATGAAATTAGTAGCGGTTTTTAAAACCGCTACTAATTTCATGAAATTCAAAATTAGTAGCGGTTTCTTAACCGCTACAAATAAAAAATGTCATTTTTAACAAATTTTCATTTTTATATATTTGTAGCGGTTATTAAACCGCTACAAAAAAAAAATTCTTTTTAATAAAATTTTTTATATTTGTAGCGGTTATATAACCGCTACAAATATCTCTTGGTGTTGTAGCGGTTACTATGAACCGCTACAAAGGTTGTAACGGTTATTTTTGATTGAGTAGCGGTTTTATAGAACCGCTACAAAACCGCTTGCAACGTACGATTTAGTAGCGGTTTTCGTAACCGCTACTAACCTAGTTAGTAGCAGTTAGAACCGCTACGAATACCCATTTTTAACCGCTACTAAATCACGTTTTTTTTTGTAGTGGGGGTAGATTGGGGCATGGACATAAGGTTCTTTATGCCACAATCAATAATTCAATTCATTTTTAATTATTAGGCCTTGCTCTAGCCTCTTTAGGGGTTATTACTTCCTTGGTAGCTCAACACATGTACTCTTTATCTGCTTATGTGTTCATAGCACAAGACTTCACTACTCAAGCTGCGTTATATACTCATCATCAATACATCACAGGATTCATCATGACAGGAGCTTTTGCTCATGGAGCTATCTTTTTTATTAGAGATTACAATCCGGAACAGAATGAGGGTAATGTATTGGCAAGAATGATAGACCATAAAGAAGCTATCATATCCCATTTAAGTTGGGCCAATCTTTTTCTGGGATTCCATACTTTGGGACTTTATGGACATAATGATGTCATGCTTGCTTTTGGTACTCCGGAGAAACAAATCTTGATCGAACCTATATTTGCCCAATGGATACAATCTGCTCATGGTAGAACTTCATATGGGTTCAATGTACTTTTATCTTTAACGAATAGTCCAGCGTTTAATGCGGGGTGAAGCATATGGTTGCCTGGTTGGTTAAATGCTATTAATCAAAATAGTAATTCTCTATTTTTAACAATAGGGCCTGGAGACTTCTTGGTTCATCATGCTATTGCTCTATGTTTACATACAACTACATTGATCTTAGTAAAAGGTGCTTTGGATGCACGTGGTTCCAAGTTAATGCTGGATTAGTTTCTGTTAAAACAAGAATTTGCTGTATAATAGTTATTTCAACATGATGAATGGACTGAGTTGTCTTTCAACGCATCCTGACTTAGTAGTGAAAAAACTGAGGGAGGAAGCTCTAAGTTGCAGTGCAGTGTAATAGTGTTACTCTTGAGTTAGAAACATGCAATATTAATAATTGATAGTACTTTAACATGACTTATTAAAAATTCACAAGTCTATCCCCATTTTTCATCATCTTACTACATCATGGTGCCAGCAATTATTATAATAATTGATTGGGGCACGTCCTCGTCCTCAATGATAATTTAAACAAAAGCAACTTGAAAATTTTATAAATACATGTAAGTATTGTGAAATATTTATAATTCTCTCTATTATTGCCTAATTAACATGTGACTTGATGCTCAATAAATAGCAAAATATATTTTTTATTGTAGCTTTTTTTCCTGCTTAATTAAGCAAATAGATCTGGATCTTGAACGTAATACAATAAAAATATTGTGAAATAATTAAAAAGAGAAGACCCAGTAGCTTACGTCAATTTTTAGCATTTAAATTAAGGACTGGGTCATAAAATTGGCTCTCAAAATCCACCATTTTCTTTCTAGCTGGGCCGCCATGATGCTGGAAGATGATGAAAGAATGGAGATAGACTTTTACGTTTTTTTTATAATAAGTCATATTATAGTACAATCAATTATTTTAAGTTTGCTTCTTAATTGGGCAAAAAACAAAAAGTTTGCTTCTTAATTAGTGAATTTGACAGCATAACAATTAACATGTTAATTAATTGCATGTGGCACCCAAAAAGAAATTAAATACTAGAAACTTGACAAAATTAAGTAAGTAATTAATTACAGCTCCTAAAAAATAAAATTAGAGAAAGTTGACAAAAGATTCCACCTACAGAGAACATCGACTTTCCAAAATGTGGGTATTTATATTTGTCATTGAAGCATTCGTTTTTTTCTTACTTTGAGCACAAGACAGACCCAAATTAAAGTTTAATTTTCATGATATATAATTGACTGTGTCGTCTCAAGAAAGAGAACGAAAGGAACTTACACTTTATAAAATTGACTATCAAAATCCAAGTCTTCCTTTAATTTGGGCCACTATGATGAAAGAAGATGACGAAACAAAGGACATTATACATTATAATAAGTTATCATATCAGAAAAATAATACCCTCCGTTATAATTTTTAACTCCTTGGCAGATGGTATAAAAAAAATTCATGAAAAATTCATAAAAAAAAAAGCTCCTTTGAGGGAAAAAATTCATCATATTATAAAAATAATACTCTCCGTTATATTTTTAACTCGTTAGCAGATGGTCAAAAAAAATCCTTGGAGGAAAAAAATTTTATTGACGCTTTTGATGTTCTATTTTTAAAACAATTTTTTTATTTTAAAAATAGAAATATAATTTTTTTTAAATGTATTTTAAGTTATGTGTTCTTAAATAAACAAGTATGGCTTCCCTTTGTCATGTGACTCCTTATTGCAGCCTCCATTTTCAATTCCCTCGTCTGATGATCCCATGCCCTGAAACAGAAAACTCCTCAACCCGATTTGCCTTAGATCCGGAAAAGAAATCCACCCTCTCGGCTGATCGATCCCCTGGTACGTCTCACACTCACACTCTCTAAAAAGCCATTACTCATGCTGGAATCCCCCTCACTATTTTTCTAGCTCTTGGAAGGGTATGCCAGGCCCTTTCAGTGGGCTGTGCAATACAAAAATAATTATATTTTGCAATTAGATTTTTCAATATAATTAGACCTGGCAAATAGATTTTGCAATACAAAAATATATTAATGAATTGATTCAACATAAAATATATAATAGTATGCAAGAACTAAGAGATTGAATTGCAAGTAAATTTTTTTTAAAACCTAAGCAGATAAGTTTTCTTGGTCAATTATCAAAATGTCATTTTCATATTTTTAAAGGAAAAGTCCCACCACCAATGTCACGGACGCCAGTTCTAACATTTAATTTTGTTTTTGAAGTGCCCTAATTAATTATGATAATTGGTATTCTGTCTAATCACACGTTATTCAGTTGCAAACCTACAATGATTAAGACTAAAATAATGACTTATTAAACTACGACCACGAAGGGACCAGAAGTGTCCCCCAAACCACCCAAAAAAAAACACACACAAAAAAAACAGCAAGTTGCTTTAGTTTTTTTTTTGTTTTTTTCCACTCGAGATGCCCCAGTCAAGAATAATCAAAATAAACCTTTGGATCTGTCATTTAGTGCTCAATGGGAAAAAAAAAAAGACGATCAAATGACATATATAAATGCACGCATTTTTGAAAAGTCAAAGTTGATTTAACTAGGGGCAATCTTTTGTCAAGTTTTTCAAATTTTATCTTTTAGGGCCAAAATTAATTAATTTTGTTATGGTAATTGTAATATCCCAAATTTAATGAAAATTTGATAATAAGTCAAATTATGGAACCTACAAAATTTAAGAAATCTTAAATTAGACAAAGGTAAAAATTAGGGCCTAGTGTGTATCTAATAGGATAAAAATATATATATATATATATATATGTGTGTGTGTGTGTGTGTGTGTGTGTTAAAACACATACACCTTTTTTACCAACACACTACACTTGGCATTCTATAAGAGTATACCATCAGCCACTACCTTGCACTCATCATTAAAAATTGCATGGGCCATTCACAAACACACACACATTTTACGTTCCCACACTCTCAACACCTCACCATACTTTTATCCGACCATATGATTCACATCTGCACCCGCTCAGCCATTTAATTATACATTTACTCTCCTCTCCATTTACCAAGTCTGCCAAAGAAAGAGAGAGAAAGAGAGAAAACAGAATAGAAAAGAGAGGGAGAGACGTGAGTGAACCGGAGGAAGTTATGTTGGAGTAGAGGAAGAAGGAAGCTCTAAACCTTACATGCAACCACTGATCCTTATATATGTGAGTCTCTTACACATTTATCTTCATTTTCCCATTGGATTTGAAGTTGTTTTCTGGGTTGTTTAGTTGCTGGAATTGAGAAAATTCGCCGGAAAATTCTGTCACTGAAAAGTTATTAAACCAGTAATTGTGTGACCATTTTGGGGTGAATTTGGAGTTCTTTGGTTCTGAAATTTTGTCATTAACCTCAGGACATATGTGTAGGAGAGTATAGAGTTACAATTCTTGAGGTTTAGAGTATAAATTCATGTATAAATGTTAGTTTTCTCAACTCTGTTTTGCTGTCCGAAAAACAGAATACATACCTGAAACTTGTAAATTCATGTATAGATGGAATTTTCGAATGGGTCTTTCTTTATAGATATTTTAGGATGTGTAGTTGATGATAGAATCAAGAAAAGTATAATTTGGAGTGAAAATGGATGAGTTCTTGATTTTTGAAGTTAGACTGTCACAACTGACATTTTTAGGAGTCATACAGCTTCATGTTACGTTTTGACCAGACAAACCTTAGTGAAAAATTATGAACTTTTACAGGAATATAGTAGACATTCATAGATTTCCAATGAGTCCAATAACGCATTATTTTGACATCTGTAGAGAGAGTTATGATTTTTGAAAGTTAAGTCAGTAACAGAGAACATTCTGGACGTTCAAGTCTAGAAGTTATGATTTTCGATAATTCTCGGAATATTAGATAACATCTAGTAGTTTTAGGTATTTTTCCATGAAACTAAACTTAAATATGTTTCCATAGAATTTTAGAACACTCCATTTCGATTTTTGTAGAACTAGTTATGATTTTTGGAAGTTGAGCTCTATTTCTGAAATGCAATCTAGAACAATAGTAGTTGGCTGAATTTCTGGGTAATATATGTAATCAGTAATTATATTTGGATATTTTTCCATGAAATTACATTTAAAGAGCTTCATTTAGGCTTTGGAATCAGTCAATTTGGAATTTTTTAGAATTAGTTATGAATTTTCAAAGTTGATTGAAAATCTGTCAGTTTTTGGAAAATTGTGAAATTGTCGTTTGGCAGTGATTTTGCAAAAAAACCGAGGTCAAAAATGGATTCCTTGGGTGAAAATATGTTAGAATAGCCTGGGTCAAATTTTCTGAAAAAGTATAGTCGGATCGGGTACGGTGGGGCTGGGACCGAGTTACAGGGGCATTTTGGTAATTTTTCAAAATAGACTAATATAACCACAAAAAATACTATGGAAGTCTCTAAAGAGGTACATGAATGGGTTTTGACCTAATTCTTATACATTTGAAATTTTAGGATCGAATTAATCGCCTGAGCCGTTGGCACGTAGTTCGAGGAACTATTCTTATGTAGCAAAAAGGGACATAAGGTAGTAACTCTATCTCTCATACACTATGTGAATGTTGATATGCTATATGTTGCTATATTCTGTAATATGAACACGTGCCTTGGGCACACTACCTACCTGTGGTATGTGACTCAGCTGAGGTACACGGACATGTAGGGGATCCAAACAGTCATTTGGCTCGGAGTATTGTGTACACACATGTTATAGTATGAATTTTCATTTTTACATTATATGGTGCATTGCATATTTAATTTTCACATTTTATATGATGGATTATGTGTTATTGCTGAGATTCCTTGGAATCTCACCCCTTTCATAAATAATAACTATTCCAGCGGGAACCAGTGACTCCAAAGGCAAAGTGGTAGACACGGGCAATTGAGATGTGCATGTCCCAAGATCAGAGTTATTTGGTTATGTTAGTTTAATTTTAATATGTTGGATATTTTGGACAAAATTTGTATATATTAACAAACCCTGCGGGGAAGACTCCTGAATGTAAATTTGCACTTAATATCAGTATATTTGTGCTATTCCTGCATACCTGTGGAACTGTGCCATTATTACTCTACGAATATCAAAATATAAATGGATGTTGACAGTACTTTTGTTTAATTTTTTTATTTCGGGTGCTACAATTAATTATCACGTTAGTTAGTTGTCATGCTGTCAAATTCACCAATTGAGTTGAAAACTTCTAGTAATCGATAATACTATAATATGACTTATTAAGAAAATGCACAAGTCTATCCCCATTCTTCCATCATATTCTCGTATCATGGTGACCCGGTTAGGAAAAATGGCGGATTTTGAGAGCCAATGTTATAACCCAGGCCTTAATTTAAATGCAAAAAATTGATATAAGTTGCTGAGTGTTATTGTTGTTCTTGCAAATACAGTATGCAATCCGAGTCACTTCTAAAGATGTTGATAGGAAGCAGCACACCTCAGGATAAAATGGATTCTTCTTGTAGATACAGGGTGAGCAGAATAAGAAAATATAATAGCAACCATCAGGCAGAAAATATGAAAGTGAAAAGAGAATTCAAAGGAGGAAGATAGTGCTCGAGATTTTAGAGCAAGGTGCTTTCAACCTCTGCAGACTCTGCCTTTTATAGGTAGTAAGCCAAGGCACCCATTGGGTGAAAATTTAAGACCACCAAACTCATTTATGGCAATTTTATCTCAGGTTACAAATGCTAGGTGTAATAAGATCTTCCATTTTGAACATTGAGAACCAATGAAGACTTCGGTTTTTGAATGTTGAGAGGCAGTGCAATCAAATTTCAATGTTGGAGAAGATAACCGGTCAAAACAAAAATAAAATCTGATTTATAGCCCCTGACTACTAAAAATCAAGATCTCAAATTCAAAAGCATTAAACTATGGGTTTATCCGGTAAGCTATTTTCACAAAATAAATTTTGGATTTTATCAAGAATTATTTTGATGAAAAGTGCCTAATCCATATTTAACTCGTGTATAGGGGGAATTGCTAGATTATTACTATGTTTGCCTCCTGGTGAACCATTGTTGTGCCCGCAAGCTCACTCTTCCTCTTGGTCCATTTACTAGCCTAAACTAACAGGGTGTAATATATACACTTGTATTCTCTCTTCCCAGAGCAATGTAGGACTTAGTTCCTATTTAACACACCCACATGCAATGCATTAACTCCAACAATCTCCCACATATGTCAAAAGGAACACCACTAGACATCGATAATAACTATTATATCTGGTTGTCCTATGAACTTAAAACCAAGTCTAAACCGATAACACTTAGTACAATAAAATGTTGGTGGTCCTATGAACTTAAAACCAACAACTCTTAGGCATGTACTAGCTAGAGGTATTAAGGTTCATATTAGATGCCCACATTTCACTTTCAATGCATTTTTGCACGTTACGACAACCATGTGCATGCCTGGGGTGCAATGAATGTTTTAGAGATTTCGTCACGATCTCATAGGAGCAGCCCCACTTCATATTTGTAGAGGTGATTTCATTAAATGTACATGTAATGAGCACACTATCCTATAGGATTATGAAATCAATAAGAACTTTCGCTCAATTCATAGAGTTTGTTTGGCCAACTTCCACATTACGTCACCACCACCAAGAGTGAAAACATATCCACTAGTAGATTTGGTTTCCTCTTAATTTGAGATTCAATTATCATCATTGTATCTTTCTAATACAATGAGAAATCCACTATAATGAATACCATAATTCATGATACCTCTCAGGTATTGCAATAACCTCACCATAGCCTCCCTAGTGTTCATTTCCTAGACAATGAGTATATCTGCTCAATCTACACATAACATATGCTATGTCTGACTTGGTATAGTTCATTAAATGCAAAAAACTTCCAATAATTTGTGCTTATTTAGATTGAGAGATTGGATCTCCTCTGTTTTTCTTTAAATGCACATTAGGATCATAAAGAGTATTCAAAGGACACTCATCAAATAGTTCAAACATTCACAGAATTTTCTCAGCATAAAGTTCTTGAGAAAGTATTATACTGTTTTCATTTCTTAAGATTTTAACACCCAAAATCACTTTTGCTACACCCAAATCCTTCATATCAAAATTAGAAGAAAGAAAACATTTTGTCTCGAACAAAATATCCATACTAGTACCAAAGATAAGCATGTCAACCACATACAAACAAATAATTATACTATCACCATCCCACATCTTTTTACTTCAACAGTAGAGAAACCACCACTTAACAAAACTTGATCCAACTTTTCATGCCATTGTTTAGGGGATTGTTCCAAACCATACAAAGATTTAACAAGTTTACAAACTTTATTTTCTTATCCATGAACAATACAGCCTTCATGTTGCGCCATATAAATCTCCTCTTCTAAATCACTATACAAAACTGTTGTTTTGACATCCATTTGATGAATAAAAAGCTTATGAATAGAAGTTAAGGCAATCAGGATTCTAACAAAAAAAATCCTAGTCATAGGAGAAAGTGTCAAAATAATCAACATTTTCTTTTTGAGTATATCATTTCGCTACCAACATAGCTTTGTATTTATCAATGGTTTCATCAGGAAAATACTTCTTCCTAAAAAGCTATTTACAACCAATAGGCTTTGCTCCTGGAGGTAAATCTACCAAAACCCAATTTTTATTTTGATTCAAAGAATCAATTTCAGCTTTTATTGCTTCTTTCCAAAAAGATGCATCCGGAGAAGAAAGAGCTTCATACAAAATCTTGGGTTCATCTAGTACCAAATAAATATAAAAATCATCTCCAAAAGATGTTTCTCTTCTTTACCTTTTGTTTTTCCTTAAATTCTCGACCACAATTTCATTTGAATTTTGTTTAGAAGAAGAATTTTCAACTATTTTAGGAATATGCTCAACCTTCAAAGGAAACCTTAATAGGAAATATATGTTCAAAAAAATCTGCATCATTTGTTTCAATAATAGTGTTATGATTCAAAATATCGGTTTTCAAAACTAGAAAACAATAAGTAGCACATTGTTGAGCATATCCAATAAACATTCAATCATAAATTTTAGTACCGATTTTCCTCTTTTAAAATCTGGTAATTAAACTTTAGAAAGTGATGACTTCCCATTTTTAATAGATTTAAGATATATTTGGGAAGTCATCAATGCTAAATTAAAAGAATTTTCTGAAGATTTTATGAGATATCCATTTGGTGCATATCATTTATGGGATTTCAAATTAAAATAGAAGTTTTTATATTTAGGAAAGAATTAAAAAAAAGGAAAAAAAGATGATTATTATTACTATCTTTATATAATATATTATCCTCCTTTAGTTTGACAAAGAAGTGACGTCACCATTTTAGAAAAAATTGGAGAAGACCTCAAAGCCCAAGTCACGAGATGGAAGAATAAATAGGGAGGCAGCTGCACATCATCGGCGTCTTCTTCTTGGAGCAAGAACGTGCAAGAGGGAGGAGATTGAGGCGTTCGGGGTTCATTCTTCCTCTTCTTCTTCATGGGAGGATGAGAGGATTATGGAGAAGAGCAGAGACCAGAGTAGTTAATTATATTGAATTAGAGGAGTAGTTGGAGCTTAAAGATGAGACTTTGGATCGATACTTTATTCCTTTTTTTTCTCTCTTTTTCTTATGATTTGGATTATTAATTTGTTGCCATCTTACTTAAATTATTTTAATTATGTTTAATTAGTTTGTTTTGCAACTTAGAGAGCTATGAACTTAAAAAGACATAGCTATTGTTGTGATAATTAATTGTAGCACCTCTAAGAAGAATTATAAAGAAGCAACTTAAAAGGATATAATATAATATAAATAATTTGAAACATTAAAAAAGAAGGCTTCATGGGCAAACACGACTGGACTTTTCAAATATGTCTAATGTTGTTACATTTTTATAAAACACATTATTATATAGGCTAAAGTATACATTTGGTCCTTTATGTTTGCTTCAAGTATCATTTTAGTCCCTTAAGTTTATAAAGTACACTTTTGATCCCTTAATCTTAACACCGTTAGTCTGGCTTAACGAAAAATACTGACTCAACAAATTTAAGCGATGACTATGCAACTAAGTGCTAATTAAGCATGCATGTATGTTAGTATTTTAATAAATTAATTTTTTAAAAACCTATAAATTGAAAAAGATTTAATCTTTACGGACTGGTTTACCGCTTCTCATTAACGATCCCTCGATCCCTAACTCATCCCTACGGCTTCGATCCCTCCATCCCTAACTCATCCCTACTGCTTCAACATCTCATCCGAAGAAATAACCATTCCTTGAACGTCAATCCTTTTTTGGTTGCATCCATCCATGCTTAATCTTTTATTTTTCCTTTTTATATGTACTATTGGTTGCATCCATCCTTGCGGAGATTATCTAATTTCTTCTTTATTGCCATTAAACCTAAAACATAAAATTACATAGAAAGTAATATTACAAACCATCTCATAACCTAGAATAAAATCCTAGGTGAACAATACTGGCAAACTAAAAGAAAAAAGAAGACAGCATCCTAATATCATTATGCGTCAAAACCCAAAGGCATATTTCTGAATATGAGAAACTGAGCTTTAGACAAATTGGGGTCTTCCATATTAAAAAAACTCCTAATGATTCAAATAATCTGCAGATGCAATCTTGTGATTATGAAGAATCCACCCAAACCTAATCTAAAATAATGAATTACGAAGAGATGAATTAGAGGTGAAGTTGCCGGGCACGGAGAAGCTTGTGCGTTCTTGAAGGGGAGAAGACACTTTTTTTTTTCTTTTTCCCAGATTTATATTTATTTTAAAATATAAACATATTAAATTAAAGAATTACATGTAGTCATGCTTAGTCAGCGGTTAATTATGCAGCCATCACTTAAAATTGCTGAGTTAATATTTTCCGTTAAGTCAAACTAACGGTGTTAACATTAAGGGATTAAAAGTGCACTTTATAAACTTAAGGGACTAAAATGATACCTAAAGCAAACATAGAGGACCAAATATATACTTTAGCCTATTATATAAGAATTTAGGGTAAAACTGTAATTTAAATAACAGAGTTTTATGTTAAGAGTATCTGGCACCATTAAATTTTTAATGATGCAAAAATATACATAAACTTTATAAAATGGACAATTTTACTACGGTTGTTAACTTTGTTAACGTCTGATTTTGGGATGGAGAGAGAACATGGTTTGACCTTATATGGTAACGTGGCAATATAACAAAGCTGATGTGGCCAATGTATGTGAAAAGCAGATATTACACTTAATAAAAAAAAGAATGAAGAATTTTTTGGATTCCTATGGAATTCTTTTCTTTTTCCATTTGCTCCAATCCTTTAAAATAGGGAGGATGAATACTTTAAAAAAAAAAAATAGGCATTCAGTTGCTTGAAATATTTTTTAGAAACATTCAGTATCCTAAATTAATTTTTAATATACTCAACATTCTAAATTATTTTTTCATTAGCATTGGGTATCTCTTGAAATAATTTTTAGTGTAATTTCACCCTTATAGTATTTTTTTTGTCATTCAGAAAATACTTTAAGATGCTGGATGCACTAAAAATCACTTTAAAATACTAAGTGATATTGGAACAAAATGTTGAATTCTAGATATTTGGTACCACTGAAAAATATTTTAAGGTGCTAAATGTATTAAAAATTAATTTAGAATAGTAAAAATTATTGAAATATTTTAGAGAGCTTAATACTCTTTATTTAAAAAAAAAAAAAAAGGTGCTCATCCTTCCTTATTTTACCCTAAACGGTGTAGTTTTAAGGTAAATGATAGAAGCATACAGATACAGTAAAAGAAAATGAGAGAAGTTCAGCGTATTTTTTGCATTCTTATTAAATTTTCATATCGATATGTATAATTTTGTATTTCTTTGCTCGGTTGATTGGCTTCTTATATAATACCTGCTTCAATTCGGAACCCGCCCAGTTCTGTACTTGTTATTCTTGTCATCATGGCAACCGTCGTTACCAGATTTCTGATGACACAATACTTATCTTCATTAGACAATGAAGAAAATTTACACTCATCTGATCCTATCTTCATCAGATTTAAAGCCATCGGTGAGAAGTTAACCAACCCTGAATCCACCATTTCATGGCTTTCCGATCTTAACGACGCCTTCACCCAGTGGCGGACCCTCAAGAAGCAGAAGAAGTCAAAGAGGAGGATTTTCTCAGCTATCAATCCTAAACTCAGCGACCTCGAAAAACAAGTATCGAGAGATTCTTCCAGCTCGGCCGAACCGAGCCAACCGAATTTGCCGCCGTTGAATCGGTATACACTCTACGAACCCCATCCAATTACTTCAACTGAGGACGAGGTTTCCGACGAGCGCGAAAGGCAGGTGATTGATTGGGTCAATGACTTCAAGGCAGTTGGGATTTATGGAACGGGTGGTTCAGGCAAGACGGAGTTTGTTAAAAGCATTGTGAAACGACAAACTGTTGGCGACAAGTTCAAGCGCATCATATGGGCTTGCTTGTCGCAGTTAAACTGCGAAGAAGAGATAGATGACTGGATTATTAAATATTTGCTGTATCGTTTGGGTTTAGATGCCGATAGCCTGGTGGGAAATCTCGATGAAGATAAGGATTGGCTCATGGAAGAACTAGTGCGTCGGTTACTGAAGTCAGGGAATTACGTTTTAGTGTTGGATGACATGTGGCACTGTAGCGAATGGTTAGCTGAGGAATTTTTAGGGAAGTTGAAGAAAAATGGCGGCGGTGCAGTGATCGTAACCATCCGGAAGAAGACGGTGGCTGAAAAAATCGGTGAAAAGAAGAGGCTGATTCATCTGGACCCTTCGGCTTATAAGGAAAGCGCCTTTTTGAAAGATGAAGACAGAGATTTAGGAAATTAAAGCTTGTTTCTATAGTATTATTTGGCACTGTCATGGTCATGTTTCTATTCCTCTAGCTTACTATTACTGCATCCGGCTCTTTTTCATTCTTGTTCCAATTTCATGCCAATAAATAAATTTGTACTCTTCTTTTTGAAAACCCATACATAATTCCTGACATGCCATAAGGAAATATTCCTATGGTCCTATACATATATATAGGGCATGCAGGGAAGCTTTTTTTTTCCCCCTCCTATATATAAGGGCACCTCGTTGAAGTTTAATTTTAAGGTAAATGTACTATTTAATCCTTCATTTATTATTATGTTAACTTATTTTATATATTAAATAGGGGTATAGTTGAGAAGTTATTGAATTTTACATAGAGTTAATGAGACTTAAGATTTTCTTTAATCTGTATGAAAAATGATGGAAGTGTCCTATAAATAAGATTAGAGGAGTAGCTGTGTAAGTAAACAAAAAAACTGATATCATAGCTAGGATGAAGGAGAAGAAAATGGTTTTGCGTATGTTTCAGGTATATTTGGTTAGGATCTCTTTCAATTAGTAGTAACACTCGCAAGTTAACATTTTCTTGTAAAAGAATATATCATCATGCCAAAGAAGCCACAACAACTATACTACAATTTGCATCTAAATATATCACTATCATTGGATTAACTTTCAATGATTGGGATTTAATATTTTATAATAATATTAAATAAAAAGTGCATATAAAAAACTCAAACTATTAAAATTATATCTAAATGCTTTAATTTTATAGATTTTTATTAAAATATTTTATTTTTTAAACTTTTTGTCCCCATGAACTTTTTAGGTTAAATTTTAATAGTTTAAATTTATATATGTATTTTTGTTATTTAATATTTTTATTAAAAAAATGATAAATTCCAATCATTAGAAGTTGATTTAACGATAGTGATAGTAAGTGGAAGGAAGGTAAATGCAAACATTCCTCTCTCCAAAGATATCACAAAAGAAATCAAATTTCAACATTATAAGAGAACCAAGAGAACGTGGTAGAAAACCTGCAAAGCCATATGGTTTAAGTTGAGGACACTTTTTATTAATTTTTCAAAAGGCAAACATGAAACAAATCCCAATTCCAACTCCATCAACTATTTTTTGCAGGGATATGTATGTTCATCATTTAAATGTATTCTTCGTTTTTTTTTAATGGATAAAATGTTGTTGTTAGAGGACCGGAGGATATTCTTACCAAGTTATGAAGTATGAGAAAGATAACATAATAAAAATCCATTCATATTTTCTCTAAATTTACTTATAAGGAAAACTTTAATTAATTTCATTCCATCCTTTTCATAATAATTCCCAAACAATGACCACATGAGACCGTTCCATCCCATCATTAAACACTCAAACAATGAAAAAATTTCAGTCCTTCAATTGTTCCATCATTGTGGCCCAAAGTAGACTAATTAAGCGACTAGTCCCTCTTATCCCTAATGTAAGAGTTAAATCAACTTAGGTAGATTAAGGAAGTGAAATAAATTGGTTAAGTTGAACAAATGTGACATGATCTCTTTAAAATATTCATGTATAAGATTAGATTATACTACCTCCAATCCTTAATATAAAATCAATTTTAATAAAGAAATTAAATTACAAAGTATCACTACTACAGAATTGAGATATAACTACCCCTAAAGACGTCCCAAATTAAAAATTGGGTGGTTAAAAAGGGAGGCGGTGGCATTTTCATAATTATATATATGTAGGGGAACCTTTAGGCGTCCCAAATTTGAATTTGGGACGTCTAAAGTGCTTCCTGGCGCGAAATATAAATTTCATAAATTTTTTTTAGCGCCTGGATGTGGGTTTAGGCGTCCCAAATTCATTTGGGACGCCTAAAGTAGGACTTTAGGCGTCCAAAATGACATTTGGGACGCCTAAAGTCTTAGTTTAGGCGTCCCAAATGACCCAGACTTTAGGCGTCCCAAATGGGACGCCTAAACCCAGACTTTAGGCGTCCCAAATGGCATTTGGGACGCCTAAAGTCCCTACTTTAGGCGTCCCAAATGCCATTTGGGCGTCCCCTGCGCATGTCAGACACTTGTCTGACATGCCTCTTCTCATCTATCACACCTCCTCTCCTTACATCCTCTCAACTTTACTCTTCTTTCTCCTCTCCTCCCCACGCACCTACCGTCGGCCCTCCTCTAATTTTTTCTTCAACTCCTCCCTCCTCCCTTGTTCAAGCTCTCTCCTCCACCGTCGGCCCTTGTTGAACTCCTCCCTCCTCCCTTCTTCTTCCTCTTTGTTTCTTTGTTTAATTTCTTTAACGCACGCAACCGTCACTGCTGCAACTTCACCTCCTCCACAGTGGGTAGATTTTTGCTCTCTCCTCCACCTCCGTCCTTCCATTGTTGTGCACACCACTGTGGATCTCCAACGTCTTCTCTACCTCTCCAACATACTAGCTAGTGGGCGCCCTCCCTGATCAGGTAGGTTGGTTTATTTTCTTCGTTTTTTTTTTGTTTATATATTGATATTAGGCTAGTTGGTTTATTATATATTGCTTATATTGAGATAGTTGATATTAGCCTGATGTGTTTGGTGTGGTTATATTGCTTAAATTGCATTTATTCGGGAATGGTTTATTTTGTTGTTTAAATATAAATTTACTTGTGTATAATAGAAATCCCTGTTGTTCAGTTTTAGGGAAATCTAGCTTTTATAAGCCAATGGAGATTTATCCATACACACATAGTGGCACCACCCCATTTCATTAGTCTTGTTCCTGCACCATTAATTAGTATATATAATAAAATAAAATATGATTTATTTAAATTAAAGAAATTCTTGTATTAATTCCAAACGAATTATGAAGAATAATTCAAGCCAAAACTTAAAAAGAAAACCATAACCCCAATATTCATTAAATGATTTTTATCTAAATATTTTCAATAAAACAATTTTATTTTTGGAAGAACTCAACTTAAAATTGTTTTGTTAATATGAAACTCGTTTTGTTTTTAATTCTTCCAAACCTCAAAAAAATTCTTTAATTTAATCTTATTGTATTTATTTTATTATACATTAATTATATATATATATACTTATTAAAAAAATAAGTTACATAGCACTGAAACCTTTTTAAGAGGAGAGATGAGGCTAGGAGGGGGCAATAAAGTTATTAAGCCCATATTTTAAAATCCTAAATTGGGTTGATAACTTAATTAGGCAATCCCATCATATGTCATTGAGAATTGTACTAAACGTGTGAATGTTATTGGTAATGCCTTAGGTGGTAACAAAATGGATCATAGTTGGATGAATGCTTTGAGAACTAGTGAAGAATATGAGAAAGGGGTGGACGAATTTATTGAATTCGCTAAAAAGAATGCTCCTGCAAGAAATGAGAAGTATTTTTGTCCTTGTGTCAATTGTTTGAATGAGAGTAGACGGGATGTTGATGTCATAAAGGATCACCTACTTTGTGATGGAATAAATCTCTGATACACAAGGTGGATATGGCATGGTGAGGAAGTAACTGATTGTCCGTCACACAAGAAGGAAGCTGTGGATGTCATAGATGAAGATAGAATGGAGAGAATGATTAACGATGTTGAGGCAGAATCCTTTGCGCAGTCGCAGGAGTATGACAGCCTGCGGAGTGATGCAGAGACACCATTGTATAGTGGTAGTAAGTACACGCGGCTGACAGGAACATTACATTTGGTTAACTTAAAGGCAACTTGTGGGTGGACCGATAGTAGTTTCACATTGCTACTTGAACTATTGTGTGATATGTTTCCGGAGGATAATGTACTTCCAAATCGTATGTATGAGGTCAAGAAAATCCTGTCTACAATGGGTATGGAGTATAAGAAGATACATGCTTGCCCTAATGACTGCGTACTATACAGAAATGAGTACGGAGGTCTTAGTGAGTGTCCTAAGTGTAAAACTGCACGATACAATCGAGTGGCTAGCTTGGGGGCCTTCGTTTCAGGTCATTACTTGGACCGGTTATGATATAAATGGCTATTCTTTCTATACCAAAGAGCAAGATGACAAAAGTACCATGCAAAATAGTGGGGTCATGGTAGAAGCTGAATCTATGCACTTTTCCAGTTCGAGAGACAAAAATCCCATATTAGCGTCTATGGCCTATTATGGAGTTATAGAAGAAATATGGGAGATGACGTACAACAAGTTCAAAGTTGCTTTATTTAAATGTAAGTGGGTTAGCAACAATGCCGTGGTAATAGATAAACAATTTGGATTTGTCTCAGTCGATCTTCGAAGAGTTGGCTATAGAGACGAGCCCTTCATTTTAGCAAGCCAGGCGAAACAAGTGTTTTATGTCACCGATCATGCCAGCAAAAACATGTCCATTGTCCTTAAAAGTAAAAAACAGAAGTATGGTGATCCGACCTTCAACCTTGATGACACACCACCTTTCACAACAACTACACCTCGAACAAATGAAGTAGAATTGGTAGATGATGACGAATATGCTGTAAGAAATGACCATGGTGAAGGACTATGGGAAACAATATAGAGTAAGACCTTAATTTATAAACGAGAACTGTGTTTTTTCTGTTTTACTTCCCGCTTAGTATATTTCGTTTTCATTGCAATTTACTTACGTTTCTGATAATGCTTTTTGTGTTAATAGGAATATGGACAACGTTAGTGATGACGAGAGGCGTAGAGATGACAAAAGCTCTAGCAATGACGAAAGGCCTAGAGTTGAACCCCCTGCAAGGAGGGTTAGAGGCTGTACAAAGATGGGAGCATTGGTTGCACGTCATGAACATCAACAGGAGAGGCTGCATATAAACTTCGATGACAATCTGAATCCAGTTGGTCCTGAGGAAGACCACTTCATTAGCTACGTAGGGCTTTTGGCTCGAAGCAAAGTGTGCATTACCTACGATAATTGGAGATTGATTCCCCCAAAAACGAAAGACATGATTTGGAAGCAACTTTTAGTATGTAAGTTTTGATGCATTGTAGCTTTGTTCTTATTGTTTCAAATATAATAATCTTATGTTTTACCTTGCAGCAAACATACGATGTCCCAGACACCACGGAGATGTATAGGCACTGGATGGATGAGGTTCGTGTACGATGGAATGGTTTCAAGAACAAGCTAACAGCGCATTACATTCGAGGGGCCCTTAGGGGTAAGGATCCATGTGCACAGTATACATATTTATCTCATGATATAGAACTTGTAATTTTCATATACTTTATATCGTTGATTCATTTTTTGTTGTTTTTCATTCATAGAAATTAAGTGCAGCAAATGCCCAGAGGCAAGCAGAAAATAAATATCAACATTTCATGTCTCGCGGTGGATATCGGAAGCTTGAGCGGCAAATGATGGCAGAAGAGTTACAAAAAATGAAGGAAGCAGCGGAATCTGATCCTAGCGTTGTTATCCAGCCACCGGCACCTCCTCTACGTCACAAAAAATGGAAAGCAGGGAGGATTAAGGCTGGGAAGTACATAAATCCGACTGTTGCTGAGGTTGCTGCGATGATTGTAAGTAGTTATACCATAAGTACCTAATTTTTTACATGTTGCGAGTGGTTTCAATACATTTATGATAAACTGCATGCTACAGGATGACCTGGACGAGCAGAGTAGCCAAGGTTCATTCAATCCAAGTAGACGGATGGACATCTTGTCAACGGCTATTGGGAAGGCAGATGACCTTGGTCGTGTTCGAGGAGAGACACGGGGAATTAGTGCCGCGAGGTATTTTGGACGAGAGCCACGTTATTCGTCACAAGCTGGACCTAGTAAGGACATTGTGGCCAAGATTCGAGAGGAGCTCGAACGAGAGATCGAGGCCAACCTTCGCGACAAGCTCTGACAAGAGCTGTTGCCAGAGCTTCAACTTGAAATGGCAAAGATGTTTGAAGCACAAAGGGCAAGGGACGAGCATAGAACTCAGGAATCCCCGGCCTTCAATAGCACCAGAGGAAGTTACAACCCTCTGGAGCAACCACTTGGCGACCCTTCTCCCACTCCAGTGTCGGGACCACTTGGCGACCCTTCTCCCACTCCAGTGTCGGGAGACCCTTGCACCCTCTATTTGGATTATCCACTGTTGCTTGTTATTGCTGATGCTCTCGTTCACAAACGTGCTACCACCCACCATAATCAGCAAATTCCGGAGGATTTTCGTAGGGTGAATGTGACGAGTGTTAGAAAGGGGGAAGAAGGTACAGCCATCCCTGTTCCTGATCCAGAGGTTGGCACGTTAGGTCAAGCGATAGGATCTTTCATCCTTTGGCCTCACAATCTTATTGGTTCAGACGCAACACCTCCAATGGTAGGAATTACCTTACTGTTACTGAAAATCTGTTGGCATCCTAATAACAATTTGTTTTTTGATGTTCTAAAAGGATGACGAAGCTGCGAGCAAATGGCCCTACTTAGCACGGCTGCAACAGATCTACAAGCGCATTAAACAGATTGACTTGAAGATGCCTCCAGGGATTGTGGGCCAAGTGGAGTATCCCTACACGATTGACAATAAAGATCTCAAGCAGTTTATCAGGTTGGAGGAGATAGATGCAGGCTGGGTCAAATTTGCAGTCCGGTAAGTTTTTTTTTCAATTTTCCCATAGAATTCATTTAGTGGTTTTTTGTTTTCATACATTCAAGAATTAATTCCTTATTTTAATTCTATTATAGCACCTTCCACGATCTCTGCACAAACATGGAAAGAAGTAATTGGTATGGATTCTTATGTCTTGCGAATACGACAGGGGATACTTGTACTGTGGCGCATAGGACTCACTATGTCGGCTACGCAATGGCACAAACCAAACTTCGTTGTTATCTAGCACCCATTGTCCAACGGTTCGTATTTACATTTTGTCAATTTAAGAAGTTTAATAAATAATTGTCTTCTCACTCATCTAACTTCATTTTAATGTGTACATGTTGTTAAAGTTACCACTGGACTTTGTGTGTTATATGTCCCCGCCGCAACGTAGTCTATTGGTTTGATCCCTTGAGTAAAAAGCCAGACAGAGATACAAAATCCGTCTTCGACACGTAAGTTATTCTGTTTGTATTTCATTGACAACAAAAATAAATGAATGGTTCAAATTTCTGTTCATTTTGCTTTTCATGATAGTGCTTGTCAAACATATAGAATCCTAGGTGGGTCACGCGAGGGTACAGTTGTTAAAAAGCCAAAGTGGTTTTATCCCATAGTAAGTACATTCGATCCTACCTAATTGTTTCATTGACGGTCCTTTTAGACATACCTTTATTGATTTTAACAACCAATTGCATCCCTTTGATTAAAAGTGCCCTCGGCAACCTGGCCACACTGAATGCGGATATTATGTTATACTTTATATGTATAACATAACTCAAAGTGGAATTACTAGCGATTTTGAAAAGGTAATCGCTTCTTCATTCTCAAATGATAATATTTTTGGTGTTCTAATCGAAATGCTAATTAATTCATTTGCTTGAGATTCATTTCATCAAAGCTTACTTTCTAATTTTCAGATTTTTGATAATGAAGATGCCTACCTACGTGAAGACCTTGATTTGATCAGAGATCTTTTGGCTGGACATCTTCTTCAACATATAGAGCAGTAAACTTTTTATTTTATATCAGTTTGTACTTGTGTGATGACAGCGTTTTGACACTTTCTGGTTGTTTTTTGTTGATATATATAGTAGTAGGTTGAATGAAAGGTTATTGTATGTATATATAGTAAAGATTGTAGTGCTGGATATCCTTACCAGTTTGTAACGGACAGTGTGGTTTATGAATCCATCTTCTATTCTGTTTCTGCAGTTTGAATTCGTTGGGTAATACAGAATGTAAATTATGGTGTAAAAAAAAAACCAAACTTTTAGACGTCCCAAATTAAGAATTGGGAGGTCTAAAGTCCCCCAGAGTGGGACTTTAGACGTCCCAAATGACATTTGGGACGTCTAAAGTCCCACCCTGGGGGTACTTTAGGCGTCCCAAATTGTAATTTGGGACGCCTAAAGTCAGACTTTGGGCGTCCCTATCATTTGGGACGTCTTTTGTTTCAACTTACTACGCCCCCAGTATATACGTCCCCCCGTTTTGGGACGTTAAAGGTGCCAAATTTGGGAGGTTAAAGCCCCTTTTTGTAGTAGTGTATATCTTATATTAAGGACTTGAGTTGAGAGAGTACATAGTTGGGGAAAAAATAATAAAAATATAGGAGACAAAATGGAATGAAATCTTATATTTTTAACCAAATCCAACCTTAACTAACTTTTATTTTATCAATATATGTTAAAATTGCTTTTCATTAATTTTCATTTTTCAAGTGGTATAATAATACACAACTCTATCCCCTTATTTTATCATTTCTTTCATCATAGTCGGCTAAATCAACCGAAAAACTAGATCTTGAGAGATTTTTTTATAATTAAGTTCTTAATTAAAAAAAAAGGAGAAAACACATATGTTCACAGAAGTATTTTTTTTTTTAAGGTCTTGTCTCACCTAAACATTTGTTGTACTCACTCCGGTCCTAATTATAAGACAAAGTTAATTTTTTTGAAGAAATTAAGGAAGCTAATTAAATTACTTTAGAGTATTTATATTTTTAATTTTTTCTTCAAACTAATTAGTTTGACTAATAAATTAATATATAATCTAAAGATACATAACATATAATATAATTAAGTAACTTATTTAACTTCCTTAATTTCTCTAAAAAAAGCCAGGTTCAGGAACCCGGACCGGACCGGCCGGTCCGACCCGGAAACTGGAGAACCGGCCGGTGGACCGGTCTAGTTCCCGGTCCGGTCCGGGTTCCAATTTATTTTTTAAAAAAAAATTTATATTTTTCCTTTAGAGTTTCATACTATAAGCCTAAAATCTTTAATTTCTCACAGGTTTGGTCCCGGTTTAGTTCCGGTTTGGCCCCGGTCTGACCCACTGACCCTTAACCTAGTAACCCGACCGGTTCAATACCCGGTCCGAGTTTTAATACCTTGAAAAAAAATCAACTTTATCTTATAATTAAAATCGAGGTAGTATTTTTTTTTTGGCCAACTATATCTTTGTTTTATTTATGAACTATCAAGTTGCTTTTATTTATTTATTTTTCTTGGGATGCGACAATCAATTAACATGAAAATCAAACTTTGGATCTGTCCTGTAGTGCTCATGAATGCAACCCAAAAAAATAATAATAATAATACCAGTTCAGTTGAGTTGGAAACTTGCAATAATTGATAGTACTAAAACATGATTTCTTATATAAAAATGCACGAGACAATCATCATTCTTTCGTCATCTCCCTACTTTACAAAAACGAATGTAAGGTGCTGACTGATGTGCTGATAAGCTCCTCTTTTTTAATTAGTTTCACAATATTTATATTGCAATAATGATTTTTTGGCTTTTTTTTTTTTTTAATTTTTATCTGAGGAGGCGCCACAATTAATTATCAAAATCATTGCATTTTAGACCTGTGCTTCAGTGCGGTAGCGGATCTTATGAGGGGTCAAATATCACAATTAGTTAACTAATGATTAAATTTTGATATCTATTTGACAGTACTTATTGCAGCGGAAAAAGATGCTCGCATGATGACTATAACCTATCTGTCAAACAAAAACAACAAATATATTAGGACATTCATTGTAAAATGTCGAAGTCTTCTGTCTGTACTGCGATCTACCCCTAATGTTTCTCACTTTTAAACTCCTAATTTGTATAATATTTTTTGAGGTTTCGGCCCAAAAAAATTTTCTTTGAGATGCCACAATAAATGAATTACATATATAAAAATAGTTAGGTCAAATTTTTTATATTCATTATGTCATGTTCTCTAATAATATGTAGCTATATATCCTATTTTTTTCATATAGATTTATATACTCAAAGACAATATTTTTTTTGTTTTTGTTTTAAGTTTCAGGTGTATTGAGCCTCAGATTTATTGTTGAGTTTATTTTTTGACGCAGAGGCCAGCTAGCAAATTTGTGCGTATCATTTTATTTTACATTGTTTAATAAATTGTCTTCTCTAACAATGAATAAAAAAATTGCATCAATTAAAAAAATATTAATTAATTATAACAATAAAATAATTGGTCATCAAGTCACAGGTCATGGCAGCAGCAATAATAGAGAGTATTATAATGTGAAAAGTCTTAGATAGTTTGGTGTGATATTTTTCTAATGTTTTAAAAGTCAAACAACATTTCCTCCGCTCCGAAATTTTGGTTGTTTAATGTTATGACTCATAAATAACAGAGTTTTTTAAGTTAATGTAAATATTATATATTGACACTGTTCCCTTCGTTTATCATCATCCTTCATTTATTTTTCACTAAAGTATATTTTTAGTCCTTTAAGTTTACATAAAATATAATTTTGATTCCTTAACTTTATATAGTATACTTTTGGTCCTATAATCATAACACTGTCAATGTTACTAACAGAAAACGCTAACGCATCAAACTCAAGTGATGACTGTGTAATTAAATGTTACTAATATTAAATTTAAAATATGTGTAAATTGAAAAATATCTAAAAGGTAATGAAGCATTCGATTGTATTAAAATTTTTTGTTTAATAACCTAAATATATTAGTTTAATTATCTAAATATCAAAGCCTCGATTTTATTTGCAGTGATTGGTTGATTTATTTTAATTTAATAATCTAAATATATTATATTAAAAAATTAAAACTTAAATATACTTTGTTAGCTGTGCAGTCATCACTTGAGTTTACTGCATCAACGTTTTCCATTAGTAACATCAACGGTGTTAGAAATATAATACTAAAAGTATACTTTATAAAGTTAAGAGACCAAAAATATATCTCATGTAAAACTTAAAGAATTAAAAGTATATTTCAGTTTTTTCCTTTCATCATGGCTCTTGGGGAGGGGTGAATGCCAGATTTTGAGAATCAATTTTATAATCAAATCTTTAATTTCAACTGACAAAAAAAATATTGAAATGGTAATTAGTTGTGGTCTTCTTTTATTTTTGGGTTAATATAATGTTTGATCCCTCAGGTTTGCTTTCATTTTGGCTTTGATCCCTCAAATTTCAAACTAGAGGTTTTGATTCCTTAAGTTTCATTCCCTTTAAAACATTGGTCCTTATCATTAAATAAAAATCTGGACCATTTTACCCCCTAAGGGGCCAAAACCTCTTGTTTGAAATTTGAAGGATTAAAACCAAAATGAAGACAAACTTGAGAGACTACAGATTATATTAACCATTTATTTTTAATTCTTTTACGTTCTCTATAATATATAAAATTTCAAGTTTCTTTTATTTAATTTTTTTCCGAGGGGCGACAGCTATTGATTATTAAAAAACGAAAGCGACAATGTGGGAACACATTTGAGAAGAGAACATGTTCAATAGGTGTGGACATTTTTATTTTTAATTTAAGGTTTCACACATCACACATACCATATTAATAAAATTCCACTTTTGTTTGGTTAATTTTGAAAACGTTATTCATTTTGTCCCCAAGGTTTGAAACATGCATGATATAAGTTGTGGCGCTGAATAAAGTTCAATAGCAGATGTAACCATGCATATACATACATAAGACCCAAACTTTTAGCCAAAAGTTTGGGGACTCGAAAAATGGAGATAGCAAGGTGTAAATGTAGGCAGCTCAATTTGATGGCTGCTTAAATGGACCTAAGACCCACTTCAAGTGCAACGAAGTTAGAACCCAAGTTGTAGTTGGGCCTAAACCGTACAACAGAGGAGTTTGGGGGAAAATAAGTAGCTGGACCTCAATTAGAAGCATGCAGTAGTTTTTTCATATGGTTGTCTAACCAAGTCATATTCTAACATTGTTAAATTTAATTAGGAATAGCTCTCTCACAAGAGTTTTTGCATTCACAAAGATTAAACATGAGACCTTATACTTATGTGGTCAAAACTCCTTCCAATTAAACCAACACTTATTTGTAAATATGCAGTAGTTTATTCATGTGCTATACTATTTTAGTCTTTTTTATAAGTCCAATTTACCTAATTCTTACATATTAAAGAAAGTGATAAAGCTCAATATTTATATATTTTTATTAATTAATCTTAGGTTTTTGTGGGACTTAATTGCATATCTTGGGCATAATCAAGTGTTAATGATGTGAGATTTTAGTAAAAGAATAATTTGGGAATTATAGTGGTTAAATTGTTATATTTTTAAAATTAATTTTTGCTATTCCCATTATTTCTTAATTGTGAGTAAAATATCTTAGCTTTGTGAATCTAATTTTGTAGGTGATGATGTGGCACAATTTTTGTAAAGTGGTCAAGGTCAAACATGTCATTTTAGAGCTTAATGAAGAATAAGAGTGGAACATCACAAGTGCATAATTTATTTTCACATTTTTCCTCTAAGAGTAGATTAAATGAGTAAGAGCCTTGTTTGATGGTTGTAATTTTGTAGCTAATACCAAAACAGATTTTTACCTCTTATCCAAACATATCTTAACTCACTTTTTAACCTAAACACAATCGAAGAAGTAAAGGAAAAGTAGGGACCACGGGTGTTGTATTGAAGTGGCGGCTGAAATAAAAAAACAAGGAATATTAAAGAGCTGGACCGAATTGAGAGGGCTTGACTGAAAGAGGAATAGAGGAAAAAGAATTGAAAAAACAAAAAAAAGAAATGGACCGAATTAGCTAGCAGGACCGAAGGAGGAGGGAGAGAGCTGAAATGAAAGGAGAAGAGATCGGATTGAAAGAAAGGGTAGGCAGCCGAAATTGTTGACCAAATGTAATTGATTAAGGAAGGAGCGGAACTATTTTATTGGAGCGTGGGGTCATTCGGCGGATCATATGAGAAGCTGTTCGGTGGCTATTGAAGACAAGCATGCAGCTGTGTTTTTTTTTTTATTTTGCTCGAATGGAATTGATAAAGGAAGGACCAAATGGATTATTGAAGAGGGGAAGAGCTGTTCGGTGCTTAAATTGAAGAGCTGATTGGTGCTTTTCCTTTGTTCTATGGTTGATTTCTCCTTCATTCATCAAGCTTCATCTTCTTTCTCTTATATGAGTAGCTACATTTTAGTGATTTCTTTAAGTTGGGTAATGGTTTGAGCTTCTAAATTTCAATGGAATTCCTTTAAGCTCTCTTTCTAATTTATAATTATATGGTTTGGTTAAGTATGTGGTTATGATCTAGATTGATCTATGCTAAGTGGATAAACTTGGTGGTTAAGCTAGGAGTTGATTAATTAAGCCTTGTATGATTCATATTAGAAGTAGGCTGAGTTGTTTATTCCGACTCGGTTGGGTGGATTTTAAATTACTAAAATGAATAGTTTAAATTTTTATAATAGTAATTACAATTTAGAATTAGAAGTTAATTATTCATCCTCTTGAGTTTGAATTATTTGATGGTATTCATTTAATTGCTTCAGTAGAATGAATTAAATGTGTTAGATCTCACATGTTTTGATGATAACAAAGAATGGGTGTGAAAAAGATTTGATAAACAAACAAGCTTGAACAAAGTAATGACAGAGCAAATCATCACTTGAAGTAAACACTGGAGTAATGAAGAAAGGCCAAGAGAGAAAGCTGAGAACTCGAGTAATGAGATAGAAACTTGAAGTAACTAGAGCACAGAACCTCAAGTAACTCACGGACAGATACATCACTCGAGGAATGACTCGAGTAATATGAAGTGAAAAGAAGAGTTACTTGAGTCAACACCCGAGTAACCTACCACAAGGAAATGAGTTGCTCTCGGCCATGTAATCCTGCCAACGTTACTCGAGTAAGTACTCAAGTAATGAGGGAAATCACTTCCAGTTGCTCTCGGCCTGCCAACGTTACTCGAGTCAGTACTTGAGTCCCCTGCTTCAAGAAATATGTTGCTCTTGGCATTTCATTCCTGCCAATGTTACTCGAGGAGCCACTCGAGTAAATCACTGTGGTAAACAAAACTTGAAGGCAACACTCGATTAATCAGAAATGTTTTTATCACACTTCACTCGAGGCGGTACTCAAGTAAACAGGTAAGCAAAACTTGAAGTGCTCTCGGCCTGAAATCCTACCAACATTACTGGAGTGAAGTATCGAGTAACCTGTGAAGAAAATTGTAGTATACTCGAGTAAGTACTCAAGTAAACAGGTATTTCCAAGGTTTGTAAATTTGTTTACTCCATGCACTACCCGAGTAATGTAATGTTCATTTATCGACTTGCTCTCTATCAATATTTTCACAAAGATACTCGAATAATTACTCGAGTAAACTTAATGAATACTCGAGGGACCACTCGAGTATCCAAGTCCAGAAATTCAGAAATCATTCCAACGTTCATTGATTTGTTTCATATATGATTAATCTTTCATTGTATTAGTATTCTTAGCATATTCGCAGATAAACAATGAAGAGATCTTACCAAATAAGGAAAGTCAAACGTAACGTTCAAACGCTACCTACCGCCATCTACCGCAAACGGATATTTTTCAAAAACTGGAAAAGTCAACAATGGCTGCGCACACTCTAACGGGCGAGAAGAAAATGTTCCAACGGTCATTATCAACACATCTATATATATGGGAACATCCAAACAGAGATAACAACAAGAACACACACGAACGCATTATCAAGTTCACGCTCAATACTCTGTTTTTACACATACTTGTAATTCTGTACTTCAGTGATTCTTATTCACTCTGTAAGAGAGATATTTCATTCAAACTCAATATTTGTTATTGAGGTAACTTAAGGTTGTGGAACCTTGAGTTGGGATTGGATTACAACTTGTAAGGGGGAGCGAGTGTCCAGGTGAAGGAACTTGCTTGTACCGAGGTGCCAAGAACCCACTGAATCTTGAAAATTATAGTGAAACTCTTATAGATACTCTGAGGACTGGACGTAGGTCAAAGTGGTTGTGGCCGAACCAATATAACTCCCAGTGTACACTTCGGTGATATTTCTCCTTACTCTTTACTGCTTTATATTCACCGTCAAGTTTTATATTTGCAACGAAATTTTTAGTATCACCCAATTCATCCCCCTCTTGGGTGAAACGCTTGCTCTAACAAAATGAGTATTGTAAGTATGGATCTAGTGGTAGCTTAAGTCCATCCTCTTGACTCACATTATTGAATTCTTATCATTAGCAAACAAGGAAGACTAAAACCTCAACCCAAAAGAATCTCATTTCATCATTATACTAGTTAATTGAATTTTACTTGTTGCTATTGTTAATTTGATTCCCTTTGCTTCTTTATCTTGAAAACTGAAAAAATAAAAATATTTAATTAGATTAGATTACTTCATTAGTTTTATAAACAATTTCTTAAAATGATTTCACTACTACAAAAAACCAAATCTGTGGCGCTTATAATTGCAGTAGCTGTGGCGCTTGCGAAATGCCACCTATCTTAACGCTACTAAAAAAAGCTGTGGCGCTTGGAAGCGCCACAACATTTTAAAATTTTTTTTTTTAAAAATACCCTCCTGTGGCGCTTGTTTGAGGAAGTGCCACAGGAGGGGGGCCTCCTGTGGCGCTTGCTCAAGCAAGCGCCACAGTAGGGGGTCCTACTGTGGCGCTTGCTTGAGAAAGCGCCACAATAGGGTCCCTTTTTTTTTTTTCTTTTTTCTTCTTCTTCTTCTTTTTTTTCCTGTGGCTCTTTTTTATGCTTCCTGATTGTGAAGTTTTATATAAAATGAGTGGATTTCGTGTTTATCATCTCCACAAATTGTCAATCTTTCTATTTTATATTTCAACCTATTATATATATATATATATATATATAATTTTCATATTTAAAATTCAAGTTCCCCAACAATAATGTTCTTACATTAATACTCTCCAAAGCTAACATAAAAAATATCACAATACAAAAACTTGATATGTGAACATAGTACATCAACAATTAATTAAGTAAATTAAAAGATTACTAAAAAACGCAAGCTTGTCGGCAAAAAAATTTAAACAAAGCAAAAAGGCAAACGAAACAAGCTAGGTTTTCATTCTTTCCTATTAAATTAGGAACAAAAAGGCAAACGTTATATTACGGTTTATCTTGACTAAAAAAAAATTTAAACAAAGCAAGCTAGAATGAAATAGTCTTCTTCTTACAAATCTATTAATTGACCAGCGCAGGGAGTGGGAGACCACGTTGGTGATGCTAGCTTGAGTGACGAGTGAGCGTGTGGGTGTGTTTTTTAGTGTGAAGATGATAGGAAATGGAGGGAGGGGGCCGACGGATCCACTAAGAAGATGAGAAAGGGAAAGTAGTTTAATGGAGGAGAGAGTAGTTAAATAATTAAAGTGGAGTAATAGTCAAAAAGAGAAGGAATGGGAGACGGACACAGGACCACTACGCGGGAAATGAAATAATTAAGAGAAACACTATCAATTTGAATTTTTTTTTTTTTTTTTTTTTTATAGAAAAGTAGGCAAGTGTGGCGCCTAAATAAATAGGCGCTACACTTTGCCACAAATCAGCTGTGGCGCCTAATGCATTAGGCTCCACAGCTGATCAAGTATTATCATGTGTGGCGCCTATTTATTTAGGCGCCACACATGCCCACCGTTTTTTAAAAAAAAAAAAAAATTAATGCTGCAGCTGTGGCGCTTGGTGGGTTAGGCGCCACAGCTGCTTTAGTGTGGCACCTACGTAGACAGGCGCCACACTAGGCCTCCTCAATTGTGGCACTTAATCTATTAGGCGCCACAGCTAGTACCCAAAATTTAAAAAAAAAAATTATAAAGGTAAAAAAAAAAAAGAGAGAAGCTGTGGCACTTGTTTAAAGAAGTGCCACAAAATGTGCGCCACCTTTTATCCTTTTTGTAGTAGTGTTTCTCACAATTTTAAGGTATTTATCACTTTACAATTTAGAAACTTGGAAATTAATCTCCTCATAAGAACGACATAGATTGAGCTACTATGCTACATTTTCAAACCTAGTTTATTTTGAGAACTCACACGAAATGGGTTTATCAAAAAGTTAGTTAACTTATTAAGTATGTCCTAAATTGATATATTTTTCCAGTTTATTTTCATTTATGAACGGTATTCTCAACCCTCTCTCTCATCTTTCCCCCTTTTGAAAATGAATCAATTCATTTTTCATGACATTTAATAGGGATAAACTTGTAACTATGTCATTAATTACTCTCTAAGTGGACTTATAATAAGGATCAAAATTTTTTTTTTCAAATTGGATTTGTAAAAAGGACCAAAGTGGTATATGTCTCATTTTTATTTGTGTTATTTGGTGGTATCTTTTTATTTCTCAAGAGAATCTCCAAATTATTTTAATTTAGACTTGAGATTAATCTCTTTCAATAATTTGAATATATAAGGTTTTCATCTCTTCTAACAAAATGTGTTTTTTGGAATTTGAATTTATGTTATTTTCCTTATAAGGAAAATACCGCTTACCATCTCAATTAACAATTTGTTTGTATTCAACGGGCTTTTTATTTGCCCCTAAAAAAAGGACCTATGCACAGTAGAGCTGCAAAACAGGGAATAGGAAGAAAACACAGGACTATAGAGAACAGTCAGAGAGAATTCCCTTTTTTTTTTAATTAATTTTTCTAGGAAACGTGAAATAAATCCCAATTCCAACTCCATCAGCTATTGTTTTTGTGGGAAATGTATGTTTTATCATTTTAATGTTGATGCTTTTTTTTGCCAGAGTTTTTCGATTCTTATATTTAAAAGTATGTATCTTGCATGTAATTTTATTTTCTTTTGATATGATGTTACAAATAATGGGTTGTGCTTGGTCTTTGCCCAATCCTACGGTCTTGTAATTTGTTTTCTTTTAAGAGTTGGACTCATTACACCTTATAAGGGCTTTATAAGGGAGAACGATATCACTTGAATGAGTTCACTCAAGAAATCCGAATGAACTATTCAACCATCAACATTCTTTTTGTGAAATGTAATTGAAAAAACATTCGGTGTTTTAAAGAAGCGGTTAGCTATTTTCACAAGTACTTGCATCCAAAGTAAAAGTGATTAACAACTTAAACGAACTGATTGCAAAATATATTCTGAAGATTTTTAGAGTATGATATGAAAATGGTCAAGCCAACAGACTCGTCATTTGTAACAGCTGTCAAGTTTGGGCTCTTTTAGAAGGATTGCGGCTAGAAAGAAACATGTTAACTGAAGCTTATATAATTGAAGTCATCCTTAATTAAAAAGGGTAAAACCTGTAGATAATTGAAGTCATCTTTTTTAATGTCTCACGTTAAATTTATACATGTTTATTTATAGATTGTCAAGTTGCTTTTGTTCAACTTTTGTTTTTGTTTTGAGGTCCCACAATCAATTATTATGATAGTCTAACTTTAGATCTCTCCCGTAATTCTCAGTGAAGCCAAAAAATGAAGCTCCCATCATGACAGATAAATATAAATACACGAGTTTTAAAAGTCTAAATTAAATTGGAAGGCAACGTGTTGTCAAGTTTCTCTAATTTTGTGTTTAAGGAGTCAAAACCTTATTCATTAAATTAAATTCGTAATGTTTCTTTGAATTTCTTCCTACAATTTTTTTTTTATCCTTTTCCACGTTTCAACCTAAAGACTGAACTTTTTTAGCAACAAAATTATATGAACCACACTTGATTGCTCATTTTAACTAAAATTCCTTATAACACATTTTGTCAAACAGTTGATGTGCATATAAAAAAAAACTAAATTTTGGCACAAGCTCATTAGTTTCAAATCATTGACCAAACAACTTGTATGCATTAACAAGGCTTAAAAGTTTCATCCACCAAAATAAAACCCTCAGCTTCTTGTCTATGTTTTGATTTAAAAGAAGGATAATTCCAAAAAAGAAAAACAGAACACATCAAATTTCAGCAAATATATACCTAGTTCAAATGAGCTCTACTTTGAACCGTCAGCTGAACATCGTTCTAACACCTCATGTTACTTGCATTACAGCAGCAAGGACAAGGAAGAACAGAGAACTTTTACACCTCAGCCTGATACACACACGACACATAGAATATCAAGAAGAGGGGAGATAAACCATTGAAAGCTGAATTGATTGGTACCCAACCCACCACCCACGCCAAAAGAAACAAGGAGGAGGAAGAAAACCTTAGTGATTGTGGCACACCAGCGTTTGAGCAGAACAGAGGAGGATGATGTTTAGCTCACTCCCACACGAGGACGCACTGAACAGAGGCAGATTGATGTTGTAGAAACCCACAAGCAAGGAGGAAAAAAAAGGGAAGTAAGCGGTTGAGAGTGTGGCGCCATATGCGACTTTGACAGAGAGCTTCCAGAAATTTCCCTCCCCTAGTGTTGAGCGACTGAAAAATATATATGAAGGGAAGAATTAGAGAGTCTCCCAAACTAT